>CAWUFW010005434.1:666935-1333870 GCA_963921515.1 Calotriton arnoldi | reverse complement strand
GTGTCCCTCCTCAGACAGTCCCTCACCCCTCCTGCCTCTGCTCCATCCACACTCCCCAGCACCTTGCCCGTCCCAAGCACACACACCGGCACAGGCACACACCAGCACACACACATCCAGCACACAGACACACACGCCACAAACTAAACGCACACGCACGCACAGTCAGGGGACTGAAACCAGACTCACAGGGGATGGGGCCCTGGTACACACACACGCATCCACGGGCACTGCACAGTCCTCAGTTGCCTCTCCCTCCAAAGCACCCTCCCTTGCCTCACCTGCAATCCCAAAGACCCAGCGCCTCTTCCTCAGTGACCTCGGCCTCTTCCCCTCCGATCCAGCTGCCCCAGCATCCAGGGGGAAGAGGAAGCCCCCACACGGAGCAGAGTGCCCCTCGCCCCCGGACACCCTCCCCCAGGCGCAGACAGACTGAGGCCCCCACCCGCAAGTCCCCCGGAGTGCTAAGAGCAAGACCCCGCCGCCGCCCTGCAGCTCAAGCACCAGGTCTCCTTCCTCCATCCCTCAGGCCCCCACTCCACAGGTGCCCCCACCACACCCTGCCCCAGGTTCCCCCACCCACAGATATACCATCCCCAAGAGGCTCCGGCCTTCTCCCCTGCCACTTGCTCTCCCGGCACCACACCCCCGCTGCGCTTGTCTGTGCCACTGATGTGGTGAGGGTGTCCTCCCCCTCTGTCCAGCCCACCTTGCCTGTTCCCCATTCTCCTCCCCTGGTGGTAGGCACTGCAGTGGAGTCCACTACCACCCTGTCTGACTTGGGCACTGCAGTGGCGGACCTGTCCACTCCATCTGCAGGGTCCACTGCAGTCGTGCCGGCACCCACAACATCTGAGCCATGCCCCCCAGTTGTGCCGGCACACACCATGTCAGACACCTCCACTGCAGTTGTCAGTGGCTCTTCAGCACCAATCACCCCTTCCCTGCTTCCTCCTGGTGAGCCCTGATCCTGTCCCTGCGGTGCCTGGCCTACCCCCCCCGGTTGCCCCTCCTAGTGGGTTGTCCCTGGTTTTGTGCAGGCATGTGTAGGGTGGCATCTGCCACTGTCACCCACTTGTGACTTTGTTGATGGACTGGCCATTGGCCTTTGTTTATGTTCTACCGGACTTCTACTTTTAATGCCACATATGCTGAATAAAGCAACTTTCTGTTCTCTAGTGCTTTTGCTTCTGATGTACATGATGTTGATGATGCTAACAATGCCCTTGCTGCAGTGATGGTGATATTTGGTCTCATGATAATGAAGTGTTACTGTGCAGGAACCCATGTGGTCCAGGGGGAATGTGTCCTATCCTGTGGTGTATCCATGTCATCCATAGCAGCATCTGAGGGTGTCATGTGTTCAGTATTTGGCAATGGGATTTCCTACTTAGATTGGCAATTACACATCTGTGGCTTCCACCCTGCACATCTGTTGTGCCTGCCATTGTTCTATTCGTCTACTTCCCTGACCGTGTGGCCATCTCCAGTGAACATGCAGGTTTGGGCATCAATGGGGAAGGACCCATCTGTGTTGTCAGTGCAACATTGCTATACAAGTGTGTTGGATCTGTGCTGATGATTCCGTTGGCACTTCCATGACCAGGCTGATGGGACGGGAGCCCTCATTTGATGCTAATTGTTCATTGTGTGTCCCATTGCTGCCATGGTATGGTATCTGTTCGCCTCACATCTGCAGTCTCCACAGGGTATCTGCATGTGTGTGCCCATTGGTGCAAATATGTGGGTCTGCATTCGGATGGTCACTTCTGTCATTGTGTCATTGATGATTGTTGACGGTGTCAGCCCCCATGGGTGTTGTTTGTCTGCACATGGCCAAAGTTATGTCTTATTTGCACTGCAGGATTTGGCTCCCCAATTTATGTTGCAATGGGACACATACACTACTTTGCCACTGATGTGTTTGTTGTTCTGTGACCAGGAATCATCCATGCAGTTTGGCAGTTGCACCTCTTACTTTGTCAACACTTACCTTTTGGTCACTGTGATGATGGGGGTTTGGACCCCATTGCCACAATGTTCAAAATGTGCTGCAGCTATGGACCCCACACTTACCTTTTGGTCACTGTGATGATGGGGGTTTGGACCCCATTGCCACAATGTTCAAAATGTGCTGCGGCTATGGACCCCACACTTGCCTTTTGGTCACTGTGATGATGGGGGTTTGGACCCCATTGCCACAATGTTCAAAATGTGCTGCAGCTATGGACCCCACACTTACCTTTTGGTCACTGTGATGATGGGGGTTTGGACCCCATTGCCACAATGTTCAAAATGTGCTGCAGCTATGGACCCCACACTTACCTTTTGGTCACTGTGATGATGGGGGTTTGGACCCCATTGCCACAATGTTCAAAATGTGCTGCGGCTATGGACCCCACACTTGCCTTTTGGTCACTGTGATGATGGGGGTTTGGACCCCATTGCCACAATGTTCAAAATGTGCTGCAGCTATGGACCCCACACTTACCTTTTGGTCACTGTGATGATGGGGGTTTGGACCCCATTGCCACAATGTTCAAAATGTGCTGCGGCTATGGACCCCACACTTACCTTTTGGTCACTGTGATGATGGGTGTTTGGACCCCATTGCCACAATGGTCATGGCCTGCTTGCGTTGTGTGTGCCACACACATATTTGTGTGGCACATGTGCTAGGGGTCACATTGTATGTTCGAAGTCATGTTCGGTGTTGTAGGCATTTGACACAGTCTACACACGCTTGTCATGGTGTTGGGGGATGTCTTCTTCTTGCATTCCCTAGGTTATGGTGTGCTGGTTGTGTCATGCATTGTCCATCCTATGGGTGGGGGTGGTAGTGGTGGTAGGCATCCTGCCCCCTGGCTGAGGGTGGTAGTAGTGGTAGGCATCCTGCCCCCTGGGTGAGGGTGGTAGTAGTGGTGGGCATCCTGCCCCCCTGGCTAAGGGTGGTAGTAGTGGTAGGCATCCTGCCCCCCTGGGTGAGGGTGGTACTAGTGGTAGGCATCCAGCCCACCCTGGCTGAGGGTGGTAGTAGTGGTAGGCATCCTGCCCCCTGGCTAAGGGTGGTAGTAGTGGTAGGCATCCTGCCCCCCTGGCTGAGGGTGGTAGTAGTGGTAGGCATCCTGCCCCCCTGGGTGAGGGTGGTAGTAGTGGTGGGCATCCTGCCCCCCTGGCTAAGGGTGGTAGTAGTGGTAGGCATCCTGCCCCCTGGGTGAGGGTGGTACTAGTGGTGAGGCATCCTGCCCCCCTGGCTAAGGGTGGTAGTAGTGGTAGGCATCCTGCCCCCCTGGCTGAGGGTGGTAGTAGTGGTAGGCATCCTGCCCCCCTGGGTGAGGGTGGTAGTAGTGGTAGGCATCCTGCCCCCCTGGGTGAGGGTGGTAGTAGTGGTAGGCATCCTGCCCCCCTGGCTGAGGGTGGTAGTAGTGGTAGGCATCCTGCCCCCTGGGTGAGGGTGGTAGTAGTGGTGGGCATCCTGCCCCCTGGCTGAGGGTGGTAGTAGTGGTAGGCATCCTGCCCCCCTGGGTGAGGGTGGTACTAGTGGTAGGCATCCTGCCCCCCTGGCTAAGGGTGGTAGTAGTGGTAGGCATCCTGCCCACCCTGGGTGAGGGTGGTAGTAGTGGTAGGCATCCTGCCCCCTGGCTAAGGGTGGTAGTAGTGGTAGGCATCCAGCCCCCCTGGGTAAGGGTGGTAGTGGTGGTAGGCATCCTGCCCCCCTGGGTAGGGGTGGTGGTGCGCATTCAGGCCCCTGTGTGCATATGTGGCATTGGTGATGGGCATCCCGCCCCTATGGTGCTGCTGTTGCTGGTGTAAGTATATTCTGCATCCCTGTGTGTGATGTGTCGTGTACGTGTTGTATGTGTTTTGTGGTTGGTGTCTGGCTTACCTTCTGCGCCGTACGCGTCCGTGCCTGTTCCGGTAGTATATGTAGAATATTGGTATGATCGGGACGAAGGGATTCATGGTTGGTTCGTGTCGTTCGTCCTTCTCGTTGCTTCGCGTCGTCCTCGTCGCTCGCCTCGTCCTCGTCGCTTCGCCTCGTCCTCGTCGCCGCGTTGTCCTCGCCGCTGCCGTGTTCGTCTCGGAGCCGTGGATCGTGTTGTGGCGCGAATCGGAGCTTATGTGCGCCTCTCCCGGATGCTTTGACGTGTCGTGCGTAGCGACGGGTTCGGCGCGTACGGAGAGCGCATCGTACTTGTCCGGCCGGACGGGGCTGCATTTTTCCTTCCGTGCGACTCGATTCCGGCGTTTCCGGATTCGCCTCGGTCGGAGAACAGGACCTGGTTTGGGTGAGTACGGCTCGGCCGGATTCTTTGCTGTTGTGCGCATCGTACTTGCTCGTTCGGTGTGCTGTACGGATCGGTCGGGAAACAGGCTTTCGCATGGCTTTTTTCCCGACCGAATGGTATTGGGTGCGCCTCCGACCGAGATCGGAATCGGCCCCATAGTGTATTGGCTTAAATTACCTTGTGGCGCCCCAAACCTAATCTTTCCCCCAGTCGGTCTGCGCCTTATAGTGTAGAAGCCCTTTATTTGTGCTCACAATGTCTATTCAGAAAGACTCCAAATACTACAAACGGTGTTTTTTGTTTTGAAAAATATTTGATAATTACATGGTTTTACAGCATGTGAATTATTTCGAACTTTCAGTAAAAACTCCCGGTACCTCTTTCGTCTCTCTCTCCAGTCAGGACTGAATCTGCTGCTGCTGCACTGAGGGGACTGGCTGAAATTCTCCCGCCTGCCAATTTCTCCCAGGAGCAGATGCTCGCTACATCTCCAGGGAGTACTGTAGGGAATCATTTACTGTGACCATATGGTACAAATGTGCTTGATTTGTTCATCTAATCCACCCCATATAGAGCAAGATGCTGAGAACGAGAAGACAGATTAGTACCCACATTCAATTTTATTTCTTTGCCATGAAAGCGAACTTCATCTAAGATGACATGAACTATACCACTCTCTAAAGAGTATTGTTTCTGTTTGCATGAATGCTCACGTTTAAAAGCAGGGGCTTGTCATCCTGTATTCATATTTATTTTTAGGACACCATTAGATTGTAGTAGCCCAGTTAAAGCACAGTACTTATTTTCATGAATAGGTCATCACTTCAGAAGGGCCATACCAGCAAACATTTTACAAACATACGATGACAGACATATCAGACATATGCCCCAGACTTACTAAAGGGTTGCGGTGGTGCTCGTGTGGTGTAAATAACAGCAACGATCAAATGTTGTGCACAAAAGTAAATTTGTACTGAACGTTGATTCTTGTGAAGCACCAACATCATGCCAGGCACCTTGGTAAGTTGTGCAAAGATGGCGTGTCTGGGGTTGGGCAATTTAAAACTCATAGGGCCTGATTATGAGTTTGGCGGTCTTCCTGCGGGCTGCCACACCAGTGCCCTGCAGGGAGACCGCCAAACTCGAAGTTAGACCACCCACCGGATTACGAGTGTAAAACTGGCGGGCAATGTGTGCTGCAGCAGTTCCACAGCGGTGCCTTTCTAATGCTCGAAGGAGAGCCACAAAAAGGCAGCGCCATGGGACTGCCAAAGCACGTCCCTGCATGGGAAGAAATGTACCATGTCGTGCATTTCTTCCCGTGCAGGAACTGGGGGTGCAGAAATACAGGGGTCACAACATGTGCCCTCCTGGATGCACCCCCAAGCACAGAGTTGACAGGGGGCCGTAAAGGCCCCCTGAGCTATCTCATCGTCACCCTTTCCGTGGCAGCCTCACCACCGTGGATAGGGTCACAGTGAGGCAACTTGTAATATGCTCAGCAGTGCCACAGCAACACCACCAGCATATTGATGCCTCCGAGTGCTGCGCAACTACAGTGGGATTAGGGATCCCGGCGGTTACAGCAGTCCACTGGCTGTCCACTGCCGAACTTGTAATACGGCGGGTGGACCGCTAGTCAGGCGGTCCACGGACTGCCACTGCGACTATGATGGACCGCCATAGTCGTAATTAGGTCCTCAGTCTTGAAACAAAGCAAGGTCTAGTAGAGGTGGGTGATCTGTTTTAAACCACATCTTAACACCAAATTAAACCAGACGCAAGCAAGTGGTGAAGTGGTATATCATCTCCTAAACCTAAGTGTGTGCTTTGCCCTAAAGTGTACATCTTAGACTACACCTAGGAATTTGTACTGGAGGGTATACATTGAATACAAATCCTAAACTTGACAGCGCTGGCTCACCTTTGCACTATAGTGCAAGGCTGACCATCGTGCAGAACATCCATTTTTAGTGCAATATAAAATATCTGATAAGATAAGATAAGTTAAGATAAAAGATAACACAACATTGCATAACATAAGATACACACACATGATGCCTCTAACAGCCAATGGAGAAATGTAGACACATTTTCTTTGCCTAAAATCCTCACACATGATACAGAATGACAGTGAAGATTTGCATTCATCTGAATATTAACTCAACCACAACATGAAGAAAACCTTGGACTACCAGCCATCATTTATTGCAAGCAATTATCTATTTCAACATCTTCAATTTACAAAATCACAATGGCTCTTGTTTCATTAGAGAGTTCTGGTACATTGGGTCACAAAGTATGGTTAAGAGACCAGCGCCTACCAAAAACGATGGAGTGACTGTTAAAGTGCTATTGAGTGGACTTAGTCATCATTCTCACAGAAGCATGGCATTCATTTTAAAAATAAATCCATCAAATTCCATACACCTCCTTAATTACCACATCAAAAGTTGTATTGAATGCAGCAATCTGACTGCAGGGCTTTTACCACTGTTATGTAAAACACATGCTTGTAGTGGCTGCATCCCACCAAAACTTTCAAAACTTGCACAGGACCTTGTTTTGATTCAGACCTTGCCCCATTGAGTACGCCAAGCAGCACAATCCCATAATATCCTGTTTGGTTACTTGCCAATTGCACAAGGTCTTGACTAGACCATTGCTCCCTGCTCTCATAATAACAAGAAAAATAAGCACAGCCCTATCCTTAAGATGGAAGATACATATCTCCACTGGATCTTAGTCAAAGTTTTGGGCTTTGTATTCAGAACACAATACCCAGCAGATGCAACTCATTTAAAAATGTATGTGGTGGAATGGAATTATCATTTATAGAAATGAAGGCATCCCATATGTGTGAAGTCCTTGCTATTAATATTCCCATTAACGCTGCTTTCACACTCTTCAAAACAATTGTCTTATAGTGGCCCAGTAATCTATTGACTCCCTTTCTTGAACATCTAGTTGACAGTATCACACCAATTACCATCCTGGGTAATAACGATCTGGTAGTGGGAGATTTTAATACCTGGGTGGATGATCATAATATTTCACCTACTCAGAATTTGCTTGACTCGTGTCAAGCATTAGGCATACATCAGCCAGTCAGTGGTCATACACGTATCGGCAAACACACTCGTGATTTTGTTCTTACAAATTCTAAAAATAATTACTTTCTTTGTTGGTCCGAGTAACCTTGGACAGATCATAAAGCAGGAGTCCTTTACTTAACAATCATTTTGAAGCCCACTCTAAATCTTGGAATAGTCCATGGACACACTTAATCAGGAAGACCTATCATCATCACTAAATTAATTCTATCAATTTTAAACCGAATTTTGGAAGACCCAATCGCAGTAAAGAATTGGATTACTTCAGCATTAGATGAGGTCATCCCAATAAGATCGATCAAGTCTCATAAACTGATCCATACTAAACCATGGTACACTGCAGAACTCTCTGCTGGTAAGAGAGAATGTAAAATAGATGTTAATGTTTGGAAGCTCTTCTCTTCACTCCCTAGCCTGGTGGCTGGACCAACTGGGACCATCCCCAGACCTCAGAAGCTCAATAAAAATATTTAGGGATCACCTTTGATAAGAAGCTTTCCTATAAACATCATATTGATAAATTGTCTTTCAGATGCTTTAAAATGTTATGAATTGTAAGAAAGACGCTCTCCTTTCTGCCTGTATCCAAATGGGAATGAGATGCCCAGGATCTAATCATCTCTTACTTGTGGTACTGCAATTGCCTTCCTGCTTCTCTAATAGCTAGACTGCAATGCCTTCAAGTTGTGTGTGCTGAGGATAAGTAAGTTTGTACATATTTTGGAGCATCTGAAATCCTTACATATGGCTTCTAATTAAGGATCAATGTCTTTTAAAGCTCTGGTGTTATGCCATAAAACTATTTATCGCCGTCCTAACAAGGCTCAATACATGTAAAAGCCATAGGTTCCAGCTAGACCTCTCAGATCAAAATCAGTAAACTCGTTGACAATTTCTTTTTTCTCAAAAGCCAGGTGTGGAGGACGAACCTTCTCAGTCTTTATGGCTAAGGCCTGGAATTCTCTTCCATCTCAACTTACAGCCATCCCTAATCTTTTATAAATCTTTTACTACTTAGAAAACACCTGACAACATATCTGTTTCCCAAGGTTTAACCTCTTTGATTTGTGCTTCTGGAGATGTCTTGTTGGTTCCAGGATGCTCTATAGTTACCTATTTGGGTTTTGTAAGGAATATAAATAAGTGAAGTATAATAGAATAGAATTTATTGCATATCCTTGACTGTGTATTTTGGAAAAAGATGTTATATTGGTCAGAAACATATGTAAATTCTAATGTTATGCTGTATTATATAACACCACAAACAATACTTTAATAAAGAAAATGTTCCATTTTATGTTTCCGAGTTGCTGATGTACTCATTTATTTATTGACATTTTTAACATGTTAACAAGATATCTGTACAGAAAACATAGGCCATGGAGTATGGAGATATGTCAGATGTATTGTGTGTTCAGGCCATCTATGCATCCTCAAACTAAGTCAATGCAGGTATGATTGTGATAAGCAAGAAAGAACAATACAGACATTGAGAGCATAAAGGAAAAAAAGGCAAGAAATCCCCAATAGATCTTTACTGGTGTATCTATAGTTCTTTACTGTCCCATCTCAGGTATTTCCCACACCACTTTCCAAGGCTGTCAGAGGTGAAGTAACATTGGAGACGTGCGAAACCAAGCAAACCCTATTTGTAAGCGCAGTGTGTGTATTGGACTCGCTCATGCCTCCTCACGCATCCGGATTGTTTCTGGGATGGCCAAGATTCGAGTCTCGGGCAAGTATGTTTACATGAGCCCATGTATGCGAATGGTGGTTTGCATATAATTAAAAAAACAATAGGCCATAATTTGAAGACACCACAGTCCCCTGGCATTTCCTGCATGGAAGAGGTGCTACATCAGGTGGCTGAATGCCAATGCAGTGACAATGCAGCTCTGTTAGAGTTCTGTCAGTTTGGTCATTAGTCCTGTACACAATGCATTTACAGTGGAATATTCATGGCAGTTCAAGCTGCTATTCATTTAGCAAATAATCCTACTGCAAACACCTGACTCGACCCTACACAAACTACGAAGCATGATAGGTAACTTTGGCGGTAGGGAAAACAGCAATTTGCTAGATACCTAAAGCAAATAACACACTGTGTTTGCTAAAAAAAACTAGGTAGCTCAGTCTTTAGATGACTCCCCTTTGGATGTTTCCTCCACATAAGTAGGCACCAAAACCTCAGTGTTAGGCTTTGAACCCTTTCTATTGAATTTATTAAGGAATCTTCAATTTCATAGGTGTCCCCTCTTGATCCATGTCCTCCTCGTATTTTAGCACTTCGTGCCCCTCTTTTTGCTGCTACTGTCTCGGTTTCTCATGCTTAGAAATGTGTGAATTCTTCCTTTACTTAAGACCCCACTATTCTGAGCAGTGTTTTGCCATTTTTCTTTGTTGCCCTTTCTCTTTTAGATTTTGGAAAGCGCTATTAAGAAGAGCTATCTTCTTTTCTGGAACACAATGATATTCTAGATGCTGCTCAGTCTGATTTCAGGCCATCTCACAGCACAGAGACTTCTTGGTTCTTTGCTTGATGACCTACAAAAGCTGTCTGGTCAGGACAGGTCTCCTTCACTGGTCCTGTTAGCTCTGTCTGCCACATGTAATATGCAACAACAACACAGTGATGGATGGAACCCTTAAATTAACCACAGTGACTGGCAATAGCTCTGGCTGATTTGGGCTGTATTCCTGCCCATTGTTTTTCACCCACCAAGCCACCCTAGACAAAGGCTCACCTTATGCAAATCAGTAACGTCCCCGCTCTTCATGGGAACAGGCCATCCAGAACTACTGCCAGGCGAGGTCCCCTCCAGAAGGGACCACAAGCAACCCCATACTGGTTTTACCCTACTTGGGGCTTATTAGTATGGTAAAGCATGAGTCCTGTGGCAGAGTAAGCATGGGGCGCATGTCTGGGCAGGTGGACCCAGCATTTAAATCAGCTATTTAAACCTGGCTATTTAATGCTTAAGCTCTGGCACCTCTGTAGTTCTTATTTTATCAGCTCTAAGAAACCATTCAGACAGCAGTGTGCTCTAAAAATCACAAAACCAATTAAATCACACCATATTGGAGGTCTTAGCATCCCCAATATTATTAAATATTATCAATTGGCATAACTTTGGTATTTAGTTGAGTGGGAATCTAAAAAAGCAAAGATGCCTTGGGGACCAACTGCAGGAATGCTTATTTGGATGGTACCATGTATGCCGAGGAAACATAGAGCATGGGGCCTACATTCTTCCCCAGTAACCACGGGGTACACTAGCAACATCAAAGAAAGTCACTCGGAAGTTTTAGCTAATTACACCCACCTCACTACTTACTATACTGGGGAACCATGTGATTTCCCAAGCCAAGAACTGTAGGTCATATGAAATGTGGCAGGAGACAGGAAAATGTTTTTCATAGAGAGCATCAACTTCTCTTACAGTTTTTCAGTATTAAATGAAATGTATTAAATGACTCACACCACTGTATATTAAGAATCCCGAAATACATATAACCAATAACAAACTTGCCAGTAGATCTGTGTGGGTGAAACAAGCAATTACATCCCTCTAAAGGAAAAAGAGAGCTGCAGAGCACATAGAATCCCTTTATAGACTTTGGGACCTGAGATGGCATGGAGAAAATCTTACATACCAACTCCAGTAGGATGCAAGACTATAAATCAGATTGACCACCTTTCTTGGTGTATCTTTCCTCAGAATTCACTGACCTCACATGCCCCTTTATCTTAGAGTGAGAGAAATTGATATTGGTGATGGGGAAGGCAAAAACTTTTCCTAAGGGGGAATATTATGACTCACACAAGTACTCAACATAGTTAACAGCACACGTACTGATGGGAGCTTGCTTGACAAGATCAGCTCCTTAGCTGGTTTCAAGGGCAGGAAGAATGAACTTCGACACTCAACAGTGGTCCATCAACACTACATTCTATTTTCACATTGTAACCAATAATCTAATAAAGTGACATAACATGACATAATTCTCACTCACAAGGGTTCAGTTTCAGAGAACCAAAACTGCAAAGAGGTCAGGAGATTTGAAAATGCACTCCTATGCAAAAACAGATAGGATAGATAGGAAAGGATAAGAAAAGAAAAGAAAAGATAAGGAAAGAAAAGATAAGAAAGGATAAGAAAAGATAAGAAAAGAAAGGATAAAAGGGATAAGAAAAGAAAGGATAAGATACGAAAGGATGAGACGAGGTAGGTTCAAGATGAAAAGCTGCTTTATCCATAAGGGAAACTTAAGTGTGAGATGTTATTACTATCATCCAATACACTTAAGGGCTGGAGGAGTTTTAAGGACCTGCGTAAGCTAACTCCCCATCAATTTAATGTCACACAAGAAAAAGCTACGGGTCTGGATTGGAGGGAGGTTAAATAACTGTGTGAATATAATCTACCATACACAATGGGGGATTTCCTTTTCAGGACGGTTCCCCTCACACACCAGAGGTGTCATGCTTCATCATGGGGGTGCCTCCTCACGCAAAAGACCTAGTCTTTGCGTGGCTACAACCCCTCTCTATGAGGGAGGAGCTCAGGGATGTTTTTATTGAGTTAGGCAGGATGTACTAAACCCCTATGTGAGCTTGGCGTGCGTGTAAAAAGAGAGAAAGTGCAGTGCTGTGATGTGAAAATTTAAAACTGGCTACTGGGTTAGCTATATTGTAGCTTTATTCGGCTACCCGGTGTCAGGATTAAAAACAGTGAGGAGCTGATAACACAAATGCCAACATGAGACAAATGTGAGATCACTAGACCAACATGTTTCGGCCAGAAAGACCTAAATAGTGTCGCGGCCTTCTTCAGGGTCAGTTGGTTCAGCTACTGCAAGGGTTAAGTGCCAATATGTGAAAAAACATTAAAAACACGTAAATAAATCAAAAATATGATACTGAACCAGTAATATTTGACTGTTCAGTAAATACTGCATACAACCTATATTGGAGACACAAGACAGATTATCACCATATGCATATCCTGTATACACATATAGCATGAGTAAAACACACAGTGACAAAGCCTGTTGGCATTTGTGTTATCAGCTCCTCACTGTTTTTAATCCTGACACCGGGTAGCCGAATAAAGCTACAATATAGCTAACCCAGTAGCCAGTTTTAAATTTTCACATCACAGCACTGCACTTTCTCTCTTTTTTACACGCACGCCAAGCTCACATAGGGGTTTAGTACATCCTGCCTAACTCAATAAAAACATCCCTGAGCTCCTCCCTCGTAGAGAGGGGGTTGTAGCCCACGCAAAGACTAGGTCTTTTGCGTGAGGAGGCACCCCCATGATGAAGCATGACACCTCTGGTGTGTGAGGGGAACCGTCCTGAAAAGGGAAATCCCCCATTGTGTATGGTAGATTATATTCACACAGTTATTTAACCTCCCTCCAATCCGGACCCGTAGCTTTTTCTTGTGTGACATTACTATCATCCAGCCTCGAAGACTAGAAGAAAGTAGGGACATGGGAGATGCTTGAGTCGGATACTTAAATTACTCACGTGTATGAGCACATTGATGAATTCAGTCATGAAGATAAGTGTTGTAGTTTAAATACTTCCTTATGAATTGAAAAGTCAGGGAAACTAAAATCTCACTTACGAATATCATTTTTTTCTCCTTCAAAATGTGAATTAAAAACATTGAAGATATAAAATGTATAGATGATGCTGACAAACACAGTCTAATACTCAAATATTAAAAAGATAAAGGCCAACGTGAAGGGTAAAGTGCGAACAAACAGTGCACAGTATCCAAATGATTTATACCTTTCAAAACCTGCATATGGTGCGATCGAGGATGGAGATTGGTGACGTAGCTGTCGTGTTGTGCCAAGATGAAAGGTGAAGCGCAAACAAACAATGCAAAGCACACAAGATTAAAAACCTTAAAAACCCGGCCTGTTCATATAAACCCACGCACACAAAGTAACTTTGGGGCATATCAACAAGGCGGCGATAAACAATTATCGCCGCTTTTGCGGCCGTTTTCGGCCGAAAAGCGGCGATAATTATATCGCCTTATCAGCAAAGACACGCTATCGCGTGTTTTGCTGATTTTGCTCCCGTTTCCAGCACGCCTGACTTCGCATCGATAATGAGATGCAAAGTAGGCGTGTCTGTGGAAACAACATGGGTAAATATCGCGAAGGCAGCTTCGCGATATTTACAATGCGGGGAAGCGATTATTTTAATCGCGTTAAGTATGCTTTAACGCAGGAATTTAACGTCTGTTAAATTCCTGACTAAGGCATACTTAACATGGGGGTGGATTCTGTGGCTAAGACCACAGGCCCTATCATCTAGGATATCGCCGTTTTCCCATGGAAAACGGCGATATCCACGCTATCGCTGACATTTTTATCGCCTCGGCGATGCGCGTTGTTAATAACGCGCTAACCGGGCAATAAATTCCAGAGATAGCCGGCGATAAATATGCAAGCGCTAAGCGCGCTTTGCGATATTTATCGCCGGCCCTTGATAATATGCCCCTTTATATTTATGTTATAAAGTGCTAGTTGTGCTATGTGAAATGCGGCTGTTAAAGTGCAAGCAAAGAAGTCTGGGCAAATGAGTGATTACTCCTGCATGGGAGCTGCACATGCAGTTAGTGGCGCTTCCACCAAAAGAAGGATCTCTGGTCAGTCTTTCTGCTGTAATCCCGCGTGACAGATGACGATTTGGAACCTGGACTGCATCAAGACTTAATTCACTTAGTATTACAATTCACGTTCCATGGTCATCTGAAATGTTTACATGTTGTTGTCCTGTTCACCTGAAATTTAAATGTTACATTGCTGTGCTTGCCAAGGATTTACATGCTTACATGGGCAATAAATGAAAACTCCACGAACCTGTACTCTCTGCTACTGTGTGGCTTCCATCAATACCTCCTGTGGGTTACATTTCATTCCCTCCACAAGAATTCATGTGGGGTGCTCTTTTACCTGTCAGTCCCTGTGGGCTGGGGCTTAGGTAAGGAAGGATATGTTCACACATTACCAACTTTCATTATCTATTAAGGAGCGGGAGCCCATCCACGCTATAACCTACGCTACACTTTACTTGGACAGCTTGCCAATACGAATTGTGTGCGCATTTTCAAGAGCTTGTGAACAGACAGCGCTTTTACCTTAACGAGGTGGATAAGCAGAGTACCAATAAATTGACTGACAGCAGCACCTGGAATTGGCAGTGCTCAGACATGGCAAAACTGCAGCATATAAAAACAAGTAATTAACATGGATAATTTCACATTACTTGTTGCAAGTTATTTTACTCGCATATTTTTCCCCAAACATGTGACATAAACGACTCCCTTAATCATTTATATATTCGTGTAAAGAAAGCAAATCTGCTGAGGTGAGAATGTTATTTCCACATCCATCTGAATAGCGCTGGCCTCTGCAACAAAAGGGAGCACTAGAGTGGGTGCCTGTTTCAGAGGGGACTGGTGAGTACGCATTGGCTCGGGTGGACTGGTGAGTGCCATGCAAGAACTGGGATCACAAGGTCTCCACTGAGACCAGCACAGCTCGCTGAGCCCACAGCACTAGGGCAGCGCTGTAGCTTTAAAGCAAGGGTATAGATCTTGTAGTGACAGGAAGGGTGCTGACACACTTAAAATCAGTCCCAGCAAAGTCTGATTGAAACAGTACTTGGGCCACTGGAGACTGATAAGAGAAACACACTGAAACAACTGGAAATAGTATGTTACAGCCAATCGAAACGGAGGAAAAGTAATTGGCAAGCACAGAAACCAATTAAAAGCAACGGCGGGATGTAAGCTACTTTTAAGATTTATATTAAATACAATAGATTTCACAAGCACAGTGCAAGCGCTATGCAGGCGAAACCTAAAAAGGTTGAATCTAACCTTTAACAGTACACCAGCATTCTCATCTCAAAGATACTGCATGTAGAACAGCAACAAAAGAGATGCACTCTGAACATGCTGTGACTAACCTCACTGACAACATAGCGATGATTCACACATTTAAAATACTTTTATCCTTAGTGTACATTTATTGATCCTTACAAAAGCTCTAAAGCCAGGAAATGTTTAAGAAAACAAGAACATATTCATGGAGGACAGATTTAGTGCATTTACCCTTTAATGAAAGTACTGAAAGCTAAGTGATTTCTTGAATCTTGTTGCACTTGTTTTCTATTAAATGCCTATTCTCCATTTGTATGACATCCAAAAAGGAAACATTAGCAGTCCATCTTCCTGTTTATGCTTAAAATGACCTGTGCTGTATCAATCAAACACCATCATTTTTTACAAAAAGTCAAAATGAAATCTAAAACCAGCTCCTCAATCACAAGCCACACATTTTACACCTCTATGTAGTTAGAACAGATTTGGAAGCAGATGACCATCTCACCTGTCACATACTCTTTAAAACCTTCCTTTCCCAATAACCCACTAGCAACTAAATGCTTGCTTTAAGGATTGCAGTGATAATGGGCTGATTTATAAAATGTTTCTTTTCTCAAGATAGCTCAGTGAGCTACTACTGTCTACTAACATCTGTGGCTACGAGGTTTTAATCTGGGCTATGCCAAATCACCCTTCCATCCTTCTGAGGGTGGTAAACTGAGTACTATTACATTGGATAGCAGTAATCTTGGCTACAGCACTTAGAACAACACACATCCATGTTGTATGCAGCACTGCAAGGAAAACACGTTATTATTTTATACACATAAATTATCAGTGTGGCAAATTTGGCAACTATGCATATATAAACCCAGATCTTTGTGAACAAAATGGTGGCCTCGGTTTTGGTAAACACATAATGTCTCAAAGAACTGCAGGAAGTTTGCTAACCTGTGCAGGGGAGCAAAAAATATGATCTATTGTGCTAAATCCTTCACTTGTAGATTAGACATAGGGTTAGACAACTCAGGCAAACACCCAGCAACTGAAATTTCCAAGTTCTTGAGAATCATGTCTAAAGTACCTAGAAGACATTTAGGCCCTCATTACGAGATGAGAGCTAATTTGCGAACCCTTTGCAAACACTTTGCACAGTGTTAGACATTGGGTCTCTAGTTGTCAGACATATGCATACTGTCCAAGTAGTAGCCACAATCCTAGACAGGGTAAGTCAGACACACAACATAAATTAATCTGTGCTCACCTTCTCGTAGCTTGGCAAAGAGCAGTCAGGCTTAACTTAAGAGGCAATGTGTAAAGTATTGGTGCACACTTTAATTACAGTAACATAGTGCAAACACCACAAAAAGACTCCACACTAGTTTAGAAGAATAGGGCATATTTCTCTGAGTAAATCAAGACCATAATGACAAGAATCCAATAAGTGGAGGTCGAGATATGAATTTTTAAAGATGAAATGCAATAATAGTGCTTAGAAGTCACTAGTGGTCAAAATGTTACTTGAAGTCGCGAGGGACCAGTTCAAATCCAAAGTTTAGGCCGACCGCGATGGAGAGCAGGCCAGCTACAGAACTCACGAAGGGTCAACTGAAAAAGTACCTTGTATGGAGCAAAGCATCGCCGTCAAAAGCATGATGCATCAGACTTTTACGCGTAGTCGGGTAGATGCGTCGAGCCTCACAGACGGTGTTGAAGCATCAGTGCTGCGTTGTCATTGAGCCTCCCAGACGGTGCAGAAGGATCAGCGCTGTTGTTTGCTGATCCTTGCAGTCTGGACCCACATTGTTTGCTGAATCAGCTCCACCTCAGTGTTGGAGTATACTGTGTCGGTTCGGATCGGCACAAAGGGGCCACTGCGATAGGTTTTGAAGAAAGCAGCAGCAGAACCCACTTCTGAGGCCCAAGACTAGAGGGACTCACCTCAGGTAAGGGTAGGACTCACAGACAACAGAGTCCAGAAGCACCATCAGAGTTACAAGCAGTTTTTTGTGTCCCTGAGACTTCATAAAACAGGAGGCAAGCCATCAAGCCCTTGGGTAATCTTGGGTCCAAGGATGTAGAAAGCAGGTCCAGTCCCTCTCACGCCCAGGCAAGAAGCATCAGGCAGCAGGCTAACACAGCAGAGCAGGTAGGAAAGTGGTCATCCCTCCTACAGCACAGCAATCAGCAGGCAGCAGGCCAACTCAACAATGCAGTCAGCATAGTGACAGTTCCTTCTACAGCACAGCAGCTCTTCTTCCAGGCAGAATGCCCTTGGTTCAGGTAGAGTTCTGATTTGTTGGTGTCAGGGGTTCAGTACTTATACCAAAATATGACTTTTAAGTGGGGGAGACATCAAACAGGTATTTGAAGATCACAAGGTCCCTGCCTTTTCTGCCTTGACTCCAGACTCACTACAGGGGGGTATGCAGCTCTTTGTGTGGGGACAGGAACAGCCCTACTCAGGTGCAAGTGTCAGCTCCTCCCTCCCAATCTTCCGGATGCAAATCTCACACCCCAGATTCCTTTGTGTGACTGTCTAGAGGGAATGCACAAAGCCCAGTTGTCACCCTACCCAGACGTGTATTCAGAGACAGGCAGAGGCATAGAACGGTTAAAGAAAATGCCAACTTTCTAAAAGAGGAATTTTCAGACTTACAATTTAAAATTCGACTTCACCATAAGTTGTGGTTTTAAATTGTGAGTCCAGGGACACCAAACTCCAAATCTCAATTTTTTCCCAATTGGAAATTACACTTAAAAGATATTTTAAGGAAATGTGAACCGATGGGAAAGATAGGCCTTGCAGTAATGAAAAATGAATTTAGCAGTGTTTATCTACTAGGACATGTGAAACTCATAAGTACATGCCCTACCTTTTAAATACATTGCACCCTGGCCATAAGGCTGCCTAGGGCTTACCTTATAGGTGACTAAAACGTAATAAAAGGGAAGGTTTGGGCCTGCCAAGTAGGTTAACTTGCCAGGTCTAAATGGCAGTTTAAAACTGCACACACAGGTTCTGCAGTGGCAGGACTGGGCCAAGTTTAAGGGCTACTGAAGTGGGTGGCACAATCGGTGCTGCAGGCCCCCTAGCAGGATTTCATTTATAGGCCCTGGGCACATTTAGCGCACTTTACTAGGGACATACATGTAAATTAAATGTGTCAATTGTGGATAAGCCAATTTTACCAATGTTTAGAGTACAGAACATATGCACTTTGGCATTGGTCAGCAGAGGTAGAGTGCCCAGAGTCCTAGAGCCAACAAAAAAAGGATTCAGCAAAAAGGGAAGGAAGAAGGCAACACATTTGGGGGTGACCCTGCAGTAAGAGCCATCTCCAACAAACAGGGATCCAAATTATTATTTGTGTGATAATAATCACACCTTCACATTTCTTCCCTGATAAATTTGGGCAGGGCTAACCTGCTGAAATGTATCAGGAAAAAGTTCTGTAAAGAAACAAATCAGGCAGGATTTGGTGCGTTATAAAGTAATTTACATTTTCTGTATAATTTGTCTGTAAACATGGAATAGGAGGTATTTACCAGACATGGAAAATACTTCATTCTGGGGTACTGGTATTTACCATATATGGCAAATACTCCACCGTATTCCAACTAATTTGTAACAAGGTCCTAAGTCTATTGGCTACACAATATAAATTCTCATTGGTCAATCAACACATCAAACAATTGTTTGTTATTACACAAACTATATTTTAACATAGCTGAAACTGTTATTCCTTAATATATAGTCACCCAATACATAAGGGGCCTAATTCACAAATAAAGTAGTAATTCTGCACTCGTAGAAGTATACATACATATATGTACAGATGCCTTTCAATCTGAAATCTCAAATATTCCAGTAGTACACCTAGCAAGGTGCTGCAGATGCAGCGTTTTAGGAATACTTCTGGAAATGGCATGTGTCCTTTCCCACCACATGCAGAATTCTACAATTAATAGAATTCTGCTCCTTTGTAAATGCACATTTATTCTCTCTACAGGGAAATAATTTTTCCCCAAAGGAGAAAGCCTTGGACTTACACCAATTCAGTGGGTGGTATACTCTTCTTCTCATTCTGGAAGAGAAGTTACACTAGCTCTTGGCTGAGGTAAATCTCTGACCACCTCCGTGGTGAGAAGAGGTTGGATAGGAGTTTAAGGATGCCACAAATGTACACATTTATTTGTTGGCGTTCTCAACTTTCCAAGGAAAACCACACCTTGGAACGTTCACTCCCCATGTATGTGTTAGTCAAATCTACAGTAGCAAATCCATTTATGCCTGCTAGGAGTTCATTTGTGAATTCCTGGCAGGCGGAAATGAAGATCTTTGCCGGAAACTGTATGACAAAAATACCATCTTGGGGATCTTCTATACTACCACAAAGAAATAAAAACCCATCTCTAAGTGTTTCAAAGATTTCAAATCATTAAAGTGATACGATTTTGTGTGGTGATTCTAAGAAAAATATCTATATTAATTTCTAATGTCCAGCAACGTTTGTTTACTTTACAAGTGTTGTGCCATTTATATAGAGTATCCCATCGAATTACATCAAATAAAAGATTTTGTGCCTTCTCTACGCCAGGCTTGTGTTTATTGCTGAGAGATAGCCCCAGTGGGATTTGAGGCAACATGGAGGAGGCAAGGGCATGTCTTAGAACTTATTGTTTCTATTGAAGGGTCACCAAGTCAGAGAAAAATAGACAATGTTGCCTTCGATTACATTTTTCAATAGAACAGCATTTCCTCTTTCTTCTGACATATTCCCCCTTGCAGGCCCATCCTTGATACAAGCATCTACCAATAAATCCTCCCCAGTGTGCAAAAATAAACAGTGTACACGCAGACCCATCTCACGCAAAAAGTCATATTGCCCACATGAAAAAAAAAATCTTTATAGAATGCATATTTTAAATTCTTGCAATGTGTTTCAAAATTATTTAATAATAATGCAAATTATGGCTTAAAATACATTTTAAATATCAGCACATTATCCACAGTAAAACTCATATTTCTTAAAACATTGACAGACATATTTGCAGACTCACGCAAACAATGAATAATAAAAGGATGATTCTCAAATATTTCTAATGAATAGTACAATTAATTAATCAATTAATAAACCATGTAATGTAAAAAAATACATAACGAGAAGCATGTGTAATTTGATCCTATATTGCCATCTTAGGATTCAGGTGACACTTATAAACCACTCGGCCTTTGTCCCCAGAACCCAAATAATTATATATATATGTGTGTGTATATATATATATAGAGAGAGAGATACACACATATATATATATTTTATTCATTGGAAAAAGCAATCTCTACACTTTTTGCCCTTCTCAGTCACAGGCTTTTGCCCACACACACAAGTGAGGTTTCATTTTACTCGGGAGACTGAGGGGAATGCTGGGTGGTAGGAAAGTTGTCCCTGCTCGGTAATCCCATACAGAAATGTAAATTGTTTTTTATTTTATTTAGCTAAATATGAGGTTTGCAGGGGATTCTGAGTAGGAAAATGTTGGGAGATCCACGCAAGCCGCACCTCCCCGGACTCCCCTATGTGTCTACTTTTTAGAAATGTTGGGGTTTCGTAGGTTTTCCTAGATGGCCCCTGAGCCAGGGACCAGAAACACAGGTTACTCCCTCACAAAACCAGATAGTTTTGCAATTGATAATTTTGAAGTCTCCACAGCATGTTTTTGGCCACTTCCTGTCGCGGGCACTAAGCCTACCAACACAAGTGAGGTGCCATTTTTATTGGGAGACCTGGGGAACGTTGAGTGGTAGGAAATTTGTGGCGGCCCGGTGATCCTACAACTTTCCCACACAGAAAAGTGAGGAAAATGTGATTTTATTAGCTAAATTTGAGTTTTGCAGGGGATTCTGGGTAGGAAAATGATGAGAGATCCATGCAAGCCGCACCTTCCAAGACTCCCCTGGGTGTCTAGTTTTCAGAAATGTTTGGGTGTGGTAGGTTTACCTACGTGGCCGCTGAGCCTGGGACCAAAAAAGCAGGTGACTCTCTCTCAAAACCAGATAGTTTTGCGATCGATAATTTTGAAGTCTCCACAGTACGTTTTGGGCCATTTACTGTCGCGGACACTAGACCTACTCACACAAGTGTGGAACAATTTTTATCAGGAGACCTGGGGGAATGCTGGGTGATAGGAAATTTGTGGCGGCCCAGTGATCCTACAACTTTCCAATACAGAAAAGTGAGGAAAATTTTATTATTTTAGCTAAATTTGAGGTTTGCAGGGGACTCTGGGTAAGAAAATGTTGGGAGATCCATGCAAGCCGCACCTCCAGCCAAGAAACAGTGCACACACGCCACCATCCATGCACACCACCTGCCAAGAACCATCCATGCACACAGCCAGCCAAGCGCCATCCACGCACACCGGTAGCCAAGCAACATCCATGCACACCGCCAGCCAAGCACCATCCACGTACACCACCAGCCAAGCACCATCCATGCACACAGTCAGCCAAGCACTATCCCCGCATACTGCCAGCCAAGCGCCACTGACGCAATCTGCCAGCCAAGCGCCATCCCCACACACCGCCAGCCAAGCACCATCCATGCACACCATCAGCCAAGTGCCAGTCCACGTACACCGCCATCCAAGGGCCACTCCACGCACACCACCAGGCAAGCGCCAATCTACACACACTGTCATAAAGCCAAGTGCAAGTCCACACACATCGCCACCAAAATGCCAAAGGTCAGTACACGCAGACCGTCAGCCAAACTCCAGTTCACACACACACAAACTCACCCTGGTTTCTAGTGGTTTTCTGCCCCAAAAATATCACTGAAACAGCCAAAATGTGTGGGGAGCAACCATTGCCAATGGGGGTTCTCCCTGACATTCCCATAAACATATCTCTGGTGCCTAGTGGGCTTTCTGCCTCCCTGGGGGGACAAATAAGGGGCTATTGCCCTGATCTGCCTTTCGGGGGGGGCAGAAAGATTTTTTGGGGGTGGGGGCATTAGCCATTCTGGGCCACCCCCACTCTTACGTATAAAACAAACAACATAATCCCTGGTGCCTATTGGCCTTTCTGCCCTCCGCGGGGAAGATCAGGGGCTATTGCCCCCATCTATCTCCTGGGGAAGGCAGAAAGTCTGTGGCAATTTTTTTTAGGGTGGGGGCATTGGCATGACCATTTTGGGCAGCTCCCACCACTATGTATAAAAAAAATCCCTGGTGCCTAGTGGGCCTTCTACCCCCCTGGGGGGCAGATCAAGGCTTTTGCCCGCATGTGCCTCCTGGGGGAGCAGAAAGACTGTGGAATTTTATTGGGGGGTGGGGGTTTGGCATGCCCATTTTAGCCAGCTCTCACCCCTATATACATAAAAACAAAATCCCTGGTGCCTAGTGTGCTATTCTGCCCCCTATGGGGGGGGCAGATCGGGGGCTTCTGCCCCATCTGCCTCCCAGGGAGGCAAAATGACTGTGGGGGGTGACCATTCAGGTAATACCGATAAATATCTGTGAGGTCTGGGAGACATGCAGACCCTCATCACTTTCTGCAGAGTGCCCCATCATTTTTCATCATTACACTGATCACAATGCTCACTGAGGTACCAAGGAGACAGCATGTAAAGCAACTGCAATATCTTGCTAACCCAAGGTGGACTTGTGTATGACAGTGTACTCAAAAAGCACTTAGGGCCCGATGTACGACCCATTTTTGCATGCACAAACGAGTTAGCGACCCGCTTGCGCATGCAAAAACTAATAGGGCCATGAACAAACCCTATTTAGCGAGTCACAATTTATTTGCGACTCACTAAATAGGATTTGCGACTCGCAATTAGGAAGGGGCATTTCAAGGGCGTCCCTTCCAAATTGCGACTTGCTGCCCTATATAAGAATGTTTTGGGACCACAATTGCGGTCGCATTACACTCGCAATTTACCGCCCTCTTCAAGATGGTGGTAATGAACTCGCAAATGGGAAGGGGTCCCCAGGGGACCCCTTCCGCATTGCAAATGCAGGGGAAAATATTTTTTAGGGGCAGGCAGTGGTCCCAGGGACCACTACCTGCCCTTAAAAAATTAAACAAAAACGTTTCATTTAAAAAAAAAAAATTGCATCCTGTTTTCCTTTAAGGGAAAATGGGCTACATTTTTTTAAAAAACCTGCTTTATTGAAAAGCAGTCCCAGAACTTGGGCGTTTGGTTCGGGGAAAATCTTAGGTTCTCTACGCAAGTAAAGAAACTGGCTGGCCAATGCTTTGGCACATTGAAGTCCCTTAGGAAGCTTCTTCCTCTATTACCCAGGACTGCTAAGGAGATGGTCACGCACGCTTTGATCCTTAGCCGCCTTGACTATGCCAATGCATTTTATATTGGCCTACCGGGATACCAGCTCAAGAAACTTCAAGTAATACAGAACGCTGCAGCCAGAGCTCTGATGGGTATTCCGGGCAGGTCTAGCGTAAAACATCATTTGCGGGATCTGCACTGGGTCCCAGTGGCCCAAAGATCAAATTTAAGGCTCTCACGATGGCCCACTCAGCCCTTTATGGATCAGGGCCCCTCTACTTGAGGAAACAGTTTAGTTTTTATACCCCACGAAGGCATCTGCGTTCCGCTTCACAGTGCCTAGCATCGATCCCTCGCTTTCGGCTGGTAAGAATTGGAGGTAGCTCTCTATCCTTCAAAGTGGCCAAAGCTTGGAATTCTCTCCCCCTTGAACTGCGCAGGGGGAGAGCCTTGAACCTGCCTGTTCAAGAAAAGACTAAAAACCCTGCTGTTTATTTAATCAGTAATCTCTCCCAGTTCCTTACAGTTTTCATTATTGGCTTTTCGCGCCGGGATACTCATGAGTAGCCGTGCGCGTTATAAATCATTGTTACATAACATAACATAACATGGAGGTCTGCTGAGCCCAGCAGGCCACCATACCTGGGAGGGCCAGCCATTCATAATGGGGTCACAAATTGCGAGTGCCTCATGAATATTGATGAGGCATGCAATTTGCGACCCAATTGGGAATCGCAAACAGTGTCTCTGACACTGTTGTACATGGCATTTAGCGACTCGCAAATTGTGACTCACAATTGAGCGCAATTTGCGAGTTGCTAAATGCCACGGTCGAACATCTGGCCCTTAATCCTATTTAATCATTTGGAAAGCAGCAAAGCAATTTCACATTAGCATTCCGAACAATTCAAGAAACAGCTCTTTGTTTAATTTTTAAGGGTCAGTAATGGGCATGAGATAAAACTGAATAAGAAGCACTTGAATTTTTTTACACTACAAAAGATTCAGTTGTATGTAAAGGAAAATTTGATGGATGGTCCAATTTGTAAATCACACTTGCTTGCTTTCTATTTGCTCGTTTTATTTGTTTTAGGCTGTCCAGCTTGAGTTTGCCCCTTCTGTGGAAGGTGAGTAGGAACTTGGACGCACCCCCACTCCGAAAGACCATGCCCCCAACCTCTGCATCATCCAGGACGGCAAACTCTCCATGAAACATCACCAGCGCTGTCTCCTCAGCCTGCTTCCACACTTTCTGCATGCTCCGCAAAGTTTTCAATTGGCTCCCTGTCACCACCACGAAAACGGTGACGCAGGCACTCATCACCAGCCAACTGGACTACAGCAAGGCACTCTATGCAGGCACCACCACCAAGCTCATGAACAAACTCTTGATGATCCAAGAATGCAGCAGCCAGACTGATCCTCAACTTGCTCAAGAGGACCCACTTTGCCCAGCACCTGAAGGGCCTCCACTGGCTTCTAATCCAGAAGAGATGTCAATTCAAGCTCCTGGACCATACATACAAAGCCCTCCATGACCATGGATCCGCATACATGAACCACCGCCTAAACTTCCACCATCCACACAGAAACCTTTTAACTCCACCTCTGCACTTCACCCTAGCTGACCGACTTTAGAAGGGGACTCATGACCTGGCTCTTCGACTGGCACTCGCAGCACAGAGTATTGATACCCTCTCGGGTGACAAGTCGTGCTAAACAAATACAGACTGATTGATTAATTTATTGTATTACTCCACGAGTGCATGATTTCTGTGAACAGGCCTTTTAATCTTGTTCTTATCTTGTCATATTTGTTGTGCATCAAAGACAGAGGTCATATGTCAGGCTCTGTCTTTCAAGGGAGCTTAGTGTTTACTTTTCTTTGTCTGACTTCAAAGTGAGAGGATTTATGAGACAATTTTGCTGTGAAAGCAACTGCTTTTTTTAGCACACAACAAAATGCATATGTCTGTAAATGAACTGTGCAGACATTTCAGAATATATCAGAATTAGGAAAGGACAAATGTAGCAAATTTTGTGTAATTCTAACATGTGGTAGAAACAAACATTTTAATACGATCAAAACAAATCAGTGCACTGGGTGATGACATTGCCTTACATTATTGCTTATACTTTATACTTTTAGCAGTAAAACTGTATATCTATACAAATGTAATGGTCGTTTCAATTAGAAATGTGTTGTCTGTAATGGCAGTGCACTACCACACCAGGCACATGACTCACTATGCCACTCCACAACACTCAACTTCACTCTATGCCCCTCCACTCTTTGCCACCACTCTAGGGCAAACTCCGCTCTACGACGTGCCACTCCACTCTACTCTATGACACTTCACTCCACTCTATGCCACTCCATTCTATGGCACTCCACTCCATGCCATTCTACGTCATGTCACCCCACTCCACAACATGTCACTCCCCTCTATCCTGCTCCAGTGTTAGACACACTATGATGTGCCACTCTACAACATATCACTCCACTCTCTATGACATCCCACTTCAGTCTACAGGCCAACCACTCACTCTAAGACATGCACCCGACTCTATGTCACTCCACTCTGCGCCCCTCATTCTATGCCCCTCCATTCTATGCCCCACCAAACTATGGCACACCACTCTACGACACGTCACTCTATGCCACTCCACTTCACACCACTCCACTCTACGACACTTCACTCGACTCTATGATATGGCACTCACTCCACTCTACAACACTCTACTCCACTCTATGCCACTTTAAGACACTCTACTTCACTCTATGCTACTCTACAACACTCTAGTCTACTCTACGACACTCTACCCAGCTCCCTCTATGTACTCCACACCACTTTACTCCACTGTACTCTATGACACACTACTCCACTCTACTACTGTATGCCAGTCTACGCCACTCCACTCTGGCACTCTATGCCACTCCACTCTATGCCACTCCACAACACTCTACTTCAGTCAACTCTATAACACTCCTCTCTATGATTCTCCACTCGACGACACTTCACTTTACAACACCCTACTCTATTCTATGCTACTCCACTGAATGCCACTCTACTCCAATCTGTGCAACTCCATCTATGCCACTCCATGCCACTTTACTCCACTGCACTCTAATCTGACACTCTAATCCACTCTATGCCACTCCAATCTACGACACTCTATGCCACTCCACGACACTCTAATCCACTCTATGCCCCTCCACTCTACTACACTCTAAGACACTCTACACCCTCCATGGCACTCAATGACACTCTGTGCCACCCTACTCCGCTTTATACTACTCTACTCTACGACACTCTATGCCACTCCACTGAGCGACACTTTACTCCACTCTATGCCCCTGCACTGTACTCGACTTCACTCTACTCTCTCCACAGCATTCTATGCCACACTACATCACTCCACTGAATACCACTCCATGCCACTCCAGTCTACAGCACTCTACGCCACTCCACTCCACAACACTGCACTCTAATCTACTCCACTCTACTCTACGATACTCTACAATACTCCATGACACTTTACACCACTCCACAACACTCTAAGCCACTCCATTTCATGAAACTCTACTCCACTCTATACCACTCCACTCCATGGCAATCTACTACAGTCTATGACACAACACTCTGCTCCACTGTAAGCAACTACATCTATTCCACTCTATGCCATTTAATCCACTCTATGCTATGCCACTCACTCCACTATACTCCATTCTACAACACACTACTCTACTCCATGGCACTCCAATCTATGCCACTTCACTCTAGAACACTCTACTCCACTCTGTACCACTCTGCGACACTCTACTTCACTCTGTGCTACTCTAAGACACTCTAGTTCAGTCTATGACACTCTACGCAACCCCTTTTTGTACTCCATGCCACTTTACTCCACTGTACTCTATGACACACTACTCCAATCTACTCCAGTGCACCACTCTACGCCAATCCACTCTATGCCACTCTATGCCACTCCACTCCACTCTAATCCACTGCACAATCCAGTCTACTCTACAACACTCCCATCTATGACACTCCACTTGACGACATTCCACTCTCCAAACCCCACTCTACTCCATGCCACTCCACTCAACTCCACTTGATGCCACTCCATGTCACTTTATTCCACTCTGCACCACTCCACTCTACTCTACCATACTCTACTCTGATCTATGTCACTCCACTCTACAACACTCTATGCCACTCAATGACACTCCACTCTACTCTACCCACCTTCACTCTTTGACCCTCCACTGTACTCCACTCTACGACACTACTCCCGCCACGGCACTCCACAACACTCCATGACACTTCAGTCCACTCTACATTTCTCAATTCTATTACACTTTATGCCACTCCACTCTATGCCCCTCCACTGTACTTTACATCACTCTACTCCCTCCACGACACTCCACGACACTCTATGTTACTCCACTCAATGACACTCAATGACACTCAATGACACTCCACGTCACTCCAGTCTACACCACTCTATGCCACTCTTCTCCACTCCACAACACTGCACTCTAATCTACTCCACTATACTTTACTACACTCCACACCACTTCATGATACTCTAAGCCACTCCACAACACTCAATGCAACTCAATTCCAAGACACTCTACTCCACTCTAAACCACTCCACTCTACAACAATCTTCTCCACTCTATGCAACAACACTCTGCTCCACTGTATGCAACTCCCTCTATGCCACTCTATGCTACTTTACTCTATTCTGTGCTATGCCACTCACTCCACTCTACTCCATTCATTTACACGCTACTCCACTCTATGCCACTTCACTGAATGCCACTCCACTCTACTTCACTCTACAACACTCTACTCCAATCTATGCCACTCCACTTTAGGGCGCAGGGTCAAGACTGATTTGCATATGGCTGGGTTCAAACCGAAATGGCATGAGGAGCAAAAAAACGATGGATTTAGGCTCAGATCTCTGTACTGGGGTGAATGTATGACATTGTTCTGCATTCTGTCTGTCAATTGTTCCTTTTGTATTTGTCACCCCGAGTGGGACGGGTATGTCCAGACGTGGGTCCCGTGCTCTCCATGCCACTGGAGTCAAGCTATCCTGGCTGATGAGGGGTGAATTCCCCGAAACCGGTCCTAGGATGCTTGTTTCCAGTTCAGGGAGGACCTGGCCTGGCAGTTCGGGCTGGACTGTTCCCATTGGACGCAGGGTCAAGATTGTTTTGCATATGGCTGGGTTAAAACTGGAATGGCATGGGGAGCAAATAAAACTATGGATTTAGGCCCAGATCGCTGTACTGGGGTGAATGTATGACATTGTTCTGCATTCTGTCCATCAATTGTTCTTTTTGCATACTCCACTTTACAACACTTTAGTTCACTCTATGGCAGTCAAAAACACTCTATTTCACTCTATGCTACTTTACAACACTCTAGTCCACTCTATGACACTCTGCACAACTTCCTTTATGTACTCCATGCCACTTTACTCCACTATACTCTATGACACACTACTCCACTCTACTCCAGTATGCAATTCCACTCTATGACACTCAATGCCACTCCACTCCATTCTACGACACCCTACTCCACTCCACTCTAATCCAGTCTACTCTACAACACAGCCCTCTATGACACTCCACTCTACAACACCCCACTCTACTCTATGCCACTGCACTCAACTCCACTCTACAACACCTTACTCCACTCTGTGCAACTCCATCTACACCACTCCACTCTACTACACTACACTCTATTCTATGACACTTTACTCTACTCTATGCCACTCCACTCTATGACACTCTATGACACTCCATGACACTCTACGCCCCTCCGCTCTATGTCCCTTCACTCTACTCCACTCTGCAACACTCTACTGCCTCCACGGCACACCATGACACTTCATGACACTCTGTGCCACTTCACTCAACTCTACACTACTCCACTCTATGACACTCTATGCCACTACACTGTACGACACTCTACTCCACTCTTTGACCCTCCACTGTATTCAACTTCACACTACTCCCTCCACGACTCTCCATGCCACTCTGCGTAACTCCACTCAATGTCACTCAGTGCCACTTCAGTGTTCACCACTCTACGCCACTCTACTCCGCTCCACTACACTCTAATCTACTACACTCTACTCCACTCCAAAACACTCTATGCCCCTCTACTACATTCCATGACACTCTACTCCACTCTATACCACTCCACTCTATGACAATCTACTACACTCTATGCAACAACACTCTACTGCACTCCACACAACTCCCTCTATGCCACTCAATGCCAATTTACTCCAGTCTATGCCACTTCACTCTATGACACTCTACTCCAGTCTCTAACACTTTACTCCACTCTACTGAACAACACTCTACTCCATTCTATGCCCTTCAATTTTACTCCATTCCACTCTACCCCCGACCACTCCACTCTATGCCTCTCTACACCACTCCACTCTATGCCACTCCATGACACTCCATTTCACTCTATGTCACTCCATGATACTCTACAACACTCCATTCTAATCTACTCCACTGTACTCTACTCTTTTCAACCCCCTCAAGCATTCATGAAGACATTCCTAGAATTATAATGCATACAAATACTAACATGGCACTCTACGCCTCTCTACACTATGCCACTCTATGCCGCTCCATGACACTCCACTCCACTCTATGTCACTCCATGACACTCTAGGACACTCCACACGACTCCACTCTACTCTTCTCTTCTCCACTCTACTCTACTCCACTCCCCCAAGCATTCATGAAGACATTCCTAGAATTAAAACGGCATACAAATAATGACATGGCACGGCCTGACACGAGGCGTACATCCCCTAAGGTTGAATGGCTGAACAATTATTTTGCCTCTCAAAATCATTTCCCCATCAACAGATAACTCTGAACGTACTTCCCAGAAAGGTTTAACCTTTTCTGCTAAGCCCCTCTTATTGGGCCACGTGCCCTCTAATAAATTTAACAACTTCCTGTAGCAATGTGTCTTCCCTATTCTCTTGCGCCCACTCTCCTCTTTTAATAGCCAGAGATCCACTATTGTGTATTGATGTAGCTTGAAATTCATTATATTTATCATCCTTGTATTCTTCCAGTTGAATTGGTATTCGGGATTGTCATGTCTTTTAGGATAGTCCCATCATGTATACCCCATTTTACATAAATTATCCCATCCACAAGACTATAACAATTCTAAACAGGTGACCTTTTACCTAACAGCTTGCTCCTGTCTCTTCGACACCAGGCTCTTAAGCCAGATGCATCTAGCATTTTTCTCCTTGCAAACGGGCCGATTCGCAGAATCAGCCATTTGCGATCGCAAAAAATGCTTTTGTGATGCATCAAACCCAATTTGCGATTTGGTAGCCTGTTACTGAATCGCAAAATGGATTTGGGATTCGCTATTTGGAAGGGGCGTGTTTAGGGCGTCCCTTCCATATAGCGAATCCTAACAGTATGCATGAATGTTTTGTGACTGTGAATGCGGTCGCAAAACATTTGCATATTACCACCTACTTCAAGTAGGTGGTAAGACATTCGCAAAAGGGAAGGGGTCCCATAAGGGACCCCTTCCCCTTTGTGAATGTTTGTAAAAGCATTTTTAAGAGCAGGCAGTGGTCCCAAGGACCACTCCCTGCTCTTAAAAAATGAAAAGAAAACTTTTCATTTTTTTTTTTGTAAAGCATCTTGTTTTCCTTTAAGGAAAACGGGCAGCTTTACAAAAAAAAATGATTGCTTTATGTAAAAGCAATCACAGACATGGTGGTCTGCTGATCTCAGCAGGCCACCATCCCTGTGATTTTTGCGATTCCTAGGGGGTCGCAAATTGCGACCTACCTCATTAATATTCATGAGTTAGGTCATTTACTACCCCTTAGGAATCGCAGAAAGTGTACTGCACACTTTCATGCATGCTGTTTTGCGATTCCCTAATTGGGAATCGCAATGATTCGCAATTAGGGAATCGCAAAACATTTTTTTGATGCATCTGGCCCTAAGTCTTCTATCAGAATCCCTGTACCTGACGTACATAAACATGTCCCCAGGCACTGCAGATTTATTCTGTATGAAGGTCACCACTTTTTTTTCATCCTTGGCCAACAGCCAGCTGTGCATGATCGCACTTGTTTAGAAAAGCATTGGTGATTGTTTTCAAAACATTTATGGTTATTTTCAAAACATCCATGATTGTTTTAAAAACATATTGATTCTAGAAAAAACCCTGGAGTGACCACTTTAGTATAAAAGACCCTCACTCCCCCCCTACAAATTAGAGGAGAATTCTTTCCAAGCTGAGACGGGGTCCTGCATGCTGAATCTTCGACAAGCAGCGGTCTGACATCTCTTGCGGGCTGTCATCCTCGACGCAGAGACAGGGTCCTTCGTTCTAAACCATAAGGTGAGGGGGATCGTTCTTCCCTAGGGGTTTCTTGGCTACAGATACACACAGCTATACCCAAATACACCTACACATCCAGGCTAGGCTAGGTACACTTAGGCAAATTACTTAGAGCGCGCATTTTAGGAATATGCAAGTGCTACTGTTTTTATCTGAACTACTTCTGTTCATCTTATTAGCACTATGGTAGAACTGTATCTACTATTCACTATATTGGTACTAGCAATCTCTTTTGAATGCTTCTGTCTCCTGATTGTTGCAGCACATATGTTTTACACAAGGCTGTCGCTGGACCAATAAATTCTTATTGAAATGTCCTAATCACCATCCTGTGTATTTTCTGAGAGAAAGCAAGCACGAGTATCTGAGCGAAACGTACTGTACTGTTTTCCACGATCCCTGGGGAATCAGGGTTGTCATGTTCAGTGGTCACCACTGTAGAATACAAGGGAGTGGCAGTGGCACTGTGGAGCTAGCTGGTCTAACGGCTGACATATCCTGTGGGGGTGTCCGGAAGTGGTTGGGACACCAAGCCCTCAGTTTAGGTCATCCAAAATGCGCAGTTCCTGGGGGACTCCTAGGAACTACACAACAGGATAAAAAATCTGCCACCACATTATCTATCCGTGGCATGTACCTGAGTTTATTTATGAAGTCCTGCATGCGCATTGACATCCTAGCTATTCTAGCGGAGGCATTAACTGTACCTTCAATAGTCAATAACCTCACTAGAGGTAAATGGTCATAATGGATTCTGATTGGTCTTCCCCATGCAAATGTTCTGACGTGTTCTAGGGCCCAAGTGCATACTAATGCCTCATTTTTAATAGTAGGGTATTTTTCTTCAGGAGGCGTTAACGACCTTGAAGCGAAAGTGTTAGAACTGGGGGTCTCTAGTTGGCAGAGGTAGGTACCTGTGTCCAAATAGGGACCCTTGCTTCTAGTCAGGTTAAGGGGGATATAGTACTAAAATAACCCCTGCTCACCCCCTTGGTAGCTTGGCACGAGCAGGCAGGCTTATCTCAGAGGCAGTGTGTAAAGCATTTGTGAACACATACAGTAACCCAGTGCCAACACTACAGATGGACACCACACAGGTTGCAGTATAAAAATAAGTATTTTTATATAGACTTAACACAAGACCCAAAACGACAAAAATCCACAATACACTATGAAAAATATGACTATCAAATAGTAGAAAATAGCTCAGTTCAATAAAGATGATAAATGCAACACTTTACTCTCAATGTACCTTTGGATGCGTAACGCAAAACAAACAAAAGGGTCGCAGGGAAGATGATGCTTCGACTCCTTACACGCAGAAAGGAGGATGCATCGGTTTCTTACTGCGGCCTGGTTCCGATGTAATGATGATCCGGTGCGTTGCGAGAAAATGGTGTCTTGCTTACGGTGCGACAACGTTGACAGGATGCGTGCACGTCCGACGGCCGTGTGGCGACTCGGCGATCTTCTGACCCGCGACAGGCCCTGCGACACGCTTCTTCGGTGATGCGCCGGCGTCCTCTGTGGTGGCGGCACGCTTCTCCGGTGATGTGAGGCGCTTCGGTGATGCGATGGCGACAGCAGCGGCACGCTTACTCCGCGATGTGACGACAACTGCTGCGGCGGCACGCTTCTCCGGTGATGCGGGGCGCTTCGGTGATGCAACAGCGGCAGCGGCTGCACGCTTACTCTGCGATGCGACGACAGCTGCTGCGGCGCCGACACGCTTCCTCTTTGTTGCGTCGCGCTTCCAGCTCCCAGCGACACGCAGTCTCTCAGAAGGCCCAACAGCAGTAGGCACTTCAATTCCCAGCAAGGGAATTCAGGAGGGGAGCTGGGGTGAAGTCTTGTATCCCTGAGACTTCAGGCAGGAGGCAAGCTCAATGTTCAAGCCCTTGGAGATCTTCTTCAAGATGATGAAAGCACACTCAGTCCTTTTCTCCTTTCTTTGGCAATAAAGAAACCACTGCAGGCCAACCCCAACAACACGCAGCATAGGGGTAGTCTCCTCCTTCAGCTTCCTGGTTCTTCTCCTCAGCAAAGGTTCGTCTTGATTCCCAGAAGTGATCTAAAGTTCTGGGGTCTGGGTCCCCCTTTTTATACCCATAAATCCTTTCTCCTCTGAAGGCAGAGGGTCCTGTACCTAGTCCAAACCAGTTCTGGGTGCATTCTGACAGTGCACTCCTTCTTCCTTTGTCAGTGTGGGCCAGGGATATCAGACGCACCACAGGAGGTGGAGCCAGCATTGTGGAAAGCAGGCACAGCCCTATTCAGGCCCAGGTGCTACTCCTCCCACCACTCTACATGCAGATAGGTCTATTCAGCCCTGTGCTGACTCACCCTGTCTCCCTGAGTCCCCTAGCCCCTGTCACTCACAAAACCAGACATACAATACACAAGCTAGCAGGGGCAGCTGGATGGTTAGGCAAGAAAATGCCTACTTTCTAAAAGTGGTATTTTCAAACACAGAATGTTAAAACCAACTTCACTAAAAGATGTATTTTATCTAACCCTGGGCGTAGTTCGCGAAGTAGCACTACGCGAAGCTACGCGAAGTGCACTTCGCACTACGCGAGCTACGCGTAGCACTACGCGAACTGCATAGTGCGCTGTTCGCGATGATTGCACAGTGCCGGATGCTTGTCCGCACTGTGCAATCATTGAAAACGGCATCTTGCACAGTGCGAGCTGTCTTTTACTGCCGCTCGAGTAGATTTTTACTTGAGCGGCAGCTTTCTCAACGCGGACTGGTAGTTTCTCATCGCGAGCGGTCGCGAGCATACGCGACCACTCGCAATGAGAAACCTGATCTCCCCGCGTTGAGAATCTCGCCGGGAGGTTTATTTTCCATGCTCGCGATCGGCAACTTGATGTTGCTGATCGCGAACGAGGAAAAAGTCTCGCCGGGCTGTCATTTTGCTTGCTCGCGGTCGCCAACTTGACGTTGAGGACCGCGAGCAAGCAAAAAATGACTGCTGCACTACGCTACTCGTGTTTGCACTGTGCTACGTGCAATTCGCGTAGTGCGAAGTAGTGCAAACTTCGCAAACTACGCGAGCGTAGCGTAGTGCTTTGCCCAGGGTTAATTTTATCATTCTGAGTTCAGGCATACTAAATTCGTTTTTCTACCATGTTCCCTGGGTCAGTTAGGATTATAAGATGTTATAATCAAACTGCCCATTCTGACCTATGGGGACAGGTAGCCTTGCAATAGTGAAAAACAAAATTGGCTGTAATTCACTATCAGAACATGCCACACACATCAGGGCAGGTCCTACCTCTTTCATACAATGCACCCTGCCCGCAGGCCTACTTTAAGGGTGACTAACATGCAGAAAAGGGAAGGTTTGGGGACTGGTAAGTGGGTGCACTTATCAAGTCGACATGGCAGTACCAGACTGCACACAGGCTCTGCAATGGCAGGCTTGAGACACGCTTTACAAGCTGCTCCGGTAGGTGGCACAACCAGTGCTGCAAGCCCACCAGCAGCATTTGATTTACAGGCCCTGGGCACACGCGGTGCACTGTACTAGGGTCTGACAGTAAATCAAATAAGCCGATCATGGAGTCACTAATCCATACATCCATTTACCATAGGGAGCACTTGCACTTTGGCACTGATTAGCAGTGGCAAAGTGCCCAAAGCATCTAAACCAGCAAAAACATGTCAACAACAGAGGAGGCATAGCGAAAAAATGGAAGGGAGACCCACGCCAATGGTACCAGGTCTAACAGAAAGCTATTACAGTTTCAGTTCCTCTGTGTTAGAAATGGGGGTCTCTAGTTGGCAGAGGTAAGTACCTTTGTCCAAATAGGGACCCTTGCTTCTAGTCAGGATAAAGGGGATACACTTCTAAAATAACCCCTGCTCACCCCATGGGTAGCTTGGCACGAGCAGACAGGTTTATCTCAGAGGCAGTGTGTAAAGCATTTGTGAACACATACAGTTATACAGTGAAAACACTACAAATGGACACCACACCAGTTTAGAAAAATAAGTAATCTTTATCTAAACCAAAACAAGACAAAACGACAAAAATCCACAACACAGTAATAAAAATATGACTTTCAGATGGTAGAAATAGTTCAGTTCAAAGCAAATTGTAGATGCAACACTTTTCTCACAAAGTACCTGGGATGCGTCACGCAAACAAACAAAACGGGCCGCAGGGAAGGTGATGTGTCGGTTTCTTAAACTCAGGGAAGGTGATGCATCGGTTCCTTGCTCCGGGGAGGTGATGCGTCAGTTCCTTACTGCAGCGCAGAGGAGGTGATGGGTCGGTTCCTTACCGGAGAGGAGGTGATGCATCGGTTTCTTACTGCGTGTGGAGGTGATGCATCGATTTCTTACTGCGTCCCCCAACGATGCGAAAGACTTGGCACTGCGATGGATGGATTCTTGCAGCAGCACAGCAGGGCTTGCGTCGGAATCGGTGCGGTGATCTCAGACTTCGCCAATCGTTGAACTTGATGCGGCGTGCGGCGATTTCTCGAGCCGCGGGAGGCTCTGCAACGGTTTCTTCGGCGATGCGTCGGAAACAGGTACGGATGAGTCACGCTTCTCGGTGTTGCGTTGATTTTCCAGATCCCAGCGGAAAAACGGACTCTAGAGGTTCAAGACAACAGCAGGCATCTCTTTGCAGGTCAGAACTCCCAGCAAGGCAGTTCAGGGGAGCTGGTGGTGAAGTCTTTGTGTCCCTGAGACTTCAGAACAGGAGGCAAGCTCAGTTTCAAGCCCTTGGAGATCTTTTCATCAAGCAGGTGACAAAGCAAACAGCAAAGTCCTTTTCTCCTTTCCTTGGCAGCAAGTAGCCACTGCAGGCCAACCCCAGACAGCAAACAGCACAGGGGCAGTATTCCTCCTCAGCTTCTCCGGCTCTTCTCTTTGGCATAGGTTCCTCTTGATTCCGAGAAGTGATCTAAAAGTCTGGGGTCTGGGCCCCTCGTTTTATACACAAAAATCCTTTGCTCTCTGAAGGCAGAGAGTGTCTGTACCCAGCCAAAACCAGTTCTGTCCTCACTGGTGCAGCTTCCTGGCAGGAGGTGGAGACAGCATTGTGGAAGGCAGAACAGGCCCATGCAGGTGAAAGGAATCTCCTCTCTCTACTCTAAATGCAGCCCAGGTCTATTCAGCCCAGCCCTGACTCATCCGGCTCTCTGGAGGCATTGCTCCTCTCCAGCCCCTGTCATCAAAAGCCCACACATGCAATACACCAACCAGGCAGAGGCATACTGGATGGCTAAGCAAGAAAAAACCTACTTTCTAAAAGGGGTATTTTCAAACACAGAATGTAAAAATCACCCTCACTAAAAGATGCATTTTAACATTCTGAGTTCAGGCATCCTAAACTATATTTTCCTACCTTCTTCCCAGGGGTAGTTAGGTTTATAGGATGTTATAAACAAACAGGTAGCCTTGCAATAGTGAAAATCGAAATTGGCAGTAATTCACTATCAGGACATGCCACACACATCAGGGCATGTCCTACCTTTCACATACACTGCACCCTGCCCACAAGGGTACCTTGGGCCTACCTTAGGGGTGACTAACGTGTAAGAAAAGGGAAGGTTAGGGCCTGGCAAGTGGGTGCACTTTCCAGGTTGACATGGCAGTACCAGACTGCACACAGGCTCTGCAATGGCAGGCCAGAGTTATATTTACAGGCTGCTTTGGTGGGTAGCACAATCAGTGCTGCAGCCACTAGCAGCATTTGATTTACATGCCCTGGGCACACACAGTGCACTGTACTAGGGACTGACTAGTAAATCAAATCAGCCAATCATGGAAACACCAATCCATAACAACGATTTACAAAGGGAGTACTTGCACTTTGGCCCTGAACAGCAGTGGCAAAGTGTCCAAAGCATCTAGACCAGCAAAACGGAGTCCAACACACAGCAAAAACACAGGAGGCTAAGGCAAAAAATGCAGGGGAGACCCACGCCAATGGTGCCAAGTCTAACACACTGCTATTAATTTGCGTCAATATAGCACCCAAACCCTATTACTGGCATCAGTTGTTATAATGGTATCAGCAGTTGGGTCTGAGATATCCAATTTGGTTGCACTTGTGGTACAATTTTTTTATCGAAAGATTTCTCACACTGTTTTGACCATATAAACTTGCTTCCACATTTATGAAGTTGCCTAATATGATAACACTTTCTGCAAACTTTGGAATAAATTTTGCGCAATATTCTGTGAGTCCCAAAAAAGAAGGCACATCATCCTTAGATTTTGATGTGGCTGCATTTTTATTGGCATCAATTAAGGATGGCTTAGGCCTAACTCCTGATTCATCAATTATGTTATACTCCTTTCTGCCAACTTACAGTTAGAAAACTCTACGGTAAGCCCTTTGGATTCCAAAATAGATAATGTCTTTGTCAACTTGGCACCATGCCCCTTTCTTTACCAAATAGGTTATACATTAGCCTCTGGAAAATAGACACAGCCGAAGCAAGTCCAAAAGGCATCTGTTTAAACTGGAAACAGCCATCAGGGGTAATAAAGGCAGTTTACTTCATAGAGTCAGGAGTAAGGGAAGCCTGATGGTATGCTAATGAAAGGTCAATGGTGGAGAACCATTGTACATCCTTGAGCAATTTGACCATTTGATTTATTTTGGGAAATGGAAATCTATGAATAATTATGTTATTCAAGTGGTATAAGTCGACACATAATCTGATTTTTCCATTATTGCGCCGCGCTATCACCACCGGAGAAATCCATTCTGATGCTTCTACCAGTTCTATTATGCCAGATCAGACACATTTCTCCAATTCTTTAGAAACCTCATGCCTTATTGCCATAGGTACGTTCCTGACCTTATGCACTTTGGGACAGGCCTCTTCTTTTAGTCGAATCTTATGCTCAAATCTTAAAAGGTTACCCAACTCTTTCTTGAATACCGTAGGGAACTTCCTAAGCAAGACATCTCCCATGGCTGTACCCCCATCCAGAATCAAGACTTGATCCTTGCTATTCGAGTCCAGAATAATATGCAGATCTTTTTGATCATGCCAACTCAATACAGATGACCTTCTTTTAGCTAGATAGAGTTTTCCTCATGATTTTCTATGTTTAAACTGAAACGTAAGCCATCTGAAAACCAGCATTTCAAGTTTTTCTCCACCAAACCCTGTCGGATTTATATCAGATTCCAGTAAGAATTTGCCAATTTTCTCTACAAACCTTTCTTTCCACACATCCTCATTATCGATGGAGTAGGGCGAACCAGATTCAGCATACATGGAAATCCTTACACCGCCAACTGACATCAAACATTCTGGTTTGCCCCTGCAAGAAGCATCACTTGACATCCATTACTGTATTAAGTTGTCAACCTCGGAATCGAGGTCTGACTCATTCGGCTCAGCATCTCTGTAATCCTCATGGACAAACTTTACACATTTTTACCTTCTACACACCTTTGTATAGTGTCCCTTCAATACCACAATTACTACATTTTTGGTTCAGAGCAGGGCAACTACAGCTGTAAGCAAGGTGATCCTGGAGCAATATCACCGAAGAGCACCTCAACTGCGCCCTCAACCGCCCTCTTCCACCCACCACGACCGACGCCAACTCTGCAGCCAACTCTGCAGCCAACGAACTCCACAGATGGATCACCGACTGCGCATACACCCACGTCCCCCTCCAGAACTCCGACAGACAACGCACCACGAAAGTCACCTGGATCACCATGGACCTCCGGGAATCCAAGCACACGTGCCGACGACTTGAGAAAGCATGGAGGAACAGTGAAACCTCTGTAGCTCAAACCACCGACAAGACCGCCATGACAGAACACCACCAACTCATCAGGTCCACGAAGAGGAACTTCATCTAGGACAGAATCCTCTCCAGCTCCACCAACTCTAAGGAACTCTTCAGCATCATACAAGAACTTCACCAAACCCCCCAGCAAAACCTCCGAAGTCTCTCCCTCCCAGGACCTCTGCAACAAACTCGGCTCCTACTTCCATCACAGGATCAGGACTCTCTACGCCAACTTTGACGAACAGTACCAAGACACCGACACTACACCTACCACCAGCAATGCCACCCAGCCTACTATCACCGCCTGGACCCCTGTCACCACAGAAGACACCGCAAAGACCATTAGGAGCATGCACTCAGGAGCCCCTACCGATCGCTTCTTCCACAGAGCTGCCTCCGCCATAGCACCTGAACTACGATGCACTATCAACTGCACCCTCAAAACAGGCATGTTCCCCAACGACTGGAAATGCGCAGAAGTCAAACCCCTCCTCAAGAAGCCCTCTGCAGACCCGATGGACCTCAAGAACTACAGACCCATCTCTCTCCTCCCCTTCACAGTCAAAGTCACTGAAAAGATCGTCAACAACCAGCTCACAAACTTCATAGAATCCAACTCGATCCTAAACACTTCCCAATCCGGATTCTGCAGCAACCACAGCACAAAGACCGCCCTCCTAACTGCCACGGATGACATCTGCACTCTCCTCAACCAAGGCCACACAGCAGCCCTCATTCTACTGAATCTCTCAGCAGCCTTCAACACCATCTCCCACCTCGCACTAGCCGCCAGACTCCACGACGCCGGCATTTAGGGAACTGCCCTAGACTGGACCCGCTCCTTCCTCACCGGTCAAACTCAAAGAATCAGACTCCCGCCTTTTCTCTCCGAACCCAAAGAGATCAGCTGCGGAGTACCCCAAGGATCCTCACTCAGCCCCACGCTCTTCAATGTCTACATGGCCCCCCTCGCTACCATTGTCAGAAAACACGGACTCAGCATAGTATCCTACGCCGACGATACCCAGCTCATCCTCTCCCTCACCAAGGAACCCGACATCACCAGACACAGTTTCCAGGAAGGAATGAAGGACGTCGCATCCTGGATGAGCAGCATCTGCCTGAAACTCAATTTGGAGAAAACAGAAGTCCTCATCCTCGGAACCACCCCCTCCACGAGGGACAACACCTGGTGGCCCACCGCCCTCGGCAACCCTCCTACATCCACGGACTACACCCGCAACTTTGGCATCATACTCGACTCCTCCTTCACCATGAACCGACAGATCAACGCCGTATCTTCCACATGCTTCAATACCCTCCACATTCTCCGTAAGACCTTCAAATGGATCCCCCCTGAATCCAGAAAGACCGTCACTCATGCACTCATAACCAGCAGACTGGACTACGGGAACGCCCTCTATGCCGGAATCAACAAATCTCTACTCCTCAAACTCCAGACCATCCAGAACGCTGCAGCCAGACTCATCCTCTGCATCCCATGACAAAACCACATCACCCAGAACCTACGAGACCTCCACTGGCTCCCCGTCGAAAAGAGAGTGACTTTCAAGCTGCTCGCTCACACCTACAAATCCCTCCACAACACCAAACCCCAATATCTCAACAAAAGAATCTCCTTCTAGGCATTGAAGAGAAACCTCCACTCCGCCGACCTCGCCCTGTCCAAAATCCCTCGCATCTGCAGAGCCAGAATGGAAGGAAGAGCCTTCTCCTACATCGCGGCCAAGACCTGGAACGAACTCCTCCTCAGCATCAGACGATCCCCCACACTGCAAGCATTCAGGAAGAGCCTCAAGACCTGGCTCTTCGTATGAGACGGAGCTGCTCGAAACCCCCCCTCCTCCCCAGCGCCTTGAGACCCTCACGGGTAAGTAGTGCACTTCAAAAATCCCTGATTGATTGATTGACTAAGTGATTTTCCCAGAAACACAGGATATTGAGCCGACACTGAGACTCAAACTTGCATCCTCAGCTGCAAAGTTGGCAGCTCCAGCCATTACGCCACAACCTCTTGTGCAAGAACTAAAGCATTTTCAATATTATATACAACGAAGCCATAGTTGTATGTATGCATGTAGTATATTTATCTCATGCAACTAACAACCTTTGACAAAGCCAATACCCCTGGGCTATTGCAGGTGAAATGTTACTTGTTGTATTATATACGTGGAGGCAATAACGGAAGCAGCAAAATACCAAGTCAGGCGGCAGATTTTATGCTGAGCACAGATTTTTAGCACAAAGGTTTTAAGCCACGCCCTTACTTATATCAGCCAAGCCCCTTGAGAGACCCCTCCGGTTTTTTCATCCCATTTAAAGCCCTGGGTAAGGTAATGAACCGCTGTTCTCCTTTTCTTCTCCTTTTCTCTGTCAGGCAACACGCTGTGTCCCCGGCAACAGGCGGCAGGGTGCAGGCTTCAGTAGTAACTAGCAAAGAGTCGTCCTCGTCGTCAAATTGTAGAACAGCATTGTGCACTTCTTGATGGGAATGTGCTATTTATTACTAAGATACAGAGCGGAGGAAAGCACGGTCCTCCCCACACAAAACCATCCTCCAACTCCCCATAGAATTATCCATTTTAACACTGGCGACGATTTTAAAGAACCTGCGTGCTACTTCAATGGGCTTTTAAAACTGAAGAAACTACAACCTGTGGATTTGAACAAAACTGGCACCCCTAATGCCCCACCAGTGACCTTTTCATCGGTCGCCCCAACCAGTAAGTGCCAGTTTGTCTTAGACTTTCCTTCATTATCTTTGTTGCCTGTCTTTGCTGAACTGTTCCTGTCCTGTAACATGTTGACAGAGAACATCATCTGTGACCTGGACATTATTTGCGTGTACTAGTGAGTACTGTACATTTGGATTTGGGTTGGTTCCTGCTGCCTGTTGGATTTTGGGAACGTTTTACCAGTGATCTAAGGTGCCAGTTCCTACCTGCCTGCCTACTGTCCACTGCCTGCCTGTCTTGGAGGAAGTCTGCCCTCCTGCTCCTTGGGACAGTCTCAGAGTAGCGACCTGCTCCTACCTACTTGTTCTCTGTCTCCCTACATCCTCTGCCAGTTAAGGGCTCAGCTACGTGCCTTTGAATTTTTGAGTTTTGTCGTGTTCCCAGTCTTGTGCCCTTTGAGCACTCTTCTGCAGCGTTTTGTACTGTGCGGCATCGGCACTGCTCTGATTATCTAGGGTTTTGCTGTGGCACTACTTCCATTGTGTTTGGCGCTTTCCTGTCAAGACTTTGTTCTTGCGCCATTGAAATATAAACCGCCGCATTGCAGTTTGAATTACACATCTAGCGCGTGCCACTTACCTCAGGTGGTCGCGCGATGTGTGCCCCATTACGTTCTTTCTCCTTTCCTTTTGCTCCTGTTGAGAGACGCCCTGCTGCTTCAGCATGCCGTGAGCCACCCGGCACGACGCTGAAAACGTGCCGCCATCTTGTGGCTGGCATCCATCTTTTCCTTTGGTTATTGCCTGATGCACGCTCCCGTTTTGCCAACCATGTTTTTGCCAACCAAGCACTTCGAGGATCTCTGTTTTCCGGTTGTATTCCGGTTCACATCTTGAGGCGTTTTCTGATGTCCGCTGACCGCCTCCTTACCTCGTAGACATTTGGTGATCCAGTTAATTCAAAAGAAGAAATTGAAGACGTTCTGAAAGTCACGATTTTCTGCTGAACTGTTGTTGTTGCTTGATCCTCCTACAAGGTACTGTTTCCTGGTTGTGGCTCACATGTTCCAGACTTTAGCTGTTTACTGACAACGGTGACTACCTTCTTTATTTTAGCTTATTGTTTTCTTGGGACAGTGCATTTTTCATAATGTTGTTGTTTGTGCTCAAATGCTTTTATTGTGTCATTCCTTAAGGTTCAATTTCATGTGTGTTTCTTATGTGATGATTGTACCATTCACTGGTACCTGATCCTGTATTTGTATGAGAGGGGGAGAGAGTGTAGTGTCCTTGTTTTGTATCTGTATGAATAGAGGGAGAGAGAGTGTAGTGTCCCTGGTCATGTCATGTTCTGAAGCTGAAGCTTCTCTGACTTACTTGTTTTGGTTTTACCCTCTGAATTGTTTGTTACCTCGTGTGAGGTGTTAGACTGTGCGTTACGGGTGCGCACATGAGAAGACTTCTTCTTTTGAAGCTTCTCTGACTTGCCTGTTTTGGTTTTACCCTCTGAATTGGTTGTTACTTCGTGTGAGGTGTTGGACTGTGCGTTACGGGTGCGCACACCTTGTGTGAGGTGTTGGACTGTGCGTTATGGGTGCGCACATGAGAAGACTCCTTCTTTTGAAGCTTCTTTGACTTCCCTGTTTTGGTTTTACCCTCTGAATGGTTGTTACCTCGTGTGAGGTATTGGACTGTGCGTTACGGGCGCGCACGTGAGAGATCTACCTTTTGTGTAGCTTCTCTGTCTTACTTGTATTGGATGTACCCTGTGAGTGGTTGTTGCCTCGTGAGAGGTGTTTGGACTGTGCGTTACGGGTGCGCACATGAGAAGACTACTTTCTCTTTAGCTTCTCTGGATTTACCCTTGTTTTGGTTGTGGTATGTGTATCACCCTGTGTTTAGGGGTTGCATAATTACTCTTAGAGTGTACGCCTTCGAGTGTTGGGCGTGCGATTTGAAGAACATAACACTTTTGTGTTTCTCTCATCTTTTCAAGATGGGATGGGATGGGGTGTTTGACGATGCTCTTGAAGATTGATGTTATTCTTGTAGCGTTATGTTATTTTTGAAGCTCGTTGACTTTCGTATGTGTGTATGTCCACCTCCGCACATTTATTTATTGTCAGTCATATTGCATGTATGTGCTATGATCTCGCATGCTTGTATTTTTACAATTTTGATGAGGGGGAGGATGTGTTGTAATCTAGTAAGTGAATGATGCATCCTCTCTGTTGTTGCCCTTATGCCTTGCTGCTCAGTCTATGTGATGTCATCAGAATGTTGAGAGTGTTTGAGTGTAAGAAGGGATCAGTTGGTGTGGAAGGGCTGAGCGGCAAGGAGGCTGCTCCTGGTGGGGCATTGTATGAGGCCTAGCATGAGACTTAATATGGATCCTATCTGAAGAATAAAGCTGTGATCCTGAACTACATCACTGGACTACGTATCTTTCATTCAACTGTAACACTACATTCACGAAAACATTCCTAGAATTAGCATACAAATAATAGCATGGCACGGGCCTGACATGAGGCGTACAAGCAATTACATGGCACGGGCCAGGCACGAGCCCACAACACAATAGCTCTTGCATAGGTGAGACCTAGTGGCTTTGCCAATGCTTGTAAATATTATTTACCCTAGAATCAGTGCTTAATGTGTAAAAGGAATAGTGTGGTGCCCAAATCTCTGCTCAGAAGCCCAAGGATGGTGCAAGTATACGTTAACAAGCTGAATACCAAGGCTGGTAGCCCTTAAATACACTCATAGCTCTTTAGTCCACTACCAGCCACTCCCTGTTCCTTTATCTCACTTTTGCAGGTTCCAGCTTTGTGTCTTAGGGTAGGTTTTACCTTTTTGTTTTCCACTGTCTTTCTGATCTGTGTTTTTGCCTCTCTTGCTCTCGATCCATATCTGTTGAGAAAAAATAAGGGCTGATCCCCAAAAATAAGTGCTGGTGGCTCCCACTGGCTCAAATTAAGCACAGCCTAGAATACAGTTGTAGCATCTCTGCTCGCGTGACGAAGCTACTCTGTGTGCCCCACACACCCCAAAACTCTGCTATTAATAGTTTTATTTTTTCTTTCACAAATTTCATCAAGAACGGATTGTCATTCTCGACACAGCCTCGCCGCAGACCCTGGCAGGCGTCGCCTTCGCAATTTATGTCCTCAGCTCGAATGCCACCTGCAAAATGGGGCCTGACACAGTGGCTGTGACATCAGTGAGAATTTCCATGGAAACCCTCTTTTCAATATCGCTCCCCGTGGATATCAATTCTCTCGGGAGCGCGGGTCAAGATACAGATCATTATATCTAATTCCGGCAGCATTTAGGCTGACTTCTATTTCGTGAAACACCATCAAAAATTAATTTTGCTCATTTATTTGCGGCTCCTGCAGCTCCTGGTGTCATTACAGGCAATGATCTGCTATTACCGGTTGGCACTTGGCATCCGTAAATCCTGATCTCATATCGGGTGATGCGCGAGAGATGCCGAGGGCCCTCGCGGCACCAGGCGGTAATTGTATGCTGCCTTTCCCAGATTAACCCGGATTGATTGCGCAATGTAAACTTGGATGTGATTCTCGCGCTGATTCCAATGGCATCTTGCTAAATTGCCGCCTTTACGCTGACTTTTATATATTGGCTTTGAGTCTGGGAGGAAAGGAGAGAAACTCATCGATTCTGGTAAGTAATCGCTGCCTTCCAGAGAGCAGAGTGGTGGACCCCTCAGGATTTCAGAACGAGCTTTAAGTGAACCCGAGTGCTGCCAGCACAGGCGGTGTGATAGGTACAAATGACACAGATGGCAATAATGTTATGTATTATTATTATTGTTTAATAATGTGTGACTTCTAAAGAAATGCACAACAGTTTAATGCGTCACTTTTGTATACAGCATACAAATAAATAAATGCTGGTCTGAATAGTTGACACTGTTTGTAGACTGTTGCTCACATTTCTTCCTCAGAGCATATTGCTTCAACTGGCCGGCACCATAAATTTACATGTCCCGCCTTCCCTTGATGGGCGTTATACCCTGCCCATACACAGCAGCAGTGCTTAATTTGTAAAAAAAAAAACATAAGTACCAGGGCCCTCATCAGAAGGCAGCCCACAGCTTCCACCACCCATTGCCCCTGCCAACGCTGCCAGTGACAGGACCTACGCAACTATTAACCATCACACAAGTGTGACATTTCAGACTGTTTGAGGCCCCTAAAGCTATAAGAATGGCTTGGGCGGCTTGGGCGGCTGGTATCAGTTGTTTTTAATCTATATTTAATTAATAAACAACTGTTGTTCTGGTCATCTTTTAATCTTTTAATTGCACAACAGCGCCAGCATGTGGCAGCTGAAATAAGTCCCAGATTTGACAATAAAGAGCCAGTGCTGAGCACCGGAAATCACCGGCTCAAATTAAGCACTGCAGCAGCAGCCTGACTCCAGAAGCAGAGGGATGCGTTGATGTGGACACATATGCATGGAGAGCCGGGAAGCACTAGAGCAGAGGTCTTCAAACTTTTGTATGCCGAGACCCCCCTGTCAAAAATTTTCAGGCATGAGGACACCCTCCTTACAAAAATTTCTAGAACTTAGTACTCCTCATAATTAGGGCTCCCTGTTTTCCGTTTTTACGGATTTTTACAGATAACTACAGACAGAAAACATTGTATATCATGTCTGTATCTACTTTTAAAAGTGGAAAAATACAGATAATTGGCTTCTTTTGGGTGACTCTCTATCTATGCTGAGATTATTGACTTTCAGGCCAGTAGCTGTACATATTGCCAGCATAGGGAGTTATAAAGCTCACTGAGATTTGCTTAAATTAATTGTTGCATTTCTCAACAGGTATTTGTGCTATTATGCCAATTGTTTGATGTGTGTATTATATTATTTTGGCAGTGTAATTTGCTAAAACGCAACAGGCATCAAAGTATGAGTGCAAGTCTATCTGTTAAGTAAATGTGGAAATATACGAGTTATCACATCATCTGTTCACAAAACACAAAATAAATTTGGATAAATAACAATAAGATGGGCAAAAAATAAATATGGATAAATACAGACGGCAAGAGACTGGTTTGAGTAGAAAATGTTTCTCAGCAATTCTTTTTAAGCATGGCACACTCTCCTACTAGAGTCTTTTAGCCTCACTGCTGCAGGTGAAACCTGCCTCCTAGTCTTTATTTTCTCTGTCTCAGGGTTGCTACCCTCAGAGAACAGGACCTGGGCCATAGCCAACAGGGCAACCATAGACAATGCAGTATCTAGGATAGACTCACCTACTCATCTCTGTTTCTCAGGGTCCATGCCAACCGCCACAGCTTCTTGCCCTCCCCCAGGTTTTATTCTGCCCCATCAATAAAAATTGGGACGCAAACCACCACCTGCTTACTCCTCATGGACAACCTCCATACTACCAGGGGGTGCTATGGAGCAGAGCACCCAGTTCCTACCTCTTCAGGGTCACACCTTACCTTCTCCAGGGAACCACATTGCATCCCTCTTTACTGAGAGGCCAGGCTCTGAAGCCAGCCTTAGAGTGCCGCAAAGAACCCTAGTTTGCATAGGGATGCTAAATTACACTATGCTACCAGGTCACTATGGATCTAGATCTCAGAATGAAGCCCAAACACCATGGCATTTATTTACTAAAGTATGCATTGGCGGGTGCATAACACAACGCAATAAAGCATACAGGCCTTTAAAAAGTAAGTAGATTGACACTAACTTTTGTGTAGCCTTTCAGCGTGCAAGCACCCTTACAAAACATTAGTAAAAGAGTGTCCATGCATCCACTTTCAGGCTTTCATTTTTACAAATTATTGTTATCAGGTGCAGCAATCCAACTGATCTTAAACATTGGAGGACTACAATTCCCAGAAAGCAATACTTTGTTCAAATAAACTGGCAGAACAGAAACACAGTGTTCCTCTCTACAGAGAGACCAGGTTCTACATGAAGTTTGAGGCAAATTAAAAAATTGTTCAATCCACCTGTTCTCCAGAAAACCATTAATGTCAAAACATAGTTTCATTAATATGTTGGATAATAATGGAAGGGGAGAGCTTGTGGAATGGCAGTCCCACTGGAGGGGTGAGAAGTCAAGACCCACCCAAGAGATCCCCAGTGTGGGAGAGACACTCCTTACACCAGAGGGAGACCTTGTGGAATGGAGAGCCTGGCCCTGGCAGACCCACTGGAGGGGTGAGAGGGCAGCACCCACCCAAGAGAGCCCCAGTGTGGGAGAGACACTCCTTACTCACAACAGAGGGAGACCTTGTGGCACAGAGAGCCAGGCCTTGCCATGCCAGATGGAGGGTGAGAGGGCAGGACCCACCGAGAGATCCCCTGTGTGGAAGACACCAGAGGAAGACCTTGTGGAATAGAGAGCCAGGCCCTGGCAGACCCACTGGAGGGGTGAGAGGGCAGCACCCACCCAAGAGAGCCCCAGTGTGTGAGAGACACTCCTTACTCACAACAGAGGGAGACCTTGTGGCACAGAGCCAGGCCTGGCAGACCCACTGGAGGGGTCAGATGGCAGGACTCACCTGAGAGAGCCCCAGTGTAGGACAGACACTCCTTACTCAGAACAGAAGGATAGACCTTGTCAAGGACTGAGCTAGGTCTTGACCACTGGAGGGGTGAGGGGACAGGACCCACATGATCCTGATGGTGGGAAATGCACTTATATAGCGAAACAGAGAGCCATGCCTGCCCTGGACATGATGGCAGCGGGAGGAGTGGGAGGACAGGTGTAGAGAAAACAAAACAGGAAGAGAAGAAGCCACCTGAAGGAAATTAAGGGAGAGGAGATCGGAAGAGAGACAGGAAGTTCGACAAGGAGGTAAGGGTGGAATACACCCCCCACCCCCTGCCATGGACAATCTGCTAAACAGAAATACAGCGAAGGGACCACCAGGGCTTTCTATGGTGGAAGCTGCACATTTGACAACATTATATAGGTGACGTCAGCAGCAGGACAAAAGTGAAAGAAAAGAAATGAGAGTAAAAGACAAAGATGTGTGGAAGGAGAGACGAGGTTTTGAGCAGAGGATGGAAGAGAATGGGAATGTGTGAAAATTGTACTTTAACACAGAAACAGTATCAGCTCATGTACTAATAACATATTTAGAGAATGTTTAAATAGTCATAAAACACAGTGAAGAGTTTTTGTGATATCAAGCACAGTCCTGCCAAGTATCACGCATCAGGCGTGACTAACGCATTTCAGTGTGGTGATCCGCATCACCGCACTGAAATGCGATTGTCACGCATTTGCATAGTGCCTGAGCGTCAGCGAAGCGCTACCTAAAATGGTAATATTATGAGTGTGGCAGCTAGCAGCTCGGCGCTGCTCCTGCCGGCTTGGTGCTGTAGCTGAGCTAAAGCTGCTCATAGGCAGCTCACTGGCTGCTACAATGTATCCTAAATGTCCGCTGCGCGGCTCTCAGCTCTCGCACGGTAGTGCGGCCGCGCAAAGGCTACTAACATCACAGCCAGGGGGCCACAGTCAGATAAAGCCATACCTGGCGCCGCCCGCCGGGTGACGTCACATCCTGCTGCCGAAGGCGGGGAGTTTGTTTTCGAAGGAATTAAGCTGGCAGAGGCGTTACTGCAAATCATCATGGCGGGGGCCGGCAACGCTGCCTGCTGCCTGGTCGCACCGGCCGGCCGCCGCCTCCTTTGTCACCGTGTGGCTCAGCTGTCTCTGTGTGAGGAGCTGAGCAAGTAACTGCTGTAAATTTGACCCCCGGCTGCTGCGGCGAATTTAATTGCGGAGAGATGAGAGGAACAGGCTGGGAAACTCTGGACTCTGTTTCCGAAGAGCTGCGGCTTACAACTCTTTGCAATATCATGACCTGATTGATCACCGTCCATTAAGGCACCCAGGTAACTCTTCCGTCTTGTGCTCCTTAAGACCACTGGAATAGAGTCAGCTGCCTGGCAAGTGGTTTGGAATGTGCCTGCTGATGAGACGCCTGCTCTTTGCATTTCTGCAAATGAAAAGCATTTTTTTTTCACGGGCACATTAAAGCTGGGGTGAAGCACGTTTCTTGTTTCCAGTACTTTAGGGGTCATGTCCGTGACAAGCATCCTCAGCCATTAAATTGGAAGCCCGGGATACCTTGACACTGGAATGCACTGGGCTGGGAGGTTCGTGAAAAAAATGTATTTCATTTAAAAAACAAAAAATTAGTCAAAAGCGATTCAGACACTCGAGTTTTGTGTCATCTGAAGTTATAATCCTGCTACATAAGTTGCAGAGAGATGGAGGAAGGAGACACACTGGCATAGTAAAGAGAGTGGGCAGAAAGAAAGGTATGGAAAGAGGAGAGAAAGGCAAGAGGAAGGAGGGGGAAGAGAAGAGGGAGAAAGGAAAGAGAAGGAAGTGGTGAAAGGAAACAGGGTGAGGCAAGAAAAAGAAAGTAGAGAGAAAGCAGAGGTGTGACCCTAAAAAGACCAGATGTAAAAATTATTAGGGAGAAGAGGGGAAGAAGATGAAAAAGATAAAAGAGAGAAAGGAGAGAGGCTTGATGGAAGCCAGTGTTTCATTCTAGTTTTCAAACTATGATGCCAGCTCTGTCCCAAGTACCAGTGATAAATGAGCTGATGATGGAACCGCCTTCCTCCCACAGTCAAATTATCTTTTATTAATTTTATCATATCATAAATCGCTTTCATAGAGCTGATACCTGGCTGAGATTCTTCTCTCTTAAAGGGGCATCATCTGAAGAAAAAGCAACAGGCCTCTCCAGCACCACTAACAGGCACCACCAGTAAGCATTCCAGAATGCTCTTTCTTTGATGACTGTGACGTCTGCTTGGATATTGATACCTAATGTGACTTCATTCACTACATGGCCCTTTAATGAATGGTCCTTGGGTAGCACACACAGTATGATTCAGACAATCTTGTTGCACAAATGGGTGCAATGTCTGATATTTTTATGTTTCCTTAGCTTCGTTGCTTGATTTTGCTCGCCGGAAAGTGTCACTCATTGCCGTTGAAATGTCACTCATAACTACACTGAAATTATGAAAATGTCACTCATTAGAATCTGAAACCTTGGCAGCTATGCAAGCAAAGTATAAAAGGTCTGAAAGCACAGCCAAGGCAAGTCAGCAGGTGCCTGGCTGAACCTATGAGAGAAATGCTCTGCATTCACTATTCCAACCTCGTGCTATTGTTTGTGTGACTTACGTTAGCAGAGGAATCCCAAAGACAGCAGTGGGGAAAGGGTGGGCGTGAATTTTTGGAGATAAGAATGTGTGTGTGTGTGTGCGTGCGTGTATGCTTGTGTGTGGGTTTGAGGGGTGAAAAGCCAGGGAATGGTGGAGGAGGTGGGGCAGAGGCAGCCTACTTACAAGTTCCATAAAGTTCCGGTTGCAGTGGAAACCAGGAAACAACCACAAGATCGTATTTCAAAGGCAGCCACGAAGAAGAAGCACGAAAAGGACACCAGCTGGAAAAACACAGCAACAACGACGAGGAAGTCCAGGAAATGCAGCAGGAGTGAAAGGCAGCAGCAACAACAAAACTTTGAAGCACTCCAGACCCTTCCCCGGGAGTATATTTATGGCCCCAGTTCCCGGCATTTCCAGGTGTTCAATCTGCAATTTCTCTGATTGGAGGACAATCACCGATGACGCTGTATGCTTTCACGATGTCCTCCAATCAGAGAGCGGCTGAAGATGCCACACTATTCGGAATCCAAAACGAAGAGCAAACGTTTTGGATTCCAGATTCAGGCAGTTCCAGGCAAAAGTGGGACGGGAATGCGCGACCCCCTTTCTAGGACTCCACGCCCCCCCTGGGGGTCGCGCCCCACAGATTGAAGACCCCTGCACTAGAGTGCACGGGAGAATATAAAGGATTGCACCCTGTGCATGGCAGTGCAAGGATCAAACAACAGCCAACAGGTTAGTGTCAGTCTGTGTGATGAGTCAACGCTACCTACACCCTGCACTGGAAACCAGGCAAGTGTATGAGCCCCGGTCCGAGTGATGCCTTCATGTTGTAGCTATAAGCCCAGTCCTGCACTCCAGGCTTGTTACAAGCGCACAGTTGTGGGGTACAGTATAAGTGACCACTAATCGAGCTGTCCCTATCTCAGGTCACTGCATTAAACAGCAGTATGTCAGGGGCCCTAGTGCAAGCAAGGAAATGCACCCCCCCGACCACTGTTTGAACTGTCAAATATAGCTATAATCAGGGTTCAGTGGGCTCCTCAGGCTTCAGGGTCCGGTGTCACTAATCCGGCTGCACTATTGGAAGCTACACCGCTGTCTAACAGGTGGTCTGGTTTGTGCAGAAATGCAAGCACCTCATTCACATTAGCACAAACCCTACCACAAACACACTAGTCACCTGTACCTGTAAACAATGTATCACTCTAACCCAAAACCTACATCTAATCATAAACCTAAACCCACACTTTAACCTAGTCCTAACCTTAACACCTGCGCTCAAACTAACCCAATACGTCACCTCCCCTCAAGCCTTAATCCTAACCGTGAACTCCTAAACATACACCTTACTCTAGACCTATTCAGAAGCATACACCAATACCTAGCCGTAACACCATCATTAACCTTAACCTTAACCTTAACCCCTACCCTAACCCTAAACCTATCCATTAGCCTTCCTGTAAGTGTTAACCTTCCTCTATCTCCATCACTAAACCTGTCCCTTCCCCTTATAGCTTGACTATGCACTAATACAAATGATAACCACGTGCCTCACACTAACATTAACTTTAGCCCTAACCCCACCTGTATTCAACTTTGTATTTATTTCACCTTATTTGAGGTAGTTGCATTCTATGGTGCGGTATGCATTCATGTTGTGCTACTTACATATATCAATGTCCTTGCTTATGCAGTACAGCTTTGAGCCAGGGCTAGCTGCAGCAGTGATTTACTTTCCAGAGCAAAAGGTGTTATGCCCTAGAAAGGTATCGTTTTCAAAGATCGAAATAAAGTTTGTGCCACTTTGCATCAAGAAACATTACTGATGGCTGATCAGTGCAAACATCTATAGGGTTTAAATGCAAGGCTACATCAAGTAGATAGCATGATCATAGTTTGCATCAAAAACTTGGTCCATGTCATACACGGAAGCTAGAAATCAAACATTTTTAAGAATGGATAAAGTATTGGTTAGGAAAGCTGAAAATGAAGAGAAATAACCTGCACATAGTGGTAGTATGTGTTATATCCTGTGTCTGCTAGTTCCTTGCTGCTCAGCCTGCGTGAGTGTGATGTAATAGAATGTTCATGAGTGCATGGTTTGGATGAGTGGTCAGTTGGAATGAGTGGGGCTGAGCAGCAGGATGCTGTTCCCGGTGGGGCTTGTACCATCTTACTTGTAACTGAATAAACCTACATAATCTACACTACTGGCTACTGGACTGATTACCTGCAAGGACCCTACTTCATTTACAAAAGTGGCGACGTGGTTCTGCAGTGCGTACCGTGGAGGGGTGAGGAGGTTGCATCCTGCCTGGAACATGTGCGTTCCTTTGCATAGCGAGATGTGGTGTGCTGTAGTGGTTCTGCAGTGCGTACAGTGGTGGGGTGTGGAGGTTGCATCCTGCCTGAAACATGTGCATTCCTCTGCATAGCGAGATGTGGTGTGCTGTAGTGGTTCTGCAGTGCGTACAGTGGTGGGGTGTGGAGGTTGCACCCTGCCTGGAACATGTGCGTTCCTTTGCATAGCGAGATGTGGTGTGTTGTAGTGTTCTGCAGTGTGTACAGTGGTGGGGTGTGGAGGTTGCATCCTGCCTGGAACATGTGCGTTCCTTTGCATAGCGAGATGTGGTGTGTTGTAGGGTTCTGCAGTATGTACAGTGGTGGGGTGTGGAGGTTGCATCCTGCCTGGAACATGTGCATTCCTTTGCATAGCGAGATGTGGTGTGTTGTAGGGTTCTGCAGTGCGTAAAGTGGTGGGGTGTGGAGGTTGCATCCTACTATACATATATATCTGGTGTTCTCTCGCAGGAAACTAAGATATATATTATGTAATATTTATAGTGATCTTTCTTTGCACTGATCTTCCTTTACAAATTCAAGGAATATAATGATGCTTGCAGTGTGGTGTAATCTAATGTCAACTTTCTTTACAATTCTAGGAATGTAGTGAGTTATGCAAAATAATCTTATGTGATTTTATCTTCCAATTTAAGGATTGTAATTATTCCCGTATGTGATCGACGTGATTTTATCTTTCTTACAACCTAAGGAGTGGAATTATTTATGCAATGTAATGTGATCTTTTATTATGATTTAGGATTGGTTGCTTACATGTACAGGAGGCGTTAATATGTATTTTCCTTTACCTTGCTTCCTGTCGTTTTTATTGTTGCCTGAAGGAAGGAGATGTGTTATATCCTGTGTCTCCTGATTCCTTGCTGCTCAGCCTGTGTGAGTGTGATGTAATAGAATGTTTATGAGTGCATGGTTTGGATGAGTGGTCAGTTGGAATGAGTGGGGTTGAGCAACAGAATGCTGTTCCAGGATGCTGTTCCCGGTGGGGATTGTACCATCTTACTTGTAACTGAATAAACCTACATAATCTACACTACTGGCTACTGGACTGATTACCTACAAGGACCCTACTTCATTTACAAATGTACCAGAGACAATGTCCACAATAAAGATGGAAGACTTCATAGAGGACATCTTCCTTCTATTTTTGATAGATCTAGCTTTTATGCTAAACTCATTGTGGAGCGAGTGCACCAGTCACTGGCAAAGAGACATTCTCTGTTGCACCAGAGGGCACAATAACCACTTGATTACTAAATTAGAGAAACCATGTCCAAACTCAAACACAAGAAGCATGGGCGGCATACTTGGGGATGCCCATATCATTCACCTTGCACACGGTGCAAGAAGGCAGGAGTGTGCTCAATACCGTGAAGATAAAACTGCAACAGCTTCATACTACCTATGCAATGTTGTACCCACCCAGCGTGCTTAAAAGTAACTGTGCAGGCAAACTCCTATGTTTGGAAAGATCATCAACCAGCTAGAAGTTTGTGTAAAGAGAAAATGAAGTTCTGATCGGATTCTCAAATGTGAAGGAAACATCAGTAATTACCTAATGTTCATGCTTGTTTCTCATGCTGCTGTGAACTACTGTCATTAATACCAAATGCGTAGACATGAGAAGTATAGTAGAGGCGAGATAAGTCACTATCTTTCATGCAAGATGATGTGCAGGGAGGATACACGTGTTGGAGACATCATGGGAAGGAAAAAAGATGCTATGGGATATGTGATCCTCTCAGCCTCCAAGATGTGCTAATAGGGGTTACCTTGAAGGTAATCCTATTGGAGAATGGTCTGTTATGTGTGTGTGGGGGGTGCAATGCCTAAAATTATCATGCAGCCCACAACACAGAATAGCTGTAAATAGAACGAGGGCTTGACACCACACGTGCAAAGCCTTAGGTTATATAAGGTTATTATAATTGCTACTGGTTGGGACATTCACTCACAGTTGGAGATGGCAGTGTTTTGACGATATGGTAGTTAAACAGCTCATCACAAAAGACAGCACATGACTTAGATTACAAAGGAACATGAAATATCAGCACCAACACATACCAATCTACAATATAATTAATTTACTCTGAGACATGGCTGGTGACTGCTCCAGGTCTAGGAATGGCATATAACATTGCTATTACTTACCTGAAATGTTAGAGGATTAAACAACCCTTGGAAAGATAGACAAGGGGAGGTTTACAAATAAGTCACATAACGCAGCACAGCCCCCGCGAGTCTGCGCTGTGTTGCATGACAGGGAGGGAGCAGGAGAGCATCATATCTTCAAAGCTATGGCGCTCTCCTCCCCTTTCCCTTGCGCCAGCGCTGATTTCAGAGGCCATGCGCCATGCACACACCTTAGTGCCATAGCGCTAGGGTGTGTGCATGAGTCTAACATAGGTTTTGTACAGGAAGTGTACCGCTCTTGTACAAAATACTATGCCTAGACACAATGGACAGCTTTTCCCACTTTGTATGCATGCTGCTCAGTGCAGCACGCATGCAAAGTCAGAAAAGCACAGAGAAATGAAAGCATTTCTCCTGTTAGCGCCTCCTTTGAAGAGGCGTTAACTTTTGGCACAAAACCATGTCTACAAATCTTGTCTTGTAAATATGGTTTGCGTCAAAAGGCATGGCTGGTTGCATGGGAACCCCCATGTTCCACCCATGTAACGCCCCCTCGACGCTAAGTAACACCAAGCAGTGCTTTGCGCTACTCTGAGGGTGCTTTCCAGCGCAAAACAAGTTTTGTGACACTAACACAGTGCAAAATGTTTGTAAATCTCCCCCAGTATGTCCTGTTTTAACAGCCGTAGCATTGACGAATATGCCTCACAATTCCGCAGCCTGTCACCCAGCATGTTGTTACAACGCGGTTGTTACCACGACCGCGTTGTAACAACGCATACCAAAACCCCACAAGTCGTAACAACGACTTGCGGAGGGGGGCGCTGGATGTTGGAATAGTATAATTTACTATTCCAACTCCAGTCTGTGCGGACAGTAGGGAAGGTGTTGGATTTTAAATCCAACACCTTCTTCCCCCCTCCGCAAGTCGTTGTTACGACTTGCGGGGTAATGGTATGCGTTGTTACAAAGCGGTTGTGGTAACGACCGCGTTGTAAAAACATGCGGGGTGACGGTTTCGTGGTGAAGGTTGTTCACCAGCATTGACATTGCACTAACGCAGGAGACCTCTCACCAAACACAGGACATAATACTTTGCTCTTAGATGGAGGGCACATCGAATTTTGCATCATTCTCTAGTTTTAGGGGACTGGTGATCACATGAGGTGAAGAGTACCATACCGGCTCATCACTATACTTGTGGCCACTACTTCATCATACAGTAAGCTATTGCCCGAATCTAGACTGTCCCTCCTATTACCAAGAGTTCTTGGAAAATTGACAAGATTAGCCACATGGAAGATGATCTTTGGGGGAGATTTTAACATTACGCCGATGCCTGGACAAGTGAAATGTAATCACCCATCCCAGGTTGCTGCAAAGTGAAATTTACTACAGATTAAAGAACGATATGTACACGTTGATTATAAACCAATGAGAGACTAAAGGAACTTGAAAGTTACTGTGGAAGTTGTCTATACCTCACCTACAACAGTAACAAGATCAGGAATACATTATTTCAACAGGATTAGATTAGTTTGGCAAGGAAGACCAGCTACCTGGTCCTATACGTGGGTGGCTCCTCTGTAATGGCGGAGGAGCGTCTCCCCACTGCCCAGCACCAGCAGATGATAAAATGATAACACAATGTTATTCTCATTTTATTTATGCTGTCTGAGCCCGGCAATAAGTATAGGGAGGGGCGGGCCGGGCATGTCAGGGAGGAGAAGTAGTGGGCACTTACAAGTGCACATGTGTATTTGGCCGGCCGTCCTAGGCAAGCCAAACACACATGAGCACTTATGTTTCTCCAACCCAGCTGTGTTATACAGCCGGGTTCGAGAAAAGCCACAGGCTTCATGGCACTGTATGAGAGGCAAACGAGGCCGCTCAGACCAATCCTGGCGCTGCTCTCATGCCATGAGAGCAGCGTCTTGATTGAGTGTGGAGCCTGTGTCCTGGGGGCCCATCCCCTTCCGGCCCGACGAGAGGAGCAGCGAAGCAGCCATCAGCGGGAGCGGCGGAAAAATCTTTTATTTTTTTACTTTTATATTATTTCTCCCCACCTCGCCAACCCCTTACCCTCCCCCGCGTCCACCCTACTACTTTAGATAGGCGGCCGCCGCCACTGCCCCAATACCATTAGATGAAATCTGAGTTGCAGTCAAAGAGATGCAAAGCCCTGAAGCTCCGAGCAACGGTAGTGTTTCTACAGAGGAAATCGAAAAATATTCAGAAATCCTTTGCCTGCATCTCTTTCCAATGATTGAGCAGCAGTGGCTCCTCCGCTAAGGCGGAGGAGTGCTACCCCACTGTTCTTTGAGCAGTGGAAAAAGGAAAAATAAAATAACACAATGTTATTATCATTTTATTTTTCCATACTGAAGCAGGATTACGGGGCGGAGTGGGGATGGGCTGTCACAGCCAGTAGGGGAGGAGTGGTTGGGGCATCTAATTGTGCATGACAGTTTGACCAGCCATCTTGGACCTGCCAAACTGTCTTGCACACTTAGCATGTTCTCCACCTGGCTGTATTGCACAGCCAGGGTGGAGAACATGCACAGGCTCCCACTGCCTGTCTGAACGCTGAACCACAGCGCTCAGGACAATCACACCGCTGTTGTCATGCTGGTGACAGCAGCATCGTGATTGGCTTAGGGGAGCCTGTGTGTGCTTCCTGCTTCTGGCAGGAACAGAAGATGACAGAGACGAGGCAGCAGCTGGGAGGTAAGTCAATTTCATTTATTTTTCTACCCTGCTACTTCTGCTACTCCCACCCCACCTGTACAACTCCGTGGCAGCTGCCACTGTGTATGAGGAGGCATCACAGCTGGGTGTCCTCCTTGCCATCTGGAGAGGTCCTCGTTTTTACTCTACTATTAACCAAGAAGCCTCCATTTAAGTTCAAGTTGTATCAACCCAAGGTGTGTCATCCCCAGTCACTTATAAACACCGATAACAAGGTATTAGTGAACATTATAACCAACAGTCTTGTTCCACTGGCGAATGGGATGGTCCTGCTAGAAGAGTTTGGCTTTATATTGTGATCTGCCTCTCACAACCTTCAAACACTATTTCTTAATGATGGGTAAGGCCTTGAGCTCGTCCCCTCTACTGGACTTACTGGGTTTTGTGTAAGACATTTCTCTGAAGGTCCTCCATTGCATTGCCATGGCTCTTCTATCTGCAAAGCTGAAAGAAGATTTGATTAAATGGGGTAGAGCTGCCTACCATACTGCCCAGGACTGGTTGAAAGATCTTGCATACTGCCAAGATATATCTGACACATATACTTAGCAGTTACCACACACTGGCCAGCTGCAAGACATCTGGGCCCCATTGAAGATGTTCCTAAAGCACTGTGGTGGATCATAGACCTCATCTGAAACATTGAATCCGTTCATTCACTAAGACAGAAAGGAGGTGACACAGATAAGTGGATCAAAACTGCAGGGATGGAGAGTTGAAGGTAGCTGTGTGGAAATGTCACAGAAAGTATGGAACTGGGAGCTATAGCCTGAAAAAAGTGCTGACAAGATACCTCATTGGACAAGGAGCAATCAGAATTGTGTTCCTTATATTGCCAAAATGCTCAATATTTTAGAAATATAAGGTTACAATAGGCACCTATGTTGCTAAGTGTGTGGACTTAATGTGTTCTATGTAGCTAACAAATCCAATGAATAAATAAGTAAATAAGCTATGATGTGTTATGTTGTGGAGGATTTATAGAGCACAAGCATCTAGCGTCACTTTTTTTGACTCTCCGGTGGAGCTGTGTGCTGGCCCATATTCACAAGGCGATGCAAAGCCACTTTGCGTTGCTTTACACGGACTTGTAAATATGGCCCTCTTTCACACAGTACTCTGTGTCAAAGGGGTGTGTCATAGGTGTTGCTGTGGGTATTCGCATGCAACACCCACTCCTTTCCAGGGGAGGCGTTAAAGTGGCGTAACGTGGAGAAATACTTTGATTTCTTCTCATTTTTTGCTCTTTTAATGTGTGCTGCATTCTGCACCACACATAGAAGGAGCAAAACACCATTAATGATTGTTTTTGTCCACGACTCTTTCCCTTCCTCCACAAACACAATCATCCCTGCACGCAGGTACCCTTACACCATGGCATAAGTGTGTATGCGTTGGCGCACAGCTACTCTTTGTGGCTGACGCAGCGGAGAGCATAGGAGTCAGCCGTATTCTTGTAAATACGGGGCATCCCTGCATTTTTTTTTAAATGATGCAGCATGGCACAGCAAAATTGCTTGCGGCGCCGGGCTGCACCATTTCATTTTAAATATGCCCCTAAGAGACATAAAATGGCCCACAAATGATCATCAGTTTCCTAAGACATTTGGGTGAATCCTAGGTATAGTTAAGATTCAGGCTGTAAAATAGAGGAATAGCTAAATAGAGGTAAAGATATTGTGTAAGTAAGGGTTGGGTTGGTGCTTCAATAAGACAATCGGCGTTATGGCACCACCTTGTGGTGTTGTCAAATAACAGCACGAAACCCGAAAAAATACTTTTTTTCTGTGGCGGGAGTATGCCCCAAAGGTCCCGCAGGCAAAAGAGCATTATGTCTAAATGCTTAAAATCCATGCACTGTTTCTGTGCAGTGGAATAGAAGAGGTTAGTGGTAAGGAAAGAGAAGGGGTGCTTAGTGGTTCACGGCATAAGGGCACTTGTTGAAGAGATTTCAGTGTATCAAGTAAGTAACAAATTCTACACTCACTAAGTTGGCTCAGCAAGGCACCTGCTGCAAATATCATTATATGACATGCAGGCCACAGATGTATATACAGGCGACACCCAGACATTCGTCACCAATATTACCAGCTATATACGTGCCAAAGAAAATCCAGTTTTCAAAAATGGTTTGCAACTTTGACCTGCAGGTAAAACAGAGAACACATTGTTCCGATAATTAAATAGTATTTACTTTACAAGCTAACATTAAAACGTTTTATTTGTACTGCTTTGCGAGTCGCATTTTTAACACCCTTCCCCTTGTTTCAGGAACAGGAAGACTCGAGGAAAATGGTTCCATTTGCCTCATATGAGCCCAATATTCCAGAACTCAAGTGATTGTAGGAGCTCGGCTTGACCAGGTCAATGTACTCTCTCTTGGACTTCAGCACAAGCACGTCAGTGCCTTTGACTGGTGCAAAGCTGTACAGCTCGTCTGCTTTTAGGTCCTCCACAACACCCTCACACCTCCAGCCACCTACAAACGTTCATTTGGCTCTCATTTGAGAAGCACATTCTTTTCAAAAGCCTCTGCATTTGTTTTAAAGCCTGACCCCCTATGTTTTAAGTTCACTTTTCTTGTTATTCTCTTCCTAGAGCAATGCTCTTCTTCTACTTGTTTGCCTCAGATTCCAAAGGTCAGCATAGTTCGAGAGAGAGGTCAATCACTCCCATATCAGGCAACTGAAAGTGGAACTCACAACCACTAGCTTCAGGTCAATCAATCAATTTAGTTTTGGGAATCAACTCAAGACTTGGTTGTTCACACCAGAGACAGGGAAAGACCTTATATTACTTATCAGTGCCCCGACGCCTTCGGGTAATAATGGCATGCCTTAGAAATATTTAAAATAAATATATATCTCTGTGTGAAACTGACAGATAGTTCGAAGCAGTTCTACCTTTATCGCCAATTCTTTAGTAAGATTTGAATTCTGAAAATTCAGAAAAGCATTACATTTTTTCCAAAATATAGCTGAAGGGATAAGCTCTGGCATAGAGCCTTGCACACGTCTGAACTTCATTTATCTCTCCTCTTTTGTTTGCACCAAAAAAGCTTTCTCATTGGCATATGCTGGTTATAATAACTATTTAATAGTTATATGAAGAATCAAAAAACAGCACTTTCGTGGGCTCAGGATGTAAAGATCAAGGTGACTGTGGATAAAAAGAAGACTGGGGCAACTAAAGGTTGTTTATATATTGTACACTGCGATTAAAGATGTTTTGCTGCTATTTATATTTTTTAAGGCGGTAGCTGTTTATCCTGTCACTTTACATTCCAGCTCATCCACGCGCTCGTCGTATTCATCGCTTTTCCAAAATACCCATATGATTTTACAGAAGAACACAGAAAACAAACTTGCCCCTCCTATATTCAACGTGAAAAATCAGCGTCTGGCAAACAAAACGAAAGCCATCTGTTCCTCATATCTTCTCTCTTCAAACCTGCCAAAAAATCCGATCCAATTCTCTTTAGTCTCCGTTTTAATCCTTTCCTCCCTCATTCTGCATGTCCAAGCTCTTTGGGATGAGTGTTATACAATTATGTCAGTTTCTCAACGACAGAAGCAGGCACATTCTGTGTTAAATGAAAATTAAGATTATATATTCTTTTTAAAATTCACATCTTTTCCAGACACACTTTTCTATAACTAATTGGCGACCCTAACTCTACAGAAGGATTTCAAGAACAAAAGCACACACATAACTAAGGCAAACCTCTCTAAGCAGAGTGGTAATTGTGCGAGCTGCCTGAAAACCACCGTCACAATGCAACAGAGCGTACAAAAGGTATAACAGAAAAATAGCTCACGTTCCAGTGAATGACACTGAATGCTTCCATAACAGTAGTGCACAAGCATTAGACAATTTCACGGAGGACTATGTGTTAAGTTCGAGCAGTACAAGTAACATTAAATTTAAGAACACAACAGAATAAATTCCCCAAACCAGTTTGGGAAGATCAAGTCAGAATGTCATTATCAAAAAAACACAGCAATGGTCACGTATGCACCAGTGGAGCCAGTCATATACTTTTTATGGAGGTCTAAAGATTTTATTTTATGTTTGAAGTTTTCTATAATGTGAATATGGCCCAAGCGCATCAGTGTGCTTAACAAAAGCTCAGGATTGACTACATTGTAATCAACAATACAATGTAGCACTAAGGGGCCGATTACGATGTTGTCAGGAAAGGCTCCGAACAGTATTCGGATTCTGTGAATCCGATTCGGGACCTATGTTTCCGACCGAATCGATTACCTTTCCGGATGACCCAGTGTGATGCAAGGAAGCTGTCCGAATTGGTTCCGAACGGGATTCAGGCAGCCTGAGTCATTTGGAGCCGAATCTTACAGCCCAATGGAGACTGTTTCTGAACGAGCGAGTACGATGACTGATTCGGACAGCCGGTCCTAATCAGTTTGGCCAAGACGAAACGGCTGTGGGAATCGGACTTCGAGGGCCCAGAGCAGGCCCTCCTTCACCCATAGGCCTCTGGATGGGGCCTGTGGGGGGTACCCAAGGGACCCCCCTTCCCAACCCTGCAAAGTGTGGCAGGCACCATGGGGTGCCCGCCACAGGGTGCAAGGTTTTCCCCACCCACCCCTTTTTTCAATGTGAGCCTGTGTTCTCGTTCGGAACACAGGCTCCTATTGAAGTAAATGGGAGTCCGACCGAAGGGAGTCCATAACAATCCAGACACATCATAATCAGTCGGTAGGACTCCCCAAAAATGAATCGTTCGGAAAGCCTTCCTAACCCGATTAGGTGGAAATGCTTTCCTGACAACATCGTAATTGGACCCTATGTAATACAGTCAATCAATCAATCAATCACAGAATTTGTAAAGCGCACTACTTACCCGCGAGGGTCTCAAGGCGCTAGGGAAAAAAGGGGGGGGGTGCTGCTACTGGTCGAACAACCAGGTCTGAGTAGCCTCCTGAAGGTCAGCAGGTCTTGTGTCTGTCGTAGGCTTAGTGGAAGGGTGTTCCAGGTCTTAGCGGCGAGGTGGGAGAAGGATCTGCCGCCGGTGGTAGTTCTTCGAATGCGAGGGACGGTGGCGAGGGAGAGGTCGGCGGAGCGGAGTTGGCGGTTGGGGACGTAGAAGAGGAGTCGTCTGTTGAGGTAGGCTGGGCCAGTCTTGTGGAGTGCCTTGTGTGCGTGGATGAGGAGTTTGAAGGAGATTCTCCTGTCGACGGGGAGCCAGTGCAGGTTCCTCAGGTGGGGGGTGATGTGGCTGTGGCGAGGTACATCGAGGATCAGGCATGCGGAGGCGTTTTGTATGCGTCATGTCCAACTAGTGGGAGTTTGGTGATGAAAGGTAGAAAGAGAATTAATACGTGGAGTTCTCGGTCCAAAACAAAGTGTGTTAGAACTAGAGGATTTTAACTCCTTTTTCAAAGTTAGAAGGCAGTGGTCATGCGTAGGGATAGTGGAAGTGAAGTTCGGATCCTTGTTGCACTGCCGGACAAGAACTCATCCATTGATCTCTTTTAGTTAAATATGGGTGGTTCAAGGAGGAGGGATTTGGAATTTCCTGACCTTCATTAAAGAAGCAATGATAGATTTTCAGTTTCTCTGTCAAATAGGAGATGTGGAGTTAAGTAGGTGTTAGAAATGTGGTTTCTGATTGGCAAAGATATGCACCCTGTCCAAGAAGAACCACAATCCTAGTCAGGGTAAGTCAGATAACCACCCTACATTAACCTGTACTCACCTTCTGGTAGCTTGGCACAGATAAATCAAGCTTAACTTAAGAGGCAATGTGTAAAGTATTTGTGCAGCACTTAAAAAAAAACACCACACAAAAATATCCCACACTGTCAGGGTCTAAATCCCTTTTGCTGTCTGAACCACACAGGAGCAGAATGACGCTAGGTCCCAATACCCTTCTCAGAACCAACCCTGCTAGGTCTTTTAGTATTCCATTGCAGGTAAGTTCTAAGGGGGAAAAGGGGTTGGGGACAGAGAAGAGACTGCTCCAATATTCTGCCTGTTCAGCTACGTCTTCTTCTTCTTACTGGACTGCAACATTAACATGTAAAAACCTTTATTTATTGTGCCTTTTAACTTACTGTTTTTTCTATGGTGTATAAATAACTTATCTTACCAGAATGTTTACTGAAGCTTACTTCTCTTCTACTTCTCATGTATTGTTTGCTAGGTTGTATGAGAAGTCTTCACTCAGATCTCTTTCCTTTTCGTTCTCAGGTACAATCTGCACTTGATCCTGCTATTCCTTAATGTAAGAAAGATAAGGTAAGTATTTATTTCTGTATTCCTAATTTATGTATTATTTGGGTTTCTCTTTCTTTCTATTAACTCACTGTTAAGAGACTGGAGTGGGCCTTGAACTGGGGTTTCTGTAGTAGGATGACTGGTTTTCTGTCTTTAATTAGTTTTTTAAACAATGCTTCAGAACTTAGGTTAAATGTTAAAAGGAAGCGTTCCTTTTATTCAGGCCTTTGGTTTTTAATGTTTGCTGGAAGCACTGCCATACGTGAGGAGAACATTACTGGAGTTCTTTAACACATGGCATGAGAAAGAAACATGCCGGGCCTTTGACCCTGACTTCACCTTTTAATTAATTCTCAGAAGAGTGAACAAGTTTCAGTCTAAGAAGACACTGCGTGTTGAAAGGTCACGCCTGCGTCTGACAGATTCTGGAACAGCTGAAAAAGACAGCTGATTCAAAAAGCTTTTTATTTAATCTTCTCAGCTAAGGAAAGCAATTACTAAAAAAAGTATTTCCAGTTTTCAAATGAAGGAAAATATATTCTGACTTGTTTCCTTTTTTTCTCTTTAAATAGAAATTTACCTCTGACACAATAACCTTTTCTCACAGAATGTTTTATATTAGCTACAAGTTTAACACTAACCTGATTAGTGAGGGAATGTAGTTCCGACGAAGCTAACCCCGATTTTATCGCAACTACCCTAACTGACTTCCACGACGCTGGGAAAACAGGTGCTCTTCAAATTATTTCTTCAGTGAAGTGCACAGTGGAATGTTGAAGCACACTTCACCTGATGTCATGAAGCCTAAAAGACTAGACTGCTAACAGTGGTGTGCTGTCGCAGTATGTGCATGTTGGCAGCCATCTTGGAGTTCCATCGGTGCCAACAAGCACTCCAGCTTGAGGGATTATCTGACTTTTGGTAAGTTTGTAGGGGGAAAATGGTAGCCAGCATACAGTTAGAAGGAGGAAACCTCCCGTGAGTCCTGACAGTACCCCCTCCCAACGGGGTTTCCTCCGGTCGTGGTTTGGAAGGGAATTTGGCATGAAAGGCTCTAATTAAACGGGGGGCATGGACATTAGTACTCTTTTCCCAGGAACGTTCATCAGGTCCATAACCTTGCCAATCAATGAGGTAGAAAATTTCATTGCGGATGAGTTTTGAATCCAAAATTCGTTTAACTTCGTACTCCGCCTCACCATTAACCATCAGAGGATCAGGAGGGGAAACCCTACGCAACCCCGGTTGAATTGGTTTAAGGAGAGAAACATGAAATACTGGATGAATTTTGGTAGAACCAGGAAGAGATAGTTGATAAGTGACTGGATTTATGACCTTCTCAATTGGATAAGGACCCATAAAACGAGGCTGAAATTTACGGGGACCTTTGAGTCTGAGATTTTTTGTACTCAACCAGACTAAGTCTCCTACATGAAGCTCAGGTTCTTTTTACGTTTTCGGTCAGCGAAGTGTTTGTAACGATCCTTCGCGATTGACAAATTCTGGGTTACTGAGTGATGAATTTTAGTTAACTGTCGGGCAATATCTTGAACAGCAGGAACATTAATATCATCAAAATTAGCATGAGAATTGGGATGTCTGCCTGAGTTTATAAAGAAAGGGAGTGGCCAGTGGATACATTTAGAGCATTATTGTGAGCATACTCCGCAGTCCATAAGTGGTCAGGCCAGTCACCCTCCTCATCTAACAAATAAAGTCTGAGGTGTTGTCTAGAACTCTTGGTTAATGCGTTCAGTCTGACCATCAGTTTCTGGGTGAAAACTGGTGGAATAACGATGGTCAATATTAAGGCCTTTGATGTAAGCCTTCCAAAATCGTGATAGGAACTGAGAGCCCCTGTCTGAAACGAGGACCCTAGGAATCCCATGAAGGCGAATAACATGTTGATTGAAAAGTTGGGACAATTGTTTAGCAGTGGGTGTACCTTTGAAGGGTATATAATGTGCCATCTTACTAAAAGTGTCGACAACTACAAGAATGGTATCATACCCATGGGAAGAAGGTAGATCAACAATCAAATCTAAGGAGACTGTGTGCCAAGGATATGGGGGGTTGGCATGGGTTGTAGGAGACCTTTAGGAGCTTGTCTGTCCGATTTTCCCCGTGCACAAATTTCACAGCCTAACACATATTGACGGACGTCTCGGCACATGTATGGCCACCAGAAACGACGTTTGAGTAATTCTTCGGTTTTCACAACACCTTTGTGGCCAGCCAGAGGGTTGTCGTGACATTCCTGCATTGCCTTCAGCTGAAGCTCCTTGGTGGGTAAATACAGGGTGGTACCTAAATAGGGGAGGCCATTGCGAATGAAACGTTGTGGATCTTCTGTGGCCCAGTTCTCCATTTCAAGGTCGGTCATCAAATTTCGAACGTGATGTTCAAAAGGTTCTAAGGAGATAGTTCCAATGAATTTTCCATCAGGTATGATTTGCTGGTTTTCAATGACTGAAGTTTGATTTTCTGTGTCGAGTCTAGAGAGGACATCAGCCTTTCCATTCTTGGATCCGGGACGAAAAGTGATAACAAAATCAAAGTCCGCGAAGTAAAGAGACCAACGCAGCTGACGTGGTGTGAGAGTTCGAGCAGATCGCAAAAATTTTAGGTTGCGGTGGTCCGTAAACACCGTTACAGTGTGTTTTGCCCCCATTAAGTAATGCCTCCAATCTTTGAAGGCATCTTTGATTGCCAAGAGTTCTTTTTCTGTAATCGTATAGTTGCATTCCGCAGGGTTGAGTTTGCGGGACCGATATGCCACCGGGTGTAACTGTCCCGTGTCCTTGTGCCTCTGAGAAAGTATTCCCCGATGGCTAGGTCCGATGCGTCTGTCTCCAAATAAAAAGGCTCAGAGGGATCTGCATGAAGCAGCACCGGTGCTGTGGTGAAACTGTCCTTCATCAACTGAAAAGCTTCTTCTGCTTCTTCTGACCATTGGAACGGAACTCCTTTCTTCAGAAGACGAGTCAGCGGAAGTATCTTATTGGAGAATCCATTAATGAATCGTCTGTAAAAATTAGAGAATCCGATAAAGCTTTGAACCTCTTTGATACTGGTAGGAGATTTCCAGTCTGTTATCGCCTTCACTTTTTGCTCATCCATTCGAACTCCTGCAGGTGATAACACAAAACCTAGGAATTCTACTGTATCTGTGTTGAAGAGGCATTTCTCCAATTTAACGTATAGAGAGTTCTCTCGTAGACGTTGTAAAACTGCTCTGACCTGGTTGTGATGTTCTTCAACCGTGTTGGAATAAATCAGGATGTCATCTATGTATACTATAGCGCATCGGTCAATGAATTCACTTAAAACATCATTGATAAAGTACTGGAAGGCCGCTGGTGCGTTACAGAGACCATATGGCATCACAAGATACTCATAAAGGCCAAATTTGGTCCTGAACGCAGTCTTCCACTCGTCGCCTTCCCGGAGTCTAATCAAGTGGTACGCTCCTCGTAGGTCTAGGCGAGTGTATATCTTTGCTTCCTTCACTTGATCAATTAGTACTGAAATGAGAGGCAATGGATAACGATTCTTCACAGTTATCCTGTTAATCGCTCTAAAGTCAATACAAGTCCTGAGATCTCCCCTTTTTCGGCACGAAAAAAGTGGGGAAGAGACAGGGGACTGCGACGGTCGGATAAATCCGTTCTCCAGATTCTTAGCTAGGTATTCCTTCAAATGGATGTTTTCCTTCTCCGTTAATGCGTAAACTCTGCTGCATGGTAGATTAGCCCCTGGTTCTAGATCAATTTTGCAGTCATAGGGCCTGTGGGGGTAACGTCTCTGCCTTTTTCTCATCAAAGACGTCTGCAAAGTCTTGGTATTCATCTGGTATCATGGTAGTTTGGATCGCACATACCGAACCTCCACCTTCACACAATTGGGTGGCAGCGCAGATTACAGAAGAATGTGTCTGGTCGTCGAAACAATTTTTGGTGCAGTAGTCTGAATTTAATTGAATAGTTTGGGCTCCCCAATCAATTAACGGGTTGTGTTCCGTTAGCCATGGTAGACCTAGAATCAGTTGAAATTGGGGGCGTCTATTAAATTAAATTGCAAGGTCTCTTGGTGTCCTTCGACAGTAGTCATGTGTACCAATTCAGTATGACTGGTTATGGGCCCTGAAGTTAAATCCGTACCATCCACCGCTCTGACCTTCTCACTTTTCTCCTTCTTGATAGCTTGTAAACCGATCAGGCTAGCAAATTTGTGGTCGGAGAAATTACCTGTTGCCCCAGAATCTACCATGACGATGATTCCTGTCAAAACCACATCTCTAAACCTTAAGGTCACAGTCATAACCAAATGGGGAGAGGAGACTTGTAGTGTGTTTGCCAATTGGTGATTTGTTGGAGTCGTTTTTCCATTCGCATCCACAGGTCCAACTCCCCTTACCTGTGGTGCCTCTAGTTTTCCTTCTCCTTAGCAGGCAACTTTGGTCTTTTTAAGCAATTCTTGACAAAATGTCCACTTCTTCCACAATATAGGCACAGTTTGTTCAGCCTTCTCTTTTCTTTTTCTTCTTTAGAGAGTGGACCTCTGACTACACCGATTTGCATGGGTTCAATTCCCGAAGAACTCTCTACTGTCCGTGTGGATTCTGTTTTGACACGGTCAAAACGAGGAACACTTGGTCTAAGCTCCTTCCGCCGTTCTCCTTTCCGCTCACTTTGCCGATAATCGATCTCTAAGGTTAAATCCACTAAGGCAGAGATGTCGGTGGGTCGATTAGGGATTTGAGATAGAGCGTCCTTCAATTCCTCTCGCAATCCTCTATAGAATACTGCTGCTCTTTTATCCTCGGGCCAGTTGGTCTCGACCACTAGTTTATTAAATTGGGCTAGGTAAGACACGAGTTCTCGGTTTCCTTGCTTTAATTCCAACAGTTCGTTGTCTGAAGCTTGAGATGCTGTTCTTCTATCAAAAATTCGGAGAAATTCCTTCTTGAAGTCATCTAAACTGTACAAAATTGGGTCATCCTTGGTTACTAGTGGCATGGACCATGAGGCGGCGTCCCCACTAAGGTAGGACAAGATAAACGCCACTCGGGATTGAGCATCGGGGAAGATCGTTGGACGGCACATAAAATGCAGAGAGCATTGGGTCAAAAAAATTTGCGCTTTCTGCGGGTCTCCATTAAATCGCTCTGGAGGGGCAAGAGGAATTACTGGGGATAATGAGTGGATTACTTGTGTGGGGGCAAAGGATGAAGTGCTGATGTTAGGACTCTGGGTTTCAAAGGATGCGGTGCTTGGCCTAGATCCCAAAGCTGGTGTTCCCGTTTTAAAGGTTATTATCTCCTGTCTTAGTATTTTATTTTCCTCTCTGACTGCCTCCAAGTCCCTTTGTATATTACTCAAAATCTCGCCCAAATTTTTTAAATCAAGTCCTTCTGCCATTCTGCTCAGGTGCTTGTACCAACGTGGGCACTTCACTCTGTCAGGGTCTAAATCCCTTTTGCTGTCTGAACCACACAGGAGCAGAATGACGCTAGGTCCCAATACCCTTCTCAGAACCAACCCTGCTAGGTCTTTTAGTATTCCATTGCAGGTAAGTTCTAAGGGGGAAAAGGGGTTGGGGACAGAGAAGAGACTGCTCCAATATTCTGCCTGTTCAGCTACGTCTTCTTCTTCTTACTGGACTGCAACATTAACATGTAAAAAACCTTTATTTATTGTGCCTTTTAACTTACTGTTTTTTCTATGGTGTATAAATAACTTATCTTACCAGAATGTTTACTGAAGCTTACTTCTCTTCTACTTCTCATGTATTGTTTGCTAGGTTGTATGAGAAGTCTTCACTCAGATCTCTTTCCTTTTCGTTCTCAGGTACAATCTGCACTTGATCCTGCTATTCCTTAATGTAAGAAAGATAAGGTAAGTATTTATTTCTGTATTCCTAATTTATGTATTATTTGGGTTTCTCTTTCTTTCTATTAACTCACTGTTAAGAGACTGGAGTGGGCCTTGAACTGGGGTTTCTGTAGTAGGATGACTGGTTTTCTGTCTTTAATTAGTTTTTTAAACAATGCTTCAGAACTTAGGTTAAATGTTAAAAGGAAGCGTTCCTTTTATTCAGGCCTTTGGTTTTTAATGTTTGCTGGAAGCACTGCCATACGTGAGGAGAACATTACTGGAGTTCTTTAACACATGGCATGAGAAAGAAACATGCCGGGCCTTTGACCCTGACTTCACCTTTTAATTAATTCTCAGAAGAGTGAACAAGTTTCAGTCTAAGAAGACACTGCGTGTTGAAAGGTCACGCCTGCGTCTGACAGATTCTGGAACAGCTGAAAAAGACAGCTGATTCAAAAAGCTTTTTATTTAATCTTCTCAGCTAAGGAAAGCAATTACTAAAAAAGTATTTCCAGTTTTCAAATGAAGGAAAATATATTCTGACTTGTTTCCTTTTTTTCTCTTTAAATAGAAATTTACCTCTGACACAATAACCTTTTCTCACAGAATGTTTTATATTAGCTACAAGTTTAACACTAACCTGATTAGTGAGGGAATGTAGTTCCGACGAAGCTAACCCCGATTTTATCGCAACTACCCTAACTGACTTCCACGACGCTGGGAAAACAGGTGCTCTTCAAATTATTTCTTCAGTGAAGTGCACAGTGGAATGTTGAAGCACACTTCACCTGATGTCATGAAGCCTAAAAGACTAGACTGCTAACAGTGGTGTGCTGTCGCAGTATGTGCATGTTGGCAGCCATCTTGGAGTTCCATCGGTGCCAACAAGCACTCCAGCTTGAGGGATTATCTGACTTTTGGTAAGTTTGTAGGGGGAAAATGGTAGCCAGCATACAGTTAGAAGGAGGAAACCTCCCGTGAGTCCTGACACACACCTAGTTAGAAAAATAAAGCTTATTTTTTTTTTTGTCCTCATTTGCCTCAATGGAGAGAGTGCACTCTCTATCTCTTGCACTGTTGCATGGGAGTAGTCCAAACTCCATGTGCTGAGAGATCACAAGAGAAAGATATGGAGATCCCAACTGTACCGCCCTTGAAATAGATCTTCATCTTTCATAGTCGGCCTCTGATCGTTTTTCATCCACACTCAACCGAGAGGGAACATAGAGAAATACCAATAGAGGCGTCCAGGCTTAATCATTGAACCCCCACATCTTTGTTTTCCTTTTCTTGTTAACACTCATCTTTCACACCAATCAAGTATCGGGAGCCAAAAATCATGATTGCTGACACCCAACATGTCTAGGGAAGCTATATATTTAACAGAAAGAACCCAGTTTTCAACTCTTGGAGGAATTACAGACACCCATAGCTTACAGATATCTCTCTGCGTGCCAATAGTATACTGTAGAAGATCAGCCTTGCCTGGTCCCTTGTAGTCTTCACCCGTGAATCAATCTGCCCAAAAATAACAAGCATAACGCTTACCTCGATGTTGATTATCATACATTCAGACAGAGCCTTACTCACGTCTCTCCAAAAGACCTGAAGTTCTGGGCATGTCACAAACATGTGAACGTCATCCTCTTTCATACTACCACATTTTGGACATGCGACATCGCCTCCTCTCCCAAACTTTGACAGTCTCTTGGGGGACCAATAAGCTCTGTGAATGGAAAAGAGGTGATTCCTTCTAAGGTATGCAGGCTTGACTATTTTAAATAACATGAGCATAGATACTTGCCATTGATGTTCTAAAGATGCCTCCGACAAGTATCTTCCCCATAATTCTGTTGGCAGAGTAAAATCTCCTTCTTCCGAATCGACCAGCAGCCAGTAAATTGCCGCCAGCTCCTTCTTAAGTACGGTCTCTGACATCAAACGTGTTTCCAGATCGTTTTGTTCCCCAATTATTGTACTCGTGGCTTGGTACCAACTTCTCATTTGCAGGTATTTAAATCTGGACAGTTGATAATCTGTTTGTTGATTACACACTTCCCATGAAATCAGCACCCCTTCTTTAATTATATGCTCCCAACGGACTAAGCCTGCATTTAATAGTGGTCTTGCTAGAGCGTCCTTCGTCCACTCTGGGGAACCTGGAGAGTCCCAGATGGGAGCCAGCAAACTATGGTAAGGAATTTTTGCAATTTTCCTGATCTTATACCAAATTTCAGCCAAACCTTTTAGAATTTTCAGCCTTACTTTTTTAAGTACTTTGGTTCCGCGTATTTGAACAGAAAACCTTGTTCGCCTCCTGGCTCTAAATTTGCCATCATGGCCCACATGCCTCCCATCTTGGTTGTACTTGGGCTGCCAAACAAACTTCTTCCATTCTTTAAAAGAAAAGCCCATGAGTAGTAGAGCAGGTCCGGCAAAGCCAGGCCTCCCTTCTCTACCTTCCTTCTTAGTTTTTTCCATGCTATTCTAGGGCCTTTGTTCGACCAAATAAAGGTACTAATTTGGCTTTGCATGTTCTTTAACCCTTCCTTCCTGAGGGGCAAGGGAATTGTATCAAAAAGAAAGGTGAACTTCGGGAGGATTATCATTTTAATTAAGTTCACCCGTCCCAAAAGAGATAACTGAAGGTGGGACCATATCTTTAAAAGTCTGCAAGCCTCCTTTTTTACCTTCTCGAAATTTACCTTGGCGATTTTATTGATGTCCTGTGTTATTATGACTCCCAGGTATCTCATTTCTTCTTTCTTGGCCACCCCTTCCACCTCTAGGTTCCAGGTCATAATCTCCGTTTTGTCCCTATTGATCTCATAACCCGAGACCTTCCCAAAATCAGTCATCAGAGTCATGATCCTCTCTAAAGTATCTACCAAATTTGTGGTGTAAACGAGAATGTCATCAGCATATAAACCCAGTTTTTTGTTCCAATCCTTGTACTTAAAAGGAGAAATGGGCAGATCCTCCCTGATCTTCCTGGCTAATGGCTCTATGTAGAGATTAAAAAGGAGGGGTGACAGCGGGAAACCCTGCCTTGTGCCTCTGGTAATGCGTACTGGATCGGTTAAAGAGCCGTTAACTAAGACTCTGGCTACTGGAGATTCATAAATGTCCGCCAAAGCATTGCAGAAATTTGATCCCAAATTTGAAAACTTTGCCACAGCTTTTAAATAAGTCCAATTAACCCGGTCAAAGGCCTTTGCGGCATCTAAGGCCACCACGGCCAGAGGGAGCTTATATGTCGTGGCTAGCTCAATGGAGGCCACCAGGGTATATGTTAAGTCTTTTAAAGTTCTGCCCCGTATAAAACCCTTCTGGTCGTCATGTACCATTCCAGCCATTAACCCATTCAACCTATCGGCCAAAATCTTAGCATAGATTTTATAGTCGCTATTCAATAATGATATTGGCCGATATGAATCACATTTTTTAGGGTTTTTCCCTGGCTTCGGAATTAAAGATATTGTGGTCTCGTTCCAGGAAGCCGGCGCTATGGACCTTCCAATGAATAGGTCATTAAATAACCTTGTCAGAATAGGGGTTAATGTATCGCCCAGAGCCTTATAGACTTCTTGAGGTAGCCCGTCAGGACCCGGAGCCTTCCCCTTCTTGAGCTGCCTAATTACCTTCTCTATTTCATCAATTTCCATTCCCTTGTTTAGGAGCCTTACTTTATCTGGAGGAAGGGAGGCTACATAGTCCTGTCCTAACCACTCCTTTATTTCTTCTTCTGTTGGCTCTAGGTCTTCACGGTACACTCTGCTGAAGTGGCTATGAAAAGTTTGTTCTATTCCCGTCGTATCCTCGATCAAAGCCCCAGTTTGCTCGCATATCACCTGGTCTATTCGATTTCTCGCTTGGTCTTTCTTCGCCTTCCAGGCCAGCAACTTGTTACACCCTTCGCTATACTCAAAATGAGCTAAACGACTGGCCTCCCACCTACTCCTCACCCTGTCCTCGAGAACTATTGCTAACTTGGACTTAACTTGTGTTATTTCCTGCTGCAACCTGGCCCTCACCTCTTCCTCTATATCTGGATCGATTATTAGCTTTTCTAAAGTGCGAAGCCGTTCCACCAGAGCTGATACTACTTCATGGTATCTCCTCCTTTTCCCTGCCCCCAGAGCTCCTAATCTTCCCCTTAAAAAGGCCTTATAAGCATCCCAGGTTATACCCGGAGAAGCCGAGCCCCAGTTATATTTAAAAAACTCCTCAGTCTCTTTACTCAACATTTCAATAACTCCTTCGTCTTGGAGGACCGTACGGTCTAAAGTACACCTAGATTGAGCAACCAGCTCCCCCAACTTCATTTGGAGAATCACTGCCGAGTGGTCGGACAGGTGAACTCCCACGTGATCGATACGATGGGCCTTGTCCTTTATCTTGCCATCAATGAGAAAATAATCTATTCTCGACTGGTGTTTGTACTTCTTATTGTAGAAGGTGAAGCCTTTCTGTGTACCTGCTCTTTGACGCCAAAGGTCGCACAATCCCAGTTGCTCCATCATCTGTTTAATGAATGCTGACATTCTTGGGTTAACCAGTGCCCTACTGTGAGATGATCTGTCAAGGGAGTGATTTAAGACTGCATTAAAATCTCCAGCTAAAATGATTGGGTCGGAGGAATTTAATAACTCTACCATTAATTCTCCCAGGGGATTAACATCGTCCTGATTTGGTCCATAGTAGCCTGCCAAAATAAAAGGGCGAGATAATATCCTAACCTTAGCTACTAACCATCTCCCGGCTTTGTCGGAAACATAGGATTCTAACCTTGCTTGTACCCCTTTTTTAACTAGTATAGCTACCCCTTTGGTTACTGCTGTTTGAGCTGTGCATGCTACTTGATCAATCCAGCTCTTAGACCTAAAAAGCTCCATACCCTCCTTTTCAGTTAGGTGCGTTTCCTGTAATATTATAATTTGAGCAGGGCAGGCCTTTAGATATTGTAAAACTCTTTCTCGCCTCCCTCGTACCCTGAGACCGTTTATGTTCCAAGAGAGAATTTTTATAAGACTCTCCTTCTTTTCACCCATCCCTGAAATCAACAGAGTGTGATAAAAAACCCTTACTCATCCAAGAGGCTTCAGAGGAACTATTTTTTATAATTTTTTCCCCACTGCTCCCCACCCTGTGCCCCCCCCCTCCCCCGGAAAACCCATCCCTAAATCTATACGGCTAAAAGCCATATGGGTCCCCCCTCGGAGCGTACTCTCAATTACGTATCTGAGCTAGGTGATATTCTATTTATTCAATTATTTTCTTTTCTTTATATATATATATATATATTTTTTTTTTTCCTTCTTTTCTTTTTCAAAATTAGTTACAAAAAATGTTTATTATTTTATTTTTTTCATATTAGACACCGGGAGTGGCGAGGGAAGGATGTCTTTTTTTTTTTTCTTCCTCCCATCTCTATGTACAAATTGTTTTCTCCACTATTTCTTTTATTGCGTAACCAGGATCTATTCAATGTCATTTGAGATCATGGATCATAGATCTCCAACTTGCAGGTCTTTGATAAAGTCATCAACCTTTTCAGCTGAATGGAAGATAGACATTTTATTCTTATACATGACCTTCAGGTGAGCCGGAAATTTTAGCTGATCTGTAGCGCCCAAGCTTTTAAGTGTGTCCATCCTTTTACCCAGTTCCCATTGCCTATTTGAGGTAGTGATCGAGAGATCAGATCTGAACTCATAATTAATTCTCTCAACTTCTATTCTTTTTAAGCTCAAGGCTTTTGAAAGTATCTTCTCTTTCAAAGAAAAGGTTAAGAAGTTAAGCAAAATCTTTCTGGGTTTTGTCCTGTTAGTATTTAACCTGAAGGGGTCTCTGTGCACCCGTTGCAAGTCTTTAGCTATGTCATCCTCTGACTCTTCCATCTGTAATTCCTTTTTAATCAACTTCACCACAAAGGACTTTATATCCTCACCTTCTTTACCTTCCGCTACTTTCAGAATCTTTATGTTGTTTCTTCTTTGGAAATTCTCCATCCTTTCCATTCTATCCTGCTGCAACTTTTCCTCTGCTTTTAACCTTATTAATTCAGAACAATTTGCCTGTACCTTTTCTCTTAGTTCTCTCACCTCTCCCTCTAGCGTTGTTGTCCTGCAGCCGAGGTCATCTATCTTTTTCTCGAGGGATTCGCAAGCTTGTCTAATCTCCCTCTGATTCTCTTCAGAAATCTTGAATCTATTCTTAATCTCGGCAGTTAACGCCATCAGGAGAGTTCCTATAGCCGGGTCCTCATTCTCCACCTGGTTTAACCTCTGCTCCGGACCCCCATCAGGGACATGACTTGTTTGATCCATTTGAATCGTTAAGGTCTGCCTCTTTTCAACTACGGGCTGTTTTTCAGTGCCTCTCTCTTCTAGAGACAGTGACGCCAAAGCTTGATACCTGTTTGGTTGTATATCTTTACTCCAGTCCCCACCTCCAACCAAATCCCAGTCTTTAGACACTGCAACCTGATCTGTACTCCCCTTTTCCTGTGAGTTCTCCTGCACGTCCGTTTTTTTATCAGCCAGGCTTGCTGTTTTAGGTAAAATTCTGAAGAAGGTTTTGAGAGACGGAGTAATTTTCACTTTTAGTTCTGGCGTGCACTTCCTTATTTTAATTTTCTTTGTATTAGCTTTAACCTTCACTGATAAGGCGCCTTAGCTATGGCAATAGTTTTAAAATATTCAGGTTGTGTATTAACAGAGTCAAAAACTTTATCAGGAAAGGTTTTTTCTAACGTCTCTTTCCCCCTCAATCTCCTCAGCGCGTAGCGAGATAACACCTCCCTCTGGGCTGCCCCACTCACCCCTTTTTTCCTACCTCCAGGCGCCCACACTCGAGTGCGATCTAGAGTTTCTGAAACTTCTCTCTCCGCTTCCTCGAGCAGGGGGAGCGGGCCTGGCTCTCCTGTCAACTTGCTCCTTTCCCCCTCCAGCTGCTTATCTCCCTCGTCAGCTTCCCCAATCATGTACTCCGTGCCGTCGTTTCTGCGGCCACCTTTTCCCCGGAAGGGAATCTTCACCGCTGCCCCTCTACCTTTCCGATACTCCAGGGCTGCTCTCGACCAAGAGTTGCTGATTGCCAAAGCGGACGTCACGTCAGACGCCGTCTTGCCGCCACTTGATTCACAGCCTGGGAGCCTGGCAGGTACAATCCCGTGCCTAATTCGCCGATAGATATCTTCTGTAAGTGCTGACTAGTTTTGTCCTGCGCACGCCATATGCATCTTACACATTTTGAAAGTTTTTAATCATGCCATACCATCACTCGCCCGAGAAACTTCTCGCTCCGAGGTTGCTCCCGCGACCTGCTAACTGCCGGCCGCCATGTTTCCCCCCTTATTTTATTGACAAAAACAAGACCAAGATGTCAAAAATCCAATTGGTAGAACCGGAGTATCTTGAAATATAGTGCTTAAAAGCATAAATTGCCACCTCAGGCTATCTGGTGGTGCTTAATCAGGACAAATCCAAAAGTTCAGGCCAACTGCGATGGAGCACAGTTCGGATACAAGGACCAACCTTATCCTGCAGCAAAGTCCTTGGGTATCACCATTGACGGAGCCGAAATGTGTGGAGCAGGAGGCGATGCATCAGAACCAAAGTACGGGATTCTCAGGCGATGCGTGATCATCAAGTCGCGCAATCAGTGATGCGTCGTCGTCGAACCCTACTGTTGTAGGTGATGCGTCATCATTAAGCTGCTCAGCCGGCAATGCGATATCTCCGGGAGGAAACCAGTTTAGAATTACCCCTCAATGTCCTTTAGTTCTTTCACAGTGTTCAACAAAGTGTGATGGCTTACTGTAGAAAAAGGCAGCTATCAAAACTAGAAGCCCAGTAGGCAGGAGTTGAGGAAGAGGAGCACATCATCAAAAAGTTCTTCAACCTTGTTCAAATTTAGATTGAATATTGTCAAGGAGGTTGTTTTACTGGAGAATAGAAAACTGGGAGGCTGCACAACTATCTCTCACCTTACCTAGAAAGGGTAAGGTTAAGAAAGGAAAGTTTTCGAGGTCATTGTCATCAGCTGAGATTTTTTTTAAAAAGGAGCCAAATTTCAAACTGTCAGAGAAAACACCTTGCCTAAGTCACAAATCCACCAGAGTGGTCCAGTAGGATAGTAGTGATCAGCAAGCTCCTTGTTAATGTTTCTAGGGACAGCATCAGTGAAATGATTCAATGGTTTAACCTTGGTTATAGTTTTCAGTAACTGTCTCTGAGATTGTGCAAAAAAGATACCAGGTCTTCTGAGCTTTAGTTAAACTGGCTAAATTGTTGGATTATGGGGGAAGTGAGAGTTGAATTAACTTTACATTTTCAGCAAAGAAATTCACAAAGTTTTCACACTTGACAGGATTCTTTGGAGGGTCGATGGGTAATTGAATGAGGTTAGAAGGTTAAATCATTTTCAGTCTAGGTGAATTTATCCAAAACTGACCATCACAGGCTGCCCTTGCAATAGATATGAAAACAAGGAAAAGTTACCAGCAAACTGTTCTGCCTCACAAAGGCTGGAGATCAGGAACAGAGGGCCTCATTATGATGGGGGTGGGACTGCATTAACAGGACACTGGTGGTGGTCCCACCGCCGACAGCCCTTTTGTCCAACCGCCACATTACAATGCTGGCAGCCGGACCCTATTCTGTAGGGGGACAGACCGCCACCTCCGACAGCATCTCAGATCCCGATGGGGGGGCGGTAGGAATTGTAGTCCCAAATGGAGGCGGAGCAGAGCAAGGCACCGCCATCGGGATTACGATATCCCTTTCGGACAGCCTGTTCGTGGTGGGAATGCCGCCATGTACAGGCTATCGAAAACACATTTTGGGGACCCCAAACAGGGCCCCTGTTCATTGTGGGCCATTGCACAGAGGAGCTGGTTGTGAGGTGCCAGTCTTATCCTGTGCACTAGCCAGTGATTGGGGAATTCCCAACGCCAAATCTTGGCAACATTCTTTCCTGAATTACTGACTTTTTCAGCACTTCATTTTAGCACTTTGCTGCTAACCTTCCACACTTTACTGCAAACCTTCCACAAATCCCTCAATAATGATGGTCCTAGCATTTGCCTGGCTGTAGGAACCTAGTCCATCCTCTTAGCCACTCCCGTAAAGAGATAAAGATTCCTCCCATCTGCCAGTGTCAGACATAAAGTCTAGGGTGATTCTAGAAATCAGGGTTACAGTTCTTGATAGTCTCATTTGGGATAGCCACTTTAAAGGCTGACAATTGTTCCTGTTCCCTTCTTATTTGATCCCTGCTAATTGATCACTGTTAACACTAGTCCAGCCGACCTGCTGCCAGAGACCAGGGGTTTTTCTTCCAGCAAGATGGTTTTGAGACTCTGAAGCAGGGTTGTGAGGCCCACCAGATCTAAACTAGTTTACTCTAAGGCAGGACAAAGCACACTTTTTGAAAGTTGCTTTTTACAATATTGTTATTAAAATCAGCTTTCACAATTGAAATAGATTTTGAAAACAAAATTAAAAATAACTTGTATTGACTACTCCAGAATGTTCCCAAGCCAGGATAGTATAAAGTGATTTTATTCATAACAAGGTCACTTCATAGAAAATGTAATTTTCCTATACAAAGACAAACAGCTTTTGTAATTGTTCACTGTGGGGGCATACTTTCCCCAATATCTTCAAGCCACACTATATATTTATGAATCACCTAGTACTGTAGAGTTACAATTCACACTTTAGCGTGATGGAACTAATGTACAAAAGTATTTTTTTCTAAATGGCACAAGTGCTTTTCAATGCCATTTGATACTTCAATACTTTTAAACTGAAGGCCAGGCAGAGCACAGTGGACTTTCTTGGAGCAATACACTTGTGTCATATATGTGGGTGATGTAAATATACCCTGCAGCACACATAGGGGGCCTGAATCAAAAAGATAACTTGCACTTTTGAGTAAGCTTACACTTTTAAATAAGTTTACTACTTTTTGGTATTCATGAACTCCGAGGACAAGCTACTACAAATAAAAACTGTTGTAAGTCCAGCACTACACATGGCTAACCACTGGTATGCAACACCCTCTCATAGAAAATAACAGACATAGGAAATAAAAAAAATTTTAAATGGAAATTAATATTAAAATAAATTATTTAAAATAGTTAAAAATACACATAAATGTAAATTAATGATCAAATAATTTATAAAAATATGTTTGATGTAATTACGAAATATTTTAATGACCTATTTTGAATTTAAAAAATAATGTAACAATTAATCTTAATTAAAAATAATTTTATTAATTTTAATTGGTTCTATACATTACTTTTATTAATTATTAATGCACGTTTTTTTCTTTAGGTGTTAATTCACCTTTTAATTTAAACTTTAGAAATAGTTTTAATGTACTTTACGATTTACTATAGTTCCATTAATTAAAGTTTTAATTCATAATTAGTTTATTAGTTACTGCTGTAGCATTTCTTATTTTGTTCTACATTCAAAGTATTTATAAATATAATGAATTTACATTCATATTTAAAGTAAAAATATTTGTAATATTTATATTTAAAATGCACTTTTTAAAAAAATGTCCCTATATTAATCCTAAAGGGGACTCTAGTTGGCCATATTTAGTGCTGGGCTTACAAGAAAGGTGAAAGTTACCTCAAAATTGAAAGTTACTACAAAAGTGAATGTTACTTCACAAAATTGTATTTTGTAAATACCACAAAGTAGTAAACTTACTTAAAACTGTCAACTTACTCAGAACAGCAGTTTGTGAATCAGGCCCATGACATTGAACTTCCACCCTACTTGTGCATTCTGTGCCAACCTAAAATGGCCTTAGTGGAGAGGCCAATAAACTAGTTTGGAGGAACCAATATTACAATGCAGTTTTAGGGAGCGGGCCACACACACTGTGCTATTGAATGGATGTATCACAGTGCAGAGAATGCCAGAAAAAACAGTTTCCACAAATAGGCAAAAAATCTGAGGTGACAACGCTGAAACAGAGTTCATGCAATGTCTGTGCACATTAATTGAAGAATAGTACATTTCGACTTCTAACTTAAAAATGAAATTTAACTCTTGTTTGATCCCTTATGCAATTCAAACGTAGGCAGTACAGGATATGTTACTGCCACCTGCCTACATTATACCTTGAACTCTAACTTAGGGGAAGCGAATGCCGTGTAATCTGACTCTGAGACACACCCTTTTGTGAGTTTGTGCTTGTGCAATGTCTTTTCCACATTTTAATCCATCCAGCCCATTGAACCTAATTTTCGACCACTGTCATTAGGGACGAAAGTTTATTGAGTGATAGAACTTGTCTATTCTCAATTAAACGTGATGAAGGAATACGGTGCAATTGACAAATTTGTTTTCTAAAGTATTCTTTTTCTAATGCTAACAGCAGCCAGGTATTGTTTATCCCTCTGATGACATTGTATCAAAATATATGTAAATTATTTAGGAAGTGTTAGAAGGTGGTTCTGACACTCTGGGCCGCCCGGATATTTCGCTTTTTGAGCACCTATTTGTTGAGCTTTTACTGGGGGAGAGCCTCATAAGTTGGGACTCACCCCCAGTGAACTCATGGTGAAAGAGACTGCATGTGAATTTTACTGGTGTCCCCCTAGCTTGACTAGGCCGCTGCGCAGCAGCTGGAGTAAGGGGCACGGGGCTGGTTATGTGCAGACACATGTGTACATGCGTGTGCACACGTGTAGGGGCTGCGCAGGGGAGATTCCTGGCGTGCGCAGCCCAGGAGCAGATACAAAGTGAATGGTGTGGCAGGACTTATGCAGAATTAGGTGGTGACATGGAATAGGCTTTATACATTGGGAAGAAACCTGCCAGGGAAAGTCAGTGTGTTTTACTGTGTTTTTCACTTCATTATTCCCCTATGGGGAAGTGGAGCCCCATGGGCTAGTGTCACTTTCCTAAGGCCTACAAATTCCAGACACGCACTGAAGTCCACTGTAACGGGTGTGAGAAGAAGTATTCTGCAGAGTCCAGAGTCATATTTGTACTGCTTTTGGGTCATCCACAAATGTTATAGTTCTCTGAGTCAGCTCATAACCAGGGCCTGGCTGGGGGCTGACCCCAGCAGCCTGGATTGATAACCTTCCCTCTGAGGAGAGAAGCTGGGTGGAGCTGCAGCTGTCACTGGGTGCAGCTCCACCCTGCTGTCACTGGGTGCCAGGCACCAAGCTGCACGAAGGGGAAGGCAGCTCTGGGGGGAAGGGGCTTTCAGAGACCATGTGGCAGGAGACCCTGGACGACGCCATCTTGAACCAACCCAGAGGCCTGGGCAGGAAGGAGGGAGCAGGGGCAGTGAAGTGATGTGTCGCTGTTTGATAAGACAAACAGAGACTTCCTGCCAGCCCCCTCCCCATTCTCTTAAAAAGTGTTTGCATAGGAAGAGAAGCTCTCTCTGGGGTGTGGTCTGCTGAGGCAGAAGGTGCTGGAGCCTGGTGCAATGGGCAGTTGGAAGGATGAACCCCCCTGACTGTCCCAGGATCCTGAACAGCGCCAGGAGAAGAGACCAGGACCAGTGCGCAGAAGCAGGGGCCTCTACGCAGGGAGAAGAGAGGCCCAGGAGGAGAGCCAGTGAAGACAGCTCCTTGCTGAATCCACCCTCTTGGAGACAAAGAGGGCGAAGGAGAGTGCTCCTAGTGGCTGGGGAGCGCCACCAGAGCAAGAAGAGGCCAAAAGCAGGAAGATTGGACCCCTGGGGGCCGAGATATGGCCCCCAGAAGGTAGGCGACCTTTGACCTTTGGCTGACCGACGACGCTCGTGGGGCTCTGCCGCCGGTCCAGAAGATGCCCCCGGGGTGGGTCAGGTCCCGGGGGCTGCCCCCAACACGAAGTAAAGCCGGGGAGCGCCGTCGCGCTCCCCGTGAATGTGCCCCTGCGGGGTGCCAGGAGCCCACCCTGGCCCCCGCCGAAAATGAAGCCGGGAAGCGCCGTCGCGCTCCCCGTGAAGAAGGGGGAGGGGCCCAGGATCCGAACTTCGGGCCCCGTGCGAAGAAGAGGAGGCGGGGAGCGCCGTCGCGCCCCCCGCAAGGAGGTCTTTGGGGGCCCGGGACCCCATCCCCGGGCCCCGAAGCAAAGCCGGGGAGCGCCGTCGCGCTCCCCGTGAAGATGTGGCAATACCCAAGTGCTGGAAGGAAGGGGGAGTGCCGTCGCACTCCCCCGCAGCCCCACCCGCACAGCGGGAACCGGCGTGTCTGCCCGCCGGAGCGGGCAGACCAGACGTGAGAGGCCGGCTCCCGTGGCAGCACACAAGAGTGCTGGCCGATCGGGGAGACGGCGGGGCCAGCCGGGGATGGGCTGCCCTCCAACAATCGTGGCAATGCGGGGGCCCGGGTGGGACCGGGCCCCGCGAAACGGAAAGCGGCCGGGGTGGGCTCCTTGAGCCGAAAGAAACTCACCTGGGGGTCCGGGTGGGACCGGGCCCCCCAACGAGCACAGGAACGCGGCAGAGGACCACCAGCACGGCTCTCCCCGGCACAGCGGGAGAGTCGCTCATCAAGTATGCGAAAACGCCCATAATGCCTTGCAGTCCTGGACCGGCCTGGAAGGGGAAACCAGCGTTTTTCTGCTTGTTGTGGCCCCCGGAGAGCGGGGTCACCACTACATGTGTGCCAGGGTGCAGGGGAAGCTGCAGGAGAACGCAGTCTCCCCCAGCACGAAGAAAAGGAGTCCCTCCCTAAGTCTCATGGGGACTTGAAAAGAATAACCCCTCAAGGGCTCAGCCAGCATTTTAACTCCTCTTGGGTTGGAACTTTTGTTCTACAGCTGGAGGAGGATGAAGAAGTGCATCAAGGAGTGAATGGCTGAGTTGGGAATGTCTGGAGAAGGGCATACCCTGGAGGTGAAGAAGTGTAATTGCGCCTATAGTGCATTTACTAATGTTATTTCTTTAAGAGGGACTGAAAGTCACATGTGTATTGTGAAGTACCAGTGTCAGGTGGTGTTAAGCTAAGTGGGGTTATGTTGCTGGACCTTCCTGCTAGGGGGTCTGGCTGTCTATAGTGTTACCTGTGATTCCTTTTAAAGTGAAGAGGGGCAGCTGCCAGAGAAGTGCAGCTGCCAAGGTGGTTTCTTTTAGAGGGACTGAAGGTCACATGTGTAATGTGAAGTACATGTGTAAGGTGATGTCATAAGCAAAGTGGGGTTATGTTGCCAGACCTTCCTGCTAGGGTGGCTGGCTGTATATGCGTAATCCTGTGATTTCATCCGTGATGCCTTTTAGGGGCTTTAATTGTAATGCATTATAATGATCAACTAAGGTGAGTAGTACTGTCTAAAGTGCTGCTTAAACATGTATTCTTGCTGCTGCGCTTAAGTGAAGAACAACCCAGACTGTTAGCCCTGAAGATGTAAGGGTGCATACTGTATGGACAATATGAGATGCTCAGTCAGGGCTATGTGTCACCAGGGCAGGTGTACCTATTTTTAATGCTCGTTGAGATAATGGGGTAGGTCGCCACTGGGATGGTGCCAGTGCGCAGGGCCCTCGCTCCAGGTTATGTTCAACCCACTGCATTAGGGGGCAAGATGATGTGCATACATGGGAGTGATGGTACTAGACCCCATCCCCCCTTTGGGGAGGGGTGGACATGTTATGCAATGTCACAAAGTAATTCCAACAGCTTATGTATATTTGTAAATTGGTGCATAGTATTGAGTATGTGTGTGTTTAATAAATGTACTCTTACTTTTATAAAGCAAAGTACAGACTGGACAATCAATTATTGAGTGTTATTTCTGCGCACCTGCAAATGGCGATTACTAGCCCACACCACCTCCCTTGAGTAAGCCTCAGACTGCTCTGCAACGCTACCCTCTGAGAGTCAGGCGCTACAATGGGGTGTTTGGTTCCCAGTGAAGGACAAATGTAGTCATGTTATTTGTGCAGGCCTCACAGATACTGCCTCATTTTCCAACAGGAAGCAACTGAGTTAATGCGTTTTTAGGATGCAGTAAACACAGTGGATACGTGTGCTGTCTATTTTGTAACCTACTTCCTGTTATCTTTCAGTTTCTGTACCACAAAGTAGCTAGCCAGAGAATCATTTTCAGGCAGATCTCCAAGCGAACAGGTACCTTGCTATGAATGAAGGGCTTTCAGTACTGCTTGGTTTCCTCATTCTTAGGATTATCCCCTGTAGACGCACAACCAAAACAGGTTCCTTCGGCTCGCATCCATCAGCAGTGATGCTGCTGAATTATAAGCAGCGGCACAGACAGCTACAGCACTTGGTGGGAAGTAGGATGTAATCACAGGAAGGCTCGTAACTAGAAGAAAGAGAACTTTAAAGAGATGGAGACTACAAAGCATGAGAGACAGAAAGAAGGATGACCGCAGAAATGTAGGAATAAGAGGCTGCTTGCAAGAAGGATGTACTTTGAGAGAGAGGAATGAGGTGAAGACAGAGGTAAAATCGGATGACTGAGAAAAAGAATGAAAAGGAAAACAAGAAAAGGAGGAAAGAGTCGGAGAGAAGCTGAAGAGAAATAGGAGAGGGAGCAAGGGTGATAATGCAAGAAAATCAGAGAGGTTCGGTAAGAGAGCAGGAATATGGGTATGCCTAGCAATTGGGCAAAGGTTCAGCGTGGTGAAAAAAATAAACAAGCATTGGCAAAAGCCAATAGGACTCAGCAATCCGAGAGCTATTGCTGTTGTCAATGATAATGTCTTTTAGCCATGTGTTATAGAGTGGAGTGCATGTATGTGGTGTGGATTGGAATTGGGTGGGTTGGATTAGAATTGTCTGTTGGGGAATTGTGCGGCATGGAATTGTGCGGTGTTGAGTGGAGTTATGTGCAGTGGAATTATGTGGCATGGTTTCAGTGGAAATATGTGCCTAGCAATTATGTGGTATTGAGTGTGCTGGAATTATGTGGAGTAGTATTATGTGTCATGAAGTGTAATTATGTGGATTAGCATTGTGTGGTGTGGAGTGGCATGTATTGAGGTGGAATTATTTGGTGTGGCTTTGACGTTTGTGGCATGATGTGGAATTCTCTGGTGTGGATTGGATGAATGTGGTGTGTAGTGGAATTATGTTATGGAATTATGTGGTGTGGAATTGAAATATGCGGAGTTGATTTGTGCGGCATAGAACTGTGTGGCGTTGAGTGAAATTATGCAGACGGGAATTATGTGGCATGGTGTGGAGTGTATTTATGTGGATTGTTGCTATATAGGATACAGTGGATTTATGTGGGATGTATTTATGTGGTATTGAGTAGAGTGTAGAGTTAACAAATATTTTAAAAGGCTATAAATTCTATAAAATTGACCAACGGTGTCCAAATCTTGTACACTAATTAATGGAATTCCTTGCTGTCGCCGTTTTTTTTTAATTAGAACTTTTTTACATTCCAATACACACTTTCATGTCGTTTTGCAGAATAGTGAGACCAGTTGTAGAAAGGTGTGCTGTACAAGGACGGCGCCTTCCTTCTTCAATCTTTTGTGACACTGCTCTTTAAAGGGGGAAGAATGCTGATCTGTACCCGTGGAGACTGATGTAACGCTTTGTTGTGAAAGGCGTGGGGGGGTTTCTTTCTGGTCAAGAGGAGGTTCAGTGCCATATGCCGCCATAGAATCCTCACACCCAGTGTTGTGATTGTGAGCTTGGCTTTACAGGGAATGCTGGACAACAATTATGGCCTGCTTTCGTTGATTTCATGCCCTCGCCTACAGCCCGTAGCAAAAATGGCACAACAGGGAAGAGCCATGTGTTCCGGCAGGTTGAAAAGTATTTCATTGATGGCAGCTCATGCGATAGATTATTAAAACAAAACTGAAATTACGTCACAACATTTGGCTGACAATCAGACAATTAGGGAAAAATTCCACTAATTGCAGGTTTAAACAAGACAACAGGCAGCAGGAGGGAAGTAGCAAACAACACCTCATGACGGTGAGAAAGGTACAGCGCAAGCAGCCACAGTGTGCAGGAGGGAGCTAGCGACAGTGGGAGGGGAGTCTGAAACAGCAGCTTTCAAAGAATGGAAATGGGGCAAGATGGGGTCCATACGTCTGCTTGTCATTGCTCATTTATTTTAGTGCTCTGAAGCTACCGAATCGCTTTACAAGAGCCCAATCAAAGTATCCGACTTCAGATAGTGTGAAGTTTCACAAAGACTGGTGCAGGCATTGCTTGGCAACCCTTAGAGCAGCCCATCTAGGGAAGGTGGTGGCTTGGATTAACCAGCTCAGAGTTAACACTTGATACATCATGTAATCCAGCTGATTTTGGAAGTCAAATAAATAAATAAATAAGGCTCGTATTAAATGCCATCAGCCCATGTAATAGACTGACTACTCAGCACCTTCGCTGCCTGCTGATGGTAAATATATCCAGAGGGGAAATAATTCCTCAAATTCTTGCATAACAATGTTCTGTTTTGCAATCAATGATACTTGCTGAAACCTGTCTCCTTAGTTCAGATTCAGTGGCTAATCACTTTAGGTCACACTTGCACTGCCGTACCCAGTGGTACCGTTAGGTGCAAGAAAAACACTACAAAATTGACTGAACATTTCCTACAGGTCAATCACACTACTAATGACCTGAGGTGGAACATGTTAAAGTAAATGCAAACTCACAACGCCTATTGTTAGAGAAAGAACAACGCTGGATTTACAGACTTTCCACACACAAACGAGGGCTGAATGACAACATCCCATGGAATTCACTGAAACAATAAGAGGGATGCTTGTGTGCACACCATCTTTTAGCCCCCCCAAGGTCTTACTGGTATTTCACCGGAATAAAAATGAATACCCTTCTCTCCGGGGCAAATGAGTACCTATTTCTCTGTTTTACGCCCTTTCAGTCCACTGCTGGGAGAGAGCTTTCTATTTATAGCTGTAGTCTCAATGGGGCATATATGCATCTAACCTACCTGACTCAGGATTTAGCAGAACTCCTCAGTGTGTATTTGTAACGTGTGATTACATCTCCCACTGAAATCCGCCACACTATGTACACTATAAACATAGCTACGTGCGGCTATATAAACACTGCCTACTGCTGTAAATTGAAGTACGGGCCGTATTATGAGGTTCCTAATTTAACTATATGTTATGGAAACAACATTTGTGCTGAAAATAAAGTTAAATATTGACAACTCATAACATGCTGACAATGGGTTAACTCACAGGAGCCCCCGCGTCGGATCAGGTGACGTCACCATGTCCCACGTAACCGACACGGAAGCGCAGCTACACAAGATTGAAATATGCCCCGATCCCGGACGCATACATCCTCGGGATCCCGATCTGGGCAGACCATAGGTATGTGAGGTGGGCGTACGTGCTTGATGAAGTAAGTAAACTTGAAGGAAAAAGGAAAACTAGAGCCTCCCATACCTCGAGTGATGAGACCATTACTTCACAGCCTGTCCCGTTTTTTCCATCCTTAGAGTGTGACATTAGCCTACGCCCCCCAACGGGATCCATGGGGCTGAACGCTTTTGCGTCATATGTAAGCCTGGGACTGCTGTTCCTTTTACTGTTACTTCTCCTTCATGTTTGTTTGTTTAAGTTACACACAAGTGCCGCGCCACTCGCTGTTATTACTTCATATGTTACGCGATCTCTTTATTTGTAAGCTCACGTAATGGAGAGCATTCTGACGCTCGCGCGTTACAGTTTGCGTGTGGGTATGGAAATATGCGGGGTCTAGAGGTTATGATACCCCAATACAGTTACAAGAACCACGATTGTGTGGTATATCACGATGGGTGCACAGTATGAATGCACAATACTATCACCCACCACCGAAGTCGGGATAGCTAATTGCACGTCTTTGACGGCACGGATGAAAACACGAGTTGGTTTGCACCGGATCAGAATGTGTAAACTAATTCTACAGACTAATTCTTACATTTGTTTTACAGATTAATCCGTTGACTTTCACTGAATGCTGAAAGGAAAACCGTAAGTTGGCGGTTGATTTAGTGACACAGAGACGGGTGCACCTTAGCGTGTGCATACCCCTCGTGCCACCCCTGGTCCTGAAGAAAGCCTCGCTAAAGCGGCACATTGAGGCTGAAACATGTAGACCGCGATTCACTTCACTATATACTAGGCCTGGGCGGAAAACTACGCTACGCTCGCGTAGTTTGCGAAGTTTGCGCTACTTCGCACAACGCGAATTGCACGTAGCACAGTGCAAACACGCGTAGCGTAGCGTAGTGCAGCGGTCATTTTTTGCTTGCTCGCGGTCTTCAACGTCAAGTTGGCGACCGCGAGCAAGCAAAATGACATCCCGGCGAGACTTTTTCCTCGTTCGCGATCAGCAACACAAGTTGCCGATCGCGAGCGTGGAAAATAAACCTCCCGGCGAGATTCTCAACGCGGGGAGGTCAGGTTTCTCATTGATGAGAAACTACCAGTCCGCGTTGAGAAAGCTGCCGCTCGAGTAAAAATCTACTCGAGCGGCAGTAAAAGACAGCTCGCACTGTGCAAGATGCCGTTTTCAATGATTGCACAGTGCGGACAAGCATCCGGCACTGTGTAATCATTGCGAACACGCACTACGCAGTTCGCGTAGTGCTACGCGAAGCTCGCGTAGTGCGAACTTCACTTTGCGTAGCTTCGCGAAGCGCTACTTCGCGAACTACGCCCAGGGTTACTATATACACTGTTTGGATGTCACGGGCCAATTTAACCTCATATGACATTCCCTGCTGTTTTTAATCTTGCCTTATTGTTCCATTATAACATTTAGGGAACAGTAAAGACAATTTTATTCACTTCCCATTTTTCACCCACACTCACTTTTTCACCAAGAAAAACACCTGCTCCGCTGAAATCAGGCGTCGAAGCACACCCGATTGGCATTCGGCTGCTCGGGTGGGATCCCTATGATGAAGCATGTCACCAACTAGGTTGGTGAGTGAGGGTTCTTTTATAAGAAGGTTTTCTTTCTTATGTTCGTCCGTATAATTGGCTTGCTTTCCTGTTTTGGAATAACTCCTATATTGTTATTTAGTACTTGCTCTAAGGGGACTAGGAGTAGTTCCACTTGTTCCTTTCTCTCTCGTTGTTTATTTATATATTGGCAGTGCACAGCTGCGAGAGATTCATATTCTGAGACGCGGTCACACTCAGACAAACATGGGGGAGAACCAAGGCTTATCTTTCACTGATGAGGAGGTAAATGCCATCTTGGCAGGACCCTCCCATTTTGCAGATCCTAACATAGCCCAGACAATTGCACAGACAACGGACTGGGAAAAACTAACCGAACAAAAAAGAAATAGGATTAGAACGATTTTACATGGCACAATCTTGACTGAGTATTTAAGGAATAACACAGCACCAAAAGGCCTAATAGTGACAAACGAGCCCCGAATCTTCCTAGAAGATGCCACCTTTAGAAAAGATTGGGCCCAGATCGCGTGGCACTGCACACACGACTGGATAGTCCTTATCATAAAAACGGCCTTAAGACTCTCAGAAACACTGCTTATAGAAATACAGGTCACGGAGAACCATTTTCAAACTACCATCACAGCATACAAGAAGAAGTTAGATGAACTCAATAAAGAAATCAATGAGTATAGGGAGAATCTTACACAGTCAAAAATACAGAAATTTCAGAATGACTTGAAACGGTTTTCCTACATCAAAACATATCCATACGCTGATCCCGACTTTGTCCCTCTTACAAGAAATGAGAGAAACTCTGATCTCTCTGACGATGACTCCTTCACGAATAGTGGGTCAAGCGGATGTCGCAACAGATCTAGACAGAGAGGGAGGAATAGATTTCAAAACTCCCAACAGTCGTGGCAGAACTACCCCGCACCAATGATGGGTGGTTTCCCAGGTCCCTTCAATCCACACCAACAATACCCGGTGTTTGGATGGAACCCGGCTTTCCCACAACCTCCATTCCCACAAAATTCATACAGACCGCCTTTTTTAGGGAGAGGCAGAAGGGGAAGGGGAAGGAGAAAGGGGACAAATCAGGTACACTGGGAGGAGGACGACCCAGTAGGGAACAACACACGAGCAAGGAGCAAGACACGAGAACCCCTACGCAGGGACGAGCAGTCACAGAGTTTAGTTACTAACCTTGCCTCAATAACCCTGACACCAACAGAAGAAGGGGTCCTTAACAAAGGGTTGGGTTTTGTGCCAACAGCAAGATTAGATAAGTTCAATTCACACTGTGAATTTGCTGAGTTCTTTAGAAAGCTTAGACTGAAGGCTTTCTTTGAAAAACAAGGACCAAGAGATGACACACAGAATTCTTGTGAGACAGGATTGCGTTTAAAATCTACATTTAATCCACCTCCCCATACAACACCGGTGGAGATTATGACTTTTGAACAGGCTGTGTTAATCGATGTTGAAAAAATGGAGGACAAGCATAACTTCAGGAACATGAGCAAAGAGGAAACTCTGGCACTCCACAAACTAAAGAGCAATAATACCATTGTGATAAGGCAGGCAGACAAAGGGGTAGGAGTGGTGGTACAGGACAGACTAGACTACCAAAAGGAATGCCGCCGCTTGCTGGGTGACAAAAAGAATTATTCCCCTTTGAAAACCGATCCTACACTGGAACTCAAGAAGAAGATCAGAGCCCTTGTCGATGCTGCTGAAACCAATGGACACATCTCAAAAATAGAGGCAGATTTTTTGGTAACAGGTGAAGAAAAAATTCCCTATTTTTACACGACCAAAATTGCATAAAAACAAACTACCTCCCCCTGGACAACCCATCGTTTCGGGTATAGGCTCTTTGTTGGAACCCCTAGCACGTTTTTGTGATTTCTTTCTGAAACCACTTGTGCAGAGCACTAGGACATACCTCAAGGACACTAAGAGCCTACTGAACCTCCTGAAAGAAATCAATGTGGAAGATGACTTCACGATTCTTGTGAGCCTCGACATAGAGAGCTTGTACACGAGCCTCCCACAAGATGATACTGTGGAAGTGCTCAGGAGAGCCCTGGCGGAAGCAGACTGGAAATACAGAACACCTAAGTACTTCATAATTGAGTGTGCCAAATTGGCACTCAAAGAAAACTTTTTCGAGTTTGAAGGCGACTTGTTTCTCCAAACTAATGGGACTTCGATGGGGAGCACCTTTGCCCCTAGTGTGGCGGGGTTTTATGTTTATGATTTTGAACAGAAATATATTTTGAGCGACATCAACCCTTTCAGCTCCCATATCTCCTTTTGGAGGAGATATATTGATGATGTCCTTGTGATTTGGTAAGGACCGAAAGAAGTGCTGTGGGATTTTTTCCTATGGATTAACAACTGTGATAGGAATCTAAAATTCACACACTCCATGGATGAAAATAAAATGGTCTTTCTGGACATAATTATCACCAAGGAACAAGGCAGATTGGAAACTAAGACACATCACAAACCAACTGCCAAGAACAACCTCCTAAAATTCGAAAGTTTCCATCCAAGAGCCCTTAGGGAAAATCTGCCTTATGGACAATACCTGCACCTGAGGAGAAATTGCAGTAAACTGAATGACTACAGAACACAAGCAGCTGAACTGTCCAAAAAATTGACTCACCGGGGTTACCCGGATAAAATGCTCAAAAAATGCCAGAAACATGCTAGAAACCAGCCATGGGAAGCCCTCCTGGAGGAAAATACCAGAACCAGTGTTGACATACCACTCACATGTGTGACCACGTATAGCACGGTTTCCAATCAGGTGACGAAATCAATAAACAAACATTGGAAAATCCTGCACACGGGCACACTCAAATGGGAAAAACCACTCTTCTCCTTTAAGAGAGTGAGGAGCCTGAGGGATTCCCTTGTCTCCACCCGCCCGAGAAATATGGACAACGATCAGAATCCCACGGTACTGAATGCCTAGGGCCTCCCCAATGTTGTTGGCCATTTCCCCTACGGTAATTGCAGTGTATGCCACTTTACAACACCAACAAAAACTTTGGATTTAGAACCTGACAAAGTGTGGACATTGTGGACACACACTAACTGTAATTCAATGAGTGTGGTCTACCTCATTACATGCCCTTGTGGCTTAAGATACGTGGGGATGACCGGCGGGAAGGTGAAACAACGTATCTGTGAGCACCGTAGTACCGTTAGGTGCAAGAAAAACACTACAAAATTGACTGAACATTTCCTACAGGTCAATCACACTACTAATGACCTGAGGTGGACTATCATTGAACATGTTAAAGTAAATGCAAACTCACAACGCCTATTGTTAGAGAAAGAACAACACTGGATTTACTGACTTTCCACACACAAACGAGGGCTGAATGACAACATCTCATGGAATTCACTGAAACAATAAGAGGGATGCTTGTGTGCACACCATCTTTTAGCCCCCCCCAGGTCTTACAGGTAATTCACCGGAGTAAAAATGAATACCCTTCTCTCCGGGGCAAATGAGTACCTATTTCTCTATTTTACGCCCTTTCAGTCCACTGCTGGGAGAGAGCTTCTATTTATAGCTGTAGTCTCAATGGGGCATATATGCATCTAACCTACCTGACTCAGGATTTAGCAGAACTCCTCATTGTGTATTTGTAACGTGTGATTACATCTCCCACTGAAATCCGCCACACTATGTACACTCTAAACATAGCTACGTGCGACTATATAAACACTGCCTACTGCTGTAAATTGAAGTACGGGCCGTATTATGAGGTTCCTAATTTAACTATATGTTATGGAAACAACATTTGTGCTGAAAGTAAAGTTAAATATTGACAACTCATAACATGCTGACAATGGGTTAACTCACAGGAGCCCCCACGTCGGATCAGGTGACGTCACCACCCCCACGTGACCGACGCGGAAGCGCAGCTACACAAGATTGAAATATGCCCCGATCCCGAACGCATACATCCTCAGGATCCTGATCTGGGCAGACCATAGGTGCGTGAGGCGGGCGTACGGGTTTGATGAAGTAAGTAAACTTGAAGGAAAAAGGAAAACTAGAGCCTCCCATACCTCGAGTGATGAGACCATTACTTCACAGCCTGTCCCGTTTTTTCCTTCCTTAGAGTGTGACATTAGCCTACGCCCCCCAACGGGATCCATGGGGCTGAACGCTTTTGCGTCATATGTAAGCCTGGGACTGCTGTTCCTTTTACTGTTACTTCTCCTTCATGTTTGTTTGTTTAAGTTACACACGAGTGCCGCGCCACTCGCTGTTATTACTTCGTATGTTACGCGATCTCTTTATTTGTAAGCTCACGTAATGGAGAGCATTCTGACACTCACGCGTTATAGTTTTTGTGTGGGTATGGCAATATGCGGGGTCTAGAGGTTATGATACCCCAATACAGTTACAAGAACCACGATTGTGTGGTATATCACGATGGGTGCACAGTATGAATGCACAATACTATCACCCACCACCGAAGTCGGGATAGCTAATTGCACGTCTTTGACGGCACGGATGAAAACACGAGTTGGTTTGCACCGGATCAGAATGTGTAAATTAACTCTACAGACTAATTCTTACGTTTGTTTTACAGATTAATCCGTTGACTTTCACTGAATGCTGAAAGGAAAACCGTAAGTTGGCGGTTCATTTAGTGACAGAGAGACGGGTGCATCTTAGCGTGTGCATACCCATCGTGCCACCCCTGGTCCTGAAGAAAGCCTCGCTAAAGCGGCACATTGAGGCTGAAACATGTAGACCGTGATTCACTTCACTATTTACACTGTTTGGATGTCACGGGCCAATTTAACCTCATATGACATCCCCTGCTGTTTTTAATCTTGCCTTATTGTTCCATTGTCAAATTTAGGGAACAGTAAAGACAATTTTATTCACTTCCCATTTTTCACCCACACTCACTTTTTCACCAAGAAAAACACCTGCTCCGCTGTAATCAGGCGTCGAAGCACACCCGAGTGGCATTCAGCTGCTCGGGTGGGAACCCTACAATGAAGCATGTCACCAACTAGGTTGGTGAGTGAGGGTTCTTTTATAAGAAGGTTTTCTTTCTTATGTTCGTCCGTATAATTCCTTTATTGTCCCGCTGACAACTGCTGCCTACTTGGTCTCTCCCGCGGCCGGAGCCGCCGTAACTGCAAACCAGCCAATCAGAGCGCCAGGAGGTACTTGAAAACCAGGCGCGGGCTCCCGCAGCACGGGTCCCGCTGACAACTGCTGCCTACTTGGTCTCTCCTGCGGCCAGAGCCGCCGAAACCGCAAACCAGCTGATCAGAGCGTCAGGAGGCGCTTGAAAACCAGGCACAGGCTCCCGCAGCGCGGGCCGCGCGCGGGCATGGCCGGGCCGCGCCCGGGCCAAGGGCGGGCCCGTCTGCACCCGGAAGAGGCTGGGCCGGGTCCACCCTCTGTCATCGGAGCAGGGGCGCAGAACTCACAGTTTCAAGGTACTGTTCATTAATTTTGTTGGGCCTGTTAACTAGCATCCAATGGCGAAACGACTTAAACGAAAAGGTGTTCTAACAACTTCAGGGGTGGGCCTTGTGGGGACCCTTGACGCCTTCCTGATATGGGCGGAATCGGTGCTGACACACGAAATACAGCTAACGGAAAAAAGACTCTCTTTGGATACTGTTGTGATCCATAAAAGATCATCATTAGGTTTCATAAGTAGGGCTAAATCTCCCGAAGGCGGTCACATAGATGACGGGTGCCGGCATGATGATCCAGCAACTACGGACAGTGCCGGGGGGCAGGTGGACTCAGCGATAGTGACCCTAGACGCAGACCCACTCAACCCAGCAGTCACCTTAGGTACGGGGTCGGTTGCGGCGGGAAGTGGTGGCATGCCGGCGCAGGAGGCGTCCCGTTCCCTAGAGATCCTGCCCATTGTGCCTCTTCCACCTCTGGCCTTAACTGAAACATTATCAACACCAGAGCCACGGGTCAGAGAGGTCACAACTAGATCTAAAAAGCATCTAAGGGTTAGCCCAAGGGGGAGTGGGAAGGGATCGATATTAACAGCTAGTAATGAACCGCTGGCAAAACGGTCCAGGCGTGGCGCCCCTCAAAAGCCAAGGCAGAAGCCCAGATTAAAGCAGCCACTTCCCAAATCACTAAATCAAGATCTCACGGCCTCGGAAGGTGCACAAGGGTCATCAGGGCATCCCATGCGACAGGGCTCAGCCTCTAGCCCACTGACTCCCCATTGCAACAATGACCAGTGGAGAAGACTTGAGACATTGGTGTTTGCGCTGCTGGACCCCTTATTATGTAAACTACGGTCAATTGAGGAGAAACGTTTGTTAATTGAACAGTCAAATAGCACATCATCTAACCCATCTAATGCAGGGGGGTGTTGTTGTATTCCCTCTGTGCAACCTTTAGCGGTACCATCTGTGGCACTGGGGGTATCAGAAGGGGGAGAGCCTGTGACAAGGATTCCATCTTCATCACCTCTAACGGGCTCTGATTCCCGATTACGCAAATGAGCTGATATGGTAAAGGATATGGTAAATTATATCCCTCAATCTAACCCTGTAGCAACACGCCCCAAGGCTCATTCTAGGAACCTGGGCGCAAGGTATCAACGGCCAGGGGAGGCAGGGTCTGACAAGGTCCAACTGGAGAACCGGCATAATGCTATGAAGAGGGATAGTGTACACCAACCACAGAGAAGAGGGGAAGATATACCAGTTGCCCTCTCTAGCGTTGAGCTTCCAGTAATAGATCTCCCGCCGGCAAGTTGCCCATACACAGTGGTTCTGACAGGTGTGCCAGGACATAATAATGCGCATGAGGAGTCCACTATTCAGCTAATTTAAAGTGGCGCACTGGATGTGCAAGTATGCTAGATTTAATATTAAAGATCATCGGCACATTCTCGTGGCCAGGAGGGTGTCTTGGATTGGCAAATCGAGGAAACCCTTTTTAGGAGACTGTGTTATTGTCACGTTTAGACACCCTGAGTTAGCGCGTGGGATCCTCTCGCACTCAGCTAGTTCATTCGCCCTAGAGTCCAGCATTAAACCACTACCTTTGGTTTTTTTTTATAGACCAGTGCCAAGCCTTGATCCAATACAAAGCTATGCAGGACAGGATCAGGGCATTGGGCGGGGTGGCAGGCCGGTGGCGGTAACTAAGGCATTTGCACCACTGAGGGATTTGAATGACATCGACTGACTAAATAACATGGAGGGTGGGGCCAGATTCGGTGAGATCCTTTTGGCCAACACTGATATAGCAGAGTGGAGTGTGGAGTCTTGTATGGGGACAACACTATTATCCTCTGTGCAGTGTAGAGAACCAGATATTCCGGAGATAAATCCTGTGTGTAGGCCCGCAATCCTGCGGAGTTGCACCGGGCTTGCTGATCCCATTGTGGAGAGTATCGGGGGAGACATAAAAATTATCTAATGGAACATAGCTGGATTATCTAGCAAATTTGGGGAGGAGCGATGGCTCACCTATGTGAGGGAGTACCACATAATATATCTCCAGGAAACATGGGAGACAGGTAAAAACTTTTTTATTGAAGGATATAAAACCTTCTTTTGCCCAGCAGTTAGATCGGTCTCCGGCAAAGCTAAGGGGGGCCTGATCATATTCATAGATTTGAGAATTCAGGGCAGCTGGAAGAATTTGGCTTGGGACTCAAATGTTGTCCAAGGATTGAAATTCTCAAACAACACCTTTAGGGTAATTCTAATAATTTTTTATAATGTAATGGGAAACGCGCAGGGCACGAGCAGTCTCCATGAACTAAATACACGGCTGGAGTATACACGAGGGAAAGGGCTGGCTCAGTCACAACTGATTTTAGTGGGCGATTTTAATTGTCACTTGTGTCTACACTTGAAGGTGGCGCAGGGTGATTGGTCATCCTGTTCATTAAGGAACGGACCTCACCTGGAGCATACCCAGGTGGGACGGGAACTGACTGGTCTTTAATATTCTTATGGGTTAACCCACACGATGGACATGATCGCTAATAAAAAGGGTAGTCTGGTTCCTCCTACATTTAAAGGGAGAGGTTGCCACTCTTATATTGATTTTATTTTTGTCTCCCCTCTGTTGAAAAGAGGTGCATTAAAGTTTAATATACAACACAGTGTGTTTAGTGACCATAACCCACTCATCTTAGTGCTTGCTGCTCAGTCCCAACTACCAGTACTAAACAGACAGGAAGGGGGTGCAGCAGTTGCTGTGACGGACCAAGGCAGAAGGCTGAGATGGGCTCAGGTGGACACTGTTGCTTTTAATGCTTCCCTTTTTGACAGAGGTTACCAGGAAATACTGAAATGCTTAGATTTATGAGTGGAGGGGGCTGAACATCGCAAACTTGGTGGATAATTTGTTGAAGTCTTCATCACACGTGCATAGAGGGGCCCCCCTAGGTGGTTTGATAGCCAATGTTCGCAGGCCCTAAGAGAGTTAAAAGTGGCACTTAAGCAGATTCCAAGGGATAGGGAGCGGGTGGCGGCTTGCCGTGCAAGTTACAAACTAGCTGCCAAAGGACGAAAGGGCCATTTACAACGTGCAGCCTGGGAGGAGCTTTCGGAGGGGGCGGAGTTGAAGGACTCTGCCCGCTTTTGGAAAGTAATTAATAACCCTTGTTTTATGGACCAGAATAAGCCGGGGCTAAGCAATAATATTCTCCCAGAACAATGGCAGCAGCACTTTCAGGGCTTGTATAACCACCGTCATAGCCAGGGCGAGCGGCAGACCCCAACCGCTTCACCAATTATTAACCCTGTTACCTTTTCCCTGGACGAAGTAAGTGTAGGAATCGAGGGCCTGACGAGGAACAAGGCACCGGGGCCAGATGGGATCCCTCCAGACCTCTTTCGCTGTAATATGGAGGTCTGGGCCCCTCTACTAACTAGGGTACTAAATGCAGCAATAAGCCTAGCAATGCCAGCATCTTGGTCCTCTACTATTATTGTGCCAATTTTCAAGAAAGGCGACAGGGATAGTCCACACTGCTATCAACCTATATCCCTGATAGATGGCTCAGCGAAGGTTCTGGGGCGGGTAATTTTAAACAGGTTGATGGAATGGGCTGAGGCCTCACAAATTATCACGGATGCTCAATATGGGTTTCGCCCGGGGAAATCCACTGTAGATCAATGCCTCAACTTGTATCTCATCACCGCAAAATATACAGTAGCGAAGCCTGAGGCATTATACTTAGCCTTTATGGACCTCACTGCGGCCTTTGACCGCGTGAATCGCAGTAAATTGTGGGCAATAATGGGTGATCTTGGGGTGGATCCAGGAATAATAAACATTCTTCAATCGCTGCATTCTAATACTACAGCTGCTGTTAGATACACACAGGATGGGGAGGTAACGGACCATTTCAAGTGTTCAAGTGGGGTTAGACAAGGATGCATATTAGCGCCGTTTTTGTTTACCCTATATATTAACGGTCTAGACACCACTTTGCGGGACATTAAAGCAGACTTGCCGAGAATAGGGGCAAGAGCGGCCCCGGTTCTGCTTTACGCAGATGATGCGGTGCTCCTCGCCCATACCCCACATGGCTTGCAGCTTTTAATTGATGGTTTTGTAAAGTTTATGGAAAACTTGGATATGTCCCCTAATCTCGCAAAATCATATGTCATGGAGATGTGGAAGAAACCAAGAAAATCTTACAATTATACCATAGGCTCATATACCCTAGGCAAAGTCCCAGCCTTTGCATATTTCGGCATATTTTTTGATGGTCAGTTGAATTTTAAACATTTATTAGAGGAAAAGTGCTTGTCCCTGAACAGGTCTACAGGTTCTATCGCAAACTTTGCACATAGGCTAGGGTGCTAGACCCCGGGTATGATCTTAAAGTTATATAACTCAATCTGTTGCGCCAAGGTTTTATATGGAAGTGAGGTGTGGGGTTTTGTTAAGACTACTAATTTACAAATGGAAGAGAATACATACTTGAGGCGTCTCTTGAAGGTTCCTCATAGTACCCCGGCATTTAGTGCTCATGAAGAACTGGGGGTCAAATATATCTCAGACCTGGTGGCAGTTAAGCCCCTACTATGTTGGCTGAAGATTTGGACAAACGTAGAGGCGGGCCTCACAAGGCAGGTAATTCAGGACTGTCTCTCCTTAGACCACGCGATGAAAATCCCCTGGATAAAATATGTTAAGGATTCTTTTACCAAGCTAGGGCACGCAGATCTGTTTACCTCACCGGAAACAATAAGACTTAAGGACAAGGGTGATACCAAAGTCTTGTATTCAAAGTTTGCCATGGCGCAACGTGAAGCCGCCGAACTTGTTAAACACACAGTAAGAGATTATATTTTAGTTAAAACAACTCAGGGTATAGAACCATATCTAACATTAACGACGAGCGCACATGATAGATTTTTAATTACTCGTTTTAGATTCAATTTTATTCATCACCTATTGGCGGTACCGGCAGGTTTTATTATAAATTCAGAAGAGAGAGGGCCCTGTGGTTGCGACAATAGGTCTCCACAGGATACCCTTCACTTAGTCCTTCTCTGCCCGTATTATGCCCACCCTAGAAAAATGTTTTTGAAGGGCCTGTTAAGAAAAGCTAGATTTAGGCAGGCACGCATAGCTTTGCTGTTTTTAAAATTGTCATCCGATGTTTTTACTCTTTTTTGTGTGGTCAACTTTTTAAGAGCTGCCCTAAAGCTTAGAATCACGAGGGGGGACTGAAGTTTTGAGGTATTTTTGTTATTCCCCCGCAATACCTAGTCTAAGTGGTTCATTCATGTATGTGGTAACCGTTTCACAACCAGTTTTGTACCCTTGCGAGAAATTTTATGAATGGCTTGTTATTTATACGCTTTTATGATTTGTTCTTCAAATCGAATAAAGTTTATTATTATTATTAACTCCTTTATTGTTATTTAGTAATCACTTGAGATCACACTTGCACTGCCGTACCCAGTGGAGAAACAGATGTCCGATATGACGCTGACCACGCCTTCTATTGGCCCAGCTAAGACCAGTTGCTGCAAAGATAGGGGCTCTAAACAGCAGGAGCTGTAGCTACCATGGTTAGATATACGCGAGCCAACAGCCCAAGCAAAGGTCTGAAAGTATTTGCAATGTAGATCATTCAAAATACATCACGTAAAATATGATAGTGTTTATAATATACTTAAAGAGTGTATTTCTTTAACATGTGGAAACTTTGATATTAATACAGCACAATATGGCACGACACTGAGAGGTACTTGTTCAAAGAAATAGTTTTAAAACTTTTTTTAAAAAGTGCAAAGAGCCCTTGCAGTCGGAGGTTCAGGACAGGAGGAAAGAATGTGGTGTTAGGCCAGAGCTGCCAACCATGGAGCTGGGAAACCTCAGTCTTGGCACAACATCCTGTGATCTTGGGCAAATCACTTAATCTTTCTGTTCCTACAAAAATTAGCGTATCCTTGTGTTAAGTAACTGGCGCTCATGTGAAGCCCTCTATTAATACATTTGGGTGGTGTTTGCGCTATATAACCTACCTTAAAAAAAACAGTAGCCAATAGACGGAGAGAGTGAACTGAAAACACAAGCACTGCAAGGAGTGCTCCAAGACAAAGAAAAAAGGAGTTCCCAAAATTTGATCAGTGGATATTTACAAATACTTGGTCCATACTCTAGGGGGAGGGCCAAACACAGGCCATGGACAAATGGGGACAAATAATTTGAGAACGCAGAGAGCGCAGACTGAATACTACATGTCCCTTCAAGACCGCGCATGCACTGCCTAGCCGAGACCTAAAATCCAAACTCTTCTCCAATACAGGGGACTCTTGGGCATAACACATAAAGGTGCACTCTAGATAATCCATTGCAATGCTGCTATTCCTCCCTACAGTGCCTGGCTGTACAAATACACCAAGATGTAGCTCAAATAGTCAGGGACAAATATTATTTTTCATTGAAACATGTCATAATTTCACATTTTTATATATTTCTCTATTTAGGTATTTAAGCCCATGAGCCCTTTTTGAGGAGACAATTAGAGCCCTCCTGAGTACACATCACAGTCTGTTTTTATTTCACTGTTTCCAAGGTAATGAATGGAAAGTTTATTATCGCTTTGAAAGGGAAAACATTTTCTTGAAAGTGGTGAATGCCAGTCACTTAATTGCAGTATTTTGCCTAACAAACATATGCACAAAAATACTTTTGATTTGTTATCAATGTTACGTTATACATACTACTATGAAAGAAGTGGTTCTTGACCTATGGTCCAAAGACCCCTGGGGGACTGTAAGGCCTAATCAGGAGGTCTGCGACTGTTTGCCAAAATAAAACAATATTAAAATGTAATAAATTAAAATGAATAAAGTATATACAAATAAAGAAGCAAAATTAAAAATGTGAAAACGTTTTGTATATTTGATTGTGAATGAAACAAAATATTTTAATATTTGAGCATTTGTATGGTGTACACTTCTTTTTGTATTTTTGTGTATTGTTGTGAGGTTCAAATCATAAAAGTTGCTGGGATCGCTTGTCCCTGACTTCCAATATTGACTCAGACTGCATCCCTGCCTTCCAGTAATGATTCAGTGGGGGCCCAGAGAAGTCAAAAGGATATGAACCGCTACACTAAAGTATATGTGTGTCACACCCAAACCTTCCCTCTTCTTACATGTAAGGCACCCCTAAGGTAGGCCCAAGGTACCCCCATGGACAGGGTGTAGTGTATATTAACCCCTTCGATGCTTGTGACGAGCTCAGCTCGTCATGCTGCGCGGTCGCGCTGTGCGCTTTTTCACAACCACACCCGCGATCGGAATGTCCAGCACCTGGGCGGAATTCCGATCGCGGTCAAGGGGTTAAAGGTAGGACATGTACTGGTGTGTGTGACATGTCCTGATAGTGAAATACTGTGTATTTCATTTTTCACTGTTGAAAGGCTTTCTGTCCCATAGGCTATCATTGGGGCTGCACTGTAACCATTTTACATGTATAACTTTCAATCGGGACAAGATAAGAAAATGGAGTTTAGGCTCTCTAAACTCAGAATTTATTAACACACCTTTCAGTAAAGGTGACTTAAATTGTGTGTTTGAAAATTGCACTTTTAGAAAGGGGGCATTTTCTTACTTTACCATTCTGTGCGCCTCTGACTGTTTGTGTATTCACCGTCTGGTTTTGGAGTGACAGGAGCTGAGGATGTGCATTCAATCAAGACAGTCACAAACGGGGTTGAGGTGTGCCCTGCCTTGCCTGGGTAAATCATTGCTGAATAGACCTGGTCTGCATTTAGAGTGGTGGGAGAAGTTTCACTTGCACCTGAATAGGCTGTGTCTCCTTTTCACAATGCTGTCTCCACCCCCTGTGGTCATGCTGCACCAGGGAGGACAGGACTGGTATGGGCAGGGTTCGGAGACCCTTGCCACAAAGAGAACAATGACAAAATGGGGTATACGTATTTGACTTTAAACCCCAGGACTTTAGATTACTTCAAGAAACAAGAGGACCCTGCCAAGAGGAAGAGTGGAAGGACTGTCTGAGGAGCCTCCTGTTCTTAGTGAGGGGTGGTTTGGCCTGCAGTTGCTGCTTCTGTCTGTGGTGGAAGAAAAGGACTGTCTCTTTTTGCCCTGCTGTGGTATCCTGCTTGTGAAGAATCTCCAAGGGCTTGTGCATGCTTGCCTCCTGTTGGAAGTCTCACGGAAATCAAAGACTTCATCGGAAAGATCCTTGCTGGATTTAAATGTGACTTCCCTCATGGGAGAGCTGAAGAGCTGTGTGAGGAGTGCTGTCCCTACTGTGTGTGGGGTAGGGAAGCCTTCAGTTGCTACTCCTGCAGGAGAAGGACTGGACTGTTCTTCCTCTTTGTTCTTAAGTAAAAGCGTGTGAAGAGTGCTTTATTTTTGCAGCCTAGAGCATGTGGAGCACTTTTGGTGCCTGCCGTTAGCGCCTGGTGAGTGCTACTCCTTACAATAGGATCAGCGCGTGGCTGATCCTCCTAGTATCTTAACTTTCTTCCCTGGCCTAGAGTGCAAGGTGAGCGCTGACCTCAGGCCCCCAATAAGCAACGCTGAGGGCCTCAAGGGATTTCCTCTCCAATGGGAGAGAGACACACCGCGGCTGCGAGGGGAGGCTAGCATAGCTCCAGGGAATTGCCCAAGAAGAAGCGGAGGAGCTCAGCTGTCCTCCTGCTGTGGGCGGGGTCCAGCGAAGAAGGCCATGCCTGCCCCTCACTGTACCTTCGGGAGAAGCGGACCCGTTCCGAGGATGCCGGTAGTCCTGCAGGTGCTTCCTCAAAGAACATTTGTCACGTTCTCAACCGCGGACCCCCTTCTGCAAGAGGGACCCGACGGGCAGTGGTGCGGGAACCGGTAGAGGCCGTATTTCTTGGTGTTTATCTATGGGCCTCCTGCTGTGAGGAAACCCCCCCAGCGTGGCACCAAGTCCTGCCCTCAGCCACTCCTAATGCACAGCGGCATACCCAAGAGCAGCGTTGGGTACATCCCACCTCCCCAGCTGGAACCAGAGGGCCGTAGGCTGTCACCCAGACACCAATCAGCTTGGGGTAGGCCAGCAATGAATGGATCAGTGAGTCCAGCCTCAGGGGAGTGATTCAACCACACCACTTGGCCTTCGCGGGCGATCCCCATCGGGCCTAACTTTGGTCCCGGCGAGCGGTCTGAGAGGCCCTGGAGGGCTCCGTGCACGCTGTAACTGAGTGCTCGCCACTGAGGAGTGGTGGCTGAACTTGCCAGGAACTTGCCCTAATCATCACCCCGAATCACCACGGGAGCATAGTGCTCTGGTTAGTCCTGCGTTATAGCCACAAGTGCCCCAGAAGGGCTCAGCTGGTACCACATAATGTAGAGGAGATGCACACGTGTGCAGTCTTGCTGGGTTCTCTGCATTTGTAAATCATTTACCTAAGTGGCTATGGTTTTTGCAATGACATATGGTGATTTATGTCCTGCAGTGAATTATGGTGATACCTGGTGACCTGTGTTTCCCTTCCTAACCTAACTACTGCATGTTTTTGTAATGATGCATATTGCGATGGCATGATATGCACAGGAATGGTGCCTCCCATAATGTTTTTATGACATGTGCAATTTATAAGTATTTACTTGAGTGCACTAACTGTGATGTTTATGACCATTGCCTTAATGCAAAGTGATTTATGATCTATGTGATGTCATGACAATTGCCTAGTTTGCTAAGTGATTTATGTGATTGTGGTCTATGTGTTTTGTTTATAATACAAAGGATATTTTTATATAGCCTGTGTGGAGTCTCTTGTGTGGTGTGCATAGTGTGTCACTGGTGTGTGTGTTGTGGAAACACTCTACACATTGCCTCTGGGATAAGCCTGACTGCTCTGCCAAGCTACCAAGGGGGTGAGCAGGGGTTATCTTGGGTGTGTAACTCCCTTACCCTGACTAGAGTGGTGAGCTCTGCCTATCTTAAGTGCATAACCAAACTCCATTTCTAAAGCAGCCTCATCCCGCTGGATGATTCTGACCTCCAAAAAAGTGACTATGCCTGAAAGTAAAACCTTGGAAAGGAGTGAGGTGGCTAATCTATCTGAAAGTAGAATCCATGCCACAAAATTCAGCTTTTTCCTTCTCTGAATTTTTGGTTGCAAGAGAACTCAACATTGGCATATCTGACTTCAAATGATCTGTGGAGCTTGGTCATCAGGAAGATTTAGATATTGACTTCCATTTCAGATGCAAAGGGCCTGATTTAGATCTTGGCCGATGGGTTACTCCGTAATATCGGTGATTGATATCCCGTCTGCCAAAATATTAATCCTATGGGATTTATTTTTCGGCAGATGGGATAGTAACCCGTCCGCCAAGATCTAAATCAGTCCATAAGTCTTTTTACTGAGACAACCCTCCTGTGGTATCCAACCTGCAATCAATCAATCTGAAATCACATTTAAGTCTTGGTCAAACATGTTGTTGAAGGATGTATTACTGTGTTTATTTATTATTTATTTATTTGAAGGTTTTATATAGCGCTAGCTGGACCCTGTGGTATCAGAGTGCTTTACAGAGTCAAGAGCAAGGCAATAATCAGTCACTGGGCAATAATCATAGGTTCACATTACATAAAATATAAAAATAAGGGAAGTATAGTTCTACAGAGCATGAGGAGCACACAGGAATATATACATATAAAAAGAAAACTTGCATGGCCATGGGGTGGAAATTACTGAAGTGAGGTCCATTCAAAACAAATCCAAGGAAAGAAGGACATCTGGAACAATAGAGGCAAACCCAAAGAAAGAAACAGCCAACTGATCAACAGAGACTGAACTGATCAAGAGAGCCTAATTGAAACAATGTTCAGTTTGTTCATGGGTTTAATTGAGGAGATGGCGTTTCAAGTCTCTTTTGAAACCTGGCAAGTAGGGGATGCATCGTAGGCCCCTCAGGAGGGAGTTCCAAATGCTGGGAGCATTCCCTGAAAAAGAGCGAGCCTGGGAAGTTTTCCTTTTTAATTTGGGAGGCACGAGAAGAAGAGCAATGGAGCTTCTCATAGTCCTGGTACTTCCTCCTTTTGTGAGTTTGTTGTCTAAATAGTCAGGGGAATGAGAGTGAAATGCTTTGTGGGTGATGCAGGCAGTCTTGTAGATGCATCTTCCTTCGATGGGAAGCCAGTTTAGGGACTTAAGGGCAGGCGTGATGTGTTCATACCTTTTAAAGTCTGTTATGAGCCGGGCTGCCATGTTTAGTACTGATCTGAGGGGGGCAAGGTGAGTTTTCAGGGTCCCTGTGAGAATAGCATTCCCGTAGTCAAGTTTGGAAAGGACCAGAGATTGAACAACCCATTTGAGATCGATGGAATGAATGGTTTAATTTGTTTGAGGTGTTTTAGTGTGTAAAGTGTTATTGATATGATCCTTCAAAGACAAATTTGTCCAGGGTGAAGCCTAAGGATTTAGCTGAGTTGGATAGAGTGAGCAAACAATTTAGGCCCTTCAGGTCATTACTCCAGTTTTGGATTGGAAGGTGATTACTTTTAGAAGAGAACAGGATAACGTCCGTTTTGATGGGGTTTAATTATAGATGATTGGAGTAGAACCAAGATTGAATCTTACTCAGTGTGGTGTTAAGATGAAGGATGTCACTGTGTGAATTGATTTTGTAGTAGAGTTGCGTGTCATCTGCATAGAGGTGAGTTTTGATCCCTGCTTGTTTCAAGATGATAGTAAGGGGTTCCATGAAGAGGTTGAAAAGTGAGGGGGAGAGGATTGAGCCCTGGGGGACCCAAGAGTGACAGGTGTGGGGTTCGAGAGGCAAGACCTGATTTTGATTTGTTGTTTTCGGTGTTGTAGGTAAGACGTGAACCATTTTAAAACTGTGCCATTGAAACCGAAGCGTATCTTCAGTGATTCCAATAAGGATGGGTGATTTACTGTATCAAAAGCCGCTGAAAGGTCAAGTAGGATGAGTAGGCAAGCATCTTCATTCTCTAAGGATCGATGGATGTCATCTGCAATGTTGAGCATGGTGGTTTCTGTGCTACAGCCTTTTCTGAAACCAGATGGAAGAAGTCAAGTAGGTTGTATGCACCTATGTGCCTGTTGAGTTGTTGTAATATGCATTTTTCCATGATTTTAGCTAGGAACGGGGGGTGAGAGCTAGGTCTGAGGTTGTTGAGATCATTAGGGTCTGCCCTGGGGTTTTTGAGTATAGGTGTGATTTGACCTAGTTGTAGGGAATCCGGTACACTCCCAGAGGCAAGGGATTTTTGTCCAACACGGGGAGATGATGCGATTTAGGTTTTGTACTATTTTTGCAGGGAGAGGATCTTCGGTGTGAGAAGTAGGCTTTAATTTTGCAATAATATTAAAGACTTCTAGCTCAGTCATGGATTTGAAATTTGTCCAATTGGCGTTGTTTTTTTAAATTGGGTGTTAAAAAGGTTGTCATATGTTCCATTTGGGGTTGAATGATTATTGAAAAGTTCGAGTGATTGGACTGCCGTGGGGGGAGGCATGAGAGTGGTTAGCAGGAGAGGAAGGGTAGTGAATTGAGGGAAAGATTGCTCAATTTTTGCGATTTTGTCTATGAAGAAGCTGGCAATTTCCTCACATCGTTCTTTGGAGGCTATTATTTCGTGTGGGGAAGACGTGGTTTGTTGTTTGACAATGTTAAAGAGCTCCCTGGACCTGTTCTTTTAAAGAGCTCCCTGGGCCTGTTCTTTGCACGGTCAAGTTGGATACGGAAGAAGGAGGCTTTTTCTCGGAAAATGTGCTTCTTGTATGCTAATCTAGCAATTCTGAGGAGAGTTTGATGTAATGACGAGGGGTTTTGTCTGCATGTCTGTTCTGCTAGTCTGAGTTGTCTTCTTTCATTGTTGAGATCAGAGTTAAACCATGATTTAGATTGGATTGATCTGTATTGTTTTAGTTTGAGCAGTGCAACTTGATCGAGAACTTCCGTTATAGCCTTGTTGAAGTGGGCAGTGAGCTCATTAGCGTTTTGAGAGAGTGGTAGATGTTGAAGTTGTACATGAATGTTAGATTCCAGCTCCATAGAAGGGACTTGTTTAAGGTTTCTGGTCCACTGCTTAGGTTTGTTAGTTAAGTCCAAGTGAGGTTTGGCGATGGTCTTGATTTTGAACAGTATGAGATGAGGGTCAAATCAGTCAATGGGTAAGATGGCACTAAGGGGGATCAGTTCGTTACTTGTGATAATAGCGTCTAGAGTAGCACCTTTGATGTGAGTTGGTTTGTTGCAGAGTTGCTTTTGGTCATTCATCTCAAGAAGGTTCATGAGACTGTGGAGTCTTCTGTGTTGTTCCAATGAATGTAAAAATCTCCCAAAAACACGTCCCTCGAGTCGGTAAGGGAGAACTGAGTAAGTAGGTCAGATAACTCTTCAGCGAAGAAGGGGCAATCACCAGACGGGTGGTAGATAGTGTGAAGTTTGAAAGGAGGGGAGCCTTTATCTTTAAGTTCAACGCCCAGGTATTCAAAAGTTGAGTATACAGCATTCTTTAGAATGGAAAGTTGGATTTCCGCTTTGTGGATTATGGCTAGACTTCCTCCTGTTCTTTCAGTCCTGTCATGTCTAATGAGGGAGTACCCAGGAGGAGTAAGTAGGTCAAGAATGGCGAAAAAGTAGTCATTGAGCCAAGTTTCTGTAAGGAAAGCAATATCAGTTCCCTCACTGAGAATGGTTACAGCGATATCTGTAGTGTGTTGTGCTGCCGATCTACAATTGACGAGCATGCAAGAAAGAGGGCAGGGATTTTCCTTAGCAGATTTTTGGGTATGGATGGTGGTGTATTGTGTAGGAGGTCTGGGCGAGTTAGGGATTACGTGGGTTCTATTTATGCCCACTATTACTGGGATTGTAGAGCTAGGATTATGAACAATAGCCTGGGTCTTAGGGAGGTAGGATTCGCTAAGAGCATTAACTTCCAGAGCGGAGAGAGGGCAGTGTGCGCGGTGGGGTCTGTTGGCCAGCCGACTTAAAGGAATGGTGGGAGCATTGAAAGGTATACGAATAACCTGAATGAGAATTTTCGTAAGAGGGAGAGCGGGCAAGGATGTCCTGGTTAAAGAGATCCTCTCTAAGATGGGCTAAGTCGGTCACAAGAGAGTTGAGTTTATGATCCATTTGTTTCAGAATCTGTGAGAAAGTTGGAGGTGCATCCAGCATTGAGGGTGGGGGAAAACACAGTGAGATCTGCATGAGAGGGAGAGGGGATCACCTTGATATGTGGGTGGTCTATGTCGTTAGGACTAGGATTTAGGTCAGTCTGGGTGGAATGGACAGGGTCTGCCTTGGGAGGGAGGGGAGTGTCGGCTGAGTAATTAGTTGATTATGTACTTCGGATAGGGGCCTCATCGGAAGGTTTGCAGAGGGCCTCAATTGTTGCAGAGTGATTAAACTTCAAGGTGGGAGTAGGTGGTGACCATCTAGAAAGCAATTGTCTAGGGTGAGTGTTGGAGGGGGAATCAAGGTTGTTGGTTGTGAGCGTTAGTGAACAGAGAGTAGGAGAATATGTGGCCCATCCTGAGTAAAGGAGGGCAGAGAGCTCTAAGCTACAGGGATGATCCATGTCAAAGGACCTGGGGATGTCCCTTGTTTGAGAGAGTGGAGTAGAGTTATCGCTGGAGGGAAGGGCATCAGCTGTAGGATTAATGGATGCAGGACTAGGTGAGGGGCCTGCGACCCTAGGCTTGGCGTGTGTATCGTCTATGTGTATTTAAGTGCGGTTGCCAGATAGGGAGGGATCGAGAGAAGTCGTTTTAGAGGGCATTAATCTGCGGTGTGTGTTGGTGGACATGACAAATTTGATGGAAGTGTCCAGGGGTGCCACGGAGATAGATGGTGGATCGTTAGGAGGAAGACGGTGCGACAGTTCAGGGTAGATGAATTGTGTTAGAGGGGAGAGAGGAGTTAGGGGTGTTTGGCCCTGTTTTGTGAGTGAAGTGACCAATGTACAGAAATGTCTATTGAAGATATTTAGATGAGGGTCAGTGGCTTGTACGAGTATATTGCCAGTCCTCAAAATAGATATATCAATTTCCCCTCTAAAAGACAGGGAAGGGGATGTTGTCAGTTTTATTCTTAAGGAATTTTGATTGTCTTTGTGACTGGAAGGAGGAGAAGGAAGATGTTTTTCCATTTATCCGGGCATTTGGAATAGAAGATAAAGTCAGTTTTCTTAGTGGCATTAGTCATGCTGTGGTAGGTATCCGCTATTAGAGTTTCTGGGTGCTGTTTCAGTAGTTTATGTTTGAGATTCTTCTTAGCGTTCTTTGAGATATTTTTCGGATACATGATGCTCCACGAGTTAGGGCGATACCTCATAAGTGCAGTATCGAGTGGTTTATTGGGGAGCATTGTTGAAGACATATTAGTATCGAGATATTACTAGTTGCAAGAATATGCCTGTACGGGGAGGGAAGGGGAAGTTCAAAAGGAGGACTGAGGAGCAAAATCTCACTCTCAAAGGGCTTACCGTCAGGGTCGGCCCCAGGCAAACATAGGGGTTATCAGAAGCATTGCTAACACTCACTGGATGTCAGATGTGCCAGGTATCAGGTTGGCCAGCGCCCCTCAGATATAGGAAGATATGTACTTGCTACTAACACAGGAGAGGGAAAAGGGTGGTAGAACTAAGTTAGTGCTCACCTGGCCCACGAAAATAGAACAACACGCTGGTGAGGGTTGCCTCTTAGTGTATAGTAGAGCTTCAATTATTTCAGAAAGTGGAAGAGTCAACCAATGAGATTCTCATTGACATGTTCAATTTAGAAGTAGCCCTGACGAAATGCACACCTGTGACCAGCTGGTAACGAGGGCTATAGCAGGAACTGTTCGGATTAAACAGGGTAAGGGCAGCAAATCTTTCCTTCATATCAGTTGTACAGCCTGTAGTAGGTCTTGTAATGATTTAAATGTTAGGTTGTGGAACACCTAAAATACTGTTCAGATGTGGCCGCCATTTTAGATTTGGTAGATTCTCCTTGTTATTGAGTTTGGAGTCCTTCTTCAGTTTCAGTGAGAGTGTCTGCCAAGAAACATGGCCCTACTTCACTTTCTAGAACCTGTACAAGAAAAGTCCTCTTTCCCTTTCACTAGGGCAGCGTATCGCCATCTTGGAAATAATCAAGCATGAGGGCTCGGTGGAATAGTGGCCACAAAATGGAAGGCTGGATGCAACCCCACACATATAACCCAGTGAAGAGCACGGCAAGGCACTGTGCGCCCAGCAACTAATCAGCCCCTTGAATGAACCCACCAGGGACAGAGCTCCCAACTCCCAACTTGAGCAGACAGTCTCTCAGAACAGTGTTTTGACCTAACCAGTTTGTTTATAGTATGATGATAGAAGTCACCCCCTCCCAAATGAATAAGTTGTCAGGGTGAACCACTAAAAGTCACTAGATAAACCCATTTTTAACCCCCTAGTAGCTTGGCACAAAGTAGTTAGGCTTAACTTAGAGGCGATGTGCAAACTATTCAGCACTCAAACAGTATTAAAATTAAAACACAACACAAGAAATCAATTTAGAAAGATAGAGTCAATTGTAATAAATAGCATGACACAAAAACAACAAAAATCCAGTATAACCGAAAATGTGAATTTTTAAAGTTTGAATTAAAAAGCACGAAGCAAAAACCACATTTATGTGGTCGTGCTAAACCAGGTCGAAGTCAGAAGTTAAGGCCAACCACAATAGAGCACGGGTCGGATATGGGGACCCTGTGGAAAGTTTATCTTCTAATCTAGAAACATTTATGGAGAAAACGTGGTCATTGACAAGTCGCCTGCAGTGCAAGCTGCAAACTGGATCCAAAGTGGGGCTCGATGACGGAGGGTTAGAGGCAGTAATTCCCTGAATGGGTGAAGTCTAATATCCATGCCCAGGAAGACCATGATATCAATGAGTTGCTGCTCGGAATCCTTGATGAAGTACTCTATGTTTGGACTTAGAAACTTTTCTAGAAGTGAGCCTTCAGCAGGGCAAACAAGCAAGCTGAGGTGATTCAACAGCTGCAGCTTTGATTGTGGTCCTGGTCTCTGATGGTTCTCCAGGCATAAAGTTGGCAAAACATTTCGAAGTCCCAGATCTTTTAGCTTTGGGAAAGGAGGCATACATTATAAAACCAGTCAAGGGTCCAGGACCTGGTTAGTACCATGTAGGGGTAGGAGTCACTTCAACAGAGGCCAGATGCAGGGTCCCTGGGCAGGTCCAGTTGGTACTGGTCAGCTGGGCCGTGGTAGGGAAGGCAGGCAGATCCAGCCTCCTTTCAGGTTTCAGACAACAGGGCAGTCCTTCTTCTGATCTTCAGTCTCAGGAGTGTTCTGAGGAGAGGTCTGTGGTGTCAATGCTTATACCCAGTACCACTCTGTGGGTAGAAGGCAAACCTTTGTCCGCACACTAAACCAGTTCTGCCTATTTTTTCCTACCCCCTCTTAGTTTGGTGCCATCCTGACTAGGGAAGGCAGGCATATAGTTGTGAGCTTCATCTGACACTGACAACATAGGCATCCTTTGAAGTTCTGGCGTAACAACTGTTTTCACATCCTCTGACCATGGTGCAGATGCAACTGTGTCTTGCCCAGCGTAGAATTTGTACAGTAAGCATACCCTTCCACTCCATTGACAAACTCACAAGGCTGCCGTGCATTTGACATATACAAAGGGTTAGTAGTTTTGGGAGAAATGAACCCGTTTTCACCCTGTCCACCTGCTTCAAGAAGGTGTTATTTATTGGCGCAATCTTAACATTGATCCACTTCAGTAACAGTTCAGTAACAGCCCCTTATTTCAAAGAGAAGCAAAGTGGTGCAAAGCGGTTTTTGCAATGGGAACAGTTTCCAGCGTAAAATACCTTTTGTGCTGGACAGTAAATAGCAAGCGCCTCTTTGTACTGCTTTGTTTCGACTTGTGTTCCACTATTGCTGGCTTAAAGCCTCATTAAATCTGGACCATATGCACAATGTATGTCACTATCAACATGTGACGTAAACCTATAAGCTATCACCACACATTCCCATTCAGTTGCTATACTGGATGGATTATATGAGAGTGGCCAGGCTAACCATGTCTGTTTCACTGACAGGAGCTTGAGTACTATCATTTATTCCCTTAGAGAGATGGCCCCTCCCAGGACAGAAGGCTTCTCTCTCAGGCAAACAGTTCCATTAAAAGAAGTGCTGACCTGGGATCCTTCAAAAGAATAGGTTGCATTCACTCTGCGGGGTTTGTTGCTTTCTAGAAGTGCCAGATGTGAACTGCTGAGCACATTGTTCAGGTTTCATTGTATTAAATGTAAGCACTAGTTTGTAGTATGTCAAATAGCATGTTTCGGTTTGCCTCTGAAGCTGAGGGGTAGATCTGCTTCACAGACGGATCATAAACCTTCATCCCAGGAGACGTCCCTTCAGCTAGTTTCAAGAAGGACAATGGACTGAAAGAAAGCAGGCACTGCTGTGATTGGCTTTGAGTCTGCTATATTAACCGTGAATTTGATCCCTGGCAGAGTGTGCTAAGACCACCTCGATCAGAGCTAACCTATAGACAATAATTTAAACATAATCACAGTGTGAGATGGCACAGACAGCTGGGAAAACAAGAGGCGCAACAGGTTAATTAAGTTATAAAAAATGTAAACCTATTAATTAGTTGCATTTGTTAATTCATTATTTAATTGATTGCTAATTATATAAATATTTTAGAGCTAATTTATTTAAGTTATATTTAAGTAGAGGGTTTCTGGGTTTGTAGGGGCAAGGTGGAGAAGCTGAATTAAATTCAACGTTTTTCATTTAGTGATATTTTTTTTAATTAAATATTTAATTATTTACTATGTAACATACAAAATTGATTTATTGTTTAATTGTTGTAATGTTATATTTATTTTAATATTTTATTTTTTATTTGTTTATTAAACAAGTATTTTTGAATGCTGTCTTATTTTTTTAGGTTACTGTTTGTGACAAAAATAAATATATATTATTTTTGATATTAATTAATATGTTTATGTAATTAATTAATTGGAAATTAATTATGTTTAACAGTTTAACAAGTATTATTTTGTTTGAAAAAAAATGTAAGTACTCATTACGATGTTGGTCGGTAAGCCTTCGACCGCTCGTCGGAGGCTTACCGACCGACATCGTAGGTTTACAGTACGACTGCTGAATTTCAGTGTCAGCGGTCGGAGTTTAAACTGGCCGGTCAATCTGACTGGGTTCGGTCAATCCGACTGGGTTCAGACGGGCTAAAGGAGCCCGTTGGCCAGTCGGAAACCATCCATAATCCCTTCAGGATGGCGTGTCAGCCGTTGGGATTATGATGTCGGTTTCCAACAGCCTTTCCATGTCGGGCTCCAAGTCCCTCCACTGCCTACGGTTGTGGCACCTATGGTCCCCCCCTTAAAATTCCTGCACTGTATGGCAGGCATCGGTAGGTGCCTGCCACATGGTGCAGGGATTTCCACAAACTCCCATTTCTCAATGGGAGCTTGTGCTGCGGGCGATTTCTGCCTGCCGCACAAGCTCCCATTGAGGAATGGGAGCTTGTGACCGCACCATGTGCGGTCGCATTGTAATAGGGTGTGCAGAACCTCCGACCTATGGTCGGTCGGTTCTCACACAGAAACATCGTAATAATTTTGCTTCTTTGATGATATTTGTTGTGTACATTTATTTAGGGGCATATTATCAAGAACGGCGTTAGAGATTATCGCCGGTTTAGCGGCAGAAAACTGCCGCTAAAGCTGCGATAATGGGCTTGATAATATGCCCTTGAGAATTCCAATAGAAGCCCATGTTCTGGTGTGAACATGGGCTTCTATTGAATTCTCAGGACATATTATCAAGCCCATTATCGCCGCTTTAGCGGCAGTTTTCTGCCTCTAAACCGGCGATAATTTTAACGCCGTTCTTGATAATATGCCCCTTAGTTTTTTATGTATTCATTGAAATTAAATAAAAGATGATGATTTCATAATTGTGTTATTTTTTTAAGGTGAACTTATATGTACTTTTATTTTTTAACTTATAGGTTATTTTATACTTTTGTTAATAAAAATATTTATTTCTAAATACTGTAATTTATTATTGTTTTGTATTAAGTGGTCAAAAATTTCTATTAAGTTAATAGAACTTGTATTCATGTATGTAAACCTTTTTAAGTCAAAGAATCTCCCTCTGTTGCTTAGATTGGAGTGGAATCATAACTTGAACCCCTCTGAAGTCTAACACTTTCCCTACTGTGTAGACAGGAGTAGGAATAGTAACTCGAGTCCCTCTGAAGTCAAACACTTTACCTACTGTGGTTTAAACGGGAGTGGGGATAGTAAATCTAAATCTTCTGAAGTCCAACGCTTTCCCTACTGTTGCTTAGACTGGAACGGGAATAGTAATTTTAACCCCTCCGAAGTGCAAAACCTTTCCTACCGTTGAGTAGACTGGAGTAGGAATAGTAAATCTAACCCCTCTGAAATCCAGCGTTTTCACTACTGTTTTTTATTTTAGAGTAGGAATAGTAAATGCAACCTCTCCAAAGTCCAACACTTTCTCTATTGCTGCTGAAACGCGTGCAGGAATAGTCTATCTCATATTTTCAAAGTTTTTTAACAGTGGCGAAATAGAATTTATATTAATATATGTTTATTTTTGTTTTATTTTACAATATTTGGTTTTATATTTTAATTTCTTTAAATGTTTTTAGTGCTTTAGTAAATGTGCATGCTGGGGTTTTATTTTTTGAATATTTTAAATATTGGTTAAATTGATTAATATATGTGATTAATGAATTGTTTATATTTTTAATGCTATTTTTTTATCTGTGTATACGTTTTGTATTATATATATATAAATATATATATATATATATATATATATATATATATATATATATATATATATATATAAATATATATATATAGTTAGAAAATATAATGGGCCCCATTCACAAAAGTAATCTGAGACAAAATCCTAACTTTACGACTTTCGGTATTCACAAAAGGCATTTAGGAGTAGTAAAGTTAGGATTCCTAACTTTACTACTCCTAAATGCCTTTTGTGAATACCTAAAGACGTAAAGTTAGGATTTTTCAGTTTAGGAGTAGTAAAGTTAGGAATCGTAACTTTACTACTACTAAATGCCTTTTGTGAATACCGAAAGTCGTAAAGCTAGGATTTTCTCAGTTTAGGAGTAGTAAAGTTAGGAATCCTAACTTCACTACTCCTAAATGCCTTTTGTGAATACCGAATGTCATAAAGTTAGGAGTTTTCTCAGTTTAGGAGTAGTAAAGTTAGGAATCCTAACTTTACTACTCCTAAATACCTTTTGTGAATACCGAAAGTCATAAAGTTAGGATTTTGTCTCAGATTATTTTCGTAAATCAAGCCCAATTTTTTTGTAGTATATTTAACATATTAAAAATGTTAATTTAATATAATGTATATTAAATATTTTTATTAATTATGTTATACTATACACATATGTAAATATATTTGTATAAATGCACACTCTTATATAAATATATATGTGTTTATATAAAAATATTTCTATATAGCATTAAATAATTAGTGGTAATTGATTTATTTTATATTATATTTAATATAACATTTACCTTTTACTACTTTAAACTGTTTATATATTAGAAAATCAATATTATCTGTATGATTTGGTTGATATTACCATCCACTATATTTTTCGGCCGATATTTTTGACATTTGTATTATAAGTATAGGAGAATGTTTGTCAACAATATTGTTTACCATGATATTGTGTCATTGATCTATATGTAAGGTTTATGCTTTGCTGTTTGTTTATAGAGCAAAAATGTATTTAAAGCTACACTGAGCACAAGGGGTTAGAAGCATGCAGTGAGATAAATTCACACTAGCTTAGATTCTAGAAGCTAATTTGTTGTACTGTAGTAATAAATGGTGTGGATCATGAGCATAAGGCTCAGTAGTGAACAACAGAGGCTCTAAAATGTTTTTACAGGTCTGGAGGACATTTATAAACTATCGGAACATATTTAACGCGGCATGGCGTTCTTAGATAGGTGGGCACTTCTGAAATGCTAGGAACATTCTGATACCCTCAAAAAGTGCTGACCAAGGCAAATCTGGTCTTATGAAACCCTTGTTAGATACTACCTGTCAGCCAGTCTTCCTGGATGTTGAGTCCCATAACAGTTTCAATGTCACAATATAAATGGTTTAAGGAAGTATCAGTATCTCAAGACCATCGTGTGAACTCTCGGGCAGTCCTGTTTGACACCCACACAGCTTTTGATACCACATTTCTTTAGGCTGGCTAAGCATACTTCTGAGGCAGGCTTATTTTGTGACTGCATCCCACCTTTTGATATTAGTTGTCTGGAGTACACCAGGGTCTCCTACAAAACATACACAACCTCCTAAAGCCATGTTAGCATATATACCTCTAGGTGTGCTCAGCAGGACATTTTCTTTCTCCGAAATGAGATAGTTCTTTGTCTACAAGTCAAATACATACCAGAAAGCCTACCGCTGCAATACAAGTGATCTCCTTCTGCTATGTCTCTGAGATTATAAACATAATAAATGTAATGTATTCCAAAATAGAGATAGATGCCTATTGTTTTATTTTGGTTTTAGTTTGGGTTAAAAAAAAAACCCATAGAAACAGTAAAACCATAGGGACACATTTAAAACACAGGAACACATTAATAACATTATGAAACAAGTAAAATGCAATAACACATTACAATACAATGACACACTTAACATACAACACATGTAAAGACCTTGGTCACATAGACACGTATGTCACAAAAGATCCCTATCACCCCAGTGTTTCATATGTTCCATGTGTTGCTTTGTAAGGCGTGAACCATCACAAGATAGTTTTTGGCATAGACAATGCATGTCATTTTATAGGGAGATTGGGTTCTTTGGTCTTTCCACCACTAGCATCACTACAACCCTATGGTGGTGTCATGATGACACAAAAAGAGAAATATCCAGGGTCAGATTGGGTACCTAATATTCCCAAAAATTGTAGGTTATCCTTTCTAAGTGCCCCGAACACAAAAGTCGAGTTTGGGCACAATATGCATGGTTAAAATCAGTCCTTCAACACAGGGCTGCTTTTAAACTTACCTCAGGCTTCAGCAGTGCACACATGCAAGTGCATACAGGGCTGTTGGCCTCTCACTGCCATGCCCTATTATATACTAGGGTATTCCGTCAAAATATCGAGTTGGAAATGTCGACTTACACTAATATCTAATATTTAGTTTTAAAAATCATGACACAGAAATATCGACAGCAAGAATATTGTGGTCGAGAATATTGACTTTAAGAAATATCGATTTTATAAATGTAGAAGTCATTAATATCGTTTGCAAAAATATAGTTGTTTAAAATATTGTTTCTATATTAGTGTTATGCATTTTAGTATATATTTTAAATGTATGTGATGTATTTTTTTGTATAAGTATTGTTTGTTTTTTAATATATGTGTTAAAATTTTAGCATTGATTAATTTTATTTTAATTAGATTTTACGTTTTTTAGTTCCGTAGTGGGTTGTGGGTTTATAGGGTAATAGGGTGGGAAGTAATTTAATTATAATAAATTAATGAATATTTTTTATTTATTAATATTTATTTAATTGAGATTTTATAATGTTAATTGAATTTTTTTTTGTGGTTAAATTGTAGGTGGGGTTTTATAGTTAATATTAATTAATTATTTGACCATTAATTATGTGTAATTAATTGTAGGTGCGGTATGTGGGGTTTATAGGGGTAAAGGGTGGGAAGTAATTTATTTTTAATTAATTAATAATTAGTTGTTAATTAATAATAATTAATTAACTGACAATTAAATATGGAAATTGCATAATTAATTTTAGTTGAGTTTTTTTAGGGGTATGGGAAGTAATTTATTTTTAGTTAATTAATAATTAGTTGATAATTAATATCAATTAATTATTTGATAATTAATTAGGTTAATTGTTTAATTATTTATTTGTGTTTATGGGGGTGAAGGGTGGGGAGTAAATTAATTGTACCTACTTTATCATTAGTTGTTAAATACTATTAGGGGATCATTACGATGTCGGGCGGAAGCACTACCGCCGTGCTGTCGGAGGCAAAAACCGCTAGTTACCGTCCGCCAGCAACGGCCCACACGCCCGCCAAATCAGGATGTGAAAAGTCAGCCAAACACCACCCGTAAGCCTGCGCCGCCGCCCGCCATCAAAGTGCGCCCGTGTACGTAGCTGCGCGAGCCAATGGAGACACACCGTCCGACGAAATGACGTACCGCCCGGCGTACAAATTACGATGCCACAACCAAACAGCCTCACCGGCAAAGAGACACCGCACGAGATACCAAGGCGGAAACCCGACTGTTGAGTACGGAGACCAAAAAGGCAGCCCACCCCGAAATGAATCCTGCACTCCAGGCCATCCCCATGCTGTACCTGATGCACCACCTAGGAGTGAACGCGCCACGACGATGCAGGTAGGCAGACACACAACAAGGGCACGCAAACACTGCACACAATGCAAGGGCGGAAAAACTGTACATGGCCCCCCCAGATACACCTGTGTGGACAGGACACATCCACCACTGTACCCAGACATGTCCCACCTGTTAAAATAAAACAACTCGCAACATCCTGGGCATCCACTACCCGGGACCAGGAAGTGATGTCCCCGTCACGGCACCGCAGCGCAGCGGCGATGATGCAGGTACACATGCGCACAACGCAGAAGCCAACGACAGCACCATGCATGGGCTGCACACAAACACCACAGGGTCACAACTACACACCCCACACATCAGCCCCACCCTGAAGGCACATGTCACGTGGCCTTCCTGCATCAATCATGTCCCCAACCGACAACTCACAGTTGTCAACTGGATGTCACACATGTGTCCCGAACAGGGGAGTAATGTGATGGCAAAATAGGACACACCCTTGTGTGCAAAACATGGAGAAGCACACGGCGGCTGCTACATAACAGCGCAGAATATGGACATTGTCCGTAAAAGGCACACCAGTCTCATCCAAAAATACCTATACCATCCTGCTCGTAATATCAAGCCATGCAATGTACAAAATAGAAAAACCCTGCTGCCTGAGAACAGGTGTTTCCAATTACTACACCCACACAGAAGCCTCAATGTACAGCGGCAACGGAGTGTCCCGCCCACACACGGGAGAGCAGATAGCAGATAGCACTGAATGGCCTTCCATTCCTACTCTGAAATCACATTGCAACAAATTATGCAGGAGAATGGAGCCATTGTACCAACAAGAAGCCAAACATAGCCATGCAGAGTAAACCTTTCACTGGCAGATAGCGCCTAACATGAAAGAAAGATAATACTACAAAATACAATTATACCACTCCTCCATGTGGGTCAAATGCAAGTAATCTGGAAAGAGTCAGCCACCACTGGCCTTGACCATTCATTGTAAAACCAGTGGGATGTGGGATGAGGGCCTGTGTCCTCTGCCCAAGCTATACCCCAAGTCCTGCCGCCGTACATCCATTCCAGAATTCCCAGCATCGTCGGAGGTTGCACTCTGCTGACTGCTCAGGCAGCCGGAGCACGCCATCACATCACCCTGTAGCAAAATGGCTGTTGCACCAGGGCTTCCCAACTACGCCGGACAGATGCAGCTGTACAGTGAGAGCTTGCTACAGATAGTGGGCTGTGCAAATCTGGCTATGCTGAATGTAAGTTACCGAGTAACTTACCGCATTGCAATGTTCAGCTGCGTCATCCCCGTTTTCTACTGTCGGAGGTGTCCGTTCCACTGTCCTGTGGATTTATGTCTCTCCAACCCGGCATGTCCAAAGGCGGACTTGGTACACTTTTTTGCACCCCTGGACGCCCACGACAGGATCTGTTCAGTGTATGGGGGCATGGCGTATGTGGCTGCAATCGGACACACACTGCAATGGGACCAGTGTGCCTCCACACAACGTATTCTGGATCACAGTTTCATCGAATGTCATCCAACATGTCCCATCAGGCTTCTACAAGGGACAACTTACGATGAACACGTTGCTACCCACCATCCGCTTCATTGGATGTCATCCATGTTTACCACCAATGCGATGGATGCCCTGCTGGAAGGTATCGCATACCTGACAACTTATCAATTCATCGGTCCCCGACTCAATACCCCCAATTGAACATTGATGTTCAACACCGTACCTATGCTTGGCTTTCGCACGGAGTGGGCAGTTAGCTGTACAACAACTATACCATACAATCTGCAACAAACACCTTACCATCAACTCCACTGCCATGACATCTGACATTTTCGGGACATGCACTCTGTTCCTCACCATATCCCGTGTCTCTGCATGAACAGGGGGAGGCAGAGGTATGGGACTGGTGTACAGTAACCACATGGCCAATACTGAACGAACAACTATGTTATAATATGTATTCTGCGCACCTGAACACATGCACCTGTCAGTGCACACTTATCTGTCTGCTGTATTACGTGAGAACTGTCACCTCACCTTCGTCTGTACTTCCGTGCCAGGACTTTTGCATGGACAACAAATGCAACCCCCTACAACATGGCCCCAGTTATTGTGTCATGTTCAGTAGCCACCACATACCAACAACTTGTGAGACGCTGCTGCATGCATGTAGGCTCATGCTCTGATGTCACCTCTGATGCAGGTGTGTCGGAGTCACTATTGTAGTAATCCCGTACCATGGAACTGAGATGTACTGTGCCTATGATATCAAGCTGTCTGGTAGGCAAAATGAATACTGTCTGTGTCAAAGTCTAGAGCTCTTCAGTAATGAGCAAATGTACTTTAGCATAGCAAGGGCAAGGCAGTTGTAACTCTGAAGCCTTTATTCCACAGTCAACAACTAATCACATCTACCTGTACCCCCTTTTGTATGTGTAATCATGCTAAGTATATCCTCCACATGCATTTTGCTGCCAGTAGTGTCCACTATACTGCATCACAGAGGAAGTAAGTTCAAATACATGCCTTGAAGCAAATATGTGACTCTGTGGAATTATTTATCGAAGACAAGTACGAATGAGAGAGGATGAGAGTGTGTGAAGTACACGAGAGTCGTGAGATGACCATGTAGTCTAGTGTCATTGGTTGTCAATGCATATGAGTTGCCGCCACAGTGGACCTAGTGAAATACCAGAGGTTGTGGGCCTTGGCTTGTCAGACTCTGACGTGGCCCAACAGATCATCACATTAACACTGACGGCCTGGTCACTAAAAAGCACAGTCCTACATATGTGTACAATTACCTTCACAGTCTGACATCACACTCATTAAGCAAAATTAGGAGCCACGCAAAAAGCATGCTACAGCAATGCATGACAAAACACACACACGATATCAGTGTGGGTGGGCAGGTCTGCACAGTGAGTACGAACTGCAGAAATTCACATACATGCTTAATTAAACAAGGCACAATCTTGACAGTCACAAACCCTGCAGACCCACAATGTCCAAAACATATCAAGTAGGAGTCATCCTGAACTGCAAGGACACACCCACACACTGCACACTGTGCAACATACAATACACACATGTGCTCACATTCACAGACCTGAACACGGATACAAACACCCACCATGGCCCTGGGTAACACATGTGTGTAGTCGACATTGCCAGAGCACACACACACCAACACTACCCCAAAGTCACACCCTTCACACCACACACACCTACACCTCCCAAATGCACACATTGAAAGTAAGCCATGTGCCCAGGCTCAATGTTCATCACAAGATTAACATACACCTACACTGCTGGCCACACAGAAAGTAAGCTCACACATACCCGCACACTCTGCACATGCTACCTGTCATCCTGTGGCTAGACTCACACGCTGTGCTTTGCTTGCACGCAAACATGACACGTATACATTTTCCCAGAAATACCACCAAATACATGCAGACAATCACACACACAAGTAGCAGAGTCTGAAAGAAGTGAAGTCCCTGCCACGTGTAAAACACATTGGAATGTGAGACCAGACATTGCAATTGTTGAGGTACCATACACGGCATGTGCCTCACTTAACTATGCACACACAGTAACAACTGCAATCAGCAACTACACAGACACACCCGACTACAGGAACAACAGCATCCAGTCACAGATTACATAGACAGGCGGCAATATTGTTCAACACCAGAGACAGTGGCCAGTCCGATGTGCAGAGTAGTGATACGAAAAGCTGCGTATGCAATGTGTGTGAGTGTACCCTGCCATGGCCAGCAACACTGCCATGGCAGTCACAATAGCCATTACAGCCACCACTGTGTCACAGGTAGTTGTGTGAGGGTGCCTACCATTCAAACAGGATGCCAGTCCGACTCGGTGCTGTCTGTGTGCTACGGGACAGTTGGAGGTCCGCCCCTGAGAAAGAAGCACAACTGTGGAAGACACACATGTGGCATGTGAAGCGGGAGGGCTGCTTGGCCCGGGTGGGTGGGTGGCACGGGTAGGTGCACTCATGCAGTGTTGTAACAGACTGTGTGGGGAGGATTCCGGAGGGGTAGATTTCCACTGTGTTGGGTATTTGGAAAGCCTACCTGTCTGGGGATGAATGTGAACTCGTGTGGGCAAAACAGGAGGGCACACGATCAATGCTGCATCAGGTGTAGACGTTAGCCCTCCCTCTGGGGACATGCTGGATACTGCTGTGCATCTGCCAGGCCCTTGCCAAGGAACTTACATCCCCTGTCCTCCAGGTGTACCCCCTACATTGTCCACCTGCATAGGCTACCCAGGGCACGGGATGGCAGTGGAGCTTGGTGGGTGGGAGGTCATGGCGCCCTTCTCCTGGTCACATCTCGCAGGCAACACATTCTCAGTGTGCAGCAGGGCACAAGTCCTAAATAAGAAGTGGGGGACGCTGACGTCACGACAGGAAGTGACGTCACGAAAGGTGGCTTGCACCATCAGACTCATTGCCGCCCCTCGCTCACCCCTTAGATGCAATTGCATCAGAGGAGCCAGCGCGTGAGCAGCAGCTCCAATCTCGCCCCAGAGAGGCCAAAGAGTGAATGTGTGGCTCCATTTATCGAGCTCGCGGTAAAATAAGTGGGGGGACGCCGTCCACCCGCGTGGTAACCCGACTCGAGCCCTGGTGTGCAGGCAAAGTGTTCTATTGGCTTTGCGATATGTGTGAGTTGCATGACACTCGTTGGCGGGGGATGGCTCAGAGGCCCGTCACCCTGAGGCCCATATCTCACTACATGGGTCCCTTGTCAATGGCAGCGGATGTAATGACTATGCGCGCCGGGGTGGGTCTACCTTTCGTCTGGGATGGTGTTTGCGGCCTGGCCCGCTAGGGCAGCTACAGCTTCTGTGTGTGGTGTATCCGGACTCCGGAGACTGTCATGCATTGTCACTGTTGTCCAGGGCTCGAGTTGGGGTATCACGCGGGTGGACGGCGTCCCCCCACTTATTTTACCGCGAGCTCGATAACTGGAGCAAATGGAGCCACACATTCACTCTTTGGCCTCTCTGGGGCGAGATCGGAGCTGCTGGTGCATGCGCTGGCTTCTCTGATGCAATCGCATCTAAGGGGTAGGGGAGGCAATGAGTCTGACGGTGCAAGCCACCTTTCGTGATGTCACTTCCTGTTGTGACGTCAGCGTTCCCCCACTCCTTTTTTTAGGACTCGTGCCCTGCTGTTGTCAGATGTGCCACTTTCCAGGGGGTGGAGAAAGGGTCAGGAATGTCAGCCTGAGATTGGCCCAGTTGAAGGCCCACCTTGACTGGGGAGGACAACCATTGGACAGTCTGGTGTAGCCCACCCACGCGTACATGTAGGCCCTCCATGAACTATGTCACCTGCGGCAAGGTGATGTCATGGGCAATGAAGTCATTGAGGAGAGCTGTCTGCCCCACGCAGAGATGCTGCACAAGCTCAACAGACCCAGCACTGAGGGCAGCAGGGGTCACATGTGCAGGGGCAGCTGTGCCTGGTGTGAAGGACACTCTATCCTTCATCCTTGTGCCGACACGTGTTGCACCAGTGGAAGTAGATGGGAGGGCGGGCATTGGCCTCCGCGTGGCTGAAGAGGAGCCAGAGTCCACGTCCCCTGTGCTAGCAAACATGGATGCATCACCTCCGTCCTCAGATGACGCAGAAGTTGGCGTCTCGGCCTGTGATTCATCCAGCACACGTCTGGCCCCTCCGAGGCGCTGGCCACATCTGTCTCACTCAGCTCCTGTGCAGCTGCTTCATCCGATGCCTCACCACTGTTGACCGTCCCCTGTCCCTCAGCACCCATGGGAGATGCTACATGAGAGAGAGCGAGGTGGCCTCACTCATTTGGCATCAATTAAACAGACATGTGCAAGGGAAGCAGCACAGAACATTCCCAAATCCACATGTTGCACGATACCTGTGCAATTGTATTCAGCCACCACAATCAAAAAGTAATGGCTGGCGTACAGAAAATGAAGCCGCTAATAAGTGGCACATGTGTTGTGCACATAGCACAACACCCAGCCTGTGTCACCCTGCGACCATAGCCACAAATCGCTGTGTGCACACCCACTGTCCTGATGGTGGCAAGGATGACCACTACGTAATTAGGCCAAGGACATACCTGCATGGAGCAGAATGGGACACCACTCACACAGACTGCAACATGTAAGTAAGTAAGTCCGTTTTACGGGTCTCAAGGCGCTGGGGGCCATAGTGGAAATTAAGTGAGCTATTGCCCAGAGTCACATGGTGCTGAGCTGAGCTGTCGCCGGAGCCGGGGATCGAACCGTGAACCCTGTGCTCCAAAGTCAGCTGCCCTGGCCGCTGCACCACACCTCTCCAACATGACAGTCCACAATGGTCATGAGCCCATGCCATCCACCTGTCGTTCGCACGAGCACAACTACTGTTGCACAGTGTGCCGGATGTGTAAGTACCAGGAATATGAGGTGAGGCATCGCACACATATGTCCGAACGAAATCAGAGTAGGCACAGTGCCTCAAACATACATGTGAATTGCCACTCCAGCCTACTACAGGTTGTTCCTGAGGGCTACGAATCTGAATGCATTGACAATGCAGAGTGCTCAAATTACATCTTGACCCTCAGGAATCGCATATGCATGTCAGATGCACCCAGCACAGAGTACACTTACAACCCACTGCATCACACAACAGACATCACATTACCCAGATTATGGGTAGGCTGTGGACACATGCTGCCTCTCACAGCAAAAGACACCATCCCACAATACTGTACACTTGCTTGCTGCTGATGCCCCTACAAACGTGCATCCGGCACAGGCTGTGTGACTGTCAAGATGCAGACCATTAGTGGTGAAATGCAGCGCCGTGCTAACCTGACAATACGAGGGGGCATCCCCCGATTCGTCTCCGCCACGTAGTCGCTCATCCGGCAGATGACGTCACACCCTTTGAGGAATTGGCTGCACTGTCGGTTACACATACACAGAGGCATCAACTTGGATGCAATGGCTCATCACAAGGCCTTGGGCTGGAGGACTTCCAACTGCAGGGATGGTACACAAGAGGGTTGAAATATCACTCATACACTTCTCATCATCACCCACATCCACCAATCACAGTGGCATGATGCTGACCCATCCAAAATACTCAGAGATGTGTAACAGAGCCAAGAAGTAATCGGACATGGCATGACAGCATGTGTACACCACATGTGAATGCATGCTGGTGGGAGTGTGTACACAGTACCTGTCCATCCCATTCACATGCAGGATGCCAGCACATTGAGCAATGTGTAGTCTGCCCACATCTACTGTCCATTGTCAGGTAGACCAACACATAGATGACAAGGCAACACATCTTTGTGGGTGGACTCACTGTGTCCAACACTGCGCAGCCCTCAACGTACTCGCCCTGTGAATGGCTCACCCCGCAATGGAGGTCATATTCAGTGCCACTATCTCTCACACACATCCCTATCACAAGGCCTGGAGTGTTCAATCGACAGGGCTGAGTTTGCACATTTCCGGAGAGTTGTGAACAAAAGACACATGTAACCCACTGTACAGTCATTGTTGTTTCCTTCTAGGATTGGGCGGTCAATGTGCAGCCCAGGTCTGCTGAGACTGAGAAGGCCAGCAGGGACCCAGCCAGCCATTCACACAAGCAATAACTGCCCTGAGTCCTGCATTGCCAAGTGGCTGCGTCACTGGATGTCTGACATGAAAATGCCATGTACCACCACTCGGGAGGGACATGCATGGGAAAGCGCCAGAGATCCTACATACCCCTTCCACCTGTAGTAAGCATGGTAAGCAGTGCATGTTGGAACCCCACAAGCTCTGACTCATAGTGCTGCGGATCAACGACATGTGTGTCCCCCACATGCACTCCCACACACACTGTAGTTGTCTTTCACACACAACTTTTGCAAGAAATAGCCTTGGGCAGTGTGCATGGAGCTCGGAATCCAGGATCTCCAGCTCCTCGCTGGTGAGTGGACCTGGACATATCTTCAGAGTTGTCGACATGAAGGTGGACATGTGGCAGCAGCAGCAGGTGTTGTTGAGGGATGCCAGGCAGCAGTCCCTGAAAGCTGTGGTAATGCCGGTCTCCCTCCCACACTCATATAGCCCCCTGGGGCTGTTTCACTGGGTCCAAGCTGCTGCAATTGGTGTACCATGTCTGCCTACTTCAAATGCACCCAATGGCCTGCTCCGAGCTGTCCCGGTACGCTTACCTCTATAGTCGAACACGCAGGATGCAACCGCGAGGGCCATTAGAGTTGGCCTCAAGGGCCTGGTCCATGGCGGGTACAGTCCGCTGGTGCCATGTGGACTCCACAGTTTAATGTGCGCCATGCATTTACAGGTGTGGCCATGATTTGTGTGTGGGAGCATGTCCACACTAGACAGGGCCACTTCATGCTGTGTGCATAGGCATTGACGGACAGTGCTCAGCCTCCACATGTCTGTTGGCACATCATCATGTACACATTAGCATGGGAGCATGGGATGTGCATGTGCACACACATGCCATATTTCTCAATGTACATCTCCCACTTGGCACGTGGAACGTTACGTGTCACTTGTGATGTGTATTTGCATTCACACAGCTGTGTTGTCATGGAGTTGTCAATGTGTACACCTGTCAATGTGTGTTGGAGGTGTGATACGTACAGTGCTGTACATTGGGTGAACTAGGGACATCATTGACTGTCTCTTTTCCCGTTGTGCAACAGGACCCACTTGTTTGGGCCGCTCAGCCTGTGTACATTGTGTTGTTTGTGTGTGCCTTACTCACCCAGCCTCGGAAGCTGTGTCAGGCACAGCAGCTAGGTATATTGCCGTGGTGTTGCCGCTTCCCACATATGCAGTCTGAAATCATCATCATGCCTTTCAAGCTATTATGGCCTAAATCCCCATGTGCATGCTCATAGCAATGGTTTGTGTCAGTGGTCATTGCTATTGGTAAGGGGACCTGTGTAAGAGTATTGTAGCTGTGCTGTCCCTACTTGTCAGCTGTTCTGTGATTCTATTGCTTTGTCAGTAATTTTAGTTTTGTGTATGTGAAAATGCCATGTGGTGTGTTGCATTGACATGTGTCCACTTCCATCTGTCCTAGGAGGAGACCAAACATACATCTCCCCTACCAATTGCTGGCAGACATGGAGGATGTGGAGGTTATACGGAAATTCCGTCTGGACCGACCCACCCTGCATCACCTATGTGCAATGTTGGAACCCCTGTTTTGAAAAACTTTAGCACCGGGCACAGTGCTGATTTACTCTAGGAAGACATGTAAACTCTAGACACACAAAAACATGATGTACATCATGACAACTGACATAGAAAAATATTTTGTTTTTATTAATCTTCTTTTTGTTTGTTTTAAAGATAGAAAAAATATATATATTTATAAATACAATTCATACATAATAAACTTCAATGCATGGACCGATATACATTCCAGATGATATTGTGCAAATTAGAACCACATATTGATGCAAATTACGGTATAACCTGAGTAAAGTATATCTTCAACACAAATCAAATACGCAAATTTGTATATAATCAGTGATCAAACAGTATGTCATTTTCATGATAATCTATACAATCATTATACAACTTGACCTATGATTGAGGACGTATATGGACAACTTGACATATGATTGAGGACGTATATGGAGACACTGGTAATGTTTGTTGAATACCAACGCGTTTTGGCAAAGCCTTCTTCAGGATTTTCATACCAGTGGATACTAAAATAAGAAATATAAGCATAATTGTGATCTAGAGTTTAAACGCACTCTCCGCAAATTGTTCTATATGTACATACATTAATTCCATTATATTTAGGGTCTAAGAGGACTGAACCTGAACAATGCTTTGGAGTACAATAAATTAATAAGTGAATAACAATGTGACACAGTTTCTTTTCACACCAGTGTAGTAATACTATTCATGCAACTGTAGACAAAGTGACACAAAAATAACAAATTTAAAAACTAAATGAGTCATACCAGTGTCACTTCATGTATGTTCCTAAACTGTTGTAACTAAACTTCTTCTGTTGTTGGCTATATTAGGAGGAAGCTTAACTTATAAGACGCTATAATAAGTATGTAATTTACCTCTGCTGAATCCATAGATGGTATTAACTGGAACCAACCCTCATCATTTTGGGGTTAGGAGCTATGATTGGCAGCCCTGTATGGCACTAGATCAAGGAATAAAGATGAACATGAACACCCAATAATTCTTAAGCAGTGTTCTGAGTCTTTAAGATAGGAACTACTAGAAAACACCACTAGACCTATATGAAGTAATCTGATAAATACCTTCATCAATGAGAGTGACTATATGAATCTCTAAAATGGTTCTTGAGCCGTAGGGGTAAACATGAAGGGCTTGTACTGCCTAGAAACAACACGAAGTATAAAATGAAAAATAAAAAATGTTGGAACCCCACCTTCGTCCTCGCAGGGTGTATCCTACAGCATTCACCCCCACGGCTAAGGTGATGGCTGCACTGCATTTTTTCGCAACCGGATCTTTCCAACACACGGTGGGCAGTGGAGGTGGGATGTCCCAGCCCATGTTCAGCATGGTGCTACGGGATGTCCTGTCAGCTATGATGCTCTACAGGAACCGGTACGTCCGATTCCCCAGGGCTCGTGATTTGGCGGCAAGTGGTGTGCCTGGCGGACATGATTATCACACACGGGTGTGCGAAGTTTCCCGGATCCGCCCATGACTCGCACATCATGCACATCATGCGCCACAGCATCCTCCCACGAATGATGACCAATCTTCAACCGGACCATGCATGGATTGTTGGTGAGCATGCATACTCGTGTAGCGTGCTGGGTGTGACATGCTGTCTTGTATCCTGTTGGAATTGCAACGATTCTCTGTGTTTCTCACACCCAGGTGACTCTGCATATCCTAACGGGCCTTGGCTGCTGAGCCCACTACGTAATCCTAGGACACCAGCTGATGTCAGATACAATGAGGCACATGGGAGGACTAGACGTGTGGTTGAGCGGACTTTTGGACTCCTGAAGTCCAGATTCAGATGCCTGGACCGCACCGGGGGTGCACTGGCATACTCCCCACAGAAGGTGTGCCAGATAGTTGTGGCATGCTGCATGCTGCACAATCTCTCGATTCGCAGGCAGATCCCCCTGATTGTGGATGACGGTGATCAGCCAGGGCCCCCGCCTGCAGACCAAGCCGTGTCCAGTGACGAGGACAGTAGAGAGGAGGAAGCAGTGAATGAGCGTCAGCAGCTCATCGCCCGCTACTTCACTTGACGGTGAGTGACCATGTACAACGGCTGATGTTGCTGTAGTTGTGTAGGTGTATGTGTGCATTGTCACGGCGGCCTATTGTTCAGTGAGTGCTGTGTGGCAATGGTCCATGTCCAGGGAAGTATGCCACTGACAGTGGCTGTAGCATTGTGCCCTGTTGCTCTGTGAGATGTGTGTACATTGCTTAAACTTGATGACAAGTACTGTGTGATGAGTGTGTGACATACACATTCAATGGGCTCTTGTTCTGTTTTTCACCCCTAGGTCCCTACAGCCTCTCCTGGCCTACCGACATACCACACTCCAGATGCATTTCTGATCATGGTGACGGTTGCACATCCTTGATTAGACACAGAGCAGATAAAACAGAATGTGATCCAGGTGTATTTATTTCAAGCGGTGACGTGATTGTGGGCAAGGTGATCACAAAAGTGGTGCATGCTGAAACAATGAGTTGACGGTCATGTCCGCGTGATGGTCAAGGTGTACCCATGTTGTTCTGGGTCCACAGTCCGACAGACACATGCCATTCACATGGCAGTGTGGGGTAGGATAGTACTCCAAGTGAATGCAGTAGATGGCCACCGTGGCTGGCTGACTCACTGGCGTTTGGAGCGTGCGAAGTCATCTCTGGACACCTGTTTCCTCTTCGGACGACCCCTTCCACGTTTGAGAGGGGGGTTGTGTTTGTGGGCTTGCTGGTGGTGGCTGAGGATTGCCCACTCGCTGTGGATGCAGGGGAACTGGATGTTGCACGACCCTGCGCCCCAGCAGGTGGTGGCGGAGGTGGTGTGGTTGGCCTTGATTGGGCCCTCACCACCACCACTAGCTGGCCCATGAGGTCGACAAGTTGGCCCATACGGGTCACGAATTGGCCCATATGGGCGTCCATGGACCTCAACACCCCAAGGACTTCCCGTGTATCGGCAGCTGACCGGGCTCATTGTCCCTGGGCCTCTTCATAGGCCCCAAGGACTCTGGCGATTTGCGGCAGGGCTTGGCTCCCAGGCTCTGATGGCGTTGGCCTGACCCTGTTCCTCCCACCTGAACTGCTGCCACCGACCTGCCCACTCGCCACATTGGTCACCCGGGGCCTCGTTCTGGCTCCTAGGGTGGATGTCGACGTGCGTACCACCCCTTGCGCAGGGTGAGTGGTCAGGGAGGCCCTGGTGGTGGTGGTGGTGGTTGCGGCGGTGGTGGTGGCCGCAATGACCGTGGCAGCAGGGGCCTGGGACTGGTCACCAGCCCTGGGAGATGGGTTGGTGGGTAGGAGGGGTTCTGGGGAGCGGTTGCGCAATGCCACACCAGATGTGCCTGGTCGGGAGTGCTCATCCGAAGAGGTGTCCAGGTCTTCCACATCCGTGAGTCCGGGTGGAGGGCTTGTGGACTGGCTGTGATGGCTGCTGTCTCCCTCTCCAGCATCATGCTGTTCGTCACCTGTGGGGCGGAGACGAAAGGTTATTGTGTTGCACCTTGCAAGGTTTGTGTTAGATGTCTGACATTCACAGTTTGTGCACAGTTGTGCACTGATTTCCCAGATGCGTGTGTATGGCTCTACAATGTGTGTGCGTGATCAAGGCAATGAAATAGTGTGATGGGTGCATGTGGCATGGGACGGATTTGGAATGCCAATCGGTGTGTGTTGCAGTACCCCTACATTTTGTGGCTTTGGTGGAAACGGGTACAGCCCCATGAACGCTTTTGAGATGAAATATGTTTTTGGGGTTCAAATGAAACGCTTAGAAATGCAGATGGCAAAGGGGTACAGCCCCATGAACGCTTTTGAGATGAAATATGTTTTTGGGGTTCAAATGAAATGCTTAGAAACGCAGATGGCAAAAGGGGTACAGCACCATGAACGCTTTTGAGCTGAAATATGTTTTTGGGGTTCAAATGAAACGCTTAGAAACGCAGATGGCAAAAGGGGTACAGCCCCATCAACGCTTTTGAGATGAAATATGTTTTTGGGGTTCAAATGAAACGCTTAGAAAAGCAGATGGCAAAAGGGGTACAGCCCCATGAACGCTTTTGAGATGAAATATGTTTTTGGGGTTCAAATGAAATGCTTAGAAACGCAGATGGCAAAAGGGGTACAGCACCATGAACGCTTTTGAGCTGAAATATGTTTTTGGGGTTCAAATGAAACGCTTAGAAACGCAGATGGCAAAAGGGGTACATCCCCATCAACGCTTTTGAGATGAAATATGTTTTTGGGGTTCAAATGAAACGCTTAGAAAAGCAGATGGCAAAAGGGGTACAGCCCCATGAACGCTTTTGAGATGAAATATGGTTTTGGGGTTCAAATGAACCGCTTAGAAACGCAGATGGCAAAAGGGGTACAGCCCCATCAACGCTTTTGAGATGAAATATGTTTTTGGGGTTCAAATGAAACGCTTAGAAAAGCAGATGGCAAAAGGGGTACAGCCCCATGAACGCTTTTGAGATGAAATATGTTTTTGGGGTTCAAATGAAATGCTTAGAAACGCAGATGGCAAAAGGGGTACAGCACCATGAACGCTTTTGAGATGAAATATGTTTTTGGGGTTCAAATGAAACGCTTAGAAAAGCAGATGGCAAAAGGGGTACAGCCCCATGAACGCTTTTGAGATGAAATATGGTTTTGGGGTTCAAATGAACCGCTTAGAAACGCAGATGGGAAAAGGAGTACAGCTCCATCAACGCTTTTGATATGAAATATGGTTTTGTGGTACATACTGTGACATATGGGTGCAGAAGGGGACATGTGTTTTGGCCACACGACACTTCAGAGACAAAGGTGTGTGTATGTCTGACATACCCAGCATATCTGCTCACTGTTGTCATTTAGGGACATTATACTGCAAGCATTGTAGTGAGTGAGTAATGGTTGTGTGCCACACAACGTATTGCAGATGGGACAATTCCTTGGTGTGCGTGCTACCCTCAGCCATGTGCAGCAATGCAGTGCTCTTGGGTGTTGACTATATTAGGTATGTTGTAAATCACAGTGTGACGTGCGCTTCAGACACTGCAGACACATTTTTGGTCATCGGCAGGAATCTTTGCTGAACTACTGTATATGGGACAACTGTTTAGATGATATACCTTTCATGACACTGGGGCTGAAAGATGAGATGGATGAGATTTTGAATGTGCATTGTGTAGCTGTGTGGTTCATGGGTCGAGTGGTGTATGTGACATTACTGGGGTTCCACTCTGTTACATTGAGACAAGATAGACTTACATGGGTGATGTTGTACAATGTCAACGGAACAAGCAGACACGACTACATGGACAAGACTTCGATGGTGTTGCTGATGTGTGTGATGACTGGCACAGTGCACGCCATGTGGGTCAGTACTCCAGTGAGACTTGTGCATGCAGACGTGACTCCTTACGTGTTACTGTATTTGAGATGGCTCATGTGGGCTATGACTCTGTAATTCATGTCCGTGTGCACATTAGTCACATGATTATGACAGGGAGCAGTGCTACCTGTTCCTCTGCTACGTGACATGTCCCAAATGTTAGTCGTAGTACAGTCCTCATGCCTACAGACACCCCGCCCTGTACAGTAGTCTACCTACTTGTTGGTTTGGAGGGAGCAATGCAATGGCTACCACATGGTTATGAGAGGGAGGGGTGCTCCATCTTGCTGGTCTGTGGGAGTGGGGGCCGTGTTGTGAGTTGTGTTGATGGCTTACCACCCACAGACACCCCTCCATGTAGGGAAACATATCTACCTGTCGGGTGAAGGTGTGCACTGCAATGGCTGACACATGGGTGCGGGGAGTGCTCCATCTTGCTGGGCTGTAGGACTAGGGGCCTAGTGGGGGTTGTACTTCTGCAGTCCCCCCTCCGATACACGGACTTTGTGGTAAGGCTACTTACCTGTTACTTGTTGGTTAGTGCAGCTATGGCTGACACATGTGTGTGGGTGTGGGGAGTGCTCCTTCCGGCGCATCTGGGGTACAAGGGGACCTGGTGGGAGTTGTGGTGCTGGCTGACTGTACACATGCCCCCATGGTTTTGTTTGTTGGTACCTTTGGGCTGAGTGTGTGGGAGTGTCTGTTGCATGTGTGAGAGATGTCTTGTGGATTGTGTACTGGACATGGGGGTGTTTGGCCCTCGGACCTATGGCATTCTAGTAGTGCACGACACTACATAGCGGTGTGCTGGTATACATTTGTTTGTACTTACCAGCCTCCACTCCCCCTGGTATTCCGGTGAGACTCTCCGGATGTAGAATGCCTCGCACCTTCTCCTCCCACGCCTTGAAGATCTTGAATGGCGCGGGATTTCCGCCGCCAGTCCTGTCAGCCAGCTCACGATTCTTGGCCTCCTTCTTCCTGACCACGCTTTTCAGGTCGTGCCACCTCTTTGTAATTTCACCCCGGTTGCGTGGCACGTTCCCAACTGCATTCACCTGGTCTACGATCCTGCTCCACATTCTGTTTCTGGTGGCTACTGGTGTCTGTTGGACCTGGTTCCCATAGATTTGTGGGTGCACCTTGATGATCCTTGTCGACCATGACCGTCAACTCAGTGGCAGTGTACTTAGGCATTCTTTGTGTTGCCATGGTGTGTGGTTTGGTATTTGTGGTGCTGGTGTGGTGGGTGTGTGGTGTGTGATGTGCAGGGGGTTAGTGGTGCCGGTGTTTCAGTGGTGATGGTGGTATTGTTGTTGGTGATGAGTGTGATGTGTGCGTGCATGTGGTGTGCTGCTTTCCTTTGTGGCTCTCTGGGTTCTCTGCTGTCGTCTTCGCTTTGTAGTAGTGCAAGGGATTGTGGTCTGTGAAGGGGCTGCTTTTGTACTTACCTATGTGGGTGTGTCATGATGGGCTGTCGTTTTCAGGTGTGTTGTGCCTGGTGTCCTGGGATTTGTAGTTTTTTTGTTTTGCCAGGGGGGATGTGTCTTTGGGATGTGTTCTGTGTTTGGGTATTTTGGCGTAGTTTGCTGTGTGGACTTGTTGGCCATGTTGTGTGTATTTCTTTGGTCCGCCAATGATTTTCGTGCACGGACGTGGCCACCAGGCCTTCGGCCGTGTCAGTTATTCATCACTGTTGTTAACCGTGGCGGGCGGGGAATATGTGAATTTTCCGCGCTCATGTCGGGGAGATCATAATTTCACGGCCGGTGTCTCGGTCGTCAGAGCGGGCGGATTTGGGTTGTCGGGCGGGATTGCGTCTGTGGCGGACGGATAATCTTCTACTCTGACATGGACGGGCGGAATTTTGTGTGTTTTTACCGCCGCGGGCGGAGGTTGCTTCGCGACTTCATAATTGCTCGGTCGGTATTCCCATGGTGCAGGCGGGCGGTTTTTTCAGGCTATAGTAGATGGCGGATTTTTTAATGCCGGTTATCGTAATGGGCCCCTTAGTTATTTAATTGAAAAAAAAATCATTGTGTAATTAATTTTTTTACAGTTTAATTTTAGGTGGGGGTTGTGGGTATTATAGGTGTAAAGGGTGGGAAGTTAATACAATTTTATGTGTTTTAATTAGTTTTTTTAATTGATATTTGTTTGATTGATAATTAATTATGTCAATTATGCAAATACTTTTTTTTACGATGTGGGTTGTGAGTTGTGTGGTGTTATAGGCTTGGAAGTAAAACTAAATTTATGTAATAATTAATGTTTTTGTTAAATAATTTCTAAATAAAAATATTTATTTGTTTCAATTTTTTTAACTTTTTTATTTAATATAATATTTGTAGGTATTTGTTATATGTATTTAACATTATAATATGTTTTTTATTTTTTTATTTTTTATATTAAACATATTTTTTATTTTTAACATATTTATATTTTTTTACTTACTTTCTTAAAAAATATTTTTATTCTGTTGATGATATTTTTTTTGTTTCTAATTTTGAACTGACTGGAGAGAGAATAGTAAATTTTACCCCTCCGCAATCCAACACTTTCCATATTGATGCACTGATTGGAGTGGAGATAGTAATTTTTACCCCTCCGCTATCCAACACTTTCCCTACTGTCGCACTCATTGGAGCGGGAATAGTAATTTTTACCCCGCCACTATCCAACACTTTCCCTACTGTTGCACTCATTGGAGTGGGAAATTTAAGTTTAAAGATATTTAAATAGTTTAATGTTTTAAAATTATAATAGAATGTTTTTATAAAATAGATTTTATGTTATTGGTATATGTATGTATATATATATACATATATATATATATATCAAACGATCCAAGTGCAATCGTGCACAAAACAGGTACGGACTTCAAGATATGCTAGTGCCAAATAGTAAAGTTTATTTTAGTTCTTGCTGCCCATGACGCGTTTCGGCCACGTCCTGATATATATATGTGTTAAATTTTTATATAATTTTAAAATTATAAAAACCATTAAAATGATTAGTTTAATTTAGGAAAATGCTGCCATGCTGTTATTTTAATAAACACCTGGTGTTTCATGGAGTTGGTCTTCTTAATTTTCTTTGTGCTGTGACTTTGTTCGGGACGCTGCATGCCCGCAACCTAAGCCGCCCTGCAGAGTTGGAGGCTCCTATCTATGGAGATTGTTGTTTGAATATATATATATATATATATATATATATTTATATATAATTTTATTTTATATAATTTTAAAATTATAAAATCCATTAAAATTATTAGTTTAATAATTGTTTTAAAGTAAATATAAATATACATTATATATGTGTGTTTAACTTTTTTAAATTAAGTTTATTTGTTATATTTGTTAAAAAGAATATTAAATCTAATTTTTTTTCAATAATTTTATTCTTTAATATATTTAATATTTATTAAGTTTTTATATATATAAATATATATATAAAATGATATGTTGTACAACTATATTTAAGACATCGATATTTTTTTCTGATATTTTTGTACTTACCATTATAAGTATAGATGTATATATTTTTGACATCGATATTTTGGTCACAATATTTTTATATGGGGTTATTTTGAGTGTCAATATTTTGTCAGTGTACCATATTCTAGGGACTTAAAGGTACTTTCAATCCCCCTGTCCTATTATGTACTAGGGCCTTATAAGGGAGGTCATGCCAATCACATGGGTACCCTAACCCAGAGTGTACCCTAGTGTATGTAGGTGTTTTCACTGTATTCTAAGTGTCTCTTTCAGCATAGCACTGGCCCTTTGCCTGGTTAGGCAGAGCCCAGAGTCAGTTACCACCTGTACCAGTCAGCAAAAAGTTGGATGGGTTTCAGGGCACAGGATGACTTTGCAACAGGTGCCTTTCTGTTTGAGGAGGGCCAGAACATCAGTACAGGTAATTATCCATTTGTTGAAGTTTTAGTGATAGGTAGGCTGCTGGCTTGGTTGGTGCAGGAGATGCTAAGGGCGGTGGCCCAGATGGTTTCCGTGACCTTGTTCCTGCTATGGCAGGTGGTTTTGGTGGTGTGAGGTTTCTGGTGTTGTGGAGCAGGAATGCTGAAGCTGATGAGTCCAAGGACTGTCCAGGTCATAAGTACTGGCTTCTTGGCTGTGATATTGCTGAGGGAGGTGAAAATCAGGTCTAGGAGGTGTCCGACGGTGTAAATCTGTCCAGTGACGTGCAGGGTGAGCTCTAGCTTTCCGAGGTTGCCTAGGAGGGCTGTGGATTGTGGGTGGGTGCAGTCGTCTAGGTGAAAGTTGAGCACTCCAAGGTGGATGAATGTGTTGGCGTCAATGATGAGCAGTTCAATTAAGTCTCTAAAGTTGCTGGTGACCCGAAGTTCTACAGATGAAGTGGTCATCATATGGTGAAGTTGGCTGTGATGTGGAACTTGAAAGTGATGTGTTCCATGTAGATGGCATTGGGGTCTGTGGTGATGGAGCAGCTGATGGTGTCTCTGAATATGATGGCAACTCTGCCTCCAGGCTTGTTCTGGAGGTCCAGCTTAATAATTGTGCTGCTTTGGAGATGGCTGTGTTGATGTTTGGTGTGGAGATGGGGTTCAGTCAAGTTTGTGTGAGAAACAGAATGTCCAGGGAATGGTCATGCAGCAGCTCCAAGAGCTTTGTGAGTGAGTGGTGATTGAGGAGTATGCAAGCGAGGGTGGTATGAATTTGGGTGGGTGCTTGTTTGGTTTGTGTGAGGGTGGTTGGGGCATTAGGTGTTGTGGGTGAGGGTCTGGTGAATGTGGTGTGTTGGAGAGTGCAGGAAACTTTGCAAGAGGTGCAGGTGAAAGTGCTTTCTTTGTTGGGTAGTGTGGTGAGGCAGCAGTGTGGCTAGGGGTGGCCGGCGTCGAGGTCAGAGCGGCGTGCACAAGGGCTGCAATGGAAGGGGAGGGAGTCAGAGTTCCTGGTACTGCCCACAGTCTTGCCTTTGGTGCACCTTCAGCATGCCAGCAGTACACTCGGTGCGCACATCCACTGTGCATCTGAGGAGAAGAGCAGGGGTTGGTAGGCAGGCATGGGAGGGGAGCGCAAGGTTGAAAGATGTAGAATGGGTAGGGGAAATGGGAAAGGGAGCATGGGAGGAACATACACATCAGGTAAGGAGGATGTGTTGAGGCTGGTGGAAAGAGAGGGAGACAGGCAAAATCACGAGCAGAGCATAAATATGGCAGAAAGATACACCAGTGACAATGCTGAGAGAGGGCAGAGGTGGAGATCAGAGATAGAGATAAAAATGTGCAGAGACAAAGCAGAAAGACACTTGTAAGTAGGAGACAAAGCAGGTCAAAATGGAGCCAAAAAAGCAGGAAAAAGAGGTGGTTAAGACAGTGAAAATGGAACACTCAAGCAGAAAGGGAGGCACAAAACAAAGCAAATGACAATGAAATTGGCAAGGCAAAACCAGACAAATAAATACAGAACAGACAAATACATGGCAAACAGATAAGCACTGAGCAATGAAACATGAAATGTAAAATGAATAAACCTGAGTGGAGAAAGAGAGAGAGAGAGAGAGAGAGAGAGAGAGAGAGAGAGAGAGAGAGAGAGAGAGAGAGGGAAAGAGAGAGAGAGAGACCGACATGGAGGAGTGAGACGGGACCCTCAACGCATCACAATGGGGTCCAAACAGTTCTGGCATGGTTGGATGACTGGGCACAGGTAAATCCTAGGGGTGCTAGGGATTTGCACCTGCTTAATGGCAATGAAATGTATACTTTTTGGAAACCATCTTATCTATGTGTGTCTCCATGCTTTCTTCCATATATGTTTTGATATAAAAAGCACCTGGGGTCTACAATTGTTATTTGGTCACTTTAGGCCCGGGCAAGAACGCCAGTATTTTACATACTCACGTTTAAAGTTGATTATCTTTTCTTGAACGTTGACATTGGACACACATTTGCTCGCGTGCTTGTATGGGATAATGTTCCATGTAATAACTTTGCTTACATCTGCACATCTTCATAGGCATATTATCAGACCCGTGAACATTCTGTACAAAAGCTAAAGTTCACTGCGCAAAATGTTGTTTTTTGTTATTGTTAACTCGGCGACAGCTCTGTCAGGATAGACTCAATAATGACAGCCTGAGTGGGGCTTTGCATGACAACATGAGTGAAGTTTAGTTAGACAAGCATTTCACTGACACTGTTGAGGTCACCCCATGCCGGAATTCCAGCCCAGCTGAATCCTGTTTACCTCCCGAGAAGGATGGTGCCCAGCTCTACACCAAGACAGCCTCCCAGATGAAACATACCCACAGATAATTGGGAGTTAGATCACCCGCAGAGATTGTGGCAGATTTCGGTACGGAAGGTGCACTGTGAACTAGCCAGTACTAAGGCCTACATATCCTGATGGTGTGGGTAGACTCAGTCTCGCACAATTTTGACGTTTGTTTGTCCAACAAATGCACAGTTTTACTGAGAAAGTATGAACCCTATGGCAGAATTAAGTGGTGAATTGCACATATCCAGAACTGCTGAAAAATGCACGTCTTCTCGCAGTTGCGCCCTACTCCATTGTTTTCACAAATGCAAACAATGATTCTTTTGCTGTCATTATGGCAATATTTAAATTACGTGTTGTGCAATCAACTATTTCCAGTTTTTAAAGTTCAATGACAGATTAGCTCCACTGACTTAGGATTTAAGCATATCCATCAAAAATAATCAATTGCCTATTATCGTTTCACACATAAATCTTTGCACATGACAAGAACAACCTCATACTTGCCAACTGCACGAGATGAATTTAAATCAATGCTGTTAAAAATGTTGACTTTGCAGCCAACATTTATGATTGAAGCCACAATTGATCATGAGTTTGGCAATACCAAAAACTGCAGGATTCTTAGAAGCTGCCACCTGCGGGAGTATTTAATATTATCATGCATCACTATATGTTTATAAAATCACCAGTTATGTTACTGATAATAATTTCAAAAGTAGCATCACAGTGCAGCATACCAACCCAGTAGATCACCAGCACCTTGCACTAATAGGAGTTCCTTTTCATTATATTCCATAAAATGTACAATAGTTTGAAAGATTCTCCTCTGCCTTCCTGCCACACGAACATAGCAGTGATCATGGTGCACCCAAAAATCTTTTTTACCTGGGTCTCCTTCAAGTCAGCAGGTTTTTAATAGTTGTGAACTATCCTTAGGCATTAACACAGACACTGCACAGGATTTCTGAATGAACTCTCTGAGTACAGTCAACTTTGGGCAGATATTCTTTGATGAGAAATAACGCCAGCCCCACAGGAATCATAGTAACACCATTCACTTTCAGATTTCACCACAAACTAAGGAATGTATGGCTGACCTCCCTCTTGGGCGATTTGCAGGGGGGTCTTTAAAAGGTACCTTTTTGAGTTTGGTCATAACATTTCCCAAGATGTTCTCTCCTCCTTTGCCTCCTTTGTGTGCAAATATGTGTGTGGAGAAGGGTGAACGTGTTCTTTAAAACGTGCAGTTTTCACATGTCCAGACCGACATTCACAATAATAATAAGGAGCAAAGCAGTTAAGCACCATTGACCCTGTTCAAATGTCACTTCAAGGCTGGTTCAATATGTCTGGCAGCAGTGCAGAATAGCCCTGAAGTGGCACAATGTATGCATTATGAACCTGATAATACGATAAGATAATATGATACATTTAGGAAAAACTAAATGATTTTCAATCAAGAGGAAAAACATCCAAGATAAGACAATCTGAATGCACGGAGGCAGGAAAAACATATCCTCTACCAAGCTAGTGGGACACACAAACAGCCGACAAATCCAGTTACTTCTTTGATTTCATCCACAGGCCCTTACAAAAACCATCCTAAGGATGGTATGGACAGAACCATCTTCACTGTCATACCCACCCAAGAATTGGGAAGGTACCCTGGCTCCCACTCACCTTTGCTCCACTACATGCATGGCAGTAGCTGTCCATTTGAAGCAGCAGACCATGAGCAATGCATGCCAATCACATATGATACAGAAGCAGCAGACCATGAGCAATGCCTGCCAATCACATATGATACAGAAGCAGCAGATCAGGAGCAATCCCTGCCAATCACATATGATACAGAAGCAGCGGACCATGAGCAATCCCTGACAATCACATATGATAGAGAAGCAGCGGACCATGAGCAATCCCTGCCATTCACATATGATACAGAAGGAGCGGACCATGAACCATCCCGGCCAATCACATATGATACAGAAGCAGCGGACCATGAGCAATCCCTGCCAATCACATATGATACAGAAGGAGCGGACCATGAGCAATCCCTGCCAATCACATATGATACAGAAGCAGCGGACCATGAACAATCCCTGCCAATCACATATGATACAGAAGGAGCGGACCATGAGCAATCCCTGCCAATCACATATGATACAAAAGGAGCGGACCATGAGCAATCCCTGCCAATCACATATGATACAGGAGCAGCAGAGCATAAGCAATCCCTGCCAATCACATATGATACAGAAGCAGCAGACCATGAGCAATGCCTGCCAATCACATATGATACAGAAGGAGCGGACCATGAGCAATCCCTGCCAATCACATATGATACAAAAGGAGCGGACCATGAGCAATCCCTGCCAATCACATATGATACAGAAGCAGCAGACCATAAGCAATCCCTGCCATTCACATATGATACAGAAGCAGCAGACCATGAGCAATCCCTGCCAATCACATATGATACAAAAGCAGCAGACCAGGAGCAATCCCTGCCAATCACATATGATACAAAAACAGTTCACATATTGGCCACATTGCATTCCTACACCCTCTAACCAGGTAAAGGTGTATAGTTGATCTATCCTATGCACAAGCGTATGCATAGTTTAGCTTATGCATCCTATCTCTCCCTCTTTTCATACATGCCTAAGCGCAACAACAAACATGCATTTGCAAAGCCAATAGGTCTTGCTTTTGGGACCTACTAGCTTTGCCAATAGTTTTAGCCTTACATGGTTAATAAACAGGAAAAAAGCCTATGAGGTTGGCTGCATCATTTTGTAGGTGCATGCACCAAAAATGCGCGTGATTGCTTGGTGCGCACATGCGGGGAAAAAACACAGGGGGGGAGTAACATGGAAGGTGCAATAACAAAGTGTGGGGAAGCAAAAGGCGGGAGGGGCAAGCAACACCTAGGATAGGGGAAAACAACATAGAGGGAGCAGATGGGGGAATCATCACGGAAGGTGTGGGGAGGGAAGCAAATGGAGACAGAGCAATGTTGAGGTTGGTGGAAGAGAATAAACTAAAAAGAGCGCAATGTAGAGTTAAAGTATATGTGAGAGCGATACGAAGAATATAGTAACTGTATAAAAGTGACAGAATACGCAAGAGAAGCTGAAAGCACAAAGTGTGGAAAGTGACATTTATATAATGTTATGAAAAGAAATGTGATGAGACAACGCTGAGTGGTAAATGCACATGCACTGTCATGGAAAACTTAAGAAGAGTGTGCTTTAAGTTTGCAACTTATGATCAATCAATCAATCAATCAGGGGTTTGTTAAAGCACGACTACTCACCCGTAAGGGTCTCAAGGCGCTAAGGGTGGGGGGGGTGCAGGTTCCATTCTATCAAGGAGGGGGTCTGTCGAAGAGCCAGGTTTTGAGGTTTCTTGCGAAGATGGGGAGCGATGTTGTCTGTCGGAGGTGGAGCGGAAGGACGTTCCATGCTTTGGCCGCGAGGAAGGAGAAGGAGCGGCCTCCCGATCTGGTCTTTCTGGTGCGGGGGACCACGGCGTAGGAGAGCTGGGCTGATCGTAGGGTCCTTTGGGGTGTGTGGAATTTGAGTCAGCTGTTCAGGTATGCTGGTCCGTTGCCGTAGAGGGCCTTGTGTGCGTGGGTGAGCATCTTGAAGGTGATTCTCGCCTCGACGGGGAGCCAGTGGAGTGTGCGCAGGTGCTGGGAGATGTGGCAGTGTTTTGGCAGGTTGAGGACCAGTCTGGCGGTGGCGTTCTGGATGTTCTGTAGCTTGCGGGTGAGGTTTTTGTTTATTCCGGCGTAGAGTGCGTTGCCGTAGTTGAGTCTGCTGGTGACCAGGGCGTGAGTGACGGTCTTTCGGTGTTCGAGGGGATCCATTTGAAGGTCTTACGAAGGAGGCGGAGGGTGTGGAAGCAGGAAGACGAGACGGAGTTGATCTGGCGGTCCATTTTGAGCTCGGAGTCCAGGATGATTCCCAGGTTGCGTGCGTGGTCCGTGGGGGTTGGCGGGTTTCCGAGAGCGGGGGGCCACCAGGTGTCGCTCCAGGCGTCTGGGTTTGGACCCATGATGAGTACTTCTGTTTTGTTGGTGTTTAGTTGTAGGCAGCTGTTTTTCATCCATTTGGCGACGGCTTCCATGCCTTCTCGAAAGTTGCGTCTGGCGGTGTTGGGCTCGTTGCGTTGGATAGGGAGAGGATGAGTTGGGTGTCATCTGCGTATGACACGATGTTGAGTCCGTAAATTCTGACGATGGGGGCGAGTGGAGCCATGTAGACGTTGAAGAGCGTCGGGCTGAGGGAGGAGCCCTGGGGGACTCCGCAGGTGGTAGGTGTGGGGTCCGAGAGGAAAGGGGGGAGTCTGACCCGCTGCGTCCTGCCGGAGAGGAAGGAGCGGATCCAATCGAGGGCCTTGTCCTGGATTCCTGCATCGTAGAGTCTGCGTATTAGGGTGCGGTGGGAGACTGTGTCGAACACCGCTGATAGGTCGAGGAGGATGAGGGCTACTGTTTCTCCTTTATCCAGTAGGGTGCAGATGTCGTCTGTTGCGGCGAGGAGGGCGGTTTCCATACTGTGGTTTTTTCTGAAGCCGGATTGGGAGGAGTCGAGGATGTTGTGTTCTTCAATGAATGTGGCGAGTTGGCTGTTGATGGCTTTCTCGATGACTTTCGCTGGGAACGGGAGCAGGGAGATGGGTCTGTAGTTTTTGAGGTCGGTGGGGTCCGCTGAGGGTTTCTTTAGGAGGGGGTTGACCTCAGCATGTTTCCAGTCATCGGGGAACGAGGCGGTCGCCAGGGAGCGGTTGATGGTGTGGCGGAGCATGGGTGCGATGGTGTCGGCGGCTCTGTTGAAGATGTGGTGGGGGCAGGGGTCCGTGGGGGCCCCTGAGTGGATTGACTTCATTGTCTTCAGTGTGTCTTCGGTGGTGAGGGCTGTCCAGTCGTCAATCGCTGGTTTCCGGGTGTCGGGGTGGTTGGTGAGGGTTCAGTGTGTTGGTTGTCTTCGTCAAAGTTGTCGTAGATGCTCTTGATTTTGTGGTGGAAAAAGGTGCTGAGTTTGTCGCAGAGGTCTTGTGAGGGAGGGATGTCGGTAGACTCGCTGGTGGATTGGGCGAACTCCTTGATGATGCTGAAGAGTTCCTTGCTGTTGTGCGCGTGGGTGGAGATTCTGTCTTCAATCGCTTTTTTCCTCGTTTCTCTGATGAGTTGATGGTGGGCATTGGTGGCGGCTCTGAAGTTGTTGTGGGCTTCTGTGGATTTGGTGTTCCTCCAGGCCTTTTCGAGACGGCGGCATGTGCGTCTGGACTCTCGAAGTTCGGTGGTAAAGCATCTGGCTTTCTTGGCGTGGGTATTGTTGTTTTTCTTGAGGGGGGCTAAGGTGTTGGTGCTGTCCGAGATCCATCTATGCAGGGTTCGGGCTGCGGTGTTGGGGTCGTCGTTTTCCGCGATGGTTGGGGTGGAGTTGTTGAGTGAGGAGGTGAGCTGGTCGTCGGTGATTGTGGTCCAGTTTCTTCGTGGGAGCAGGTGCTGGTGTCTGTGGATGGTGGGTGTTCTGAAGGTGAAGTGGACGCAACGATGGTTGGTCCATGGGAGTTCGGTGGTGTGGCTGAAGGTGATGGAGTTTCCTGTAGTGAAGAGGGGGTCGAGGGTGTGTCCTGCTGAGTGCGTGGGCTCGGTCACGATCTGGTGGAGTCCAATGTTGTGGAGGTTGTCCAGGAGGGATGTGGTGTTGGGGTCCAGTTGGTTGTCGAGGTGGAAGTTGTGGTCTCCCAGCAGGGTGTAGTTGGTGGATGCGATGGCCTGCGGGGAGATAATGTCCGTGATGGAGTTGGCGAAGGGTCCGCGGGGTCCAGGGGGTTGGTAGATGAGGGTTCCTCGGAGGGTGGCGGTGGGGTTGGCCAGCATCTTGAAGTGAAGGTGTTCCATCAGTTCTGTGGGCTCGTCGGGGAGTGTGCTCAGGCGGAGGCTGGATTTGTGGACGATGGCGATTCCTCCTCCTGGGCGGGTGCAGCGGTCCTTCCTGGAGATCTTGTATCCTTGGGGGATGGCGATGGCGATGTCCGGTCCGGAGGTGGTGTTGGTCCAGGTTTCGGTGAAGAACGCTACGTCAGGGGTGGTGCTGTCGAGGAGGTCCCAGATTTCGGTGGCGTGTTTGTGGAGGGATCGGACGTTGAGGAGGATGCATTGCAGGGTCTTCGGTTAGGTTGTGTTCTTGTGGGCGGGTTGTGCTGGATCCGTGTTCTTGGCGGTGCTGCAGGTGTGCCGGCAGCGGTGACAGCTGAAGGGTCCGTGGGTGTCGGCTGGTGATGCTAGCTTGCAGTTGTTGTTGCGTCCTGGGTTGAGTGCGTGGAGTGCTGCTGGGTCGTATCGTTGGCAGGGCGGAGGTCCAGGGTTCCTGGCGCTGGTCGCGGTCGGGTCGCGGACGGGCGCAGACAGGCTTGCCTTTGACGCCCCTTCGGTGCGCCAGCGGCGCGCCCGCTGCCCGCGGCCGCCATTAAGTAGGGGTCGGGGAGGGCTGGACAGCTGGGAGGCGGGAGCGGGGAGGGGAGCTGGATTGGGCCGGTCGCGCTGGGGGGGAGGGGCCACGGGGGCAGCAGCGGTGGGGAAAGGTAAAGGGAGGAAATAAGGGATAAAGAAAAAAGGGAAAATAAGCAGAAATAAGGCACAAAAGAGCAGAGATGCAAAAAAGTGCAGAAAGGTGAAAGCTAAAAGAGGGTAGAAAAACGAGTGAAAACGAGTGAAAGAGCAGAGCGAGAGGAAGGGAAAATGAGCAGAAATAAGGCACAAAAGAGCAGAGATGCAGAAAAGTGCAGAAAGGTGAAATAAAATAGTGTGAACTATAAAAAATTAAATGTGCACACAAAAGTATAGGAAATGCCCTACACGAAATGGTTTCATACTGACAGTGAAAGGGAGACCAAATGGAAGAGCAAAACTCTACAAAACTGTAAACAAACTGAAAGCAGCTCTAAGTAAAAGGGTGTTAAAAGTAGAACTTTTATAATGCTATGAAAAGGAATGTGCTGGAACAAGAGGGAAATCACAGAGAACAGGTAAAACGTGCATTCTCGTGGAGTTATTTTAGAAAAACAAAAGTTCCCAAAAATTAGATAATTGTGGAAGGATAAATGGAGCCAATCAGAGGCCTCAACACTGCTCAAATTTTTCGATCAACGCACATTGATGTTGTAACGTGTATCAATCAATAAGGCACTTTGGCGCCCTGTTAGGTTTATGAAACGCTATATAAACACAACTACAGTACAATAAAATACAATGACATTGAAAGAGTCCAGTTAAGGTCAGTGTTTTGAAATGGACAGCTTCATTAGCATGTGAAGCCATACTTCATACAAGAAAACAAAATAAAAGAAGAACCGCCTCTAATTGATTTCCTGAGCCGAGATGGAGCAGACAAGCTGGGAGATTTGTTGCAGCTCATGAAGCTGCAGTGCGGCAGGATGTAATTTCTGATGACATTTAAAGTGAACGCTCGGATCACTCTGCCGCTAAGCGATGCACTGTCAGGAATTTTCCCCAACATTTACTGACATTCTATTATTTTAATTGGAGTCCAAGATAGGTACTGTGAACGTGAGGCGAGAAGGGAAGAGACATTGAAAGCAGGTAAGAAGGAGCGAGGAAGAGGATTTAAATCAAAAGGAAAGCGGTCCACCGAATGTGAGAAGTCAGGGGACAATGGGACAATGAAAAAGAAGCGGAAAAAGTTTCGATTAAATATACAAATATACAAAGCAGCATGACAAAATTGTAATAAGATAGAAAAGGAAATGAAAGGGAAGAAACCGACAGGACAGAACAGGAAAGGGGAGGGGAAAGGGAAGGAGGAAGCATGAAAGAAGATCATAAAGAAAAAAGAGGAAAGATCAAAGTATGGAACAAATGTAGACCAGAAAAAAGAGAAGGAAGGAGGCAACAAAGAAAAGGGAAAAAAAGAAAAGGATTAAAGGAAGGTGCCAAAAGAATGCCGATAGTGTGGAATGAAGTAACGAAACTGAAAACAGGAAGAAATTATTATGTTCATACCTACACAATATTGTGGTAGTCGATACTTTGGCCACCATATTTTGGCAGAACTATATTTTTCTCCCCAATATTCAGACAAACAATTCGTCATCACATTACCACAAACACATCCTGTTCTCTTTTTTTAAAAGTACCCTACTAGTTGATTCTCATAAAAAACCCTTATCTCAAGAAAAGATCCCAGACTACTTGACAATGGGTCAGGTCGCGTAGCTTCTAAGACAACAATAGATCCAGAAGACCTTAGTAATTTCTACAGAGTCTCAAATCCACTGTTTCTGGACAAAGTATTAGAAAGCTCAAAACTTTCTTAGAAGAAATGGACTTTTAAGTCAGTCGCACCATGGTACTAGACTAGAGCCGCATGGAAAAGACAACTCTAATATGCTGGAAAATTGAAAATTCATGCTGGCCCAATCAGTATTCCACAATCCACATTTCTGTGGATAATCAGCAGATGACTGGCTTGTAGATGAACTTAACTGGTGTAAACAGCAGAACCCTAACAAGTTGTGACAAAAACAATGTATTGCACAGGTTATATTGATGAATTATTGTATTAATTTAAATAAATGCCCATTATATTGTTTGGAGTCATAATGTTTAACCCAGCTCAAATGTAGCCAGTTTGATGCCAAAACACTGTCTCTTACTTCATTTGCCTTCTGTGTCACGCAATCCACACAATTTGCATTCTAGTACTACTCAGCCTTCTGTCACATACTGGTGACAGAACTCACCGACCCCAGTCAGATGCTTAGAAACGAATCATCTTGTTTCATTCAAAACATTACATGAAAATAGTGAAAATATGAACATAAGGAACATAACAGATGTCATGTTGACATTGAACCGAATAAGCACAGATGTCAAAACACTGCTCAAAAACATGGTAATTAATTTGTACATTGGGTAGCAGATCTTGTCAGTGCATCTTTTATAAGAGCTAATATCGTTGCTATAGCTGAATTAAAGTTTGGAAAAATTAACACAATTGCAGCTCTTTCTCACACTACATTATCTAATGTGCTAGTTTAAGTGACACAAAATCAGTGTACACACACACAAGCACTCCAGTTTCTCATCTTCATAAATAAAAGGTGACAATTTGGCAGAACATTTAATTTGTAGTATTGCAGCATTGTATAGGTCTCCTAAAGCCCTTATTCTACCAAAATTTGTGTTGGACACAGCCCTTCTTGCAGGGTCTTCTCTAGACTTTTGCTTTCTTTTCTTTTTTATTTCAATCCATAGCAAGAATAAATTGGTACATACATCATAAATTCATGACATCTAATATTGCACATACATATCACGGCTAAAAAAATATGCTCTATCATTGGGCCCCATATATGCATACCAAATTTCCACCTTCGTAGCCTTTTAACTATTTTTGCTTTCTGTTGCTGAACCCGTTTTTGTTGGCATTAGGACTCTGTGCACTTAACTACTAACCAGTTCTAAAGAGGTTGTGTTCTCTCTCTAGAACATGTTAAAATTGGTCTACACCTCATTTGCACACTTAATTTACTCATATGTCCCTAATAATATGGTGATACTTGGTACCCAAAGCCTGTAAATGAAATGCTACTTGTGGTCCTACAGCACTCGATGTACCACCCACTGCAGTAGCACTGTAAAACTTGTCTCAGGCCTGCAACTGCAGCCTGTAGTGCAGTTTTAAACTGCCATTTCGAACTGGCAAAAAAAACCTTTTGACAGGCCTAAACCTTCTCTTTTAATACATATAAGTCACCCATAAAGAAGTACCCAAGGGCCAAAAGGGCAGAGTGCATTGTATTTAAATAGTAAAACATGTGGGTTTAATTTTGCATGTCCTGGCAGTAAAAAAATCCAAAATTTGTTTTCCTATATCTTCCTTTGAAAAACATTGGGTTACCTTATTACATTTAATAAGTGCTAACCTTGACTGAGACCAGGTAGAGATATAATGTTTGGACTCAAATAAATGGTACTTTAAAATCCTCTTTAATGGTAAAGTCGGATTTTATGTCACAATTCTGAAAAAGCTACAGCTAGAAAGTTGACATTTTCTTATACTATTTTTTGACTACTGCCAGGGTCCTGGGTCACATGATTGTGAAAAGCCCTGCTGTTGGGGTTTGTGTATTCCTCCCAGACAGTGACATAAAGGGGAATAGGGGTGGACAGGATGGGCCACCCTTTCAGAATAGCTGGGAGAGGAGCTGTTCCCTGCCCCACTTACACTTCAAAGGGGCTTTCCTCCAGCACACACAAAGGAACCTGACACCAGTTTTTCATCACCCCTAGACAGTTTGGAGCCTTGACAGTGGAAGGGAAGAACATTCCAGAACCAGATATGAAGGTACCCAGGTTGTCTCCTCACTTCAAATGCTGGCAGAGAGTATAAATATTGGACCCTCAAAACATCTCTTAAGTACACTCCTGGACCTGCTGACATTACAGAACAACTGTCTTGCTCCCCAGGGGACTGCCCTTCTGCTGGAGGCCTGCCTTGCTCCCCATACAACTGCCCTGCGACTACCAGAGGATTTCCCTGCTGCTTGAGGACTGCCTTTACCCCCAAAGGGCTGCCCTGCAGCTTGAGGACTGCCCTACTCTCTGAGAAGGAAACCTTGAGCTGCTCCCTTCATCCCAGACTACCTGAGTGACTCCAAGGATCAGTTGGCTGACCTCCTGCCTGCACTACAGGGATACAATAAGCACCAGAGACCTCCCTGCATCTACCTCGCTGACCTGCTGCACTGGACCTGCCTGAACCTGCAACTGGACCTGCCTGAGCCCTGCTGGCCTCTGCTAGAGTGAGTTCCTGACCCCAACCGGTGCTTCTTCAGGTCCTAAACTGGTGGCTGGCATCAGTTGAGCTCCTCCTGTGAAGAAAGATGAAAGTTTTGGATGTTTTGGGCTCTTTTTGACCTTGAAAAGGCTTGTTCGTGCCAAGACTGCCTCCACAATGACTGTCAATGCAAAGCTCCGGTAAAACTGAAACTTTGTGCTACAGAAATCGCCAGCAACCACCCACAACATGAGATCTGCTTTTTACGCTACAGCAACCCCTACCCATGGTAACCGCAATGCGAAGCTCCAGCAACAACCATCCGTGAACTCTGACAGAATCATTGCGCCACAGCGAAGTCCATTCGTGTCGACTGGCCTGCTCTTCTGCTACAGCAACTATCATCCACAACGCTCTCCCTGTAGCTCGCGACCTCCTCCACCGCAAACAGAACTTTTTGTACCAGACTTTGGGAAAGGTCATTTTTTTAAAAGGACTAACCTGGTCCCTGTGTCCGGCCCATGCTCCATCGCAGTTGGCCTGAACTTGTGACATTCACCTGGTCCAGCACAACCACAAGACAGCGAGTGGGGCTTTGTCCTTTTAGGTGCTATATCTACCTAAAACTCTGGTTCTACCGATTGGCTTTTCTCAGTCTGATATCATTTTATTTATTAAATTGTTCTCTATTTTTCTCAATTGGTTTGGGATTTGTCTTGTGTTGTGTCACTTTTTTACGGTTTGTGTGCTGGAAAAGCACTTTACACAGTGCTTCTAAGTGCTTCTATGCTAAGCCTGACTGCTTTTGTGCCAAACTACCAACCAGAGGTTTTGGCAAAGGTTAATTTAGTGATTTTATGATTTAATCTGATAAGGATTGTGGTTGTTCCTTGAGTAGAGTTTTCACTCCCCTCAAACATTAACCAACTTTCTTATAGTTTGGGATTTTCCTGTATTGTGTTTTCACTTTATTTCTGTTTGTGTGCTGCATAAACACTTTACACATTGTCTCTAGGTTAAGCCTGACTGATTTTGTGCTATACTACCAGAGGGTTAAGCACAGGTCAGTTTAGTGACTTTTTGTAGTTCACCCTGACAAGACTGAAGTTGTTGCCTGAGTGGGGCTTCCACTCTCCTCAACCGATAACCTAATTACATACAATATGTAAATTAGTGCTGTTAGAACACTGAAGGGAAAGCGGGAATAGGTTTGTTGCTTCTCAGAAGCATGAAACAGGTTTTTAATAGACTTGTAAAACGTTTTTGATTGCTGGTGCAACGTTTCATAATTCCTGAATTTCAACTGACCTGAAATGTTCCAAATGTACACCATTTTGCATAAAGTAAAATTTCATGTGATCTTCGAGTGCTGGAAACAGATATCAGAAAATGTCTCACATAGAAGCCTTTTTCCCAGACAGGACATTATATCTTTGCACCAGTCTCCTTCTGCTACCTTATCTATTATTTGCGATCATAAATACATGCAATTAGCTTGTAACGAGTAACGTCACAAACATGATGGATATTTTGCTAAACAAAATTTCAAACATTTTGCACAACCCTAGACTTTAATATCTTCTGAAGTCCATATGGTTGATTTGAGGTCCCAAACAAGGTACTAGAGCAAACCATATTGAAGCATCCTAGATGGAAAGGGACACCCTCAGACATGGAAAAAGGCATCTTTGGCAGTTTTGAGGATGCAGATATGAATATGAATATTTTTGGAACTTGATGCATTTCTTGAAATTGTGATGACAGCCATTTTAAGATCCTTGCCCTATGGTACAACCACTGTCAAAGATCTGCGGTCATGTTTGTTAATCGTGCCGCTAAGCATCTGAACCCTGATTGGCAATAGTAGGATTCTCCACAGGCATGTGATTGGGCAGCAAAACCAATTTGTTGCTGATGCTTATGAGGTCTATGTGACGCACTTACAAGAAAACCTAAAAGACCTTCACTTCTTTTGACCACAAAATCAATAGGTTTGTTGTTAGGTTAAGCATGTATCTCAAAGGGATGAGTCGTGAATTCCTAAGAGAGAACTGTGACTTCCCTTTTCCATGTCTATTATTGACATACATGTTTTACCACAGAAGAAAACATGGCTCATTCCTTTTTAAATTCTGTTCCAGGTGTTTCCTGCCTGCTCTTGCTAAATAAATACAATCATGGGATCTGCAATGAAACATATTACAGCACTCCGTAGCCTAATGAGATTATTTTTTGTGAGTGTAATACAATAATACCTTCATGTGATGTACTGCTTGCTCTCAGGTCCATGACTGCAAAGTAGACAAAGTTCCCTAAGACCATTTAAGGCAGTGCCAGGCTGCCACGTATAGTATAAAAACTGAACCAAGATGTTTGGATTCTGGATCCTGTGAAGCACAGAGACCCGCAGGACAAGTTGTGTAGACCTTACATAGTATTTGAGAGAATTTCTGAAGTGAAGTACCTTATTTATTATAAGAACCTTGGAAAACCTTCCACAGACTGTCATGTTGTTAGAAAGCCACCCTTTTTGGCCTGTTCAACCCCCATTTTGTTTGTACTAACTGACACTGGTGGTAGCTTACTCTGACTGTGCCCTGGGCTCTGCTAGCCAGGCCCAGGGCAAGTGCTATGTTAAACACAAACAAATGCATTGAGGTGCACTTATAATTGGCATGATCTTCCCCTATAAGTCCCTAGTAGATAATAGGGCATGGCAGTTTAGAGACCAGCAGCCTTTGTTGCACTTGCATGTGTGCACCGCTGAGAGACAGAGGTCATTTTAAAAGCAGCCCTGTGTTGCAGCAATGCTTTTAAAAGTAAAAGTCACTCCAAACTCGACTTTGGTGGTATGAGCACTTTAAAAGTGATAATATACCTTATTTTTACATTGGGGGAACCCTCAAGGTCTTCCCTAGGTGTTCCAGGGATGGGGGGGTCATGTGACTATAAGTAGGGCTCCTATAAAAGATGTTTTAAAAACCCTGGTGAGTGAAAGCTGCCCATTTTATTTTCACCCAGTGTAGGAAATTCACTACAAAGTCGACTTTTGTGCTGTGGGCACTGTGAAGTAATAACCACATTTTTTTTTGCATATTAGGAACCTCCCCACCCCCAGGTCTCCCCTAGGTGTTCCAGGGGTGGGGTCCTGTGATTATGAGCAGGGCCTTTAAAAAAGAGGTTTTATAAACCCTGGTGAGGAGGAAGGTGCTCATTTTATTTTCCCCATTGGAAATAGTTAGCCTCGTAGGCTAACATGGCAAAATGTTTTGGACACACAACTATTTATAGGAGATTGTAAAAATATAATTCAAAGACTGAACAGAATGGTATTGATAAATCCAGCAACTTGGTAGTGTTGAATTTATCATAACTTGTACAGAAAATAAGTTATAGGTCTTTCTTTTTTGTAAGCCTAAATCCAGCCTCTAGCACTATTCCCTAATTGGTCAGCCCTAAGGGGATTAGCCAAGCTGCCTTGATTAGGTGATAAGTGGCCGGCCGGACAGAGGCTATCTGATGGAGAGCACTGTGGGGCGCAGGAATGCCATAGAAGGGGGTTGGGCCATAAAGCAACAGCTTCAAAGGAAGAACAGGTCAAGCAATCCTGTCAGCCAAGGCCACCCCCTCTCCCTGCCAGATGGGAGGCTTAAGGAAGGAATTTACAGATGTGAGTGCGGGGAGTTTATGGAAATAAGCCATACTCTGAGTTTAGTTTAGTTAGCTCTTGCTGCTCTGCTGACATTTCAGCCATGGTGGATTTTGAGAGAATACTGCTTTCTGAGACAAGACTATGCCACACTTTGGAGGAAGTTGTCATGCTATGGAGTGTTGCCCTGCACGTCATTAGACGAGCTGCTTCCCTGCTTGTCGGCAGAGAACACTAGATAAATACGTGAGAGGTGAAGAGCCTCTCAGTTCTGCTGCCTGAAACTACAAAAAAAGGAGGATTGTCCTGCTGGAATCCTAATCTGCACCCAAGGGCATGCCTGGTGAAGACTGCGCCTGCTGCACTATCTGGGACGACAGCTCAGAGGACTTTACTTGGCTTCAAGAAGGAGTAAGGAGAGGACTCCCTGCAGCTACAGGTTAACAGAGCTTAACTGACCCTTCTCCAACCAGAGCCCACTTCCTGGAGTGCGTCCAGTGGAGTCTTTAAGGGGTTGACCAAGTGCATTGTGGGAAGTGAAGTCCAGGCCTGCCAAGGACCATCTAGGAGATTCCAGACCCATGTATTTGTGTTTTGAACACTTGGAACCCACCAGGAGACCTTCTGGAAGGACCTCCATATGTCCGCGACCCAGCCCGGATTCCAGGTTTGTCCCACTGAAGGGCTCCAGAGGTCGAACTTCCAGAGAGTGACCTGGAGCTCCCTAAAAGTCAAGCTGGTGAACCCTCACCAAATCCGGACTAGTGGAGAGCAGCAAGGGCCCTCGGTTGAAAAAGTTCCAGAAAATCTTCTAAGTCCAAAGGTAACATTTTGACCGAGGCCTCCTGCGTGGGGTATCCAAGCAGGGCTCCATTGCGGTCGGCCTCAAACTTTGACTTTGTCCCGGTCAAGTGCAACCAGATGTCCAGACGTGACTCTATTGGTTTCTAAGAACTAGAAAGTGTTTATTCTTTAAAAATTCATATCACGGTTTGCCTACCTTGGATTTTGGTCGTTTTGGTGTCATTTTAAAGATAAGATATTTCATATTTTTATAAATTGGTGCAGAATTTGTATTGTGTGTTGTGTCTTACTTATTTACTGTAATGCTGTTTTTAAATGCTTTACACGCCTGTCTCCTAAGTTAAGCCTTATTGCTCGTTGTCAGCTACTAAGGGTTGAGCAAGGGACTAATTTAAAGAGACCTTTTTTAGGACCCAGGACTGTGTCAGTGGCCTTGTTTCTGGTGTTAGGTGCTTACCTACCACTACCAATAAACCACCTTCCAACACTTGTCAAAAGTCTACGGCTGCACTAGACTTGGACAACATAATCCTATTCGTAACCTTGTAGAAGGGAATGAAATCATGCCTTGGTGGACGGAGTATGATGGTCATTAAGAAGTGGGCAGTAATATATCATTGCTCAAACTTGATAGATGATTCATCCACTCACTTCTCTCCTTTTGTCTCATTTAGACGTTCTACATTATGGTTTTCCTGCCATTTCAAACATTCGAAAAACCCTTGCAGCAGGGCAAACACATCTTTATATAGTGTCAGGGGCCTGCCCTACCTATTGTGGATCTTCCAAAGCCATGTCTGCCAGCTTTTTCCATGTTTGTGGTGTGGTGGTATTCTGTAGCTTGTGAAGTACTAAGCTATGTGACAAAGAGAGGTGCTTGCAAAATACCAAGAACTCCTTGGAAAGTGCCAGTGCAAACTAACTGCTTACTTTTGGCGTAATCAGAAGATACTGGTATTTTGACCAAGGAGATTTTACTAAATTCTTCACCACAGATAGATATCTTCAACTTATGAAAATGCATTTTGACTCAAATACCGTACCGGTTATCTTTGAATTCTGATTAACCAGGCCTGTATAGGCAATTGGCTGAGCTGATTTGAATGTCAGAGCCCTTTTTGCTCCTCCATAGGAGGATTCATGCTCAATTTTACTAAACTAGATTTGTACCTAAGAATTTGATTTTAACTTGAACTATTGTGGTAATTCCATGTGCCTGTGTTTACTCATTAATACCTTGACTACATTAAGTCCTTGAAATATCGGAACCTAAATGTGACATTAAACATTTAAAGTGAATCATTAGACAGCTAAATAAAAATGCTCACTCACTAGAAACCCAGATTGCATTTGGCAAACATAAATGACACAGTGAACAAATTAAAACGTTGGGCACCGATTGCACCAGAAATAGCAGAAAATGTAGGAATTAACATAGAATGAAAGAGTGAGGCAATTAAGCAAAACAGTCACATCTGAGAAGATAGAAATGATTAGACTGATGAATTTTTGAATCCCAGGAGGATTTGTGAAAATTAATTTTGAAGAAACAAAGTACATTGCAATTTCGCTATAATGAACTCCAGGGGTCCAATGGTGTTAATGACTGTAAATGAGCCAACCTATAAATGAAACTACAATTAAGTCAACTCCATTAAAATGGAACTAATTATAAAAACTATTAAAACCTTATTGCTGAGCAACAGGGGGAATGGTCTAGGTCTTCTAAATACAGTATGCGGTACATGCTGCGTCATGTGTAAAAGAACCTTAGAACTGTGTGGCTAATAGAACGTACATGACAAGACAAACCTGCATGCATAAATTTACATGTTTTTGATAGGTTAGCCAATACGAGTAAGGGATGCACAAAATGCTTTACTGAAAAAAGAGAATGATGCTAAAAAAGAACCATTCCTGCACAAAGATGAACATTATTCAAACAAAACATTTTTCTTCTGCACTTATCTTGCAGTGACAGAGCCGGAGAATGATGGTCCAAAGCAATCTCAAATGCAAGGTATACAGATCCTCCAGAAAATCACCCCTTTCTAAACTGCCCTTTAGCAGAAATGGAATCCAGCAGTTTGTACAACTCAAATGTGATCATTTTGTTGGACCTTACATACCTGATGTTCCATGAACGATTCAGAACTAAGATGTCTGCACTGCACTGTAAAAGGCTATACTGGTTGTGATATCATTATGTGTGCTAGTGTACGCAAGAGGCAGATGATTGATCATTTTTACCCCAATCATGATATCTGCAGCACACGCACTACCACTCTATGGACCCCATGCATCAACCGAAAAACCGGTCGCAAACGGGCAGATTCGCAGAATCTGCCCCTTTGCGACCAGTATTTTTGCATTTGGGATGCATCATCCCAAATGCAAAAATCGCATTTTAAGTAATCGCTAAAATAGCGATTACTTTAATTCACGATTGCATTTAGGAATTGCAAATTGCGATTCCCTAAATGCAATGCATGATGCAATCGCAAATAGCGATTTTGCTATTAGGGGTCGCAAATTACCATCAATTTGAACTTGATGGTAATTTGCAAAAACTTTGAAAAATGACCTAAAGTGCATTTTTCAAAGTTCCATGTTACACACACACATGCCCTTGGGGCATGTGTGTGCGCAACATCTGCACACATGCATATTTCAGGGGTGCAACACGGTGTCCTTTTGGTACCCTTGCACCCTTGAAATTGCATGCGCAATTTGGGAGTACCTATTGGGTACTCGCAAATTGCGCACGCAATTCCCATTCATTCCTATGGGCCTGTATTAAGGAATGTGTAGTAATCGCTATTTTTATAGCGATTCCTACATGCATAGGCTTTTGCGATTCCATAATTGCGATTCCTTAATAATCGCAATTAAGGAATAGCAAAAGCCTACCTTGATGCATGTGCCCCTATATCCATAAATTAGCAAGTTACTTACAGAGAGCACAGCACAGAATCTGATTCCACTAGCCACAGCCAGGGTTCTCATAATAATAGCATCTTTTCAAGAGAGAATTTTTCAAGGGGAGAAGTATTGGCTCCTGTGTCTTTTAATCTCCAGGCCAAAGCCATCAACCACATGTGTGGTGGACAACACCAACACTTATAATAGTCCCCAGCCTGGACTTGAAATAGAACATCTCAAATTTTATATTGGTACCACCTCACCCTACATAGATCCACTCCAACATCTTCCTACTGACAACAGTCCGGCTGGTCCCAGCACATCAATGGTCTTACCTTGGTTTGGGAACCCGTTGACAACATTAATCAAACCAGACTTCAGCAATGAACATCAACAACAGTAAACCTCACACGACATGCTGCATTCAAAGGATGGGCCCCCAAGCTGCTAAATGCCCCAAATTCCATTATACTTAACTTACACTGGTGTGCCATCATGCATACATTATCTATTTAGCAACATTATCTTCTACTGCCAGATGCCTTATATTGCTTACTTACTCTACCATTACCATGGCAAAGCTCTGAAGAATAAATACAAAAAACCCCACTATCGTTCTAAGTACAAATCAGGTGGAGCTGAATTACCGCATGGAGATCTGCTCTCCCTGAATTTTTTTGCCAAGACTCATTCTCTGTTTGTTTCTGACAGAAAAAAACCTCCCCTTACATTCCCTACTCATCTCACCCACTTCCTTCCCCCCCACCCAGAGATCCCTGCATACATTTACAACCTGCTCAAGAAGGAGCTACATGTATGAGTTAAATCCCATATAGTTGGTAATTTTGTATGGTTTTACGATCAGAAAAATGGGTCCCTCACAATAATTCCCCATTCTGAGGGGTTTAACTTAACTTGTAATTGCAAGGTACTGTGGCAGATTTACGGCACGGTAGCGGTAAAATTACATGCGATTTCACTGGGCTTCCAAGTCCATGCAACTCAAAAACTATGTGTTCCATTTTTGTAATGATGAATGAATGCAAGATTTTTACAAGCCCTTCCTAAAATCAAGAGGTGCAAAAGGATTGGTTTAGATGATAAACTACTTAGCGCCGGGACACCTCTGCTTGAGGTAGCTGTCGCACTTTATAAAATGTATTATTATTACTTGAAAAAAGTGACTTGAAGGTTTCACTGAATGACTTTTTGAGAATTTGGTAAAATTGGAACAACGTAATATCAGGAAAATACAGTCATATAAACTCCCATCAGCAGAGAATGAGTGAGTTTAAACAAGTCTTTTTCCCTTTCTTTATGGAGAATAAAACCTTTTCATCAGCCTCATACTTTGAGCTGCTTGCTCCCCCCCATGCATATGTTTCTAAAGGGTACATAATTAACATACAAACTCAAGAAAGTAGCACATGTTGAGTAATATATGCCCTCTAATTGATTTGGAACACAATTAAGCATGGCCTTCAGAATTTTGCCTATTTTGAAAGCTCAATACCTGGATGTCAAATTAGTTCTTAAAAGGCTTTGCATAAAGTAATTGCTTACCACCTACATGGACAGAAAAAAGGGACAATTGGTAGAGGGACAGAAAAATATCCACTGTCCATGAGACCCATGTGTAGCCCACTCCTCCTTTGGAATGCAGCCTGTGTGCCGCCCTTGCAAGGGTTGGTTAGGGTCCTCTAGAATGCCCCACAAGCCATTCTATTTTGGCAGCAGGGGAATGGCCAAAATATTTAAGTGAAAAATTGGTTTGATAGGCCCAATAATATTATCAGTATTGCCCATCAGGGCAACTGAGTCCAGCTGCAATGAACAATAAATACACAACTCTACTGTAATTGTAACATACAATAATTGCTTTAGAGTACACATTCTGACTTCACTTAACTCAACTTAGAGGAAATCATATATTATTGGAAGAGGGCAAAGTGTGCATAAATGTTGGAGATTGGATTAGAATCACCTACCAATAGCTTACTGGTCCTCCTTTTAAAAGACCCTGAGTGGCTCACTTGCATTACAGAAGACACCCTGAAACTGAAGAAGGACGTCTTCTCTGGAACTGAAGAAAGAGAATGTATATGCCTGGATTGCATGACGGAACCACACATGTCATTACCATGCATGCCTTAACAACGCGGTCTTAACAACGCATTAGTCTTAACAATGCTTGTCTGTACCACAAAACATTTTACCACGCAAAATACCTTTGCCATGCTTGCCTTTACGTATAAAGACTTTTTATATATATATATATATCATGTGATCAAGGCCGGTCATGGCCGAAACGCATTATGGCGGATTGAGTGTACAAAAAATATTTGCACAGAATTTGGGTCCGCACATGTTATTCTCCACGGAGGAGATTGAAGTAGGCGAGGATTTTGTATATATATATATATATATATATATATATATATATATATATATATATATATATATATATATATATATATATATATATATATATATACATATACATTACCTACTGGTGCTCCACAGCAGGTAGTTATAGTTAGGACCATTTTTCCTTAGGAAAATAGTTTTTTGACTAGCCTATAATATCGATGCCGGTTGGCGAACTTCACAAAGTGTGTCGCTGATTCTAGTTGTGCATGGAAAGTTTTGGGGCGATTTCTCAAGCAGGGGATGAGAAAAAGGGGGAGGTCCAAAAAAGTGCGTTTCCCATGTCAATTCCCATAGGGGCTTTGAAGAAGAGTGCAGCCCGAGCTGCTGGGCGGAATTGCGACGAATTTGGCAGAAAGGTAGCTTTTGGTTTGCAGATTACGCTTTCAGTTATTTGTTGTAAATCTGTTCAGTAGTTTTTGAGAAATTAAAAGAAATCCAAATTTGCATATCTACAACCTTAAGTAATTTGCGAGTAATGACAAACTAGTGCAGAGATCTGCAGAGCTCTGATTGGCTACACCGCTTCAACCAGGAAGTGTTCATAACCATCTTGGGACTCGGCTTTAGCTGAGTCCCCCCTAAAAACGGGTACAAAAAAGAAAAGGAGGCAGGGTAGGAATACCCTGACCACCAAGCCTTGGTCTTGGGGTCCCAAAGGAACCCCGGAAGGACAAAAAAGCATTTATCTTTTAATTCACATCAATTTTCTTGAAATATATGTGAATATCATCATGAATTGTAAGAGAAACCAAACGTGGTCTCCCATGCTTGTTTTTGAAGAAGTCCCCAGGTGGGCCAGGTCCCGGGGGCATGTAGGCATTGTAGAGAAAAAGGAGGGGGACTCACAGGGCCCCCCTCCTGAGGCTCTTTGAGCCCCGGGGACCACCACCTCCCCGGGGCCAGCCCGTGAATTGTACAGAAAGGGTGCTGCTGGCCCCCCTTCAGGAGCCATTAATGGCCCTGGGAACCTCCACCCCATAGTGTCCCGGGGTGCCCAAGCAAAAGCAAGCACTCCGGTTCCAAAAGGCAGAGCTGTCAAAGTGCTCCCACTTTCTGGAAGCTGGGTATGCCCAGACGTGGGTCCTGTGCTCACTGTGCCACTGGATTCAAGATAACCTGGCTGATGGAGGGTGATACCCTAAAACCGGTCCCAGAATGCTTGTTTTCCGGTGCAGGGAGGACCGGCCCTAACAGTTCAGGATGGACTGTTCCCATGGGGAGCAGGGTCAAGACTGATATGCATATGGCTGGGTCCAAACTGGGAAGGCGTTGCGAGCAAAAAAACAATGGATTAAATCCAGATCTGTGACTGGGGTAGAATGTTTGATTTGTTCAGCATTCCGTCCATCATTTGTTCTTTTTGCTTTTAGAAAGTTGACATTTTCCTGCTTTAGCCCTTTAGTGCCTGCAGTCTTTCTCTGGGTCACACGCCTGGGTGTAGCTTACAATGGGGCTTTGTGTATTCCTCCTAGACAGCCACACACAATAGAGAGCTTAGGTGTGCCTGGATAGGCCATCACTGGAAGGATGGGAGGGCCCAGCTGAGCACAACCCTACTTACACTTGAATAGGCTGTGTCCTGCCTCCACATAAAGGGCAGCATATCCCCTGTGGTTAGTCGGGAGGCAAGCCCGAACAGAATCAACACATCATCTCGGCATTCTAGAGGACCCTAATCAACCTCTGCTGCGAGAGTTCTTCCAGAGCAAGGAGTCCATATTGGCCTTGCAGTCGCATCAGAACTGCCACTGTGCAACGCATCCTCAACACAGGCCCTTGTATCGCAAACATCTCGTTGACGGCAGCCACGATTATGATGCAGGTATTTGCATCACAAGCCCTGCAGTCTCTTTGGAACCAGCCACTGTGCAACACATCCTCGATGGAGGACTTTGCATCATAAGCTTCCCTTTTTGATGGCCTCATTGACGACAATGCAGGACCTCGCTTCGAAGTCTCTCAGCTCCCCGGAACCAATGCATCGCCTCAGCTGCATGAAGCATCCTCTATGCGGGACCTCACAACGCTCCGCAACCAAGATTTAAGTTACACTTGTTCAATGGGCTTAAATGGGTCCCTGTAGCTAGCTCGTGCACCATTGCGGTCAGCCTGAACTTGTGACTTTGTCTCAGTCCGGCGCAACCAGGTATCCACAGCTGGCACCTTGTGCTTTTTGGTGGTATTTTCCCTTAAATCTTTAAAATTGCATATCTCCGGTTCTACTGATTGGATATTTGATGTTTTTGAAGGAAACAATGTCTTGCAGAAGACTGGCTGGAGCAAAAAATGTCTTGAAAGAGACATTTTCTCCTCAAACCAGTCCCCATAGGAAAATATATATGCACTTGTGTTATTTCAGATAATCTACATAGCGTGAAATTGTCTAAATTGCACGAATTACACAAAATGTGCAACTGTAACAGAAATCTTACACAGGCTTAATCACAAATTTTTCTTGGTGGTCTTTTGACTTGCGAATCGCTATATCCTATTGTTCTGCAACAGACTGCTGTCCAGCTTCACCCTTTGTCCCATCCAAAGCCCTTTGTCCCATCCAGAGCTTTTCCACCTGACAAGTATTACTCAATGGGGGCTCCAGCATTGCAGTTCCAGTTCCCCTGAGGACTTTGTAAGTTACAGCCTTTAGACTTACCACCTTCTTGTTGTCTTACTCCAACATTATTTGTATGTGCGAAAGAAGAAATCTGACTGTGACCATACACCATCATCAGTCTGGCCATGTAAACAGGCAGATCAGTGACGGTCAGAGCTGTGAAGGTCACTTGGAAATTACTAGCTATTTTCCAAGTACCCACAGGCTTTCAAGACAACATTTTTTTTCATTTGCTGTCATTAGGACATTTTTACTAGATGTCTTACTTTTTAACTCCTTGTCCAATGTTCACCAGTTGTTTTACTTTTCTTACCACGTTTCTCTTTGCTATTCAAACTTCCTGCGACCTTAAGTTTTATAATGTTGTTTGAATGATGCATTGCACCCAAGGTCGTGGTAAGCTGTAAAATTAGGCTCAATGGATATTATTTTCTCAAAAGACAGGACAAACCAACCTTTTGAGATCTTTTTCTCCACTTACAAAGTCTGCCTTCATAGGTGCAAAGGGATTTATTGGATCTAACTAAGGTGAGCTGAGATTAGAGATAGACACAATACTTTTATCACTTTCATTATATGTTTCTGTGAGGCCTTATGAACTCGGAAGGTCGCCACAGTGCCCAGTGGAAGCAATTCCATTAAAACACCATTTCATAGTGAAGAATTATCTAAAAGATGTGTCATGGGTTGAGTCACAGCGGACTCTTTCCTAAATTGAATACATAAGATTGAAATCGTGTTTTCAATTCTTTGCACTGAATTTTATTAGCAAGTTTAGATAACTCGGTCTGATTCAGAGCCTGCAACTTGTTTTAAAAGGGAAATACTTCCTCGGAAAAAATCTTAGCAACAGCAGCTCTGCTAGGGAGCATTCTTGTGAAGAGGCTGAAAGTGAAGAATGCTCCCTTTTTCATGCAGTCCAGTTTTCCAGAATTATTTCATGATGTTGTCATTCCCTCTACATATGTATTTGCCAAATTCCATAAACGCAGCCATGCAAAAGTGAAAACGGCACTGTTTCCAGGTTTATTCCTCAGGCTGTCCGTTTGATTGGGGCGGGGCCTTTTCTGGTGATATCATGAGAACTGGCTCAGTCTAACTGTTACTTTTTGTAGCAATCTTGACTCCTGGCCATGGCACCTCCGTTCCAAGTTCTCTTGGCCTCCTTCCAATATACTGCTCAGACACCATATTCTCTCGAGTTTTACGCTTTCCCCACGCCCAACTTACGACCTTTAATTCTCATTCATGAACCACAGAATGTAGCCATAACAATGCTGCACCAGAGCATTGTCTGAGGAAATGGTATTTTCCAGTTTGCAAAATAATGGCGACTTGGATTCATTTTGCAATGAAAGTCATCTGGAATCATTCTTCAGAAAAGTAAGGAGGGCTTTTCTATGGGATCGCATTTTCTCTCGAAATGATTTTAGAGGGTAGCAAGTGGCGTGGCATCCAACGTGCAATGGTGAGAAGTGTGCATGGAGTCTTGTGCATGCACATGTGAGTGCATGTGTGTAGACGCTGAAACACCGTATCCTCCAAATAATGAGAAGTACCCCAATGTGCTGCCAACGAGAACACCTTCATGATGCTGTATCGGATGTATGATGATGCAACGCAAACAAAAACAACGCACACCATTACATCGCATTTCTCACATCGCATGCACCGTTACATCGCATGCATTCACCACGCAAACCATTACATCGCACTCCGCCCTCACATGCATGCAAAAGACCTTTACAACGCAGACAAAGACCATGCATTCTATTACACAGCAAAATTCTCCCTAACGGCCCCCCCAAACACACTACAACGCCCTGACACTACCCTCAACCCTAAGGCGTAAACAGTAAAGCCAAAAACAGTACCATACACTAATATTAACCCTAAGCCCCAACCCTAAAGCCTAAAACACAACCATATACGACTCTTAACCCTAAGCCCTAACCCTAAAGCCTAAAACACTACCATAGACTACTATTAACCCTAAGCCCTAAACCCTAAGCCTAAAACACTACCATATACGACTCTTAACCCTAAGCCCTAACCCTAAAGCCTAAAACACTACCATATACGACTCTTAACCCTAAGCCCTAACCCTAAAGCCTAAAACAATACCATATACTACTATTAACCCTAAGCCCTAAAGCCTAAAACCCTCCCCTCCACTACACTCCCCATAAACTACCCTAAACCCTAAAACAGTCCCCTCCACTACACTCCCCACCAACTACCCTAAACCCTAAAACGTTACGAGTACAGCATCGTCCTTACCTGTCTCTCGTCGTGGTTCCAGCGTTGTCTCCCCGCCGTCCGTGTCCCTGCGCCTGCGTTCTAAAAGCGCCCGCGATGTAATGGCGCCTGCGATGTAATGTCGTGCATAGTAACGGCACGCGTCGTAACGTCATGTGCGTTGTAACGGCACGTGACGTAAACGCATGCGATGTAACGCATGCGTTGCGATGGTCGTTCGCCGCTGTATCAATCTGTGTTTTTTGTATGTTATTCATGTACAATACTACATCAAGGGCCATATGTACTAAGGCTTTGTGCTAGGGCGAGGCAAAGCTATTTAAGTTAACGCAAAACGAGTCACGGGGAAACAAAGGTACACATATTATCCACTATCCGCTACAAAAAGTGTTTTGCACTGGGGAGGTGGCTTTTCACAGCTCCAAAACCACTTTGTGTCGCTTTGTGTCTTTTCATCGGGAAGTGTTACTATAGGTGGGTCAGTACCCTCCTATAAGCTTTAATTCAAATCCCAATCTTCTAAATTAGTTTAGGCTTTGTGTAAAAAAAACTACATCTTCTTGAAGCAGGTGTAAACAAGGGGCAATGTGTTCATCTCAAAATCAAACACATTGCACATGTACTGCAGTGCACAGCACACATTCAACGCTTTGCTGGTTTTTTTTTTCGTGCAGGGGGATTTGCACTGGAAGGGTAACTTTCCAGTTCAGTTCCTACACTGAACAGAGCAAACTGGCTTCTGCAAAATCTCAAAACAGTAATTTCAAGCTTTGAAAAATGGGTTGGTAGCAGTGTACCCCTCCTCACCTACTCCAGTGATATCAGGAAACTTTGGCCAACTTTCTAATTTTGCCTGGCTGTACACATTACAAAAATCTGGTCACCTTTAGTATATGACAAATAAAAGTCTAGGTTGTCGATTACAGGGTCAGATGTGATAATTATCACACCCCATAAAATTCCACATTGTGGTTAGTCAGAATTTATCAGGTTCAATAATTATTGCCTATTCTGAGTTGACATAACATGCAGATTTGGATCATCACCTATCTCTGGTAGGTTTGACCTGCCGAAATGTATGCAAGGTGTGATATGTGCTGCAAGACTACTAATTCCAATATATTTCGAAACAGAGTCAGAATTAATCGGGGTTTGGTATTAGCCGGGGCACCAGTATCAAGGCCAAGGACTTGATAGAGCGCTGATAGCACTCTATTTTGTATGAGTGCACTATACTCATGGTTTAAACGCACTCTCATGTATTCCTATTGTTTGCAGTGTTTTATGACTATTAAGAACATTTATTTGAACCATTTGATGTTGAAATTAGTGAACAAATTTAAGTAGAACTTTGTATGTATTATGATTCCTTCATGTATAATGTGCAGGACGATATTATTTCTGTATACCGTAATTGTGGTTAGTTTAAGTTGCCTGAATTATAGGCCCAAAGTCACCAATTTCGATTCCCCTTGCTCTCGAGAAATAAATAATTAAATGTTGTTGTGTTCGAAATTAGAATGTTCTCATCCTACTGCAGGAGGAAGAATACACATCGTTATTTGCAGAGTTAAGGAGAGACCCGGATTGTCTTTGAAGATGGCTGGGAAGCGAGAAGGGAGGATGCCTTGCGTATCTGGTCTGTCTGAAAGCCAAGGCCACTGGAAAGAAGATATCATTAATTAAATTTGTTTCATGAAAGAAAAAGCTACTGCATAGAGGTGCAATGGAAAGCTTTAAGAAGAATGACGTATTGTGGGTTGAATCCCATCTTTTGTATGATGCGCAGGGACAGCGAGGCCAGACTTCTGCTAGCTTTCGGAGGAGAAGGAGCATCTTAGAGCAAGCTCCATAGCAATAAGCTAAACGACCCATTTGACGTGAGTACTTCTTAGGAAGTCAACACGTGCTGACACTATTGGGGAATGATAGAAGAGAGACAGGAAGGGCCCTCATGTAGAGCAGTGTAGGGAAAGATTTTGATTTCTTTCAATGAGTCGAGAACTTAATATCGCATCTATTCTGTGTTGCATTGTGATTTTGGAATTTATAATCATCTGTCTTTTGGGCCGAATTACTTATATTCGTAAACTTGGCTCTGTATTAATTTTTCTGTACCTCTATACCTTGCTATTGAGATGTATTTACATCCAATTGTTTTGGCCTTATAATAAATATTCAAACTGCACTTTGGAGTTGGTGATCTTTTCGGGCATAACGACTTTGCTGATATCTGTCTGAGTTGTTTCCTCCCCTCAACCACTTTAGGTAAATAAAAGATCGATCGCTTACGCTACACTTAGTAGGGAACATTGGGTATGCAATTTAGCGTAATCAAATGGTAGCAGAGGATGGTTTGCCTGTAAAGTGGTTTACCTCTAAGGTGAGGGGAGTAATCAGGAGTAGGGTTGAAGGTTGAAGAGCCCTGAAGTGGAGCGGACGACGGCGGAGACCGGCGGACATTGATGGTGCGGCGGAAACAGTGGTGGCGTGAGTATGAAAGGACTTGTGGTGTTAGATTGCAGTGATGAGTAAGTGGGTGATGTCTTGCGGAGTTGGGATGTATGTTGAGTGAATGTGGTTTTTGGTTAACTGGTCCGGACACGTGCGGAACAGGAAGTTTTGGTGAGCGGACTCAAGAGAAGTCCAAGATCCCGGGATAGTTTTGTATTGTAATTGTCTGATCAAATGTGGGTGTTGTGAAGCGCTATCGATGATCCACTTGTGTTAGGGAACTTTGTGTGAATGAGGAATAGGTCGCGGTAGAAAGCCTCAGGTACCGGGGGTGGACTATGGTGATTGAGTGACCAAAGCAGGTCGGGGGTCACAACGGCTGAATGTTCTTGTGAGAGTGTTCTATCGATCTTTAGTGACAGACAATTACTTGTTTTATGTGACTGTAAGTTATTGTAATTGTGTAGGAACAGTTACTTGGTTTAATAACTTTTGGATATACAGTTACTTGTGGTACGAATGTGTGTAAGTGAGTTTGTGGTGAAATTGTAAAGGCGGGTGAGCCGCTGCAAGGAGTGAGAAGTGACGTCAGGGTGTGTCGCGCTGTGATAGGTTGGTTGGTGTAACGCCGCGCTGGGATTGGTGGACGTTCGTTTGCAGTGGAATAGCGTATTTTGGGATTGCAATTGATTGATTTTACAATGAGATGCTTCAGGGTATTGCGAGATTTGTGTAGTGGCGACACAGGGGTAGTGACTCGGGTAGGAGAAGAAGCTCCGCCAGAAGACACACCGGCACATTACATGGCAACGAATGTAGGACTTCATACTATAGTGTGGCTTCGGAATTGGCACAAACTTACAGAGAAAGAGGGTGAATTGGCTTTCCTCGTTATGGGTCTTTTCGTATGGAAGTGCTGACCCAGCTGAGGGGGTGATGAATGCACTGAAACCTCCCCCTAGACCCACACAATTTGAGACATTAGATGCATGGATGAGAGCTGCCCTAGCAAAAAGGAGAGAGGCTTCACAAGGAAGAATGAGGAAAGCAATGAAGGCATATCATGATGCTAGATGGGATGCCCAGTTGAAAAGATGGAGAGTAGACACCGAAGAGGGAGAACGCTTGTACCCATTTCTTACGTTAGGAGAGGGGGCTGAAGGGAAAAAGACGACGGAGGAGGACAGTGATACAGATGACAGCTTCCTTGATAGATTGCTAGCGGAACGTCCTCCACCGTGCAACTCTAGATCAGAGACAGAGAGGTTGCGCCCATCAGAAGAGCTTTTAGGTGTGGGACAACCGGGTTCAGAGGAACAATCAGCAGGAGTAAGTGGCAAGATTACAATGGTACGCATTCCGGGAGGGTCTGGAGGAATGAGGTATCCAAACTCTGAGCCAGTACAACCTGCAGAAAACATGCAGTTACCAGATGCTTTGTCGGTACCAGTCACAATAGGGCCAGTGGTTCCGATATATACTCCTAGGGAAAGAACCGATGACAGTCAACAGCAAATAAGTGAAGGGAAAGACACAATGTCCGGAGGGTGCCTTGCAATGAGTAGGACAGGTTTGAGTCGGATGCTAGTGGAATTTAGTACTCCATTGCCAGCTACAGCTGATCCATCAAGAATGGATAGTGGGACAGAACGAGGACGGACAGGAGCTCTAGCGAACTCTAGGTCTGACCTTCGAATGTGGGTTCAACCAGTGAGAGAGTCAATGATGCCGAGGGAAGAGGCAAGCAAGAGACAAGAAGTGCCTAGAGTACTGTTTGGGCCACAGGTTATTTGTGCAGGTGACCATTGGAGAAGTCGAAGCTGGGAAGGAGGTAGACGCTCAGCTTCGAAGATAGAAGAGGGTGCAGTTCCTAAGAGAACCCAAAGTTGTGACAGGGAAGATACAAGAAGCGAGGAAATTCAAACAGTGTTAAAAAGTGCAATAAAAGCGCCAATGCTAGATGTGGTACGATTAAAGGCAGAACTAGACGAGGTGATTGAAGGTAATCTACCCCTGATCAGAATTGATACGTATGACTCGAGCAAAATATTGTTCGTAGCAAAGGACATGACAAGAAAGGCCAAACGAGCTTATGATGCATTGTTGCTTTTGGCACAAAGGTATGAGGTTGATTTGTCAAAGACCAAGCTGACACAGGGTTCTTGTAGATTAAATTACACAGATAAGGATTTGGAAGAGAAGCGAACGAGTGGATTAAAAGCACACATTAAAGAACTAGTGATAGGGATGCGGACATGGAAAGAATTAGACAGATGGAAAGAAAGATGGGCCAAAAAGAAAAGCTTCCAGACTGGAATAGGAAATACTCCGCCTCCGGGTGGAGGGACGGGAGCTGCAGGAAATTTTCCCCTCAGAGAGGTACAGAATGGAGGGTATGTACACGTGCCATGGAGCAGGGGTGATTTAGCGGCATTTACGAATGATTTTCCTTGGCTGAGGCAAAAACATGCTGAATGGTACAAGCAAATAGATCGGTTTGTAAAGATTTCAAAAGTATTGTGGATTGATTTAAACACCTTGTTTGATATAGTAGTGCCGGCAGATTTGTGGGCGGCATGTAAGATTGCCATTGAGTGGCCTACTGCAGAGCCACCTAGAGATTCATTGACTCATGGTCCTTCACCTGATGTAATGAGAAAATACGAGCAAGTGATTACATGGTTGCAGTCGAAGGTTGCTCCTCAGATTGTTTTTGGTTGAAGAATGATCGCACCACGCAAGACTCTAAGGAATCAGTACATGATTATTACGAAAGACTATTGTTAGCTTTTAAGCAGCATGGTGGATTGGATACAATTGTACAGAAAGATATGGGACAATTTGTTTCGAAGTTTGTGTTGGGACTGAAATCTGACATTAGTTTGATGATACAGCATCATTTGATATGTTGGCAGAATAAGTCGGTGGACGAGATTCTGCGGTATGCTAAATATTGCAGTGATCAAGAGGAGTCGACACATAAGAAATTTAAGGATAAGTTGATGTTGGTGCAGTTGAGAAACGCTGATATGACGCAAGGGTTTGGAGGAGGTCATGGTAGAGGTAGAGGAGGTGGAAGAGGAATGGGACAACAGATGGTGACCCAACCTGGTCAGGGTAGAGGAAGAGGAATGGATCCTGGTTCAAGTGACTGGGTGGCCCAACAGAAAAGGATCACTGCCTATCACTATTGTCACAAAATCGGGCATTGGAAGCGCGAGTGTAGATTGAATCCAGCAAATCAGATACAGATGGAAGGAGAGGGACAGCTGTCCGAGACTGTCAATACTGTGACAAGACCCAGGTCTATGTATGGAGGAGGATATGAGCCGCAAGTGCAAGTACCTCAACCTCTTAGGATACCCATGCATAATCAGTTATACCATCAGATGCCGTATTTTGAAATACAAGATAGATATTATCAAAGTCAAGATTTACAAGAGTGTCAGAGGGGGGTGCACAAGATATTCACCTTAGATGCAATCCTAGAAGTAGATCAGAGTGGGCCGTTTGTGGATGCAGATGTGAATGGATATCCTGTTACCTTCTTATTAGACACTGGAGCTGCTCGCTCCACAGTGAGAACTGAAGTAGTCCCAAATTTAACTCTTTCAGGACGATCGATTCAAGTAGTGGGGGTTAGTAATCAGAAAATGACCAATCCATTGACAAACGAATTACCCGTGAGAATAGGACCATTTCGGGACAAACACCAATTTGTAGTGTGCAATTCAAGTCCGGTCTGTCTTTTGGGACGAGACCTTCTGTGCAAGCTCAATTGTACTATATCGTGCACTCCGAGAGGTGTGGAATTGCAAACATATGATGATGATGCTGATTTTAAAATGGCTAACATGAGTCTGTGTGCAGAAATGTTTGTGGTGCTCACAATAGCAGAATTGCCACATGACTTGAGAGACTCAGTTGATCCGAAAGTGTGGGATTTTACGGGCGAGGATGTAGGTCTGATGAGAGGGGTTGAGCCAGTTAAGATACAGGTCAAACCCAATGCTGAATTCCCACGTACGCCACAGTATAAATTGACTCCAGAAACTGTGGCTGGAATAAGACCTGTGATTGAGACTATGATTGCCCAAGGTATTCTTAAGGAGATAAGAGGAATTCCCTGCAACTCACCTATCATGGGACTGCAGAAGCCAAGTGGCAAGTACAGAATAGTGCAGGATCTGCGTAGGGTGAATGAAATTGTGATCCCATGTTGTCCTGTGGTACCGAATCCAGCTGTTATTCTATTCCAGATACCATGCAAAGCAGAATGGTTTACAGTGATAGATTTGTGTCATGCATTTTTCTCCATACCATTGCATGAAGAAAGTCAGTTTTTATTTACGTTTAGGATGGACGATCGTGTATTAACATGGGAAAGAATTCCTCAGGGGTATACAGAAAGCCCCTATATTTTTAGTCAATATCTGAAAAAGAATCTTGAAGGACTGGTGACGGCCCAAAACTCCGCCTTAGTGCAATATATAGACGAGCTTTTGGTCGCCTCAGAGACTGAGGATGCTTGCAGAATTGACACTGTGGCGTTGCTGAATCATTTGGCAGAGAATGGACACTATGTGGCCGATTCCGATCTCGGCCGGTAGTGCTCCGAATCGGATTCGGATTCACCGGATCCGATTCGGAGCCCTGTTCCCGACCGAATCGTACGCGGGTCTGGCCGAGCGAGTACGATGCAAGCACCCGCAAAATCGCCGACCGACTCGAACGCGGCTTCAACACGCTCCGACCGACTCGCATGGACACGACTCGCACCGCGCTATGGAGACGTTTCCCGGCCGGGTAAGTACGATGCGCGCCGCGGGCAGTCCGATCGACTCGCGCCGTCCGGCTCAAAAAAGCTGTCGGAGCCGGACTTTGGGGGTCCGCGTCGGACCCCCCTGTATGCGTAGGCGCGCGAGTCGCATGGACGCGTACACGCTGTAGGGGGCGCCCTTGTCCGACTCGCACCCATTGAGTCAATGGGAGCCCGCATACGCGTTGTACGACAAGCTCCCATTGACTTCAATGAGAGTCCGACCGACTCGAGTCCGATAGCATGCGTGCACATCGTACTCGTTCGGTCGGACTGCTAGGGTCCGATTCGGTCGGAATTCTCTCCGGGTCTGGCTCGGTCGGGGAGATTTCCGGCCGGAATCGGAATCGGCCCCAAAGTGTCTCCAAACAAATTGCAGTATTGTTTGTCTGAAGTTCAGTACCTAGGTCACCGGATTGAGAAAGGAAAATGAAGGGTGTCACCAGATCGCATAGAGACGATTCTGCAAATGGGAACTCCGAAAACACAAAAAGAAGTCCACATGTTTTTGGGAATGGTCGGCTATTGTCAACAGTGGATCCCAAATTTGTCCTTGCAAGCAAAGCCTCTGTTGAAACTGACTCGAAAGGATGTTAGTGATCCGGTACCATGGGATGACGAGTGCTTAAAAGGCTTCCGTGAGCTGAAGGAAAGTATCTGTCGTGCTCCAGCTCTCGGAATGCAGGATTATAACAAAGCGTTTTCGCTCTTTTGCTATGAAAAGGAGGGATGTGCATTAGCAGTCCTTGTACAGACACATGGGGGTGCCCGTAGACCAGTAGCTTACTTCTCAGCTACATTAGATCCTGTAGCTTCTGCGTTGCCCGGATGTCTGAAATCCGTTGCTGCAACCGGTGTCAGCATTGAAAGATGTGAAAGCATAGTGATGGGTTATCCGCTCATTGTTTATGTGCCCCATTCATTGGAACTGTTGATGACCAGAACGAAAACACAGTATCCGACCAACAACAGATTTACCAAGTATGAGCAGGTTATCTTGGCCGCTGAAAATGTTACCCTGAGACGTTGTACCACACTGAACCCTGCTACATTGTTACCTGTTCCGGCAGAGGAAGGAGATGAGGATTGTGAAGAGCATGACTGCCTAGATGTTACTGACCTATCTACCAAACCCAGACCTGACATTGTCGATGAACCTTTGTCCCAATCTGATTTGATCCTTTTTGTTGATGGTTCATGCTTAAGAGACAATGAAGGGTATTTGAGAGCAGCGTTTGCTGTGTGCACCATCATGGGAGTAGTGGAAGTTGCCTGTTTAAATAGAGTATTCTCTGCTCAGGTGGCCGAAATTGTCGCTTTGACACATGCCTGTATCATTGCAGCTGATATTCGAGTGACTGTGTATACTGACAGTCAATACGGATTTGGTGTATTTCATGACTTTGGGCAGTTATGGTCACAGAGGGGGTTTCTAACGTCCTCAGGGTCACCTATACGTAACGGCGAGTATGTGCGCCAACTATTGGAAGCTTTGCAGAAGCCCAAAGAAATAGCAGTTGTGAAATGTGCAGCTAATGGAAAGGGAGAAGACTTTGTTACTAAGGGCAACAATTATGCAGATGAAGTAGCACGATTTTGCGCTGAACATGCTTGTATCTTCAATGGAGAATATATAGGCGAGAGCACAGAAGAGACCGAGCTCAGCATGATGTTAGCTATAGCCGATACTTGGGATGAGGTGAAGCGGTTGCAGGATGAAGTCCCAGAAGAGGAAGCTGCTTCATGAGTCAGAGCAGGTTGCACAAAAAGAGACGATGGCATTTGGGTGTCCACAGATGAGAGAGCAGTATTACCCAATTGTCTTCTGAGCCCAATGGCAAGGCAAATCCACGGAGCAGTTTATCTGGGAAGAGATGCTATGGTGCGAGTGTTTAGGCAGACGTGGTTTAATCCACGCTTTCGTGTGTGGGCTGAAACGGTATGTCACAGGTGTGCTACTTGTCAACAAATGAATGTTGGAAAGAGAACTGTGGTTGCATTGAGTCACATTGGAAGATCTGGAGGTCCCTTCAATAGGATACAATTGGATTTTATTGAAATGCCGAGGTGCAATAGGTTGAGATTTGTTTTGGTGGTGGTGTGTATCTTTTCGCGTTGGGTGGAAGCATATCCAACTAGACGATGTGACATTCTCACAGTAGCCAAGTTGTTGTTAAGAGAATTGATCCCGAGATATGGATTTCCGACATCATTGGAGACAGATAGAGGAACTCATTTCCACAGTGAAATCATGAAATTGTTGTGCTCTGCTTTGAACATTGATCAGAGACTGCATTGTATCTACAGGCCGGAGGCTTCAGGTCTTGTAGAGCAGGTAAATGGCACCATCAAGTCAAGAGTGGCAAAGGTGTGTTCGTCAACTTCATTGAAATGGCCAGATGCGCTGCCCCTGGTGCTTATGAGTCTGCGTAGCACTAACCCTGGGCGTAGTTCGCGTAGTAGCGCTACGCGTAGCTACGCGAAGTGCACTTCGCACTACGCGAGCTACGCGTAGCTACGCGAACTGCGTTGTGCACTGTGCAAAATGCTGTTTGCACTGATTGCACAGTGCCGGATGCTTGTCCGCACTGTGCAATCAGTGCAAACCGCATCTTGCACAGTGCAAGCGATCGTTTTCTGCCGCTCGAGTAGATTTCTACTCGAGCGGCAGCTTCTCAACGCGGACTGGTAATTTCTCATCGCGAGCGGTCGCGAGCATACGCGACCACTCGCAATGAGAAACCTGACCTCCCGCGTTGAGAATCTCGCCGGGAGGTTTATTTTCCACGCTCGCGATCGGCAACTTGACGTTGCTGATCTCGAACGAGGAAAAAGTCTCGCCGGGATGTCATTTTGCTTGCTCGCGGTCGCCAACTTGACGTTGAGGACCGCGAGCAAGCAAAAAATGACCGCTACGCGTGTTTGCACTGTGCTACGTGCAATTCGCGTAGTGCGAAGTAGCGCAAACTTCGCAAACTACGCGAGCGTAGCGTAGTACTTCGCCCAGGGTTATGTAGCACCCCTGATAGGAGAACAGGGCTTTCTCCCCACGAAATTTTGACCGGAAGAGCTATGCGTTTGCCTATGGTGCCAGCTACAGCATTGATAAACATCACTGATGATTTAGTGTTGGATTATTGTAAGGGACTGGCTGATGTGGTTACTTCTGTATCCCACCAGGTCGAGGCTGCGACTGCATCCACCTCGAGAGACCTGCTGCATGATCTTAATCCAGGTGATTGGGTACTAGTTCGCAAGCACGTGAGGAAGAGTTGTCTTGATGCTCGCTGGCGAGGACCATATCAGGTGATAATGGTCACAAGTACCGCTGTGAAGTGTGGAGGATTGCCGAACTGGATCCACGCTTCCCACACTCGCCGAGTTCAAGCGCCTGCGGAGGAAGAGAGTCCCCTGGTTCCGAGAAGCGTGATTGAACCTGCCACAGACAACGATGAAGGCACAGACCCAGCTGTAAGAGTTTCGGATGAAACGGAACAGCCAAGTGAGCACGAGAGACGAGAGCTGAGTGCTTCTGAATTGAGCCCAGATCCTGAAATAGATGATGTTGCAGATGTGAACTGTGCACCAGATCAAGGTGAGCAGTCTATTGCAGAAGGATCAGATCAAGAGGAAGAGAGGAGAGCAGATGCCAGAGCGGAAAAGTGGCCAGCAAGAAAAGAAAGGCTGAATATAAAGCTCGCATCCGAGAAAGATCTCGCTCCGATTCCTGAAACATCTGAATCAGATCAAAGTGACGCTGAAGAAAGACCAGAGGGTCTGAGACGCTCCAGAAGAGAAAGAATAGCGTCTCGAAGATACGCATCTCCTGAGTGGACGTACCTGGCTGCAGATGCAGAGCCCAGCAAAGTCCGGGAGGTTGGGAGCTGGTACGGTGAGCTACGGAGGGGACACCCTCTTGATTGAAATACAGTTGCTGGTCCCAGGCGTAGAAGCGTTTGGAAAGCTAACTCTGCAAGTTCCAAATCCTCCAAAGCTGAGTGGATTGCGTTTCCTGATCCTCAATCAGGTTATCTTCCTTTCATTTGGCCGACAGCTCACCGCGCAAGAATTAGGAGAAATTTGTGCGGAGATTTTGCAATTTGTCCTCGAAATACTTGGATCAAATATCATTAACGATGAAGCTTGAATTATAACCAAAGAAAGCATTAGGCCTTAGAAAGAAGATAACTTAGACCCCAGTTTAAGAAGATTTAAAATTAGGGACTTTCTAGTAGATGATGGAGTGAGGAGTAGGGCTGACTACATCTCTTCAATAGGTTTAGTATCAATCAAAGGAACTTTGACATTAATTGCATGGGAGGAGAGAAGTGAGAAAGACATTGTTAAACAAAGAAAACAGAAAGAGACTGTGTTTTCCCTTTTGTGCTTCGGAACGGATCAGTAGAAACCATGGTTTCTGAAAAATCAACACGCAAGCAGAAGTGCATCATTGGCACCCTCATTATAGTGGTGCTTATTGTTATAACTGTGGTGATCGTTGTATCTCTAGTTGGATCTCAGGATGTCGGACAGAATAGGGTACAGGCAACACTTACTACACCAATCTCTGAGATTGATGAGGATGCATACGCAAGAGATCTAGAGATGATTAAGGAAACCAGTCGTAGATTACATGTTGATTTGTCAAAGGGTGATTTCACTTTGAATGCGTATGCTCGATTATTGTATGAATATGTGGATACCATGGAAGCGAAGGATTGCTATGTGTGTATGCAATTACCAGCCTCAGTAGAAGAAGGCATTCGATATCATCATTTGCCTTTGACCTATGGCATTACATGTAGTGTGTTGTTGAGCATGTTTTATAGCAAGGCACACTTCGTGTACTATTTCTCAAATTATGATATGGTACTCTCGGAAGTCCCAGTTCTTAAATACATAAATAAATATGATTATTATAAGGAAGTAGAGCGAATGTCAAAGTATTTCGTGCCTACCATTACTTTAGATACGTCCTATGCCCATAGACACAATTTGACCTGCATGTTAACTGACATTGAAAAGAAATTTATAGATCAGATAGAAGATCGTCATAGACAGACTCTATTTAGACCAGATCTAAAGCACAAGGTTACCCCATGGACTACAGAAGAATTAGATCATAAAGCAAAGGGAAGTTTTGGACCCATAGCATTAGATTTCCAGCAGAAAGGGAAGTTGTGTGTTAGACACCCGACCACATCCTATGATAAGATATTTGTGGGTGAGAGTGATTGTGAGCACGTCTTCTTGATCGAAGACTCAATTAGAAAAGCATTATTGGACAAAATAACAATAGTGCCCAATGTGTATTTTGTGTGTGGAAAGAATGCTTACGTGAAGTTGCCCAAAAATTGGTATGGCACTTGTTATTTGGCTGTGGTATTCCCCAAGATTTTTCATGTGAATGATTTGTGACCCCTAGAAAGAAGAAGACCTCTCAGAGGAAAACGTGGTGTGAGTGTAGGAGAAGTGATTGGAGACATATTTGGAGCTATGATACCGAGTATGGGTGTGATTCTGAATGATTTGAAAATCAGAAAGCTGGCAACACTAGTGGATAAGCTCTCAATAAATACAGCTCAGATTTTATTACTTGTAGATGGGGAGATGGTTTCGATAAGGGCTATGGTTTTGCAAAACCGTCTTGCCCTAGATGTGCTGCTAGCAAAAGCCGGAGGAGTCTGCAAATTATTGAAAGTTCAACAGTGCTGCACTTATATTCCTGACAACAGTCGGGATATAAGGAAATATATCAACAATATTTCAGATATACACCAAGAGTTACGTGAGATGGCTGCTGAAGGACTCTCGGAACAAGTGGGAAAAGGATTTGGGAAAATAGGCAGTTGGTTTGGAAGTTTGGGACAAGGAATAATGGGATATATCTTGAAGCCTATTATAATAGCTGTCATTTGTATAATTATCCTACTAGGAGCCATCAAGGATTACAAATGGCAAAGGGCACGACACCAGGATACTGTTTCGAAAAAGCGAGAGCTTCAACTTGAACGACTGCAGGACAGTCATTACCAGCACCTTACGGGGTTAGAACGATTCAGACAGGGACGGCAAGCTACAGCTTCTGTTTAGGTTGGTCTCTTCTACAAGGAGAAACTACAGGAGAATAGAAAGTTGGTGTTATGACACTAGTCATAAGAGGGGGGAACTGATAGAGCGCTGATAGCACTCTATTTTGTATGAGTGCACTATACTCATGGTTTAAACGCACTCTCATGTATTCATATTGTTTGCAGTGTTTTATGACTATTAAGAACATTTATTTGAACCAATTGATGTTGAAACTAGTGAACACATTTAAGTAGAACTTTGTATGTATTATGATTCCTTCATGTATAATGTGCAGGACGATATTATTTCTGTATACCGTAATTGTGGTTAGTTTAAGTTGCCTGAATTATAGGCCCAAAGTCACCAGTTTCGATTCCCCTTGCTCTCGAGAAATAAATAATTAAATGTTGTTGTGTTCGAAATTAGAATGTTCTCATCCTACTGCAGGTGGAAGAATACACATCGTTATTTTCAGAGTTAAGGAGAGACCCGGAATGTCTTTGAAGATGGCTGGGAAGCGAGAAGGGAGGATGCCTTGCGTATCTGGTCTGTCTGAAAGCCAAGGCCACTGGAAAGAAGATATCATTAATTAAATTTATTTCATGATAGAAAAAGCTACTGCATAGAGGTGCAATGGAAAGTTTTAAGAAGAATGACGTATTGTGGGTTGAATCCCATCTTTTGTATGATGCGCAGGGACAGCGAGACCAGACTTCTGCTAGCTTTCGGAGGACAAGGAGCATCTTAGAGCAAGCTCCTTAGCCATAAGCTAAACGACCCATTTGACGTGAGTACTTCTTAGGAAGTCAACACGTGCTGACACCATTGGGGAATGATAGAAGAGAGACAGGAAGGGCCCTCACGTAGAGCAGTGTAGGGAAAGATTTTGATTTCTTTCAATGAGTCGAGAACTGAATATCGCATCTATTCTGTGTTGCATTGTGATTTTGGAATTTATAATCATCTGTCTTTTGGGCCGAATTACTTATATCCGTAAACTTGGCTCTGTATTAATTTTTCTGTACCTCTATACCTTGCTATTGAGATGTATTTACATCCAATTGTTTTTGGCCTTATAATAAATATTCAAACTGCACTTTGGAGTTGGTGATCTTTTCGGGCATAACGACTTTGCTGATATCTGTCTGAGTTGTTTCCTCCCCTCAACCACTTTAGGTAAATAAAAGATCGATCGCTTACGCTACACTTAGTAGGGAACATTGGGTATGCAATTTAGCGTAATCAGACTGAACTGAGATGTCATAAGTAACCATAAATAATCCTTAACAACCCAAAGCTCTGAAACCTTCAGTCCACATTAATATCCATTTTATAACACTCCATGTCCCCCACCGAGTCAAAATCTATGTTTCCAATATTGCTTCCTCTTCTAGCCTCTGTGATCTGTGAGCTTTCTGTGAGGTGCGGTGGTATGGTTATTTGTGCTAGAGTGGCAGCTGTCAGCTTCATTGTCCAATTCCACCCCACCTGTAATTTCAATACTATCCACGGTGGAGGAATGATAGAGTTGTGCAGGTTAGGTGACTCCATTGGCCCAACGTTGAATCTTCACCAGGCCAGCTACTGCTCAGAAAGAGCTTGGCACCTCTCCTCCAAGCAGACCCAATGTCACTTCTTCACAATGTGGCTGCTGCATATGTAGACTCTTTGCACAGTTGAGATAGTGCTCACCACTTGAGCAGCATCTGAGGCACACTCCGGCATGGTGCACCGCCAAAACTGTATTTGCTTCATGGGTATTTCACTGGATTGGCTCAACTACCCTTCTGAACATGCTCTTCATCTTCAAAGATTGCTGGCTACTATGCAGATTTGGATAGGAGGTACTACGACATGGTTTGTGGTAACCTTTCTATAAACAGCTCCGAATTAAAAATGGCAGGGGCCACCCTTCTGTCTCAGATGTTCATAAGCACTACTACAACCTGATTCAATATCTCCCCTGGGAATGTGGTGAACATGTATGAACTTTTAGTGTCAGGTTAGAGCAGTGCTCACTTCAGTGCTTGGATGTACACTGTTGGAAATTACCATCTTTTGAGTGGTATCACCCCAGATGTATGCCTCTTTCTCTGAACCTATTTCTGCTGGAAATATGGCCCTGTGCAATGTATCCCTGCTGACCAGTGACAATGTGCTTGTGCTCTCTTCTCTAAACATGTTGGAATTGGCATACCCCTATTTGGCACATTTAATGTACTTCTACATACCTGCATATGGTACGACTGGTACCCATGGCATGCAAATTAAATGCTTCTACTTTGCTGCAGAACTCATTGTGCAATCCACTATAGTGCCACTGTAAAACATGTCTCTAGAAGAGCAACTGCAGCCTGGATGCCCAGTTTAAACTGCCATTTCGACGTGACAAAATAAACCTTTTGTGAATCCTAAACCGTCCTTTTTAATACTTATAAGTCACCAGTATGGAAGGGCCTAAATGTCCATAATGTGTGGTGCATGGTATTTAATGTTTGCCACATCCTGGCAGAGAAAAACCTCCAAAGTCGTTTTTTACTGTGGCCAGGCTGGCTCTGCCCTGGGAAAACCCTGGGTTATACTTTCAGAACCTGCTGCGTAAAGTGAGTCTTTGGCTCATCTCTACAAGGTTATTTTTCGCACCCCAGGGTAACATGAGTGAACTTAGTTCAAGGCACCATTTGAATGTGAAATACAGGTTTTTGTAGTCCTGCAGAACCCTACCCAATAAATAAGTGAAGTGAAGTCAATGCTTTTGGGTTACTAACAATGAGCAGTGGTAACCCACCAATCGTTCATTAATGATTTACACACTCAAGAGTACTAGAAACGGAATATGAGAGGATGTGGTCTAACGGCTAGAGCGGTTGACCTAGAAACTGGGGAACCAGGTTCGAGTCTCAGCAGGGATGCTCAACATCCTGTGATTCTGGGCAAATCACTTAATTTCCTTGTGCCGAACAAAATGAATGTGCCTGTCTGTAACTCAACTGGTGCTCATGTATAGCACACTGATACCTTCGGATCGAGTTTGCGCTGTATAAAACAATTTTTTTTTTTTTTAAATAGTCATTTTGATTTGCCAAGATCTAGTGCACGCAATAATGGTAACATCACAGAAGATATTAAGTAGCTAAGCTTTTCAATAACAGTGAAAACAGTAAAGAAATCATAACATCACAATTCATAGCCCTTATCACTCTCACTATGCTAACTCTAAGCACTAAGCTACTTCTAGCAGATGAATAAATAATAAGCCTGAGTTTCAGAGGTGGAGCGTATCTGGAAAATTTGATTTGTTGTCTGTTTAGAATAACTTGCCAACTATTTCGAGCACAAAGACAAGGAAATTGTGTCTATGTGAGAGCACAATCTTGGCACCAGTTAGTGAAGGCAGAATGCAGTGCCTTGCAGAGCCTCGGAGAGTCTTGCTGGAGGCTTCTTCAGTCAAGATATATTCTGGTTCTGTACTCATCTGGATCTGCAATTTGCAATCTGCAACCTGGGTGAAGTTTCTCTCTCCTGACAAGTGGTAAAGTGGCAGCCCTTTTATACTGTATCTTATCTAAGATGGAAATTCCAACATTACCTTAGGAATGTCTTGACAAAATCATGTACATCAGTAGATGTACTAATAACGTAAAAATAAGTCAATGCAGACTATGTTGTTTGGGTTATTGTTGTTATTTGACTTTGAAAACGGAATCTGTCCCAGACTGATGCTGCACTGGGTGTTTTTACCTATGTCATTGATGAGATGATATGACACATTTAGAGGTCAAAAGGATGTGACATATTTACAGTTTCTCAGTTAGAGAAAGGCCACCATGTTTTAGACATAGGGAGTTAAAAACCGCCATTTGCTGGGCAGGCCAGTGACAAGATCGAGCCTTGCCCTGCACAAAATAGAGTCTGCATTTAGGTGGTCAAGAACCTAAAGCTGAAAAGCAAGGGATTAAAATAGTTAACATAATAGAATTATGAAGGGAAACAGTCATCAGATTTATGACATTCCTGGAATAATTTCTGAAGTAAGCAATCACTAAATAGTCATTGCCTGCGTTTTTGATTGATCTTGCTTATCAAAACTTCACGACATAGGGACTCATTATGATGTCAGTTGGAAAGGCTCCGAACGGCAGTCGGATTCACCAAAACCGTGTCAGAACCTATGTTTCCGACTTGGTCGGAAACATTTCCGACCGACCGATTATGTCGGTCGGAAAGCAAACCGTTCGGTCAGTCCAAATCGGTTCCGACCGGCAACTCCGGGTTGGCCAAAGCCCAATTGTACGGCTCTACGGACCGCGTTTACGACCGACGCATTACAATGTCGGATTCGGACAGCCTTTCCGAATCAGTCTGTCTGACAGGAAAAGGCTGTCGGAAACTGACTTTCATTCTGAGGCCTCCGGTTGGAGGCCGTAGGGGTACCCATGGGACCCCTCTTTCAAACCATGCATAGTGTGGCAGGCACCATGGAGTGCCCACCACAGGGTGCATGGTTTTCCGCAGCCACACCTTTTTTCAGTGGGAGCCTGTGTTGTCGGTCGGAATACAGGCTATCATTGGAGTCAATGGGAGACTTTCTGAACGGTGTTCGGGTCGGTTTGCTTTCCGACCGACATCGTAATGAGGCCCATACTCGTTACACATTTACAGAATAAAAGCATATGTCAAAAACATGCATTTGATGAAACAGTAATTCATCACTTGACACATGTTCAATAGCGCATGTATTCAAAATGAAATTAAAAAGGGTTATCTGCACTGGAAGACATGATATTTACAACAAACTTATAATACTTACTTTCAGTTTGGGACCAGCAAGAAGAATGATTCAAGGGCTCAATTTAATAGCAATTTAAACTCCAATTTAATGAAAAGGTCAGATTTTATATTACAATTTTGAAAATTACACTTCGTGAAATTTGGCATTTTTATGCCTAAAGTTAAAAGGGCCTTCCTGCCAGTGTCCAGTGTCACATCACTGCTGATGGCTCCCCTGTGGTGAGATGTGGATTGCTCCCAGACAGTGGACAGGGGGTTAGGGTGTGGAGAGGTGTTTGTTTCCTTGGGCAAGATGGCCTGGGGGCTGCAACTAGCCTCTTCCTCAGTTTCAAAGAATACCTACCATGTCATTGGCAGATGTAACTCACACCTAGGCCTGCCTACTCCTTCTCTTCCTAGTCACCTTGGCTCCAAACCCAGTGGGAGAGGGAGTTGCCAAGAATTGGTTTGGAGTGACCACAAGGGAGGGTTTGCCCATTATCATAGACATACCTCTGGGTGGGAACAGAGAGCTCTGACGAGGGTAAGATAGGATCTGACAGGTGGCATTTAGATAAAGAAGGGTGCTGTGGAATAGTGTACAGTAAAACAAGCTGGAATGCTGCAAAAGTGGGTAGGGGCACCTGTGGGAAATTATATCCTATTGGTTAAGGACTGGCCAGGATTTCCCCCCACCCACAGGCTGGCAATTGGCATAAATGTGGCATCCGCAGTAGTTCACTCAGAACACTCCTGGACCTGTGAATAATCAGAAGGACTGCCCTGCTGTCTGAAGAACCTAATGGGAGGCTGGATGTGCTTGCCTTGAACCAAAGGCCTGATAAGTGACTCCCAGGATCAGTTGGCTGACCTCCTGCTTGAGTTACAGGGGTACAACAAGCTTCCAGAGTCTCTTCTCTTACAACTGCTCAGCTGACCAGTATGAGGACCTGCCATTGACCCTGCTGCTGGATTCTGTTGGAGTAAGCCCTTACCCCTAAGTGGTACCCCCCTAGGTCCTGGACAGTTGGCTGGTGTTAGAGTATACTCCTCCTGTTCTCAAACAGCAAGAAGTGGGACTTAGAAACTTTTTGCCAACTTTCTGCCGGAACAAAATACTGAGACCAGGATCATCATTAAAGCTGCAGTTACTTGGCCTCAGCTTGCTGATTTGTGCAGCTGAATGAGACCTGACATACAGAAAGGTTTCTAAGTCCGAACATATAGGGCTTTATCGGGACTGATGCTGAGCAGCATTCATCGATGTGGAAGCATTCCAGGGGACAGACTTCGGACTTCACCTGCCTTTCTCAATCACCGCACTGGGACCCTACTCTTAAGCAGCCTGCCGTTGCCAAGCCCCACTTTGGATCCAGCTCTCAGCTTGCCCCACCAATGACTCATCACAACCACTTTTTCTCCATAAATGTTTATAAGTCAGAAGATAAACTTTCCACCAGGATGAACCTGGTCCTTGTATCCGACCCACAAGCCATTGCGGTGAGTCTTAACTTTTGACTTTGACCTGGTCTAGTTGGACAAGATATTATATCTTATAAGTCAAAAATAGCCTTCTTTTGAAGCGAAAAAGGGGATTTGAAGAGTTGCATACTACTGCAGCTTCTTTGAGAAATAGGCATTGTGAACAGGGATCCTTCATCAGGGAACAGCCCAGACAGGATAGTGAACTTTCTAGCCATAATGCAAAGCTACACAGAGAAACAAAGCTTCAACAGCGGACTATTGGTTGTGCACCTCATGCAAGTTTCCTTAATTTACAAAGTCCTGCGAAACGAAACCCTGGCACCAGCCGTTACGTGATGCCTCTGTGTACCAGATCCTGAAAATTGCAGCTGCAAGTGGGTGCGCGCCAGGCAATGAAGTCCAACATACGCTTGTTGTAACAAAAAGGTCTTTATTTCAAATCAGTATTTCTTATACGGTAATAGAACATTCAGCTCAGCCAACGCGTTTCGTTCTCTCTTGGAGAACTTCATCAGGGCTTAAGTAAAGCGAGGCGAAATGTCAAAATAATCATAGAAGGTAGTCCAAAGTAGATGCTCCAGTGTATTGCGCTGGACGCAAACGGGAATTCTCAGGGCTAAGTCAAGCCCGGAAGAGAAGATCGTCGTAGTATAACAACTGAGTCCGTCTGTACAAACGGGAATTCCCAGGGCTAAGTCAAACCCAGAAGAGAAGATCGTCGTAGTATAACAACCGAGTCCGTCTGTACAGTCTATTATTTGCTATTATTTAGCAAAGAGCAGTAAATATGGAAGCTGACCGATTAAGTAAAGTACGCATGAGCAAACAGCACAGTTTTATTAACATGTGAACCGTTTCATTTATTTTCGCGAATAAGGGAAAAAAACACGATTTTCCTATATTGAATATGTGTGTGTGTAAGGAGAAGCGTGGCCACATGAAGTAAGTGGTTGAGAGGGATGCAGGAGAAAACTAATTCTTCATCTATAGCAGAACAAACTTTGCTCAGGTCTTGAGACTGTTTCTCATTTCCTTCACAGCTGTCATAAGTGTGATTTAAAGCTAGTCCTTGCTTGTCAGCCAACTATAGTACGCAAATCGTCACCTACACTTTCACTTTCCCATTGTAAAATGTAGCTTGCAAATCCCATTGTATTTGTATCTAGTGGTATTTATATAGCACACACCTTTCTGTGAAGAAACGGAGCGCTGTAAATTAGATGAGGGGTTGAGAGGCAATCATAGATCATGTACATCAAGTGGAGATTACACAAATACATTTTACACATATTTAGGCAGAGGAAGATTAAGGGATTTGCCCAGAATTACATGATGTTGGGTCCAGCACCGATGAAAGGAGCCAAAGAGAACAGCTCAACCCGCTAGCCCACATATCATCGCCATTTACTGCAGTGGTCTGAAAAACTATGCCTGGCTGAAATGCACTTTCGTGACAATGAGTCACTTGACATTTAAGCTTCTTTACCAAATAATAATAATAATAATAACGATGATGATGATAATAATAATAACAATATAATAAATGTAAAAGCAGTGTTGTGACAATGGTTTTGTGCTCTTGGGCCTCTGGTAGATGATGTGTTATTTCTCAGCTGAGCATTGAGGCTTTCCATGCACACCTGCAATGTTCTGTTTTTGCAATCATTATATTTTTCGCATGGATAAGTCCACACATTTCCTTGAGTGGGCTTACAGGCTTGATATGACACACCTCGCAGTGTCCGCCTGCTCCCCAGCCAAGCAGAGCAAGGACCCCTGCTGTGCTAGGGCCCGCCCCTTCAATTACAAGTGATTCATGTTTGCTCTTCCTGTAGGAACCTTCCCAGAAGCAAGACCCGGATATTCTGGAGAAAATGGAAGGAGTTCAGTAATGTAGTTTCAGCCCACAGGAAGCGAAAGGTCATTAGTAATAATTACGAAGGCAGTGACATAACTCATTGCCACCTGACACAATGAGGCAGGAGCGCACTGTAGTTCCAGGCTGCATTAAAGGAAGAGGATAGCGACTGATTGGCATCTTGTTTGCATTGTAAGGAAATCGATTTGTCATTTTCAGCGCTAGTGGACATTCTATCTCGGATGGCAGTACTAACCAATCACTGCAGGACTTCACTGTACATTGTGCTATTCACTTGGATTACAGTGTCGGGGATAAGAATGTCTGTAAACAGAGATCTGTACATTCAGGGTACATTCCTGCTTAGCGACATCCCTAAAGTAGTTACCACATGCAAAGAAATACTTAGTACATAATTAAACATGCCTTTTCCATGTGCTAACATCTCTCTGAGCAAAGGTGCAAATGAACCAATGAATGAATGAATGAATGAATGTTGGAAAGTGGGTTATTAGTAGTGGTAAATATGCATCTACCACTGGCAATAAGACCACTAACACAGTCTAGAGCTAAGAATAGGTCTCAATAAATTATTCCCATGCTCAACCCTGGGTTGCTTGGCTGCGAGAAGGCAGGCTTAACTTAAGAGACAGGTATGTAAAGAATTTATAAACACCAAAATAAATAATTAAGACATAACACACAATAAAAATCCAACACCAATTTATAGAAATAGAAAATATTGGTATCTTTAAAATGACACCAAAATGACAAAAACCAATGTAGGGAACTGGAGATATTAATTTGGAAAGAATAGGCACTTTCTAGCGCTTAGAAAGCTGACAGGGACAAAGTCAAAGTTTCAGGCCGATCGCGATGGAGCCCTGCTCAGACACCCCTCGCCGTAGGCCTCAGTCAAAATTTTACCTTCTGACTTAGAAACTTTTCTGGAGTTTTTTCTACAGAGGTCCCTCGATGCTCTTCACCAGGCCGGATTTGGTGAAGGTTCACCGGCTTGCTTTTCAGGGAGCTCCCGGTCAAACTTTCGGGGCTTTTCAGTGGGACGAACCAGCAGGTCAGGCTCGCTCGCAGATGAAGGTGGCTGGCTTGGCCCTCACAGTTGAGTCAGCCCCCTTATGGAGCTCTTTTCCAGAGTTGCTTCAAACTTCCTCTTGAGGGTCCAAAGTGTCCAAAACACAATCCAAGGATCTGGAATCTCCAAGATGGTCCTTGAAAGGCTGAGACCACAATTCCGCCAACGCACCTGGACAAAACCCTTACAAATCCACTTGACGCACTCCAGGCAGGGGATTCTTGGCGGTGAGGGTCCAGGTGAGCTCTGTTAACATGTAGCTTGCAGGAAGTCCACTCTTTATTCCGCTTGAAGCCAGGTACATCCACAGAGCTGTAGTTCCCGATAATGCAGCAGGCACAGTCAGTCAGCATGCAGGGCCTGATGGTGTAAATCAAGTTTCCAGCTTGACAAACCTTTTTCTTTTCTAAGTTTCAAGCACAAGATCTGAGAGGCTCTGCACCTCTCACATATTTAGTTAGTGTTCTCTGGGGTCAAGCAGGGGAGCACTCCTGTCCAATGAAGTGCAGGGCAACACCCCAGAGCATGACCACTTCCTCCAAAGTGTGGCATAATCTTTTCCAAGAAAGCACTATTGCTCCAAAATTCAGTATGTCGGAAATATCAGCAGAGGACCAAGAACTAGTTAAAACAACTTCCAGTACAGCCCATTTCCATAGCTCTCCTCTCCCTACCATCTGCAAATTCCTGCCTTAAGCCTGCCACCTGGCTGGGTCAGAGGGGCTGGTAGACAGATGGACCTGGCATTCCCTTCCTGTCCTATTCCCCCTTTGAAGCTTCAAGCTTTACGACCTTTCCCCCCTTCTCTGGCATTGCTGTGTAGCAGAGCTCTCTCCACTAGATAGCCTCTCCCTGGGTGAGGTACTTATCACTTCTTCAAAGAAGGCGTGCTAATCCTGTTAACTCTGGCCAATCAGGAAAGAGAGCATGAAGGCTGAATTTGGATTTAAAGACAAAAAAGACTTATAACTTCTTTTCGGTACAATTTAAGATAAATTCAGCAATGGCATATTGCTGGATTTGTAAATACCATTCTCCTAAGTTCTTGAGTGATATCTTATTCAATTCCTAGCGATAGTTATGCATTCATAAACTATTGCCATGTTATCCTATGGGGCTAGGCATCTACAATGGGGTAGGTACCTGCAGTTTGGAATTTCTCCATCATCAGGGCATATAAAACATCTTTTATAAGGGCCCTGCTTATAGTTACATGACCCCCACCCCTGGGACACCTAGGGCAGACTTTAGGGGTCCTGAATATGCAAAGATATTGTAGATCCTAACTCCAGAGTGCTCCTAGCACCAAAGTCGATTTTGGAAGACACTTTACTACAATGGGGAAAGGGAAATGTGCAGTTTCTTTAACCCCAGGGCATATGAAACATATTCTATAAGGACCCTCCTTATAATGACATGACTCCCACCCCTAGGGCACCTAGGAGAGACCCTGGGGGTATGTAAAATGCCAACATATTGTAGTTTATCACTTTTTAAGTGCCCCTACTACCAAAGTCAAGTTTGGGCACAATTTACATTCAAAAGCAGTGCTGCAACACAAGGCTGTTTTTAAAATGACTTCAGGCTCTCAGCAGTGTACACATGCAAGTGCAGAAAGGGCTGCTGGCCTCTAAACTGCCATGGCCTATTATATACTAGGAACATATAGGTCATTTTAATCCCCCGCCCTATTATCTACTTGGGACTTATAGGGTAGGTCATGCCAATTGTATGTGTACCCTAATATATGGTGTATCCTCATGTATGTGGGTGTTTTCACTGTGTTTTCAACATAGCACTGACCCTGGGCCTGGTTACATAGAGCCCAGGGACAGTCAGAGTTAGTTACCACCTGTACCAGTCAGCAAAAAATGGAGGTGCACAGGGCACACAGTATGACTTTCCAACATGAATCAGACAAGCAATAGGCTTAGACTATAGGCCAAGGATCGAATGAGGCAGCAGTGAAACTGTGCAATGAAAAGAAGTTCACAGCCCTTCTCATGAACACATTCCTGTTGTAATAAAGATGGCAAAACAGTCTTTAAAGTTTATTTTCAAATCCTTTTCTGAAAAGATTAAGTTTCAGCTAGGAAATCCATTTAAATCCCGTCATATCTCAAATGTGCTCCAACCAGACAACTTAGTTGAACTGCTTGAAACCTCACACCGTAAGCTTTTTACAGACATCTGCTAAACTCATCAGACAGAAATTTGACAGTGACGAGTCACATTCCTTTAGGCTAATGGAGGTATCTAGGCAGTCATACTGTTGGATATTTCAGCTACATTTGACTTCTTTATCAGGAGACTGATAGAGTGCAACCTTGCTCTTCCATTTGTAGGGGTGCATTATACCCATGATTAGTCTGCATCCACATATAATCTGTTGTCAAATTAACATTAGGGCATTAGAACGTAAATTGTAATAACGTGTAAGTGAAGTGTTAGATATTTTCTTCATGTACTCAAAAAATTAACGTAGTAAACGTACGCATTTAGATGAATCATATACGTGTGAAGTGTATTCGTAACTAATGAACTTTCTATATAAAGGCTCATATAATGTGTGTATATTAGTGGTTCATATATTCATTGATTTTAAAATGTGTGCTTTGTTCTTATGTTAGCCGAATTTGGTGGGCCTAACTTTCATTTCTCCCTGTTCGCTCTTAAGTTGAAATTGCTAATTAGAGTTTATTTGCCTGTGGAATCTTTTCCCCTTTTACGTTTCTGTTGCAGGTGCAAGAATTCGTCCTTGTTAGTTAGAATAACGTCTTTGTTTTAGGAGCTAGATGGACATAGGGAGGAGAAGATGCCTATGACTAAGCAGAGCTGATAACGTAGGAGGATGTTGTTCGTGTCTGGAACGGCCTGGGAACCAAGGTCATCGAGCAAGAGCTGAATGTATTATTACTTCATGGAAAATTACCTACAAGAAGGTGTCCAACTGGAGGAGGTGGTCATGTAATATATTTGTGGGTGTGATTTTCGACTTTTGTATTGGGGTTAGGGACAGAGCCCTGGCGACTTCTGCCTTACCTGAAGAGTGGAGAGCATCTTAGAACGAGCTCTGCAGCTTTACGCTACTCGACCCATTCAACGTGAGTGGGCTTCTTAGGAAGTCTTCACGTGCTGACACCTTTCTGGGAGCTTGCCTGGGGAATGCTAAGTAGGGATATCATGAAAGAAGTAGTGTGGGGACAGACAATGCTTTTGTTTATTACCCACCAATGAAGAAGGCTCTGGATGTGGTTTCTATAATCATTTGTGTCCTGATTTTGGAATTGGTTATTCTGTGCATGTTGCACTGTCTAAATTTTATTCGTAGGTTTTGTTTTTTATTAGTGCATTGGTATCTTTACACTCTCGTATTGAGGTGTGTATATGTCCAATTGTTCTTGGATTTATAATAAAAATATAAAAATTTGGATTAGGAGTCTGTGCTCCTTTGGGGTCATGGGCAATGGTAAAGTAGAATTGGCAAATTATTTTTCCTCCCCTCTACACTTTTAAGCAGGAAACAACTAGCCATCGACCAGGGGTTCCAGAGTAAATCTAGAATGTGGAACACAGCTCCATCAAGACCATTTTTGCTTAACTTTCCACTAAAAAGCATGGACAGATTTTCAGTGCTATGGTAAAAATAGCATTTTGCCTGTTGGAGCTTTCACTAACCACTGAAAAAGATAATATTTTCAGATTGCTTCCATAAATAAAACAACTCTGCCTGCTATCAGCCTGAACCTCCTGTCCTATACTTTTTTTATGGGCGCTCAAGTCCGATTGCAGTGCAATATAATGGATCCAACTAGTCAAAGGTCACTTGTGGGTTTTCACATTCTTCATACACGAGTCCCCCGTTTTTAGGTCAATGTTAACCAAACAATGATTACAAATGGCGATGAAACGGAACAAAACAAAGTCATGTCAAAAACAATGGCTGGAAATGGGCAATGTTTACTACTGAATGGATGGGGATTAGGGATAGAAGCAAGGGAGCCAAGGGTGCTTTAAGGAGCTCAGGAGCCCAGAAGTCAACCAAGGTCCTTCTCCCAAAGAGCACAACCATGCTGTCCAGGGCTTGGATGAGGAGACGGCTGCTAAAACTAGCTCATGCATCTTTTTTTAGCCCCTTACACCAAGAGAACCTAGAGACACTAGAGGCAACAGCCACGAAGACTGACCTCAGACCCAGGGTTGTGGGAGGCTCAACACAGCATTTGCTCAGCTCGTCACTGGGAGGGGACGACCTGTCCCACCTAATAAATCAATTAGAGGAAGAGGGAAAAACGCAATCCACACAGGATTGAGGCTATTTTGGCCTACAGAGCGGGATCCTGCGGTGCCAGCTCAGCTATGTACAGGGGCTCCACGGGAGCGACACCGCTACCTACAAAAATAGGCCATAAAGGATGCAAAAATGACAGTAAAATGCAGCAAATCAAATAGCCCCAAACTCGAAAGACTCACAAGTCCTTTCGAAAGATCGTTTATATCTCCACTCTAAGGAATGGGAAAATATGCTGGCTTCCTTCGGCAACAAAGTACCGGCAATCCAAAGCCCAATTACAACCAGCAATTAACATGTCTCCTGTGCTACCTTACATTCACTCCACTAATTCATATCTTTTTCCTAGTACATACATGTTTAGTGATCTCGTGTTTCTCCTGACGAGTGCTGTAGCAAACTTTCTTCCAGATGCATTCATTTGAATAATTCATATCTCGAGTAGATAGATGTTAAGTGATGTAGTGCTTCTCATAACGACTGCTGCAGCAAACTGTCTTTCAGATGCCAGGTGATAGAGAGAGTCCTATTTAGCAATGGTGGTAAGAGAGAGACATTGCAGCGACTCAGGTCTGAAATAGATAGGGCTTGAGCAGGACCTTAGCTATGGTCATGATAATTGAGTCGCATCTGGGATCCAGACAAGGCCCCAACAAATCTTACCATGTCCTAAATCTTACTGCACCCCAACTGTGCTGCAGTGCCTGAAAGATGTCAGGGTGAACTCTCCAACTTTACTCTATATCTGAGCTTAGCGCACCGAATGGCAATCAAGAGCCTGCTTTCTATAAAAATGCTGGGAGCAGCACTATGTCAAAGGATCACAGTTGAAATCTAAACCTTGATGGAAAAACTCGGACAACTATTCATCAGGGCCATAGCAAACAAGTGCATTCAGCATGTCAAGTTATAAATAGTCAAAATATGCTTTGGAAGTGGGTTTTTAATATTCCCAAGCATTGTACATGTAAGAAATCTTGGTTTCCATCAGACATATAAGAATTTAGGGTGTATTTACATAATTTTACTAATAATGTTTTTTTAACACTAAGTAAAACAAGGATCACTGAGCTATTCAGCATAAAAGCACATCTGGAACCAAGTTATGCTCTGATACAAGCACATTATCTGAGCTATTGTATGATGTTTCCAACCTCTGACCAAAGAATGAACACACATCTCTCCAGCAAGAGCATTAGCAAGAAACCTGAAACTTTCTAGATAAGTGTAGATCTTTGCAGCAGGTCTTAAAGCTAGTGTTTTCAGTCCCTGGGTCTTGTTGGTTGGTTCAGCTTTCACAGAGGAAAAAAGTTATTATGAGAATTCCCTACTAGGCTGTATTTTTTAGTCATCAATAACTCATAATCCAAAATTAAAAATGTGGATGCCACAGCTAGGATTGGAAAGACCATAGGAATAGGGCCAAAGGAAGCAAAAACAGAGGACTATGACAATGATGGACAGTTTGACCAGTGCCAGGATGAGCAGGAGCAGGAGGACCAGGACCCAGGGGCCATGACCATGCGACCCAGAGAGAGGAAGACTAGAATCAGATGGATTAGGGTTAAGGGGACTACAAGGGGCAAGAGGAGTAGGATCAGGACCAAGGCTAAAAAGAGCAACAATAGAATCAGGACACTGAGAACTGAGAATAGATTTAGGACCTGGAGGACCAGGAAGATCAAGTCCAGGAGAAATAAGGGGGTTAAGACAACCAGAACCTCTTCTCTTCGAAGTGCCATCAAAATACAAATATTATTTGAGGACTACTTTGTAAATGTGAGAGTTAGCAGCAAGATACATCACAAATGTGTGGTTCCAAACCTTACAGGACAATTTATATCTCATCAAGAGAGCTGTGACTTCGGAGGCACACCAGACCTTATTGAGCTTCAGTAATTTTCAGGTCCTTTTCACAGCATGGAGGCATGCTCATGCTATTATTTAGCAAAGAGCAGTAAATATGGAAGCTGACCAATTAAGAAAAGTACGCATGAGCAAACAGCACAGTTTTATTAACATGTGAACCGTTTAATTTATTTTCGCGAATAAGGGAAAAAACACGATTTTCCTATATTGAATATGTGTGTGTGTAAGGAGAAGCGTGGCCACATGAAGTAAGTGGTTGAGAGGGATGCAGGGGAAAACTAATTCTTCATCTATAGCAGAACAAACTTTGCTCAGGTCTTGAGACTGTTTCTCATTTCCTTCACAGCTGTCATAAGTGTGATTTAAAGCTAGTCCTTGCTTGTCAGCCAACTATAGTACGCAAATCGTCACCTACACTTTCACTTTCCCATTGTAAAATGTAGCTTGCAAATCCCATTGTATTTGTATCTAGTGGTATTTATATAGCACACACCTTTCTGTGAAGAAACGGAGCGCTGTAAATTAGATGAGGGGTTGAGAGGCAATCATAGATCATGTACATCAAGTGGAGATTACACAAATACATTTTACACATATTTAGGCAGAGGAAGATTAAGGGATTTGCCCAGAATTACATGATGTTGGGTCCAGCACCGATGAAAGGAGCCAAAGAGAACAGCTCAACCCGCTAGCCCACATATCATCGCCATTTACTGCAGTGGTCTGAAAAACTATGCCTGGCTGAAATGCACTTTCGTGACAATGAGTCACTTGACATTTAAGCTTCTTTACCAAATAATAATAATAATAATAACGATGATGATGATGATGATGATAATAATAATAATATAATAAATGTAAAAGCAGTGTTGTGACAATGGTTTTGTGCTCTTGGTCCTCTGGTAGAATGATGTGTTATTTCTCAGCTGAGCATTGAGGCTTTCCATGCACACCTGCAATGTTCTGTTTTTGCAATCATTATATTTTTCGCATGGATAAGTCCACACATTTCCTTGAGTGGGCTTACAGGCTTGATCTGACACACCTCGCAGTGTCCGCCTGCTCCCCAGCCAAGCAGAGCAAGGACCCCTGCTGTGCTAGGGCCCGCCCCTTCAATTACAAGTGATTCATGTTTGCTTTTCCTGTAGGAACCTTCCCAGCAGCAAGACCCGGATATTCTGGAGAAAATGGAAGGAGTTCAGTAATGTAGTTTCAGCCCACAGGATGCGAAAGGTCATTAGTAATAATTACGAAGGCAGTGACATAACTCATTGCCACCTGACACAATGAGGCAGGAGCGCACTGTAGTTCCAGGCTGCATTAAAGGAAGAGGATAGCGACTGATTGGCATCTTATTTGCATTGTAAGGAAATCGGTTTGTCATTTTCAGCGCTAGTGGACATTCTATCTCGGATGGCAGTACTAACCAATCACTGCAGGACTTCACTGTACATTGTGCTATTCACTTGGATTACAGTGTCGGGGATAAGAATGTCTGTAAACAGAGATCTGTACATTCAGGGTACATTCCTGTTTAGCGACATCCCTAAAGTAGTTACCACATGCAAAGAAATACTTAGTACATAATTAAACATGCCTTTTCCATGTGCTAACATCTCTCTGAGCAAAGGTGCAAATGAACCAATGAATGAATGAATGAATGTTGGAAAGTGGGTTATTAGTAGTGGTAAATATGCATCTACCACTGGCAATAAGGCCACTAACACAGTCTAGAGCTAAGAATAGGTCTCAATAAATTATTCCCATGCTCAACCCTGGGTTGCTTGGCTGCGAGAAGGCAGGCTTAACTTAAGAGACAGGTATGTAAAGAATTTATAAACACCAAAATAAATAATTAAGACATAACACACAATAAAAATCCAACACCAATTTATAGAAATAGAAAATATTGGTATCTTTAAAATGACACCAAAATGACAAAAACCAATATAGGGAACCGGAGATATTAATTTGGAAAGAATAGGCACTTTCTAGCGCTTAGAAAGCTGACAGGGACAAAGTCAAAGTTTCAGGCCGATCGCGATGGAGCCCTGCTCAGACACCCCTCGCCGTAGGCCTCAGTCAAAATTTTACCTTCTGACTTAGAAACTTTTCTGGAGTTTTTTCTACAGAGGTCCCTCGATGCTCTTCACCAGGCCGGATTTGGTGAAGGTTCACCGGCTTGCTTTTCAGGGAGCTCCCGGTCAAACTTTCGGGGCTTTTCAGTGGGACGAACCAGCAGGTCAGGCTCGCTCGCAGATGAAGGTGGCTGGCTTGGCCCTCACAGTTGAGTCAGCCCCCTTATGGAGCTCTTTTCCAGAGTTGCTTCAAACTTCCTCTTGATGGTCCAAAGTGTCCAAAACACAATCCAAGGATCTGGAATCTCCAAGATGGTCCTTGAAAGGCTGATACCACAATTCCGCCAATGCACCTGGACAAAACCCTTACAAATCCACTTGACGCACTGCAGGCAGGGGATTCTTGGTGGTGAGGGTCCAGGTGAGCTCTGTTAACATGTAGCTTGCAGGAAGTCCACTCTTTATTCTGCTTGAAGCCAGGTACATCCACAGAGCTGTAGTTCCCGATAATGCAGCAGGCACAGTCAGTCAGCATGCAGGGCCTGATGGTGTAAATCAAGTTTCCAGCTTGACAAACCTTTTTCTTTTCTAAGTTTCAAGCACAAGATCTGAGAGGCTCTGCACCTCTCACATATTTAGTTAGTGTTCTCTGGGGTCAAGCAGGGGAGCACTCCTGTCCAATGAGGTGCAGGGCAACACCCCAGAGCATGACCACTTCCTCCAAAGTGTGGCATAATCTTCTCCAAGAAAGCACTATTGCTCCAAAATTCAGTATGTCGGAAATACCAGCAGAGGACCAAGAACTAGTTAAAACAACTTCCAGTACAGCCCATTTCCATAGCTCTCCTCTCCCTACCATCTGCAAATTCCTGCCTTAAGCCTGCTACCTGGCTGGGTCAGAGGGGCTGGTAGACAGATGGATCTGGCATTCCCTTCCTGTCCTATTCCCCCTTTGAAGCTTCAAGCTTTACGACCTTTCCCCCCTTCTCTGGCATTGCTGTGTAGCAGAGCTCTCTCCACTAGATAGCCTCTCCCTGGGCGAGGCACTTATCACTTCTTCAAAGAAGGCGTGCTAATCCTGTTAACTCTGGCCAATCAGGAAAGAGAGCATGAAGGCTGAATTTGGATTTAAAGACAAAAAAGACTTATAACTTCTTTTCTGTACAATTTAAGATAAATTCAGCAATGGCATATTGCTGGATTTGTCAATACCATTCTCCTAAATTCTTGAATGATATCTTATTCAATTCCTAGCGATAGTTATGCATTCATAAACTATTGCCATGTTATCCTATGGGGCTAGGCATCTACAATGGGGTACCTGCAGTTTGGAATTTCTCCATCATCAGGGCATATAAAACATCTTTTATAAGGGCCCTGCTTATAGTTACATGACCCCCACGGACACCTAGGGCAGACTTTAGGGGTCCTGAATATGCAAAGATATTGTAGATCCTAACTACAGAGTGCTCCTAGCACCAAAGTCGATTTTGGAAGACACTTTACTACAATGGGGAAAGGGAAATATGCAGTTTCTTTAACCCCAGGGCATATAAAACATATTTTATAAGGACCCTCCTTATAATGACATGACTCCCACCCCTAGGGCACCTAGGAGAGACCCTGGGGGTATGTAAAATGCCAACATATTGTAGTTTATCACTTTTTAAGTGCCCCTACTACCAAAGTCAAGTTTGGGCACAATTTACATTCAAAAGCAGTGCTGCAACACAAGGCTGTTTTTAAAATGACTTCAGGCTCTCAGCAGTGTACACATGCAAGTGCAGAAAGGGCTGCTGGCCTCTAAACTGCCATGGCCTATTATATACTAGGAACATATAGGTCATTTTAATCCCCCGCCCTATTATCTACTAGGGACTTATAGGGTAGGTCATGCCAATTGTATGTGTATCCTCATGTATGTGGGTGTTTTCACTGTGTTTTCAACATAGCACTGACCCTGGGCCTGGTTACATAGAGCCCAGGGACAGTCAGAGTTAGTTACCACCTGTACCAGTCAGCAAAAAATGGAGGTGCACAGGGCACACAGTATGACTTTCCAACAATGAATCAGACAAGCAATAGGCTTAGACTATAGGCCAAGGATCGAATGAGGCAGCAGTGAAACTGTGCAATGAAAAGAAGTTCACAGCCCTTCTCATGAACACATTCCTGTTGTAATAAAGATGGCAAAACAGTTTTTAAAGTTTATTTTCAAATCCTTTTCTGAAAAGATTAAGTTTCAGCTAGGAAATCCATTTAAATCCCGTCATATCTCAAATGTGCTCCAACCAGACAACTTAGTTGAACTGCTTGAAACCTCACACCGTAAGCTTTTTACAGACATCTGCTAAACTCATCAGACAGAAATTTGACAGTGACGAGTCACATTCCTTTAGGCTAATGGAGGTATCTAGGCAGTCATACTGTTGGATATTTCAGCTACATTTGACTTCTTTATCAGGAGACTGATAGAGTGCAACCTTGCTCTTCCATTTGTAGGGGTGCATTATACCCATGATTAGTCTGCATCCACATATAATCTGTTGTCAAATTAACATTAGGGCATTAGAACGTAAATTGTAATAACGTGTAAGTGAAGTGTTAGATATTTTCTTCATGTACTCAAAAAATTAACGTAGTAAACGTACGCATTTAGATGAATCATATACGTGTGAAGTGTATTCGTAACTAATGAACTTTCTATATAAAGGCTCATATAATGTGTGTATATTAGTGGTTCATATATTCATTGATTTTAAAATGTGTGCTTTGTTCTTATGTTAGCCGAATTTGGTGGGCCTAACTTTCATTTCTCCCTGTTCGCTCTTAAGTTGAAATTGCTAATTAGAGTTTATTTGCCTGTGGAATCTTTTTCCCTTTTACATTTCTGTTGCAGGTGCAAGAATTCGTCCTTGTTAGTTAGAATAACGTCTTTGTTTTAGGAGCTAGATGGACATAGGGAGGAGAAGATGCCTATGACTAAGCAGAGCTGATAACGTAGGAGGATGTTGTTCGTGTCTGGAACGGCCTGGGAACCAAGGTCATCGAGCAAGAGCTGAATGTATTATTAATTCATGGAAAATTACCTACTAGAAGGTGTCCAACTGGATGAGGTGGTCATGTAATATATTTGTGGGTGTGATTTTCGACTTTTGTATTGGGGTTAGGGACAGAGCCCTGGGGACTTCTGCCTTACCTGAAGAGTGGAGAGCATCTTAGAACGAGCTCTGTAGCTTTACGCTACTCGACCCATTCAACGTGAGTGGGCTTCTTAGGAAGTCTTCACGTGTTGACACCTTTCTGGGAGCTTGCCTGGGGAATGCTAAGTAGGGATATCATGATAGAAGTAGTGTGGGGACAGACAATGCTTTTGTTTATTACCCACCAATGAAGAAGGCTCTGGATGTGGTTTCTATAATCATTTGTGTCCTGATTTTGGAATTGGTTATTCTGTGCATGTTGCACTGTCTAAATTTTATTCGTAGGTTTTGTTTTTTTATTAGTGCATTGGTATCTTTACACTCTCGTATTCAGGTGTGTATATGTCCAATTGTTCTTGGATTTATAATAAAAATATAAAAATTTGGATTAGGAGTCTGTGCTCCTTTGGGGTCATGGGCAATGGTAAAGTAGAATTGGCAAATTATTTTTCCTCCCCTCTACACTTTTAAGCAGGAAACAACTAGCCATCGACCAGGGGTTCCAGAGTAAATCTAGAATGTGGAACACGGCTCCATCAAGACCATTTTTGCTTAACTTTCCACTAAAAAGCATGGACAGATTTTCAGTGCTATGGTAAAAATAGCATTTTGCCTGTTGGAGCTTTCACTAACCACTGAAAAAGATAATATTTTCAGATTGCTTCCATTAATTAAACAACTCTGCCTGCTATCAGCCTGAACCTCCTGTCCTATACTTTTTTTATGGGCGCTCAAGTCCGATTGCAGTGCAATATAATGGATCCAACTTGTCAAAGGTCACTTGTGGGTTTTCACATTCTTCATACACGAGTCCCCCGTTTTTAGGTCAATGTTAACCAAACAATGATTACAAATGGCGATGAAACGGAACAAAACAAAGTCTTGTCAAAAACAATGGCTGGAAATGGGCAATGTTTACTACTGAATGGATGGGGATTAGGGATAGAAGCAAGGGAGCCAACGGTGCTTTAAGGAGCTCAGGAGCCCAGAAGTCAACCAAGGTCCTTCTCCCAAAGAGCACAACCATGCTGTCCAGGGCTTGGATGAGGAGACGGCTGCTAAAACTAGCTCATGCATCTTTTTTTAGCCCCTTACACCAAGAGAACCTAGAGACACTAGAGGCAACAGCCACGAAGACTGACCTCAGACCCAGAGTTGTGGGAGGCTCAACACAGCATTTGCTCAGCTCGTCACTGGGAGGGGACGACCTGTCCCACCTAATAAATCAATTAGAGGAAGAGGGAAAAAACGCAATCCACACAGGATTGAGGCTATTTTGGCCTACAGAGCGGGATCCTGCGGTGCCAGCTCAGCTATGTACAGGGGCTCCACGGGAGCGACACCGCTACCTACAAAAATAGGCCATAAAGGATGCAAAAATGACAGTAAAATGCAGCAAATCAAATAGCCCCAAACTCGAAAGACTCACAAGTCCTTTCGAAAGATCGTTTATATCTCCACTCTAAGGAATGGGAAAATATGCTGGCTTCCTTCGGCAACAAAGTACCGGCAATCCAAAGCCCAATTACAACCAGCAATTAACATGTCTCCTGTGCTACCTTACATTCACTCCACTAATTCATATCTTTTTTCCTAGTACATACATGTTTAGTGATCTCGTGTTTCTCCTGACGAGTGCTGTAGCAAACTTTCTTCCAGATGCATTCATTTGAATAATTCATATCTCGAGTAGATACATGTTAAGTGATGTAGTGCTTCTCATAACGACTGCTGCAGCAAACTGTCTTTCAGATGCCAGGTGATAGAGAGAGTCCTATTTAGCAATGGTGGTAAGAGAGAGACATTGCAGCGACTCAGGTCTGAAATAGATATGGCTTGAGCAGGACCTTAGCTATGGTCATGATAATTGAGTCGCATCTGGGATCCAGACAAGGCCCCAACAAATCTTACCATGTCCTAAATCTTACTGCACCCCAACTGTGCTGCAGTGCCTGAAAGATGTCAGGGTGAACTCTCCAACTTTACTCTATATCTGAGCTTAGCGCACCGAATGGCAATCAAGAGCCTGCTTTCTATAAAAATGCTGGGAGCAGCACTATGTCAAAGGATCACAGTTGAAATCTAAACCTTGATGGAAAAACTCGGACAACTATTCATCAGGGCCATAGCAAACAAGTGCATTCAGCATGTCAAGTTATAAATAGTCAAAATATGCTTTGGAAGTGGGTTTTTAATATTCCCAAGCATTGTACATGTAAGAAATCTTGGTTTCCATCAGACATATAAGAATTTAGGGTGTATTTACATAATTTTACTAATAATGTTTTTTTAACACTAAGTAAAACAAGGATCACTGAGCTATTCAGCATAAAAGCACATCTGGAACCAAGTTATGCTCTGATACAAGCACATTATCTGAGCTATTGTATGATGTTTCCAACCTCTGACCAAAGAATGAACACACATCTCTCCAGCAAGAGCATTAGCAAGAAACCTGAAACTTTCTAGATAAGTGTAGATCTTTGCAGCAGGTCTTAAAGCTAGTGTTTTCAGTCCCTGGGTCTTGTTGGTTGGTTCAGCTTTCACAGAGGAAAAAAGTTATTATGAGAATTCCCTACTAGGCTGTATTTTTTAGTCATCAATAACTCATAATTAAAAATTAAAAATGTGGATGCCACAGCTAGGATTGGAAAGACCATAGGAATAGGGCCAAAGGAAGCAAAAACAGAGGACTATAACAATGATGGACAGTTTGACCAGTGCCAGGATGAGCAGGAGGACCAGGACCCAGGGGCCATGACCATGCGACCCAGAGAGAGGAAGACTAGAATCAGATGGATTAGGGTTAAGGGGACTACAAGGGGCAAGAGGAGTAGGATCAGGACCAAGGCTAAAAAGAGCAACAATAGAATCAGGACACTGAGAACTGAGAATAGATTTAGGACCTGGAGGACCAGGAAGATCAAGTCCAGGAGAAATAAGGGGTTAAGACAACCAGAACCTCTTCTCTTCGAAGTGCCATCAAAATACAAATATTATTTGAGGACTACTTTGTAAATGTGAGAGTTAGCAGCAAGATACATCACAAATGTGTGGTTCCAAACCTTACAGGACAATTTATATCTCATCAAGAGAGCTGTGACTTCGGAGGCACACCAGACCTTATTGAGCTTCAGTAATTTTCAGGTCCTTTTCACAGCATGGAGGCATGCTCATGCTATTATTTAGCAAAGAGCAGTAAATATGGAAGCTGACCGATTAAGAAAAGTACGCATGAGCAAACAGCACAGTTTTATTAACATGTGAACCGTTTAATTTATTTTCGCGAATAAGGGAAAAAACACGATTTTCCTATATTGAATATGTGTGTGTGTAAGGAGAAGCGTGGCCACATGAAGTAAGTGGTTGAGAGGGATGCAGGGGAAAACTAATTCTTCATCTATAGCAGAACAAACTTTGCTCAGGTCTTGAGACTGTTTCTCATTTCCTTCACAGCTGTCATAAGTGTGATTTAAAGCTAGTCCTTGCTTGTCAGCCAACTATAGTACGCAAATCGTCACATACACTTTCACTTTCCCATTGTAAAATGTAGCTTGCAAATCCCATTGTATTTGTATCTAGTGGTATTTATATAGCACACACCTGTCTGTGAAGAAACGGAGCGCTGTAAATTAGATGAGGGGTTGAGAGGCAATCATAGATCATGTACATCAAGTGGAGATTACACAAATACATTTTACACATATTTAGGCAGAGGAAGATTAAGGGATTTGCCCAGAATTACATGATGTTGGGTCCAGCACCGATGAAAGGAGCCAAAGAGAACAGCTCAACCCGCTAGCCCACATATCATCGCCATTTACTGCAGTGGTCTGAAAAACTATGCCTGGCTGAAATGCACTTTCGTGACAATGAGTCACTTGACATTTAAGCTTCTTTAACAAATAATAATAATAATAATAACGATGATGATGATAATAATAATAACAATATAATAAATGTAAAAGCAGTGTTGTGACAATGGTTTTGTGCTCTTGGGCCTCTGGTAGAATGATGTGTTATTTCTCAGCTGAGCATTGAGGCTTTCCATGCACACCTGCAATGTTCTGTTTTTGCAATCATTATATTTTTCGCATGGATAAGTCCACACATTTCCTTGAGTGGGCTTACAGGCTTGATATGACACACCTCGCAGTGTCCGCCTGCTCCCCAGCCAAGCAGAGCAAGGACCCCTGCTGTGCTAGGGCCCGCCCCTTCAATTACAAGTGATTCATGTTTGCTCTTCCTGTAGGAACCTTCCCAGCAGCAAGACCCGGATATTCTGGAGAAAATGGAAGGAGTTCAGTAATGTAGTTTCAGCCCACAGGAAGCGAAAGGTCATTAGTAATAATTACGAAGGCAGTGACATAACTCATTGCCACCTGACACAATGAGGCAGGAGCGCACTGTAGTTCCGGCAGGCTGCATTAAAGGAAGAGGATAGCGACTGATTGGCATCTTGTTTGCATTGTAAGGAAATCGATTTGTCATTTTCAGCGCTAGTGGACATTCTATCTCGGATGGAAGTACTAACCAATCACTGCAGGACTTCACTGTACATTGTGCTATTCACTTGGATTACAGTGTCGGGGATAAGAATGTCTGTAAACAGAGATCTGTACATTCAGGGTACATTCCTGTTTAGCGACATCCCTAAAGTAGTTACCACATGCAAAGAAATACTTAGTACATAATTAAACATGCCTTTTCCATGTGCTAACATCTCTCTGAGCAAAGGTGCAAATGAACCAATGAATGAATGAATGTTGGAAAGTATGTTATTAGTAGTGGTAAATATGCATCTACCACTGGCAATAAGACCACTAACACAGTCTAGAGCTAAGAATAGGTCTCAATAAATTATTCCCATGCTCAACCCTGGGTTGCTTGGCTGCGAGAAGGCAGGCTTAACTTAAGAGACAGGTATGTAAAGAATTTATAAACACCAAAATAAATAATTAAGACATAACACACAATAAAAATCCAACATCAATTTATAGAAATAAAAAATATTGGTATCTTTAAAATGACACCAAAATGACAAAAACCAATGTAGGGAACCGGAGATATTAATTTGGAAAGAATAGGCACTTTCTAGCGCTTAGAAAGCTGACGGGGACAAAGTCAAAGTTTCAGGCGGATCGCGATGGAGCCCTGCTCGGAGACCCCTCGCCGTAGGCCTCAGTCAAAATTTTACCTTCTGACTTAGAAACTTTTCTGGAGTTTTTTCTAGAGAGGTCCCTCGATGCTCTTCACCAGGCCGGATTTGGTGAAGGTTCGCCGGCTTGCTCTTCAGGGAGCTCCGGGTCAAACTTTCGGGGGTTTTCAGTGGGACGAACCAGTAGGTCAGGCTCGCTCGCAGATGAAGGTGGCTGGCTTGGCCCTCACAGTTGAGTCAGCCCCCTTATGGAGCTCTTTTCCAGAGTTGCTTCAAAATTCCTCTTGAGGGTCCAAAGTGTCCAAAACACAATCCAAGGATCTGGAATCTCCAAGATGGTCCTTGAAAGGCTGTGACCACAATTCCGCCAATGCACCTGGACAAAACCCTTACAAATCCACTTGACGCACTCCAGGCAGGGGATTCTTGGTGGTGAGGGTCCAGGTGAGCTCTGCTAACATGTAGCTTGCAGGAAGTCCAATCTTTATTCCGCTTGAAGCCAGGTACATCCACAGAGCTGTAGTTCCCGATAATGCAGCAGGCACAGTCAGTCAGCATGCAGGGCCTGATGGTGTAAATCAAGTTTCCAGCTTGACAAACCTTTTTCTTTTCTAAGTTTCAAGCACAAGATCTGAGAGGCTCTGCACCTCTCACATATTTAGTTAGTGTTCTCTGGGGTCAAGCAGGGGAGCACTCCTGTCCAATGAGGTACAGGGCAACACCCCAGAGCATGACCACTTCCTCCAAAGTGTGGCATAATCTTCTCCAAGAAAGCACTATTGCTCCAAAATTCAGTATGGCGGAAATATCAGCAGAGGACCCAGAACTAGTTAAAACAACTTCCAGTACAGCCCATTTCCATAGCTCTCCTCTCCCTACCATCTGCAAATTCCTGCCTTAAGCCTGCCACCTGGCTGAGTCAGAGGGGCTAGTAGACAGATGGACCTGGCATTCCCTTCCTGTCCTATTCCCCCTTTGAAGCTTCAAGCTTTACGACCTTTCCCCCTTCTCTGGCATTGCTGTGTAGCAGAGCTCTCTCCACTAGATAGCCTCTCCCTGGGTGAGGCACTTATCACTTCTTCAAAGAAGGCGTGCTAATCCTGTTAACTCTGGCCAATCAGGAAAGAGGGCATGAAGGCTGAATTTGGATTTAAAGACAAAAAAGACTTATAACTTCTTTTCTGTACAATTTAAGATAAATTCAGCAATGGCATATTGCTGGATTTGTCAATACCATTCTCCTAAGTTCTTGAATGATATCTTATTCAATTCCTAGCGAAATTTATGCATTCATAAACTATTGCCATGTTATCCTATGGGGCTAGGCATCTACAATAGGGTACCTGCAGTTTGGAATTTCTACATCATCAGGGCATATAAAACATCTTTTATAAGGGCCCTGCTTATAGTTACATGACCCCCACCCCTGGGACACCTAGGGCAGACTTTAGGGGTCCTGAATATGCAAAGATATTGTAGATCCTAACTCCAGAGTGCTCCTAGCACCAAAGTCGATTTTGGAAGATACTTTACTACAATGGGGAAAGGGAAATGTTTCTTTAACCCCAGGGCATATAAAACATATTTTATAAGGACCCTCCTTATAATTACATGACTCCCACCCCTAGGGCACCTAGGAGAGACCCTGGGGGTATATAAAATGCCAACATATTGTAGTTTATCACTTTTTAAGTGCCCCTACTACCAAAGTCAAGTTTGGGCACAATTTACATTCAAAAGCAGTGCTGCAACACCAGGCTGTTTTTAAAATGACTTCAGGCTCTCAGCAGTGTACACATGCAAGTGCAGAAAGGGCTGCTGGCCTCTAAACTGCCATGGCCTATTATATACTAGGAACATATAGGTCATTTTAATCCCCCGCCCTATTATCTACTAGGGACTTATAGGGTAGGTCATGCCAATTGTATGTGTACCCTAATATATGGTGTACCCTCATGTATGTGGGTGTTTTCACTGTGTTTTCAACATAGCACTGGCCCTGGGCCTGGTTACATAGAGCCCAGGGACAGTCAGAGTTAGTTACCACCTGTACCAGTCAGCAAAAAATTGAGGTGCACAGGGCACACAGGATGACTTTTCAACAATGAATCAGACAAGCAATAGGCTTAGACTATAGGCCAAGGATCGAATGAGGCAGCAGTGAAACTGTGCAATGAAAAGAAGTTCACAGCCCTTCTCATGAACACATTCCTGTTGTAATAAAGATGGCAAAACAGTTTTTAAAGTTTATTTTCAAATCCTTTTCTGAAAAGATTAAATTTCAGCTAGGAAATCCATTTAAATCCCGTCATATCTCAAAGGTGCTCCAACCAGACAACTTAGTTGAACTGCTTGCAACCTCACACCGTAAGCTTTTTACAGACATCTGCTAAACTCATCAGACAGAAATTTGACAGTGACGAGTCACATTCCTTTAGGCTAATGGAGGTATCTAGGCAGTCATACTGTTGGATATTTCAGCTACATTTGACTTCTTTATCAGGAGACTGATAGAGTGCAACCTTGCTCTTCCATTTGTAGGGGTGCATTATACCCATGATTAGTCTGCATCCACATATAATCTGTTGTCATATTAACATTAGGGCATTAGAACGTAAATTGTAATAACGTGTAAGTGAAGTGTTAGATATTTTCTTCATGTAGTCAAAAAATTAACGTATTAAACGTACGCATTTAGATGAATCATATACGTGTGAAGTGTATTCGTGACTAATGAACTTTCTATATAAAGGCTCATATAATGTGTGTATATTAGTGGTTCATATATTCATTCATTTTAAAATGTGTGCTTTGTTCTTATGTTAGCCGAATTTGGTGGGCCTAACTTTCATTTCTCCCTGTTCGCTCTTAAGTTGAAATTGCTAATTAGAGTTTATTTGCCTGTGGAATCTTTTTCCCTTTTACGTTTCTGTTGCAGGTGCAAGAATTGGTCCTTATTAGTTAGAATAACGTCTTTGTTTTAGGAGCTAGATGGACATAGGGAGGAAAAGATGCCTTTGACTAAGCAGAGCTGATAACGTAGGAGGATGTTGTTTGTGTCTGGAACGGCCTGGGAACCAAGGTCATCGACCAAGAGCTGAATGTATTATTACTTCATGGAAAATTACCTACAAGAAGGTGTCTAACAGGATGAGTTGGTCATGTAATATATATGTGGGTGTGATTACAGCACTGAATCAGCCCTAATTATAGCTACGGAAGATATTCGGAACATTCTCGATGGAGGGGGGTCGGCGGCTCTGGTGCTGTTTGACCTCTCGGCGTCCTTTGATACGGTCAGCCATGAGATTCTGGCTGACCAGCTCCATTCTGCAGGAATAAAAGACACAGCGTTGGATCTCTTAAAATCTTTCTTAATCGATAGACAGCAAAATGTGGCAATGGGGACGGCTGCCTCTAAGCAGTTTTCCCTACCATGTGGAGTTCCTCATGGCTCAGCCCTGAGCCCCACACTTTTCAATCTTTATGTAACATCACTAGCATCTATTATAAAAAAGGCTGGGTTCTCCCTAGCATCATATGCGGACGACACCCAAATTGTGGTGTTCCTAACAAATGGAGAAAAGAACCCGGGAGAGGCGTTTAGCGCCTGTATGAAGAACGTGAGCAATTGGATGGACGAAAATTGCCTGAAGTTAAATGCATCAAAAACCGAGGTCATTATCTTCGGCAATAAACCCTCCCTCTTGACGCCAGATTGGTGGCCACCAGAATTTGATGCATTGCCTACTCCCTCTACTAAAGTAAGGGATTTAGGTATCACCATAGACAAGGAACTCAAATTCAAAGCACAAATCAGCAAAATCACCTCTGCTTCCTTCTGTTCTATAAGCTTATCAATAAAATTAAACAATATATACCAGCGGAACTGCTGAAAACAGTCACCTTGGCAATGGTCATCACACGGATTGACTACTGCAACAGCCTTTATCTCACCCTTAATTCAGGTTTGGTGAATAGGCTCCAGATCATACAAAATGCGGCAGCTCGTCTCATTTTTAAAATCCCAAAAATTGTATCTGCGAGAGAAGCTTTAAAACATCTGCACTGGCTACCAGTTAGACAGAGATGTAAGTTTAAAGCCCTCTGCCTAGCTTTCAAATCACTGCACGGTTTGGGACCAGCACAGTTTAGGAACAAACTGAAGTGGTACGTTCCAAACAGAACCTTACGGTCAGGACTGGCCACGAACATGGTAGTCATCCCTTTTAAGAAAGCTAACTGGGGAGGTAGGAGCTTTTTCAGATCAACAGCACTGCTTTGGAATGACTTACCTATCACTTTAAAATCAGCCCCTTCCCTGCTGAGCTTCAGAAAAAGCCTAAAAACTTGGCTATTTACACAAACTGCATAAAATAGGAAAAAATCCTTTTCCCGCTCTGTTTTCAGTACTGGTTATCCCTTCTGTCTTATCTGTTCTTTGTCTCGATAGCGCCAAGACGCCTTCGGGCAATAGTTGCGCTCTATAAATTTTATTTACATTACATTACATTTTCGACTTTTGTATTGGGGTTAGGGACAGAGCCCTGGGGACTTCTGCCTTACCTGAAGAGTGGAGAGCATCTTAGAACGAGCTCTGTAGCTTTACGCTACTCGACCTATTCAACGTGAGTGGGCTTCTTAGGAAGTCTTCACGTGCTGACACCTTTCTGGGAGCTTCCCTGGGGAATGCTAAGTAGGGATATCATGATAGAAGTAGTGTGGGGACAGACAATGCTTTTGTTTATTACCCACCAATGAAGAAGGCTCTGGATGTGGTTTCTATAATCATTTGTGTCCTGATTTTGGAATTGGTTATTCTGTGCATGTTGCACTGTCTAAATTTTATTTGTAGGTTTTGTTTTTTATTAGTGCATTGGTATCTTTACACTCTCGTATTGAGGTGTGTATATGTCCAATTGTTCTTGGATTTATAATAAAAATATAAAAATTTGGATTAGGAGTCTGTGCTCCTTTGGGGTCATGGGCAATGGTAAAGTAGAATTGGCAAATTATTTTTCCTCCCCTCTACACTTTTAAGCTGGAAACAACTGGCCATCGACCAGGGGTTCAAGAGTAAATCTAGAATGTGGAACACGGCTCCATCAAGACCGTTTTTGCTTAACTTTCCACTAAAAAGCGTGGACGGATTTTCAGTGCTATGGTAAAAATAGCATTTTGCCTGTTGGAGCTTTCACTAACCACTGAAAAAGATATTTTCAGATTGCTTCCATTAATTAAACAACTCTGCGTGCTATCAACCTGAACCTCCTATCCTATACTTTTTTTATGGGCGCTCAAGTCCTATTGCAGTGCAATATAATGGATCCAACTAGTCAAAGGTCACTTGTGGGTTTTCACATTCTTCATACACGAGCCCCCCGTTTTTAGGTCAATGTTAACCAAACAATGATTAGAAATGGCAATAAAACGGAACAAAACAAAGACATGTCAAAAACAATGGCTGGAAATGGGCAATGTTTACTACTGAATGGATGGGGATTAGGGATAGAAGCAAGGGAGCCAAGGGTGCTTTAAGGAGCTCAGGAGCCCAGAAGTCAACCAAGGTCCTTCTCCCAAAGAGCACAACCATGCTGTCCAGGGCATGGATGAGGAGACGGCTGCTAAAACTAGCTCATGCATCTTTTTTAGCCCCTTACACCAAGAGAACCTAGAGACGCTAGAGGCAACAGCCACGAAGACTGACCTCAGACCCAGAGTTGTGGGAGGCTCAACACAGCATTTGCTCAGCTCGTCACTGGGAAGGGACGACCTGTCCCACCTAATAAATAAATTAGAGGAAGAGGAAAAAAACGCAATCCACACAGGATTGAGGCTATTTTGGCCTACAGTGCCAGCTCAGCTATGCACAGGGGCTCCGCGGGAGCGACACCGCTACCTACAAAAATAGGCCATAAAGGATGCAAAAATGACACTAAAATGCAGCAAATCAAATAGCCCCAAACGCGAAAGACTCACAAGTCCTTTCGAAAGATCTTTTATAGCTCCACTCTAAGGAATGGGAAAATATGCTGGCTTCCTTCGGCAACAAAGTACCGGCAATCTCAAGCCCAATTACAACCGGCAATTAACATGTCTCCTGTGCTACCTTACATTCACTCCACTAATTCATATCTTTTTTCCTAGTACATACATGTTTAGTGATCTGGTGTTTCTCATGACGAGTGCTGTAGCAAACTTTCTTCCAGATGCATTCATTTGAATAATTCATATCTCGAATAGATACATGTTAAGTGATGTAGTGCTTCTCATAACGACTGCTGCAGCAAACTGTCTTTCAGATGCCAGGTGATAGAGAGAGTCCTATTTAGCAATGGTGGTAAGAGAGAGACATTGCAGCGACTCAGGTCTGAAATAGATAGGGCTTGAGCAGGACCTTAGCTATGGTCATGATAATTGAGTCGCATCTGGGATCCAGACAAGGCCCCAACAAATCTTACCATATCCTAAATCTTACTGCACCCCAACTGTGCTGCAGTGCCTGAAAGATGTCAGGGTGAACTCTCCAACTTTACTCTATATCTGAGCTTAGCGCACCGAATGGCAATCAAGAGCCTGCTTTCTATAAAAATGCTGGGAGCAGCACTATGTCAAAGGATCACAGTTGAAATCTAAACCTTGATGAAAAACTCGGACAACTATTCATCAGGGCCATAGCAAACAAGTGCATTCAGCATGTCAAGTTATAAATAGTCAAAATATGCTTTGGAAGTGGGTTTTTAATATTCCCAAGCATTGTACATGTAAGAAATCTTGGTTTCCATCAGACATATAAGAATTTAGGGTGTATTTACATAATTTTACTAATAATGTTTTTTTAACACTAAGTAAAACAAGGATCACTGAGCTATTCAGCATAAAAACACATCTGGAACCAAGTTATGCTCTGATACAAGCACATTATCTGAGCTATTGTATGATGTTTCCAACCTCTGACCAAAGAATGAACACACATCTCTCCAGCAAGAGCATTAGCAAGAAACCTGAAACTTTCTAGATAAGTGTAGATCTTTGCAGCAGGTCTTAAAGCTAGTGTTTTCAGTCCCTGGGTCTTGTTGGTTGGTTCAGCTTTCACAGAGGAAAAAAGTTATTATGAGAATTCCCTACTAGGCTGTATTTTTTAGTCATCAATAACTCATAATCCAAAATTAAAAATGTGGATGCCACAGCTAGGATTGGAAAGACCATAGGAATAGGGCCAAAGGAAGCAAAAACAGAGGACTATGACAATGATGGACAGTTTGACCAGTGCCAGGATGAGCAGGAGGACCAGGACCCAGGGGCCATGACCATGCGACCCAGAGAGAGGAAGACTAGAATCAGATGGATTAGGGTTAAGGGGACTACAAGGGGCAAGAGGAGTAGGATCAGGACCAAGGCTAAAAAGAGCAACAATAGAATCAGGACACTGAGAACTGAGAATAGATTTAGGACCTGGAGGACCAGGAAGATCAAGTCTAGGAGAAATAAGGGGGTTAAGACAACCAGGAATAGGTGGACATGGAGAACAAAGACCTAGGGGAAGAAGAAGAACCAGGACTAGTGGGATCAGAAACAAGGGGATCAACAACAAGGAGGACCAGGAAGGCCAGGTTACAGGGGGGCCAGATGTAGGTCCAGTGGGACAAGGACCAAGACCAGGTGGAGGACAAAGATTAGAAGCACTAGGACAGAGTAGACAAGCACAAGGACAAAGCAAGTAGATCAGGAGGACCAGGACTAAATGTCTAGATTAGAAGGAGCAAGACGACCAAAATACAAATAACTTGTTTAGAACTATAAGAAAGAGGGCCAGGAGGCTGGGGGACATAATATAAGATGAATTTGTAGAGTGCTGCTTGTTAACCAGGAGTTTATCCAGGCGCTGAATAGGTGAGTGTAGGTGTGTGGCAAGGATTGGGCTGTGTACAGGCAGTCTCGATTTTTCCGCAAGAAGACTAATTTAATAGCCAGGTCTTCAACTTCTTGCAGAATTCAAGAAATGAGGAGAAGGCCTTGATGTGTTGGGGGAGAGTGTTTCAGGATGTGGCGGGTTGGTAGGAGAATGATCGACCCTACGTTCAGCTTTTGTGGATTCAGGTGTGTGTGTGTAAGTGAGAGTGATTTGAGCGCAGCTGTCTGGCGGCATTGGTGGAAGTGAAGCTGGTGATTGAGGTATGTGGGTCCCATGTTGTGTAGTGACTAGAATGCTTGTGTCAGAAAATTGAACTGGTAGCATTTCTTCATGGGGAGCCAGTGGAGCTCTCTGAGGAGTGGTGTGGGTTCCGTTTGGGAAGTCAAGAACAAGTCTGGAGGCAAAGTTTTAGATGGTTGAAGTCCTAGAATAAGATGGGTTGGGTTGTCAGTGTACAGTACGTTGCCGTAGTTCAATCTGCTTATGGTTAGGGCCTGGCGATGGTACGTCTGGCGTCCAGTGGGAGCCACTTGAAGATTTTATATCACATACGGAGGATGGGTAAGCATGAGGAGGTGACGACATTCATGGTGAGGTTGGCTTCCAAGATGGGGCTTGGGTTCTTAGCATGGTCGGTTAGGGTGGGTGTGGGTTTAAGCTCAGCAGGCCACCAGGCGGAGTCCAAGGTGAGATTTTATTCCCAAAGATCAGCACTTCAATTTGTCGGTGTTGCGCTTGAGGCACTTTTCTTTCTTCCAATTGGCAACACTGGTCATGCATTGTTTGAAGTTTGTCTTGGTGATGACGGATTCATCTGAGACGAAAAATACGCTGGTTGTTGGTGTAGGAGATGATGTTGATTTAGTGGGATCTGATGATGTTTGCCGAAGGAATCATGTACATGTTGAAATGTTTGGGGCTGGGTGGTGAACCTTGTGGGATAAGGGCTGTTTCGGTGGATGTTTCAAAATCCGGATTGTGAGTGAGCCAGGAGTTTGTGGCATTCTAGGTGGTCAGAGAGCTGTAGCTTGATGGTCTTCTCAATGACTTTGCTTGGGAAGGGGATCAGTGACATGGGTTGGTAGTTGCTGAGTACTTCCGGGTCAGCTGAGGGTTTTTTGAGAAGGATGGTGACTTCGTGTGAGGTGGGTGTGTGGAGGCAGGTTAGTGGCAATTCGAGCAGGCAAAGGGGCACACAATGGACTGAGGTACGGCTCGGAAGCAGGGTTCAAGGTGGTTTCCAGGGTTGAGCAGGTGGAGTTTGTCCGTGGTGTAGCTGCAGGAGGCATTTAGACCAGGGTTCTTGGCACTGTTTACAACCAAGGCATGCACAGTGGCAGGTGGAATTGCCTTTGGCGTGCCCATAGGGTGCCATGTCCATGCTGCGTCAACCATTAAGTACGGCCATGGAGAGTGGGAGAAGCGCAGGAGATGGTAGGCAGGCTTAGAAAGAGTAGGAAAGTCCAGCACGGAGAGCAGGAATGACTGGTTTGAGTGGCATGGTGGTAAAATGCGATCAGTGTAGCAAGTCAGAGGGCAAAAAAGTGACAGAAGAGACCAAGATCCAAAACTGAGCAGTAAGAGGAGAAAAAGATGCAAAAAGTAGCAGTTGAACAGAGACAGGGGCAGAAAGAACAGACGGCACAAATAAGAAAGAGAAGCTACAGAGTCAGTAGCAGAGCAAGCAAAAAAGGCAGGAAAAAGACACCAACACGAGTTAGAAGGGCACGGCGTGGTCAAGGTCGCACTGAAGCAGAAGAGAGATGCCTGGGCACATACTCAACGGGGTCACGCTGTGGCTTCCGTTAAGTAGGGCCTTGGAGAGTGGGAGGAGTGCGGGGCAGTGGGCAGGCTCAGCAAGAGCGGGAACGTCCAGCGTGGAGAGCGGGAAAGTTCGTCAGGAACGTTAAGCCAGATTAACACGATAGGCAGAGCAAATCGGGGGCAAAAACTGACAGAAGAGACCAAGATGCAATACAGTGCATTAAGAGGAACAAAGATGCAAAAAGAAGTCGAACAGAGACAGGGGGCAATTAGAGCAGTTACTGTGGTGGGCGGGCAGAGTGAGCATCTAACAGGATAAACTGCAGGAGACAGACACCAACACGTGTCAGATGGGCAAGGCGAGGTCAAGGTCGCACTGAAGCAGCAGAAAGACACCTGGGTACCTACACCTAGGGTAGGAACAGAAGGAGGACCTGGAGTAGTACCAGAAGGAGGTGAAGGATCAAGGTGCAAACAAGGATGGTGATGAGTAGAATATTGACCAGTTAGAGAAGGATCAGGAGAATGGGAAATGCATGAGCCAGGGGAACTAGGTCAGAAAGATCATAATAAAGAGGGCGAGGATTAGAACAAGGAGGAACAAGATGGAGTCCAGAGGAGGACCTGGAGCATGAGGAGGGTCAGTAAAAAAAGTCAAGAGCAGGAGGAGGAAGACAAGAAGGAGAAAGACCAGGAAGAGGTTGACAAGCAGAAGGATGATGAAGAGGAGCAGAAGAACCAGGAGGTGGATGGGGAGCAGAAGGAGGAAGAGGACTGAGATTAGGAAGAAGCGAATATTTCAGGCCACATGTACAAAGAACTGCCATTAGAGACATGGCCATCCCTCTAATAAAGTATTCTAAATTACTCTTCTCAGGCCATGCAACCCTGTGCACTATTCCCCCATTCTTTTTCAGACCTCTTAAAGAACAATTCAAACCCCTCAGCTTTTTTTAAAATGCAGTCTGTTTCTGAACAATTAAGTAAGCCAGAACAACCTTTCTTTTACATATGTAGTACATGTACATATTGCACATTTTTGGGGAACAGTGTTTGTCAGAAATGAAACAAATGCTGTCTGTCATTAGCTTGCTTCTCGTGCCACCTTCCCTCATTATTCTCCACTCTTCTGCTGTACACAGTATATGGGATCCCAACATACACCTGTTGCATGTTAAGAACTGCAGTGACATGATTATTTTTCTCACCCCTACTTCCTGCAACATATGTCAAAGTACTGTATTTATACATCTATGTATGCGGTATATCTGTGGATTTGCTCAAAAGGCCTGTTGGACTGTCTGTATATATTAAAAACAATCATTCCTTTCTGACTCAGAGATTTCAATGATACCTATAATCGAGTCCTCCCTAATCACCTTCTATTTTCAGCTCCAACTGAACCTTTTTTGTCTTATTCCGCATTTTGTCCACCTCCTGACTGCATAGGAACACAGCTATTGGTTATTATTGCAACATAGTCTCCAACATATCTAAATTAGTGCCACAGTTTAAACACTGCATTCCTATGTTCTGTCAGGCCCCATTTAAAAGTTTGATGGTTCTTGGCTTTCACTAAACACCTTTAATTCTCTTCCCAAGAATGTTGACTTGACTATTGCAAGTCATATTTTGTACTTCCAAGAAGTGAACAGCAACACGTGAAATTTTATGAAAAATGAAATCATAAACCTCAAAGAACCAATAATACAGTCCTACTAATATGTGAGTTAGGTATTAATATTATTATTATTAAAAAGTTCTTATAGAGCGCACAGCTACCCACAGCGGGTTTCCCGGCGCTGACAGAACAAGGTGAGTACCGTGAAGACTTATACTCCTCAGATGAAAAGATAAATTTTCAGCTGTTTCCTAAAGGTAAGTAGGTTTTTGTCTGATCTAAGATGCATAGGAAGGGAATTTCTAAGTTTAGAGACCAGGTAGCCGAATGAATGACCCCTTCCTATTGCTCTACTGATTCTAGGCATGGTCAGTAAGAATAAGTCATTTGATCTCACTAAGTTAGTTAGTAGTTCATTTTACAATGCTCCATTAGCATCAGGAATGCCCAGGGAGATAATTAACACCTATATTGCTGTAATTTTCAGAGGTTCTAAAACTTCTTTTAAAATAAAAAAAACTCATATCTCTCACATCTCCCATTGCTAGCCACGATACTAAGGAAATACAGCCACGGGGATGCAATTAATAAACTGATTAAAAGAATAATCGCTTTATCAAGTATTAGACCCTTTATGACCAGGCCTTAGACATTTCACCTTCTCTCTTTCATGATCAAAATGAGCATTTCACTTTAGAGTCCAAAAGAATATATATCTAAGATAGTTACACAATGGAACAATAACCAATATTTCATGATGGAGCCCCATTTTCCAGCTAACTGTCTTGCCCCAAAGGAAGGACTTGAATGCGGCCTGAGTGATTGCCAGTGGCTGAGATTAATTCAAGAATGCCTTCCATCACCGTGTTGTTGTTCCAGTTCCCTCAAAAGAAAGCATATTCATTTCAGTTGTGCTTATTAACACCATGGCTTGGTTGAAACGTTTTGCATAAGTGCTTTGTGCTAGGAATGATTATTGTGTCTACCCAGTGAATCATGTCACAGCAGGACTCAAAACTAAAGCTTACCTAATAAAACAAAGGACTAGGATGCAGGACTGGGTAAATGAAATATTGGGCCGGGTGCACTATTTATTTTTTAACTTTTTACATATTCACAAAGAGGAAAGGATCTCAAGGAGACACCTTCACTTTTGTGAATATGTTACCATCCAAAATCGTCAGTCAGTAACTTTTCAATGTTTTGTAACCAAATTTCGTTATTATACTGATTCACCATCTGCATGCGCCTTCCAAATTGTAAATTGGTATCCATTCGCATTCCCATTTTAGGAGTTGTTAAAATAAAAGTTTACTGTTTCCTAAAATGGGTTTTGTACATATGGAAACCTTATTCTGCATTTACACATACTCCTATTTTGTAATTTGCAGCATTTGCAGCTGCACAATACGTTACTACATCTGGCCCTGTGTCTTGCTACATTGGAAGACCCCTTTAAGGATAAATCTGCACAGATGGTAAAAGATGCTGTTCAGATTTGCCTTCAGAATGAGAACAATTAAATATTTTGCAGTTGTTTTTCAGCTTTTCACTATTCAAGCACTTTTAGAAATAAAGTAAAGGTCCAGCAGCCCCCACTGTAAACGCTTGCATAATAGTTTTCAGTAGATCTTGCATATAATACAGTATGACTATGTAATGTAATATTAAAATACAAAGGGCCCGATTACGAGTTTGGCGGTCCATCGGATGTGGTGGAGGTCCGACCACTCTATTACGAGTACTCTGGTTGGACCGTGATGGGACCGCTACAACCGCCTGGGATCTGCGATCCCTGGTGGTGGCGTGGCGGTGTGAGGCCACAATATGTTTGGTGGTGCTGTTGCGGCACCACCAAGCATATTACGAGTTTCCTCACTGCAACCCTATCCACGGCAGTGAGCCCGCCATGAAAATGGTGGCGGTGAGGAAACTCTGGGGCTCTTACAAGGCCCCCTTGTGCCTCTGTGCAGGGGGGTGCATGCTGTGCCCCCCTGTATGTGTGCACCCCAAGTTACTGCACAGAACGAAATACATAACCTTGTGCATTTTGGTCCGTGCAGGAATGAGTTTGGTGCTCCAATTGTGGTGCCTTTTATAAAGGCACCGCCGTGGGAATGCTAAAGGACGGCCTGCCAGACCACGAGGAAACTCGTAATTTGGTGGGCGGCCCTATTTGGCGGTGTGTGAGAAGGGGAGGTGGCATGGCAGCCCGCTCTCACACCGCCAAACTTGCAATCAGGCCCAAAGTGTTATACTATATTGTTTTACTTACTTCCAAATTTACTCATTAATTAAAAAGATACATTTACCGAATATTGGTCACCTTTTGACTTCTACTAGTTTGCAGCTAAAATACCTTCAGAGTCTTTCTGTTGCTCAAATATGCTAAAAGAAACGTTGTAACATCTTGTACTTAGCATTTCGGTGGTTGTATGTAATTTTTTCTAGAATCCTTTACTCATGTCTTTCAGCATGAATTTGGTTTAGCCAACTGCTTTTCTACTCTTTGTATGAATATCCATCACTGCTTAAGTTTAGCCAGTGGTTTCCGGTGCTCCGCACATTCACTTTATTTTCTGTGCCAGCACTTATGCCAGGATGGTGCTGTTTGTCTAATTTAGAAATGAGCACAGCAACAGTTGTTTAATAATTCCATATATTCAAAATTACTCATGCCTGCTGCCAAAATCATTCTTATAGCTTTGTGGGCCTGGAATATTCTAAATGGTCATACTTGTAGGAGCGTGGTGGAAAATAGTGGTGTTGGTACTGTCACTGCAGCACTATGGTGCAAGCTGCAGTGGCCACCTGACGAAGGCATTGACACTTATCTTGTACCAAATTATGCACTGCTGTCTTTTCAAGATCAGTGCAGTCCTTTTCAGCGAGGAAACAATTACTATTGTTGATTTTCCTTAAATCCCTTTTCTATTTTCTTTTTCAAATCTTCTTCCCTCCATCACAGCAGTGCTCCTGCCCAGGCACCTTCCTATCCTTGCTGCTCTTTGCTTTCCTGGCTCTTAGATTTTTACCACTATCCCCTCCCACAGCTATAGTCTGCTTCCTCCGTCTGCTCCTAACCATGGGTGTTCTCTTTCCGGCCTATGAAGCTTTGCTTGCAGACTCAGTGTCTTCCTTTGTAGATGCAAAAAAAAAAAACAGAGGCCTCAAACACATTTTAGTAGGGCCTATGGAGCAAACAAATGACAGCTGGACATGCTCTGCTCTTTCCTTGTCTGCCCAATTTGGAAATGGCAATAGCCCCAGCAGTCCCAATATTGTGAACCCGTTGCTTAATGGTGGTAATCTGATGCTCAAAAGAAATTCTCTAGCGGATAGTAAGCCCATCTGTCTTTAATATTTTTCCACACCCAGCTTTTCCCAAATTGCCAGATACCTTGCAAAAAATGTTTAAATGTGGAGCTAAACAAGTCCAACTATTGCCTTGGAATGCAAAAGCTCCTCAATTTTGAAACATATTTTTTTCTGAAGCCAGCACCTGCTTGAGAAAAAAACAAGATGTTTCAAATTAAGTAGGTTTTTATGCCAAAGTTTCCCAGACTTCTCACAAGGGGAATCCAAAAGAAAAAAGGTGAAAGTTTCACTATGAATATTGCTGAAACTCATCTTACCTTTTAATAGATTAACCCTATGATACTTGTGTGCACTATTCTTTACTGAATATGCTTTCTTCAGACTTATAAAAATCTTCTAAAAATCTCATAGATATGCCCATTCCATTCAACATTCATAAGAGAGCTTTAACATGCTTCTGTAGTGAGTTCCTACTTGGGCCCACTGTAGTTTTGGCTTATTTTAGCCTAACTGCACGTTGTAGCCCACATTTGCTTTCCACAGCCACACGTAACATATTCATTTTTGTACCACTATGTTATTTTAGAAGTACGCTGCACATGCTATTATTGTTATTCAGCTCTTCTGCTGAGATTCAGTCTGAACATTTCGTACAAGGTGATACAACATTGTGCACTGTTTTTCTGTGCTTGGTAAAGCAACATCTCCTCACGTTAGACACAACACAGAGGAACAGCTGCTGTTTTCAAGTGAAAAAGAAACAATTGATGGACGGAATGCTGGACAATGCAAACATTCACCCCCAGTCAGAAGGATCTGGGTTAAATCCATCATTCTTTTGCTCACCACACCACCCCAGTTTGGACCCAGCCATATGCAAATCAGTCTTGACCCTGTTCCTTGTGGGAACAGTCCAGCCCGAACTGCCAAGCCAGGTCCTCCCTGGACCGGAAACAAGCATCCTGGGACCGGTTTCAGGGCATCACCCTTCTTCAGCCAGGCTAGCTTGAATCCAGTGGTGTAGTGAGCACGGGACCCACGTCTGGGCATACCCTTCCCACTTAGGGCGACAAATGCAAAAGAAACAATTGATGGACGGAATGCTGGACAATGCAAACATTCACCCCCAGTCAGAAGGATCTGGGTTAAATCCATCATTCTTTTGCTCACCACACCACCCCAGTTTGGACCCAGCCATATGCAAATCAGTCTTGACCCTGTTCCTTGTGGGAACAGTTCAGCCCGAACTGCCAAGCCAGGTCCTCCCTAGGACCAGAAACAAGCATCCTGGGACCGGTTTCAGGGCATCACCCTTCTTCAGCCAGGCTAGCTTGAATCCAGTGGTGTAGTGAGCACGGGACCCACGTCTGGGCATACCCTTCCCACTTAGGGCGACAAATGCAAAAGAAACAATTGATGGACGGAATGCTGGACAATGCAAACATTCACCCCCAGTCAGAAGGATCTGGGTTAAATCCATCATTCTTTTGCTCACCACACCACCCCAGTTTGGACCCAGCCATATGCAAATCAGTCTTGACCCTGTTCCTTGTGGGAACAGTCCAGCCCGAACTGCTGTGAAGGCACTTATCACATACATGAACACATACCTTTTGAAAACAGAGAGGAGGATTCTTCCAGAGGGGAAACATCTTGGAATGGATGCGCTAGCTTTGCGCAACCTGAGATGCAGACCACCTAACTACAATTGCCAGTTATGCTGGCCAGTTCTAATCCCGGAGATCACGGATATGTGCTCATGTCATGAGGGTAGGTTTAGGCAGATAAATCATTCGCCATACTAGGGCTTTTCATTGTGTATAGTTTACTCATAATGCTGATTACTCTACTCAGTTGCATATGTTTTCTAATTACAGCACAGTTGCTTCATGAGAGAGCACGATAGTTTAAATAAATATTGTAAACTTTCCACATGTCTTTCCTTTGTTTATTATGGACATGCATGAGTAATTAAACGAAAGGTGGCAATGTGTTTCCACGGTTCCCCAGGGGACTAGAGAATTGTGTTCTGGGGTGCCAATTTACCTGTTACTCTGGGAAGGTTAGGAGGGCAGGTAAGGCACTATGATCTAGTCTGATTTGGGCACATAGGTACTGATATAGTATGGTGAATAAGTCCCGAAATTCTGACGTCCTGTGATCCCAGGCATAGTTTTGTTTCCAAACAGAATCCTTGCAACACCTCTTGTTAGGCTCATCCATAGGCAATACAACATAAGTCACTTGCAAAATCCATCTTCTTTGAAGCTCATCTTCACCTAAGACTATCTTAAGCAAATAAGGGAAGAATGAGCCTTTAATTTTTTCCTTCTTGTTAGACCAATCATAATTAGGGAGGTCTTTCTCCCAACTTTTTGCCTCTCATTTTTGCTGATTCTTTTTGTTGACCTAAGTACTGAGCACTTTACCACCGATAACCAGTGCTAAAGTGCATATGTGTCTCGCCTAAACATGATGACATTAGGGTATACTTGATTGTCTTTTTTGGTGTACTGGCAAGTCCCTTGTAAAGTGGTATACCCAGAGTCTGTACTTACAATCCTACTAGTGGGCCTGCAGCAGTGATTGTGCCACCCACAGAAGTAGCCTTTCAAACCTGTCTCAGGCCTGCCACTGCAGTGCCTGTGTGTACAGTTCACTGAAACTTCGACTTAGCATTTAAAGCTACTTACCAAGCCTTAAACTCCCCTTTTATTATATATAAGTCACCCCTAAAGTAGGCCCTAAGCAACCCTAGGGGCAGGGTGCTATGTAAGTAAAAGGTATAACATATACCTTTAAGTTTTGCATGTCCTGGTAGTGACAAACAGCCTATTTTGTTTTTCACTACTGTGAGGCCTACCTCTGTCTTAAGCCAGCGTTGGGAATTCCTTAATATACTTTTAAGCTGTAATTCCTGGTCAGAGAGGAGTAGCTTTTTTATGTTTGATATATTCGGAATGGTAATGATAAATCCTCCCTACTAGTGAAGTTGGATTTAACATTACTGTTTAAGAAATGCACTTTTAGAAAGTGAACATTCCTCTGTACTTACTGCTCTTTGTGCCTGATAGCCTGTCTCCAATACACGTCTGGGCAGGGAGACAGCTACACTTTGTTTATTTCCTCTAGACAGCCACAAACACAGGAAGGGCTGGGTGTGTCTAAGCACTCATCTGCACTCATTGCATTCATCTGCATTCTGATAGCCTTCCTGGGCTCGAAGGGGGAGAGGTGCCTCACATTTACATCTGAATTGGCACTGATTTACCCCCCCCCAGGGTTAGCCTGGAAGACAGAACTAGGCTGAAAGGGATCGTTGTGCGCTTCAGAGACTTTTAAGAATAAGTATGGGGTCTCTGACCGCCTAAAATCAGCAGCTTCTGGGTCTTGAACTGAACCTCTATCAGAAGGACTGCTGTGCCGCTTAAAGGACTCAACTGGACTGCTTTCCTCGAAGGACTGCTTTTCTGCTTGTTGCCCTGCTGTCTGATGCTCCCAGACACTGCTGGAAGGGTAGCTGGTCTCTCACTTCCCTACAAGTGATCTTCAAGAGCTTGCTGGCTTACCTCGTGTTTTGTGAAGTCTCCTACAATTCAGCTGGTACTGCCGGACTCTGCCTTCTGTGAGTCCTAACCTTTCCTGAGGTGCCGTCTCCTGCTCTGGGCCACAGAAGCAGATTCTGCAGCTACTGTCATAACCTATAGCTCCTGGGCCCCTGAAATCAAGCTTTTGGGCTCTTTGCGACCGTGAACAGCCCAGTTCGAAATGCGACTGCACTACTCGCTCAAAAGATCAGTGCGAGCCGCCGCGGCATCATGTTCTTGCACAGCAAGCACTGCTGCCTGCAACCGCGAGGCCCTGTCTGTTGTTCGCAACCTCCGGCCAACTCTTCGTGCCCGCAGGATCATCGCTAATGATGCTCTACTTGCTCACGGCGACCATCTCCCTCGTGAAGAGGGCACTTCGCTCAGCTTTAGAAGGTAAAATAACTTCAGCAGGACCTGTTTGGAAATGTATTCGACCCGCGCTCTGTTGTGGTCAGCCTAAACTTTGGATTTACTCCGGTCTAGCACTCTCTAAAGTAAACTTTTTGACTTCTTTGGTTTATTCTTTGAAAATTCATAACTCCTGTTCTACTTATTGGATTATTGTCCTTTTGGGCTTGTTTTATTCATACAAATATAATCTATATTTTTTAACCTTTGTGGAATCTTTTTGTGGTGTATTCATTGTGCTACAGTATGTGTATGTTGCACAAATCCTTTACACATTGCATTTTTAGATATGCCTAACTGCTCTGTGCCAAGCTACCTGAGGGTGAGCACAGGTTATCTTATTGTGCATCTGGCTTACCTGACTAGAGTGGTGGTTCCTGCCTTGCCTGGGTGGATACCTTAGCCAACCAGGAATCCCATTTCTAACACCTCTAAAGTAGTACATTTTCCCTCCATGACTACAACAAGTGTATGAAACCATTGAGACTTCTGGGACTTTATAAAAGCCAGTCACTACTCTGTACAATAACAACTACCTGCTCAATCCTCAATATTCTTTATAGTACCTTTGTATATATGTATAATTCTACAACACATTAAGGTATAAGATGAAATGACATTCTTTTGATCTCTGCATATTAAGACTGCTAATAGCCATGTACACCAGAATGCCTCTTAAAAATAGAACTAGCTGAAGTCACACTATTGACTATGAGAGGGGGAGGGAGGATTTGTCGAAAGTGTACATGAAGACATTATTATCTTTTTACATAGCAGATGAGCTAAAAATTTAGGTGGGTGAATTTACAAATTTCACTTCTTTGTTTGTCTTCAAAACCTGAAGGCATTGCATTAAGGCATGCCATTAGACCTCGTTGCTTAGCCTCAGTAACATCAAAACCAATAAATACAGATCTTTACACCACATTTGACCATAATTCACAGTATACATCGAAGCATAAGAAATGTTACCTAAGATACTTTAATAAATATCCTAATAAAAAACATAAAGTTAAACATGCCGTCTACCAAAAAATGAGAGCCCCATGTAAAACACATACAGCTCTGTACCTCTTATGACCAATACTGTTCAATTTGTTTTCCTCCTTATGGTCCATCACCGATGGGTACCTAAGCGTCGATACCCAGACCCAACCAGATCACTGGAAATGGTATCAAAGGGTCTGTCAGTCTAGCAGTGGTCAATAATATGAAACAGATACAGTTCTTCCTGCATTCTTGCTTTTTATACACTAGGCAAATCACATTGATTCGATTACTCAAGTGGTTCATTTCAGCTGATAAGTGAAAACTGCTGTAGCCATAGATCAGAGGTATCCCATAGGTCATCTCGTACACAAGGTCATTCAGAGTTGGCAGATATGATAATCAATCAAAAAGTGGCAGATCCTCTGTCTGCCAAACTCACAGTGTGTCTACTCCATTTAAAAATGGGAGAAGCACCAGGTTTCCGCCACTTAAGCCTCAGCTGGTAGCACCGGCAGAAACCTTTGAATGATGGCCAGCCAGCTACGGCCCTGTTGGTCAATGTAAGTGATAACCGCTGCCATATTTAGGGGAATCTTTCCACCATTCCTTTTTGCTTTTCTAGACAGCCAGGAAAAAACTGGTGATCCCAAACATGAAACAACAGAAATGGACCAAATACGCTGGGAGAAACCCGAGAACATCAGGACCATTGTTTTGTTTTTTTATGCTTTCCAGAAGTTAACCCCCTCTTTGGGGGTTTGCTTTCGGAAAACAAAACAAATGCCAAGCCATGCATGGTGTCTGGCTGGCATTGCTTCAGGAAGCTCTTAAAAACCTGGCTTTTCAGTACTTGATAGGCCTGCTGGACTTCTTGCACGTCTCTTCTCTAGTATCAAAGCCAGCACCAAGACACCCTAGGGTAATCGAGGACTTTAGAAAATATATTAACATAACATAACATTTATACTGAAGCCTTTTCAGTAAACTGGTCACCACTGTGATGTCCTGACAGACAGCCTGCCAGATTCTAAATATTCCCTTAACATTCAACGTAGATAATATTCGATCAACCAATGCTAGGTTGTTGTACTCAATCATTAGAGGTGTTGGTAAAAATGAAATATCTCACCTGATTGGTAGAGATGGGTCTCCCGCGTCCCACCAGTCTTTGGGTGGGCTAATGTACATGCACCACAATTCCCAGCTGTAACCATGAGCAGAATTCTCATAACGCTGCACTTCGAACGTGTCCTGCTTAATATTGTCAATTGAAGGAAGAATTACTCGTTTATAATCTTGTTGAATCCGAGAAAGAACTGGCTCAGCCCTGCGTAAACAGAGAAAAGAGAACATGTAAGAACATTTTCATTATGATGTATTTCGTGAATATCCAACTTATGACACATTTTGAAGTATTAGAGCATTCTCAGTATGTATTTTGTATTTTATTCATTTAAATATATTTTACGCAGCTCTGGCCCATCACCTGAGTCACTTCTGAGTTATGTGAAAAACTAAAAAGAAAAGAAGAAACTGGAGAGAAAAAACATCTGAAGAAAAAATGGAAAGAAAAGCAGGTTAAAGTTCATCTGGATATTGAAAAGTTGTTGTATCAACATTCTTCAGCCTCACCCTTTGTAAGAATTTTTCTAGTTGACCACAGCACATATCAGTTCAGCCTTCAAGAATTTCCTGAATAGAAGGCAGTTGCCTTCAGCTCAGATCCAGGTGTGAGGGTGTTCAACTGATTTGGGGCATGCAATTCTTACAAAGTCCTCACATTTAAACTTTTAAAACTAAGTCGAAAGTTAAAGTTTAGTGAAAAGTATGCCTGGCCTTAATGCACAATAAGCTATATTTTCTCCAGTGAACTGTCTAAAATAGAGACCAGGAGCCATGACAAGAAAGACATAGGGCCTGATTACGATGTCGGTTGGAAACTAAACCTCCAGACTCCTTGTCGGATTTGGTTCCGACCGACTCGCGGTCAGAGGTTCCGACCGACCGATTAGGATGCTACCGAACACGGTTCAGAAAGTCTCCCATTGACTTCAATGGAAGCCTGTGTTCCGACAGACAACACAGGCTCCCATTGAAAAAAGGGGTGGTTTCGGAAAACCTTGCACCCTGTGGCAGGGACCCATGGTGCTTGTCACACTGTGTATTGCTCTACAAGGGGGTCCCTTGGGTACCCCTACGGCCCCCAATTGGAGGCCTCTGGATAAAGGGGGGCTTGCTAGGGGCCCCCAAAGTTAGTTTCTGACAGCCTTTTCGTGTTGGACCGTCCGAGTTGGAAAGGCTGTCCGAATCCGACATCGTAATACGTCAGTTGGAAACGTGGTCTGTAGAGCTGTACGATTCAGCTGCGACCGACTCAGAGTCTCCGAATGCCTGTCGGAACCGATTCGGAATGACCGAACAGTTACTTTTCCATCGTAATTGGTCGGTTGGAAATGTTTCCTACTCAATGCCTCATTACAATGTCGTTCGGAAAGCATTCTGACCGACTCCTTGTCGGAATCAGTTCTGACCGACTCGGGTTTGGAGAGTACGACCGACCGATTACGATGTTTCCGAACACTGTTCGGTCAGACTCTCACTGACATCAATGGGAGCCTGTGTTCCGAACCACAACACAGCCTCCCATTGAAAAATGGGGTGGTTGCGGAAAACCTTGAACCCTATCACAGGCACCCCATGGTGCCTGCTACACTGTGCATGGTTGTAAAGAAGGGTCCCATGGGTACCCCAATGGGCCCCAACCGGAGGCCACTGGGTGAAAGGGGGCCTGCTACGGGCCCCCAAGGTCAGTTTCCGACAGCCGCTTTGTGTCGAACAGACCGATTCGGAAAGTCTGTCCGAATCTGACATCGTAATACGGAGTCTCCGAATGCCAGTCGGAACCGAGTCGGAAAGAGCAAATGGTTACCTTCTATCATAATCAGTCGGTCGTAAATATTTCAGAGTCGGTCCAAAACATGGGTTCCAACACGCGTTAGGAAAATCCGAATGCCGTTTGGAGCCTTTCTGACCGACATCGTAATGAGGCCCATATCAAAGAAATTGTATTTAGGATCGCAAATGAAAAATAATAATTGCAATGGGTGCATCAAAATGTTTTAAGTGAAGGTGCAGACATGGTTGTTCATTACATGATACAGAAAAGTACAAAATTTGCAACATTTTTCAGAAATCAATAGTTGTAGGGTTTAATAATGTTTTTCGGATGTGGCATCAATTGAGTTGATGGTGTTATAATTTTAATAGTCATCGCAAACAGTATTATAAAGAAGGAATCTTGGGGATCTCCTGATATGGGAAATGTGAGAAAGTGTTATACTACGTGGGGTGGATGGTAGTCTACCACAGATAATAAAGTTTCTAATTGCTCAGGTCCAGTCAAAGGTTTCAGTAATTTAAACCTGAGCTCAACCCCTAGTAGCTATGGCACAGAGCAGACAGGCTTAACTTAAAGAACACATGTAAAACATTCACAAATACAAAAAAAGTTAAAAAGCAAAAACCACACACATTAAAACCTCCACTCCAATTTATAAAAAAAGAGTAAAACTTATCTAACAAAATTACACCATATCAACATAAATCCAATAAGGGAAACTGAAGATATGAATTATGTAAAGAGTTAAGAGCAAACATCGCCAAGGAGAGCAAAGCACCAACTGTGGTCAATTGTCGCAGTAGACTGGGACCTAGGCATAATTTGAGGCTTACTGAAATGGGGCCCTGGTGGGGTACAACAAGTAGATTGGCCTCACTAGGACATGAAAGTAGGAATGTTGAAAAAAATCTCAGTCCCAGTCTTAAAAAGGACTTTGTTTTTCCTGAGGAAGAACTCTTCTGTATGCAGGACAAACCAGAAATGCAATCCAACACTATGGAATTGCTAGTCAGATTCTTTTCACAGTTGGTTACCTTGAAGGTTTGGAGCAAAAAGTTTTGAACAAATTCCCAAACTTCTTCCATTGCCCAAGCAACTACTGGAGTGCACTTCCAATGCCACCAGGACCTCAAAGGAAGTACTTGTCAGACAGAGTGCAACAATAATGTCCAGTCCAGGTCAGGTTCCCACTTGCCAGGTGGGATTCTGCACAGGAATGTCCTCTTCCACTGCTTTATGTTCCTGGAGCTATCTAGGGGGATCAGTCTTAGGATCCTTGGGGGCCTTTCAGTCCTTGGATATCAAGTGGAAGTGGGTCATCCTCCTCCGGTCCTTATCACAAGCCACAAATGCCTAGTGCAAGCAGGTTCAGTTTGCCTGATATCCTTTTGCAGGTCCAGCAGTGTTCTGAAGAAGGCTGGTTGAGGGTCCAGCGTTGTAGGGTTCAGCAGCCTGTGGGTAGGGGACACTCTCAGACACTGCTAGTTCTTCTTTTACCAAAGAAATAAAGGTTCCATGGCTGTGACCTACCCACTTTTGTAGTAGTTCTTGTTTCCCTTATTGAAAACAGGCCATGCATCAGGATAAATCCAAGATGGGGAAGGTATTCAGCCACACTAAACTTGTGCTTTTTAGGCTGGGGTTGTTAGTGGGGAGTTTACTATGATAATCCAAGTGTCCTCCTACATCTAACACTAAAATCCAGTGTGAAGAAGACACTGTTTCGCTTTCTGCTTTATCTTAGCCTTCAGTGCAGCTTTCTTTTTACCGGAGGACTCAGTCTTGTTTTTGCTTTGAGTTGTGGTTTGGGGGCGTGAGAACCTAAAGTATCATAGCCCACCATGGTATAAACTTCTGATATAAATTTGGCAAGCTCCTGTTCATGATCTTGAACAGAAACAGCTGTTAACCACTGACATACTGTCAGAACTGCAGCTTCTCCTTCAATGTTCCTAAGAGGTATCAAGAAACTGTGTCAATATTTCCTATCAATTTCATTGCTAAATCTAGAGCCAATGGAGCTCTGCGCTAATTCAGTATTTGTTTTAACACCTCCAGTAATACTGCCAACGAGATTGTGCAATGTGTAGTAGTATAGATACTTACAAAGATTGGTCCCACGTAGTAGACTCTTCCACAGGTGCTCCCATCCAAAGGGGAACACACATAGTATTCTATGCTTATCCTGGTGTGTTGAATGAGGATAGAATCCTTCTAACTGGTCATTTTTGTGAGCGATCCAAAATGGAATCTTGTCTCACTTTGTAGTTGCTCTGGCCGTAGTATCATTAATAGACTGCGGACTAACTGTCAGCACTGCCGGATGCGCTTATTGTGCAGGGCCAGAAACAAATGTTCCGGTCGCAGTCGTTTTGTACAATAAATTGCTGAAGTTACCTATAAATCGCTACTAACTAATTTAGTAAATGTCTTAACTCTGGGGCTGACAAAATTGCTGTGTCAGGATAAGCTAAATACCTGGCTAATACAGGCCAGGAAGCCCTTTCATTATTTGAGGGACCAATTCTAAAATTCAGATTTACTCTTGATATCCTAACCCTGTAGTAGTTCCCAACAGGACTTCTAAGTTGCCACAGGGTTATTGATTAGCTGGTTTTGCAGCAGCTTTGCATATACACAGGAATGTCACCTATTTGGATCTACAGCATCAAACTCCACCCACAAGTAAAATATTTCAAAAGAGTATGCAGCATGTGCATTTTCAAACAAAGTTACCACACCTCCTGTATAAGGAAAACCTCTATCCAAGAGGTGTTGTATAAGTGGTGCCCTGAAATCTATTGCTCTCTGAATAGGCTGCTGTGCCAGTACAGAACAGATTTGAAATTTAAATTTAAATTGTGAATAACCTTTTATTATTCACGTGTCTGACAATCTCACAGTAGAGAGGGAGCAACTATCTAAACTGAAGGAGGATACCAATATTACAATGAATGTCTCTGCTATTCAGTATTAATTGTAAAAATCTTGCAAGTGTCATCCAAGATTACTCAACGATGAAACCTCATGTAAGGATGCAAATGTTTTTTTAAATTGTTTTCCAAAACTCCGCCCAGGAATTTGTTTTCTAGACCCTATGGCACTAAGGACTTAATCAATGTACCAACATGAGGCAAAGAACTTGGTGGATTGCAACCCTTGCCCCCCACAACCCACTGAGCATTACTTGAATAAAGTGCATACTAGGTAACAGTGAGACTTCACTGAAATAGTTATTGGACCCTAAACCCTCTTTCATCACAAATAGACATACTTAGGAACACTAGGAAACCATGAATATATTTCCCAAAATTATGAAAATTCAAATCCTATTCTAGTTCCCATGATATGAATGGCAACTATTATGAAAATAAACAAGATCGTGCTTATGATAGTTGTTGAAAGGCTGACTGTATTTTAAGGCTTCTTTTCATCAATATTGGCACTCATCCTTTCTTTAGGTCAACTAAGTAATATTTAGCATAAGATAGGAGCCTGATCGAGTTAATAAGATGCTGTGCACCTGCATATCTTTTAAGTACGATAGAAGCAATGTTCAGTAATGAAATAGCAGCTGCTGTTCTTGAACCAGAAGATAAGCTCATAGGACGACTCGATGAGCCTACTCTATAGTCTTCAGTAAGGAAACGTTTTCACAGCTACTGCATGACTCTCAAAACTCAATCTTGAGTCAGCGGATTGAAGTTCCTCTCTAGCCAATAATGCTATGTTCCAGTTTATATATTCTTTCTGAATAATGTTGAACATTTTCAAAATAAACAATTAGCACAATAGCCCCTCTAACCTTTCACCTACCTTATATTCTGTGAAACATTGATTACTGTTTAAAAACAATAACTGAGAAATAAAGATGCTAACTTTTATGAAGCCTTGTCTATATTTTAAAAACAATAATTAAAAAAGCAATTCTTAATGTAAAATTAAACAAGCTGATTCCACATGTCTGCCGCTCTGACCATGAAGGAAGCGCCTCCCCTCCATTGTCTCTGGAAGCGAGGAACCTTGATAAATCTAGCATTACTGGAGCATAGGAGCCTCACTGGGCTGTATTCCATAATCCGTTCATTGGGGTACTCAGGCCCCCTGTTGTGAAGAGATTGATGTGTTAGGGTCAATGCCTTATACATTATCTGTTGATGAACTGGTAGCCAGTGAAGTTGCTCCCGAAATGATGACACTGATGCAGGTTTCGGCATTTATAGAGTAGGCGGACTGCCATGTTGTGCATTATTTGCAACCGCTGGATCAGATATTCCGGGAGACCTAGGTACAGGACATTGGCATAAACCAGACTAGAAAGAATTAGTGTCCTGGCCACTGTAACTTGTGCCTCATATGAGAGCAAGTGAAGAAACTTCTTCAACATGCGGAAGATCAAGAAACAAGCTTTCACCACTGCTGATAGCTGTGCCCCAAATGAGAGTAGGGCGTCAAACATACCGCCCAAATTTCTAGCCTCCGCCGTTGGAGGGGGGAGGGAGAATGCCATTGGGTAAAAATCCTACACCTCCTGGAAGGGGATACCACCCAAACAATAAGATTTCCATTTTGTCTGAGTTGTATTGCAGTTTGTTGGCCTTCAACCAATCAAGCAGCGCAACCATGCAACCTTTGTACTTGTGGAATCCCCTTCAGACATGAGTAGGAGTTGGGCATCATCAGCATATGAAATTATCTTGATGTTAAAGGATTCAACCAAATATGCCAGAGGAGACATGTAAATGTTAAATAGTGTGAGACTTAGGGAGGATCCTTGAGCCACTCCCCACTTCAACCTTTTTGCTCCTGAGGCAAACGGCTACATCCAGACCACCTGTTCTCCTCTTTCAAGTAAGGAGCCCAGCCAACTTAGTGCAGAACCTGCCACTACCAGACGTTCTAACCTGCACCGCAAGATGTTATGATCTACTATATCAAACACGACTGACAGGTCCAACAACACCAGAGTCACATTGAGCCCAGAGTGCAAATTGGATTTGATGGATTATGAAACCTCTAATGTGGTCTCGGTGCTGTGACAGGCTCTAACCCTGATTGGGAGGTGGTGAGTTGTTGATTTACCAGCTTCTCCAACATCTTTGAGGCTGCTGGGAGCAGAGAGAGACGTCTAAAATTAGCCAAGGACTCAGGATCGGCATTGGTCTTTTTTAGCAGAGGAATCACACTAGCTCTTTTCCAGTCCTCAGGTATGTCACTTGAATGGAGAGAGATGGCATATAGCTCTCGATATATCGTAGCAATCATATCCAAAATAGACCTCAAAATGGATTGTGATATTGCTAGATGGTGCTGTAATTCCTTTCTTGCACAGACAGGATGGATTAGTTACAGACCCTGACTACCCGTGATATTTCAATTTTTTTTGTTTTACTGTATTGGTCTGTTTGGTTATCTTTAAACCTATTTTCTCCTCTTTATTGGTACTTTTTCCTTTGCCTTGTCACATCAGCCTTTGCTCGGATGCCCTTGGACTCCTTTTACCCACTTGTCCCCTACTTACTGCTCCTGCCCCCCGCCTCCCTTCCGGCCCCTCCCACCTCCCAGGACTATTTATGGAGGCTGCTTTGCAGCTGCTCTCAGTGGGCACGCCACTGGTGTGCCACAGGTGTGCCAAAGGCAAGCCCGTCTGTGCCTGTCTGAGCTGGCCGTGCCAAGCATGAGGACCCCTGGCACTCCCACCACCCGCCACTACACCGCCTGGCCCTGGACCCAGACACCATAACAATTCCTGCTGCACCACCTCCCCACGATCGACAAAAGGACCTTTTCCCTGCTGAAACTGACACTTCTCCTGCAACACAGGACCAACAGCCCACACCGGAACTGAGCCTCCTCTGCTCAGAAGACCACAAATCAATCAGAACTGCTCCAATGCATCCTGCTCAATGTCTGCTCTCTCTGCAAACACACCACGGAAACCTGGAACATCATCACCTCCCTCTTCCCTGACATGGCATTCATCATCGAAACAAGGCTCAACCCCTCCTCGGAACCCGATATCACCACCGCAACACCCGCCGGATACAAAATGTTACACCGAGACCACACCAACATGCATGGCAGGTGCATCGCCATCATCTTCAAGGAAAACATCTGATGCACCATCACAAATGACGACCCAATGCCTCTCATGGAACACCTCAACTTCCAACTATGCCCGAACCCCAAGACCACGCTAAGAGGCACACTCATTTAAAAGACCATCAGGACCCTGATTGGCATTCTGCAATGCCATCTCCAACCTCATTGCTCCCCTAGCTATCAACTTCTACCACTGCGTCCTACTCAGTGACCTAAATTTCCAACTCAACGACCCATACAATGCCAACTCCATTGCCCTCCTGAAAAACCTGAAGAACATTGCCCTCACTCAACTTGTCACTGAACCAATGCACAAAGCCGGACACACACTCAACCCCAGCTTCACCTCCAGCAATAGAATAAAATTCATCCTTGTCACAAAAACCACTTGGACCGATCACGCCATTGTACACTTCACAATCTACGATGTTCAACACACCGACGCCAAGCATCACAGCTCCTCCCACCACAGAGGGGCAAGTTAACCAAGACACAGTGGACACAAGCCCTCGGTCCCACCCAACTGGAAGTTTCAACAGACTGGGACCAGACCGTCCTTATTTTCTCCACTTTGATCACCAAATGCACCAACAGAGTCACCCCACTTAAACCAGCAAAAACCAATAAAGCCTCAAAACAAGCCACCTGGTAAACCCCAGAGCTTAGAACCACCAAGTGAAACAGCAACCAACTCAAGAAACGCTGGGGTGCCACAAGGAACCCCTCCAACAGAGACACTCACAAAGCTGCCCTCAACAACTACCACCGGAGCATCAAAGAAGCCATGAAAGCAGCCATCATAGCACGCATCGACACTGTGGTGAACTACATGAAAGAACTCTTCGAAATAGTCAAGGAATTCTTCAGCCTAGAAGCCACAGTGAACACAATCCACCCTTCCCAAGAACTCTACGACTCCCTCTCAAACTACTAGCACAGCAAGATTGCCGCCATCTACAACATTTTTGACCCTCAACCCACCTCCCTCAACCTCAATAACCTCAACCACCCAGCGCACACCAGTCCAATGATCACCGCCTGGTCTCCGCTCACAACTCAGACCAGCACAGTCCTCATGTCTTCAATACCCTCTGGGGCACCCACCGACCCCTGCCCCCAACATTTGTGCAACCTAGGAGCCAATCCTATCAGCACGTTACTCACCAACATCATCAACACCTACATCTCCACAGCAGCCTTCCTGGTCAAATTGCAACACGCAGAGGTTAGACCCCTCCTAAAGAAACCCTCCCCTGACCCCAGTGATCTAAAAAATTACCACCTGATCTTCCTGCTACCCTATCCAGCCAAGGCACTCGAGAAAGCCATCCACCTGCAGCTCACCGAATACCTGGAACAAAATCAACTTCTTGACATCTCTCAATCAGGATTCCATGCCAACCAAGCACTGAAACTGCACTGGCTGCTGCCAAAGATAACATCAGAACTCTCCTCAACCACGGAGACACGGCTCTGATCCTCCTCGACTTCTCAGCTGTGTTTGACACCGTCTTCCACCACACCCTCATTGACAGACTCTACAGCATTGCCATTCAGTGAAACGCCCTCAAGTGGATCACCTGCTACCTCACAGGACGCATGCAGATCACCTGACTGCCTCCCTTCACCTCTGAGCCTAAGGACATCATATGCAGCATACCACAAGGATCATCCCTCAGCCCCACCCTGTTGAAATCCTACACGACACGCCTCACAGATGTCGTCAGATTCCATGGCCTCAACATTATCTCCTTTGCAGATGATACTCAACTAATCCTCTGACTCACCGAATACCCCTCCAATTCCAAAACCAACTTCCACGACGCCCTGACCAATGTAGCCAACTGGATGAGAGACAACTGCCTCAAACTCAACTTCGACAAGGTGGAAGTACTGATCTTCGTAAAGAACACCTCTGTTTGGGACCACAGCTGGTGGCCAGCAGAACTCAGGCCGACAACCACACCAACAGACCATGCACGCAACCTAGGCATCATCCTTGACAGCGAACTGACCATGAAAGGATAAGTCAATGCAGTCGCCTCCTCCTGCTTCCACACCCTCCGAATCTTCAAATGGATCACAATCAACACCAGAAAAACCATCACTCAGGCCCTCATCATCAGCCACCTCGCCTACTACAATGCTCTCTATGCCGACATTTCCACCCAGCTCCTCAGACAAATCAAGACCACACAGAATGCTGCAGCCAGACTCATCCTGGAACTCCCCAAATGGACTCACATCACACCCACCTCAGAACCCTCTACTGGCTCCCCATCCAGAAAATATGCCAATTTAAGATCCTCATGCATGCCTACAAGGCTTTACACATTCAAGGACAAGCATACATCATCCATCGACTGAGGTTTCATCTTCTGCCTCTCTTGCACTCGCGCACACCATCCGCAGTGGGGGCCGCTGCTTCTCCTACATTGCCTCCAAAACCTGGAACAACTTGACTCTTTACCTCTGAACAGTACCATCCCTGGAAGACTTCAGGAAGAACCTCAAAACATGGCTCTTCGAAAGGTGATATGGCACCCTCAGCACCCAGATACCCCAAGGGGTGATAGAGCTGAGCTATATAACTACGGATTGATTGATTGATTGACATAGGTGTGTAAAGGGCTTTGTCTTGCCAAGATAAATTTGACCATCTTGGTATATGGCTAAAAGAAATATGGCGGTATACTTAGAGGAAGTCACACAAAAGCTCTGGTGACTCTGTGACCTTCAGAACAACAACTGAAATATTGTGCTGTTCCTAAACAATCCAGAAAAATGGTTAAGCAGGTCACAGTAGTTTTCTACATCCAAATAGATGGGAATCCATTTATTTGGAATGTAATGCCCTCACACACCCCATAGGGTGTCATGCTTCATCCTCGGGCTGCTCCTCGTCTGGCCGGCGCTGCAATGCCTGACGGGCTCCCAATGAGGGGCACTTTGGCGGAGATCTTTTTTCCAAGTAGCCGTTTGGTGCCGTGGGGGTGAGGGGTCTAGTGAGTGTAGATGTAAAAATATGTGATATGAAGTGTGAATTAAAACAGGGTTGGGAGTACCAACAAGAACTACTTTAATTGTGGGGTCTCCTACCCTGATTAAAATAATTGAAAGGCGCACTGCTAAGGTAATGTCTTAGATTCGGCGCTCTTCCATGTAGTCGGTCAACATGTTTCTTCGCATTTTTCTATAGTTTTAGAAGCGATTCTTCAGGACCTATAAAAATAAAAGACTATCTACATTATATACATTATGGTGGACCTAGACTAATAGTATATTAAGTACAAATTCATGACCACCGTACCTTACTCTATCTAGTGGCTAGTAGTGTAGGTTCTACTTATTTTGGGAGAAAAACCATGTATAAATATACAATGACCAGCCACAAACACATGTTTATCGTGTGCTACTGTATACAGCCTGCTCGTTATTGGCACAACATACATAAGTGAGGTATCGCAAGCATTAACCCACCATGCGCCAAAAAACAGAATGGTTCACTTCAATACATTCAGTTCATCAGACCAAATTAGTGAAGTGTGATTTATTCATTACCGCAAGAAATACATAGAACTCACCCAATCAAAAATGAGTTTTTGCTTCATCAATCCCCGGCAGATCAGAATATGAGGAACTTCCTCACATCCTAAAGCGGATTGTAGATGAAACATATATGGAAGAGAAGAGCAATGTTTTATTTAAAAAAGGAACCAAAAAGCAACAAAAAAGCACCCTACGGCTTATCTCAAGGTATTCTAATATCTCACTAACTACACAAAGGGCATCCCCTATCATGTATCTCATGTCAAATGAATGGAATACCTATATCAGATACCAATCCAGCTATATTATAATGGACCGTTCCGATCCCCCAGAAAAATATTAAGGAGATATCTTTATTCGTAAAGATTGAAAACATGGGCAGCCCATGTCCCACTGTAAAGCTTAGCTTGAAACAGTACACAATGCCCAATATGTACGTCGTGTGAGTTACCTATATTAATGGAAAAGGGTCAAAAGGAGTCTCTCCCATCGTGTGCATTGATATATGCAATCTATATTAAAAGGTGGCCGAGGAGTGTGATCGCCTCCAACTCTCCCTGGAAAAAGGCATGAGAGACCTCCAAGATACAAATAGAAACGTGCGAGATGGAAATAAAGGTTTCCCCAGTATACTCACGGTTGCGAAGTCCGCAACAGATCCTTAGACCTACCCTCAGTTGCCGGGTTCGGGAGGTGAATGAGAGAGTGCCGATTCGGCTATTTATCCCCCTTGTACTTCCGCATTTGTTCCCTGCACCGTGTCAGCTGTGTTAGTATCTCCCGCATGTGCCGGTGACTTCCGAGATGTTAAACGGTGGCACAGCGGGCGCCATTTTAGAGAAGGCGCGAGTGGTAAACATAATAGTGTAGATGCCTGGTCTCTACGGGTCTCTATGGGTCTACCCAACAAGTAGTCAAGTAATAGTTTGAGAAATCTGTGCCTGTAATTAGTATATCGTTAAAAACTATTGATACAAAAAACGGTTTTAAAATAGATATTCGCCGTTATTTGTCAAAAAATTAATATACACACAGGGTATCCACTTAGATCCATCTTACTTATAAAAAGCATGTCATGTATAACATCTGATGGGGTTAAGCTCAAGATAAAAGGTAAAATGTAGTGATATGCTGCCTAAGGTTCCTGTGCAAATGAGTCAGCCATTTTGAATAGGGGAGCCTAGTTTAACAAGAACCCATATATGCTCTAAAAATTATATATAAATGAAAATGATACATGGAAATTGGTACAAAGCATTACATATAACCACACCTTTCTTAATGACCTATGATATTAAGGCGAATTAGCCATTCAATGGTGGTATATGTATCCTAGCAGATTTAACAAGAAACTATAATACCAGGAGGAGCAGACTACAAAGTATATAGGGGTATAATTAAATCCGTAGTGCGCTCCATGGAATGTTCTCATTCAAACCCAGTGTGTCGGGGTAAGTTCTAAGTAAACTCGAAATTAACCTGTGCTCAAACTCCTGGTAGCTTAACACAGAGCAGTCAGGCTTAATTTAGAGACAATGAGTAAAGTATTTGTGCAACACTTCAAACAGTAACACAGTGATAACACACCACAAAAAAAGTCCATAACAGGATTAGAAACATAGAGTGGTTTTTAATAAATAAAACAAGACCATAATTGCAAACATCGAATTAGTAGAACTGGAGATATTGAATTTTAAAGTTTTTAGAATAAATAGCGCCAAAAGGTGTAAAGCGGCAACTGTGGATATCCAGCGACGCCGGACCGGGACAAAGTCACAAGTTCAGGCAGACCGTGATGGAGCATGGACCGGCTACAGGGGCCCAGTTTGTCCTGTTGAACTGAGTACCTTAAATCCTGGTTTGCAGAGCATTGCACGGATCCTCGTCGAAGATGTGTCATACAGTTGAAGCGATGTGTTGGTTCCAAGATGCGGCGAGGCTGCGGTGTGAGGTACTATTGCATTGACGTCGAGGATCCTGTCAGCGATGCCTTTGACTGCAAAGTCTGGAGTCAGGGATGCATCGCACAGTCGAGGCGATGCATTGGTTTCGAGGAGCTGCAAGGCTGAGATGCTGAGTCCATCGTCGAGGCTGCCGTCGACGAGGGACTGTGCCAAGGATGCATCACACAGCAACGGTTCCGAAGGTAATGCGGGCTGCGGCAGCGATGCAAGTCATTGTTAGAAGTCCAAACCACGCAGCAGCGGAGATGTGTTGTTTCTGCTCTGGGTTGTGCCGCACAGCAAAGGTGCCTTGGTTCCGTTGGGTCCACAGAGGCTCGCAAAGGTCCTTAAGCCCACTTCCAATGGTCCAGGCCTGTGGTAGCACCACTTGGCAGGGTAGTATCACAGATGGCAGAGTCCAGGTGTAGATGCAAGGCTGTTGGAAGTCTGGTATAGTCCTGAGGCTTCAGATCAAGAGACCAGCCAACAAACCTTTGGAGTCACTCTGGGTTCTGGGTTCAAGAGATACAGGTCCAGTCCTTCTCACCCAAGCAGGAGGGCAGCAGGCAGCAGGTCAGCACAGGAAAGCAGAAGTCCAGCAGAGTGGCAGTCCTTCAGCAGCACAACAGTCCCTTTTCCTGGCAGAGTATCCACAGGTCCTGAAGTGTAATGAAATGGTTGTGTCTGAAGTCTAGTATTTATACCCAGTTGTGCCTTTGATATGGGGGAGAAGCTTCTAGAGGTTTGTCTTTGAAGTTCCCAGACATTCTGTCTTCCCTGTCCTGACTCCAGACTAACTACAGGGGGTATACAGACCTTTGTGTGGGGCAGGAGAAAGTCTAAAAGCCTATCCAGGTGTAATTGGGGCTGTGTCCAGTTACTATCTCCCATCCTGCTAGTGATGGCCCATACAGGCACACCTAAGCTCCCTATTGTGTGTGGCTGTCTAGGTGGAATATACAAAGCTCATCAGTCATGTGATCAGAGACAGCCTATAAGCACTAAATAGCTAAAGAAAGAAAATGCCAACTTTTTTAAAGTGGCATTATCAGAATTGCTGTTTAAAATTCTACTTCACCGTAAGTTAGGATATTACATTGAGATTCCAGAGATAACAAACATGAACTTGTTATATCTTTCCATCTGGAAATTACACTTAGAAAATGTAATAAGGCAACTCTAACTCTATTCTATGGGAGATATAGGCCTTGCAGTAGTGACCAACAAACTTAAGAGTTATTCACTACCGGGACATGTAAAACGTAAAAGTACATGTCTTACTTATAAAATAAATTGTACCCTGGTCTCTGGGCTGTCCAGGGTCTACCTTAAGAGTGACATATATGTATTACAAAGGAAGGTTTAGGCCTGGCAAAAGGTTTATTTTGCCAGTTTGAAATGGCAGTCTAAAACTGCACACACATAGGTTGCAATGGGAGGCCTGAGACATGTTTGAAGGGCTACTTCTGTGAGTGGCACAATCAGTGCTGCAGGCTAATGACTAGCATTGAATTTACAGGCCCTGGGCACATGTAGTGACACTTTTCTAGGGAGTTGCAAGTAAATTAAATATGCCAATTGGCTATAAGCCAATGTTACCATGTTTTAAGGATAGAGCACAAGCACTTTACCACTGGTTGCAAAATCCTAAAGTCATCAAATAAGAAATCAGAAAGAAAATAGAGGAGGAAGGCAAACATTTGGGAGCAGCCCGCCCTAAGGTTGACAAGTCCAACCCATACTATTAGAAGGTTTGCGTACTGCCACTGTAGCGATAGTTGCCTTTGGTTAAAGGGTACTTTCCAATGACAACCTAGCCTGGACCATACACAGACCACTGTACATCATATATAGCATTTATAATTTATAAATAGAAATAAGCAGAGAAGGACCCGAAGCTGTTGTTAACGATTAATTCATGCTTTATTCCGATGCTACCCAGCTTAATTAGGGTCTTGCTGAGAGTGGGACTTCCTGCAGTGAATGACACCCAGAGTTCCGCGTGATATCCAGGTGCTGGAAAAGGTGCCTCCAAAAAAAGCATGGGAAGGTCCCGTATTCACCTGAATTGCCCATGACAATGCTAACACAGTTACCACATGGGGGACACTGAGGGGTGGGGGGGGCTTTAGAGGAATGGGCTGCCGTGACAGCGACAAACGTTAGTGACCTGTTCAGTATGGGGGAGCTCCTCCCGTTTGAATTTAATCTTCAAGGGGTCACTTCCTGCTCCATAGAGCAGTAACAGCAGCATTTCATAATCATTGGAAGGATGGTGCATCCGAACCACAGAAGCATACAAGCTGCTAGTTTATTGCCCTCTCCACCAGTACCTTTAAGTCGGTCACATGCATATATATGGCGATTCGAGAAGATATGCTTCGACTACCAAAGGCGCTGAAAGACCCCTGGAAAGGAGACCTGGGAGTACCTATAGCAGAGCGTGACTGTGAGGTAATTCTGGGCAGAATCCCAAAAGTTTCCAGGAATGCCTGGTTCAAACTGATAATCTTCTAAATGCTACACAAAGCATACCTCACTCTGGTGCGCATTCACAAGTACTTCTATTGTTGTATTCCTCTTAGGGTGTCCGTACATGGGTTTTCTTGTATCATGTCCTTATATAGGCACAATTCGCCCTGCCCTTATCTAGGCATAAAATCCCAGTCCTTATTTAGGCATTAAACAGTGCACTCCAAATACAGGCATGGTCTCCGACATCCGTCCACCCTAACGTCACAACGAGTTCTTGACCCTTTAGGCTTCGGGAGTTTCCCTAGCACAGGACTATTGATTTCTTCAAGGACTCATCTATTATGCATGAACTGTTATACCTTGAGGGTTCATTCATGATGTCTTCCGCTGTCCGATTCACGTCAATGCTAACATTCTGAGGTACCTCTCAGGTATAAATATACCTTCCCTAGCCCTTGTAAATCAGAGGAGACCTCGACTTCAGAGAAGCCCGTTTCCCGGCCTGACGTACTGAGAAGACGCTGTCATCCCTGCACGCAGAGAGTCCAGCTTCCAGTGATCTGACTTCCCTCGCGAGGTGTTGGAGTTCGAGTCTGGCAAGAGATTCCCACCTCTCTCATTCTTAAGGTATGGAGCCGACTAGAAACCTAGAGGGACTCTTGGCATACTAGGCATACTAGGCGTAACATACTCTTAGTATACCATAGTAAGGAATACTCCACCTACTTCATACCTCTCCCTACACCTAGGTTAGGTACATTGGGGTAGAACTAGCTTAGAAACGCATCGTACGAGTACTCGCATTTTTATTCTATGTTATTTATGTAAATGAATATCTACTAAAGATCATGCTAGCGCAGTATTATTTATTTCTACTGCTTACGCTGTACATTATTTATCTTGCATATTGTCTTGTGATCATAACAGCACATATTACTTACACGGGAAACAAGACTGTTCAATAAATCTTTTATTGAAACGCCTGTCTATTCTTCCTGTGTAACTTTGAGGAAAACTAAGCATGCACGATTGAGCTGAGTGAAACGGTTATCTATTGTTTCCACGACTCTGGGACACGTTCTGATTCTAAAAGGGAAACAAAGTTGTCATGTTTTGCGGCTGCCAGAAACTACTCCCTTCTTGTTTATCAAGGAGTTTCTAGTGGCCTCTGAGCTAGCTGGCACAAGTAATTAAGTTTAATATACTCGATAGGGACATATTGACCTTAGTCCTATGTCAAACCTATAGGGTATATTATTCCAATGTGCAGAGCCAATTAGGGAAATAGGAGCTACACTACATGGCGCCCAACGGTTTGGTAAGGCGGTAATTTAACGTTAGATACTGAGTAACTCAGCCGTGCCTTTTCTCTCAGAGACCCCTACCCATTTACTCCAAAAGACGTCTGGAGTGGGCAGGGTTAAGTATCCGCCACGGCTACATAGGGAAGCACCCTATATATTAGCTGTTTGGTTTGCTCAACGTTGAAGGATACAGTGTTCCAAAATATTGTGCACCTTATCTTTGTTTCCTTGAAACTTGTGCTACATTTTTCAAAAAACAAAATGCCCGACTCCGACAACGATGAAGTTGCGGGTCACCCAGCTGTAACAGCTTATAACATCACAGGTTTTATTGAAACCGAGGAGGGTGTCATAGACATCAATCCAAACTTAAGAAGAGCCATCACTCTCAAACTTATAAAACATGGCCTACCACCAAGAGGAGGTAGAGCAGTTTTCGTGATAGTAGCACACAAATCATTTCAGACAGGTATTCTATTCATGGGTAATATTTCCTGAATCCAATCCAGTTACAAAACTGTTTCACTTCTACAAAGAAGATGATCCACCAGAGGAATATATTCCTTTCGAGGATATTGAAATTCCACTAACCTACCAGGAGCATCAGCTCTGGTTTAAAGGCGCCCTAAAACATCACAGAAACATTACCAGGCTCGGTCCACTAGGTAGATCAGGAGCAACATGGCCGATTCTAGCCGGCTACACACCTCATCCTGAACTGGATATAATGTCAGATGAGGAGTTACTTACTCAAATAACAGAGTTAATAAAAATCTACAGACAATTGGTCCAATATGTCATGCGGACTTTCACAGTCCAACCACCATTAACCATTCCAAATCAGACCCCTCAACCGGGGACTGCACTAAAAATTACACCACAGACTCTATACGCAGTCATGGGTAAAATGCCCACAAAACGTGAACAAATTCCATTCTGGATAGCTCGAAAAATTACTCAAATCGAAGCAGTATTTCCAAATACTAGCCCGTATGAGAAACACAGAATCCTAACAATCAGTTTACCAATGGGGATCACACCACAACTGGAAGACTGCACCACTTGGGGCTCAGTCTTTGCTGCCATCTATACTAAAACACATGGCATTCCGTCAATTGCGGTAATACCTGATGTCCTGAAACAAATTTAGACGAATACGGGGCAGAGCCTGCTCTGAATTTAGGTATGAAATTACTGAAAAATTTCGACCAGGTCTCAACAATAATATTATCTAATATTAAAGGGGAGGCAGCAGCAGTGGCGATCCGCCAACGATTAAGGGAATTTGATGTCAATCAATCAATCAATCAATCACGGCATTTATAGAGCGCGCTACTCACCCGGGAGGGTCTCAAGGCGCTGGGGGAGGGGGTAAGTTACTGCTCGAACAGCCAGGTCTTGAGCTGCTTCCTGAAGGAGAGATGGTCCTGGGTTCGCCGAAGGTGAGTGGGGAGGGAGTTCCAGGTCTTGGCTGCCAGGTAGGAGAAGGATCTTCCTCCGGCGGTGGCTCTGCGGATGCGTGGTACGGTGGCGAGGGCGTGGCTGGTTGATCGTAGCTGGCGGGTGGGCGTGTAGAAGGTCATGCGGTCGTTGAGGTACTTGGGGCCCAGGTCGTGGAGGGCCTTGTGTGCGAAACAACAAACTGAGCTACCCAGAATAATAGAACAATCTTATGCAGAATTAGGCAGAGATAGTTTGGGTGGAAGACCAGTGAACCCGAAACTATCTGAAAGTCCTGAGAAGGACTCTATTAAACAAACTCCTACATCTTCTAAAAAGAAGTGGGAAACTAATAAAAATAATTCAGAGAAACGTTCTCAATCCCGAGGTAGGTCTCCTCAAAAGGAGCCCTCTGGAAGGAGGTATAACCTCAGGAATAGGGATAATTTGAGAAAACCTGACAGGTATCAAGATACTGATACACGTTCCTCTCGTACCTTTCAGATCTCGTCACAGACTTCGGAAAGAAGAGGACGGTCAGAAAATAGAGAAGAACGCGTGATATCCAAGGAAGATAAACACGCTCCAAAAAATAAAACAAAACCTCAATTCTCCAAAAAGAAAGTAGCAGGTCTGAAGATCAGACATGCCGAGAATACTGAGAACACAACTCAAGAACGGAGAATGGGCTCAGACAATGCTGGACAGTGCAGCAGATGTCACAATAGCTCGCCAGAACCTGAAGGAACTTCTGGAGATAGTGGACTTGAATGAGTACATTACAGTAGAGACTGCAGACACCAGGGTTAGTACTCCACAAAGGTTATATGAAATAACACTCCGAATGGAGGGAGACATACCAAGACAGGTGAAAGCACTCTTTTGGGAAAAACTTTCAAAGGGCTATGACATACTTCTTGCAGAAAAAGACTGGCCACCACAATTTGTCAGGGAGTGCCCACACGGCGAGGACATTATTATGCCTGCCTTCTCCAACCATATTCCAATTCACCTAAAATATACATATGCCAGGAATGGGCAGTAGCCCAGGCCCCAGCATTATATAAAAATCATGTAGGATGGGATGAGGACTCACCTCACCATAAAATACATCTGAAACATGAACCAACTGCACAAAGGCAGTACCCAATAAAGCAAGAAGCTAAAAAACAGGTCAGGGAGATCTTAGATCAACTTGAATACCAAGGGGTGATTGAAACATGCACCTCCTCAATGAACAATCCTTTGTTTCCTGTCTCCAAACCAGACAACACCTATCGTCTAGTTTTGGATTACAGACACTTAAACACTTGTTCTAAAACATTTGCAGTGCAAAATGCACATAGCACAGCATTAATGAATAACATTGTGCGTAAAAAATATAAAACCACATTAGACATCTCAAATGGTTTCTTTTGTCAAAACATAGCGCCTGAAAGCAGGTATTTAACAGCTTTCTCCATAATCGGGACCCAGCGTCAATTTTGTCGACTCCCACAAGGGTTCAAGAACAGCCCAGGGTTATTCTCAGCGAGGGTAATGGAGTTACTCCAAATTTATGATAATGAGGCATTGTCATATGTCAATGACATCTATCTGACAGACGATGACCTGGAAAAACACTTGAACAGGGTGAATACCATTATATTGGGCTTCGCCTCTGAAGGCTACAAATTCAACTTCAAAAAGTCCAGTATTGCCCATCTCAATGTCCTATTTCTAGGATATGAGCTTTCAAGTGAAGGCAAGAGCTTGGCAGCTAACTTTCTAGAGAAATGTGCGCTGCTCCAACCTCCAAAAACGCTAAAAAACTTACAATCCATCCTGGGTTTCCTAAATTTTGGAAGAACATACATTCTAAATTACGCAGAAAGGTTTAAACCTCTCTACGCATTAATCAAACCTGATTTTTCAATCAAGAATTGGACACAAGAACACACAGAAATCTTGCGTTCACTACAGGCTAACATGTTAGCAACAAATCACTTACAAACACGCGTAAGTCAACGCAACCTGGTGATCCGAATAATTTCGGGTCAATGTGGATTCACCTACTTAACATTTAATGAGGGTGAAAAAATACCAATCGCATACAAATCTCATTTGTATACACAAGCGGAAATGCGTTTCACTTCAACTGAAAAAATTCTAACAGCAGTTCAAACCGCTGTAGCAAAAGAAAGAGCCCTAGCCCAAGGGAAACGCATTATTGTCGTAACCCCAGTACAAGCCTTAGAAGCGGTCACAAAAGCAAGCATTCCAAATGCTAAAGCATTACATCCAAGATGGATACAATGGGTTAATTCTCTTGCTGCAACAGATGTTGAATATGTTTTTGATCCTGATTTAAAAACACAAGCGTTCCTGCAATATGAACAAGAATGTCCTCTGCCCACTGAAATTCTGCCTCTCGATCAGTACGAATTCATAATTTACACTGACGGATCCGCACAGCCCGCAATAGGGGGTAAGCAAGCTTACAGTGCAGCGTGTGCAATCGTTAAAGGTTGCATGCGAGATGGCATCTTCAGACCTATGGTCACAAAAACTCAATCTCTAGGAGATTGTACAGCTCAGCGAGCTGAACTACAAGCATTCAAACTGGCACTTGAAAGTACAGATCGAGAATTCCCCACACTAATAGTGTGCGATTCCTTTTACTGTGTTCAGTCGTATAATGAATATATACAAAACTGGCTTGAAAATGGGTTCAAAGATGCGAAAGGTGGCACAATAAAGCACAAAACGCTTTGGGAATAAGTAGTTCAGTTGAAAAATGAACTACCAAAGGCTCACGTGATCCACACACTGAGTCATCAACGTGATGGCGTTCACGTTGCAGGGAATTCATTGGCTGATGAAGCCGCAAAGGGGCTGTTCAGACGGCTTCCGTAGCTGCGATCACTCGTTCAAAAACAAAAATAGACAGTGAGATAATGTTGGCTGTCAATGCTACAAGCAAAGGCAGTGGTGCAGCGTTACCAAAAAGTTTCCACTCAAGTACTCTTATGTAATTGATGCGAACAACGTTCCTTTTGCTCGAATCCCTGGAGTGGGGGATAGGGTAATTCCAAACATGGAACGTAGATTAGGACTAATCCTAGCAGCACATGAAGGGATAGCTTCTGCCCATGCAGGTGTTTCTGCAACAGTATCTTTACTCAAGCAAAGATATTGGTGGCCTGGCATTCGGAAACAAACCAAGAACTATGTTTTAGAATGTGATATTTGCCAACAGATGAAAGTCTCAACAGTAAAACGTCCTGCGCAGACACCCCTGTTAATTTCAGACAAACCATTAGCTTGTGTTTACCTGGACCACTGCGGTCCCTTGCAAAGGGACGGTAACTATAAATATATCATGGTTGCAGTGGATTCATGCTCTAGGTTCCTATGGATATGGCCTCAGCGCTCGGCTGACGCTCGAACTGTTATAAAAGATTTGCGAGTCTTTATCGGCACATACGCAATAGGCATGCTACATTCTGACCAGGGCCCTGCGTTTAGCTCTCGGGCTTACAAAGAAGCCATGGCCAGTCTGGGCGTTGCATTGCGGTACTCCTCTCCATTCCATCCTGAGGGAAATTCGGTTGTGGAAAGGAAAAACCGGGACATAAAGCAGTCTATAACAGCTAGGGTATTAGGTTCGGGTGATGGGTGGGTCAAACATCTTTATGGGGTCCAACGCTCATTAAACAACCTGCCAAAAAGTTCTCTAGGGGGGGTCACTCCATATGAGGTCCTATTTGGGACAAGAATGTGGGTACCAGACCTCGATCACGTAGGCACAGTGGTGGAAAATAAACCGTTTGATATCAAAGATCGTTTGGCTGTTTTACAGTAACTCAATGAACTAAGATCGAAACAAAGCAACGTATTGCTGCAGCCAACCACCACTGGGGAAAAACCGGCGGTCCCAGCAAGGCCTGTCTGGATTCCAAAAGTTGGGGATCTAGTCAGAGAAAAGATTGCGGACAAGAAGGAATTTGGACCTTCTTACAGACAACCAGTACCTGTCCTAGCAGTTCAAGGAACAAGAACAGTACTTCTTCCGCCCCTTGCTGGAAAAAAGGAGAAAATATTTGTGTCCATCGACCACATCAAACCACAGTATGTGGCCAATACTAAATAGTAGGCCTCGTGGACTCCGACCTAGTAGCAGACACACTCCTCTCGCTACTATCCAAGAGGTTCAGACTGAAAGACTGATAACCATCGAGAATTCAGCAGTAACAGATGAAGGACTAAGCAACAATGCAATGGAACTCATCCCTCTTGAAAATCAAGTAACAGTTCGTCCAAATACACCTGTCTACACCAATGTAGCAAGTGATCAACTGGTTCCAGCGATTTCTACAAATCCTGATGCAATTTCAACAATTGACAGAATTGCTTCTGGCTATTTCATTAACTTTGATACGTTCTCAGAAGATCCGAGTGAACCTGAAACGACGCCAGCATCATTAACATTCAAGCAGCAAGTACAAGACTTTCTTCACTTTCTGAAAAAGACTTATCTGGTTTCCCCATGGATTGAACTAGCTTTGGTTATGACTATGAGCGTGCTTATAAATGGCAGATACAACCATGTGAACACTGAAGGAAAAGATGTGAACGTACTTTTGAAACCTCATAAATCTTCCCATCGTGAAGCAAGAGACTTGTCAACAGTGAACATCACAGCCGTTCCTATACAGGATGGTATAGTGTGGGACAAAACAGATTTTGATATTTTTGGCCCGACGGAACAATTGAACATTCCACATTTATTTAAAATTTCACTAAGTGATCTCATTTCATCCAGTACCTATTCTGATGATTGGGACTTTGAGACTGTTAACGACATAGGGGCCGATTCCGATTCGGGCCAGAAATCTCCCCGACCGAGCCGGACTCGGAGAGATTTCCGACCGATTCGGACCCTAGCAGTCCGACCGAACGAGTACGATGCGCACGTATGCTATCGGACTCGATTCGGTCGGACTCCCATTGAAGTCAATGGGAGCCAGTCGTACGACGCGTACATGGGCTCCCATTGACTCAATGGGCATGACGCGAACAAGGGCGCCCCCTACAGCGTGTTCGCGTCGATGCGGGTCGCACCGTACATGCACGTGTAGGGGGGACCCATGGCTCCCCCCTGTGTGCGACTCGCGTGCCTACGCTTCCAGGGGGTCCGACATGGACCCCCAAGTGCGGCTCCGACAGCTCCTTGGAGCCGGACTGCGCGAGTCGGTCGGAGCGGTTGCGATGCGCATCGTACTTACCCGGCCGGGGAACGTCTCCATTGCGCGGTGCGAGTCGTCCCCGTGCGAGTCGGTCGGAGCGGTCGGGTCCTGCGAACGAGTCGGTCGGAGATTTCGCGAGCGCACGCATCGTACTCGCTCGCCCGGACGCACGTACGATTCGGTCGGGAAACAGGGCTCCGAATCGGATCCGGTAAAGCCGAATCCGATTCAGAGCCCTACCGGCCGAGATCGGAATCAGCCCCATAATGTTTGACCTAGAAAAATCTGCTGCATTTTCTAAAAATGAATATTTAGAGGGTTCATCAGACTATGAACAGCTGTATTGCTATAACCACTATGGTCATCATTATTTGCATAAATCTGCAAACCCTAGAAATGTGTTTATGTTTAACCAATGGGAGCATTGTCCTACACCACCAAAAGGTAGTTCAAAAACATTTGCTAACAAGTTTCCATATTTCTCAGGTTACAATACATCTGATCCAGAAACGTTTTACTATAAAAATGTAAACAAAACAGGACTGAAAATTATGTTAACTAATACAAAACAGATTTACTCTGCAGCATTTATTGCCCAACTGTCTAGACAGGGTTTCGACTGGGTGAATGTAGGGGGCTGGGCATGCTATGGCAGATACTCAGCACAGGTCTACTTTAGACAAGTTATCTAATCTTTACTGCAGATGCTGAGAATTTCTGTTTAGGCTGCTTTTATTCTGGCACTATAATCCATTCATTAAAAGCTGTCTCTGCAAATATTTTGTTTCTGCATCTATTTCGGGATTAGCCATCAATTTGCACATATTTTCTTTGCATTCTGTGAAAGACACCGCAGGTACTCAGTAAGACAGCATACAGGCACAGCACACTATTTGAAGCAATAAAGGCTCGAAGAAGAAACGTGGAATTGTAAAAATGCTATTTAAGTGTATTCATACCTAAAATGTAATACTGACAAATGGATCAATCTTTAACTCATTTATACCCTACCCAGTTCAATTTTTCACTCTACATTTGATAAAGATCGTGGTATAATCTACTTATCCCTGGCATGTAATTGCATTTTTCTGAAAGATAACTACAAAGGGCAAAGACGAGTCAAGGATGTGATAAACTGGCCATATGCCATACATTGAGTTACCCATTTATTGTTTTTTTTTTTTTTATCTAACCAGCCAAAGGACACCTCAAAGGACTTAGGTGGCTGGGTGCATATAACGAATAGTGGGTAGCAGGTTAAGACTTTACAAGAACCTTGTGATAGAGAACCAGTTGTCCATCCAGCAAGTTTGTGGCATGCCAAGGTAAAGCCAAGGTAAAGCTGTAGAGAAAAAAAGAGCCATGAAATGAAGAAGAGGGCATGCTGTCTGATCAGCCGTGACTATGAGGACCAAATGAAGACTAGCATCGAGTGTACGGAAGGATTATGGAAGGATTATCCAAGGGTCGGGGAGAGAACAGTCTTTAAAGGTCCTATGAATTTGACAAAGTCATTTTCCAGTCACAAGCACATGCTCTGGAAATAGAAAATTCAACCACAAAAGGTGGCCAGGTGGTCTCTAGACATCTGTTGGCAGGCCTGAGTCGCCTTGATGACAGGCAAAGGGAAATTATATCATGAGACAGATAATGAGTAACCATGGCGTGCCTTGTGCACTCTAAATACATGTTGGACTTGGCCCTCTCTGTAAACTAAATGCTTCTAGTGGGCCTGTAGTACTGCTTGTGCCACCCACCCAGCATTTTAAGCATGGCTCAGGCCTGCCATTGCAACCTGTTGTGAAGTTTTCTTCTACCATTTCGACCTGGCAAAATAAATCTTTTGCCAGACCTAAACCTTCCTTTTCAATGAATATATGTCACCCCTGGGGTAGGCCCTACACCACCCATAGAGCAGGGTGCAGGGCATTTCAAAAGTTGAAAATGTACATTAAACTATTACATGTCCTGGTAGTAAGAAGTTGTTAAATTCGTTTTTCAATATTGCAAGACCTACCTCTCCCATAGGATATCATTGGTTTCCCTTATAACAATTAATAAGTTATAACTTCAATTTGGAGCAAGTGGGAATGTCGAGTTTGGTGTCTAAGGAATTGTAATTTAAAACTCTAAAATTGGATTTTAAGTCACAATTCTGAAAATGCCACTTTTAGAAATCTGCAAAAGCTAGCCTGGCTTCCGAAGGGTGACATACCCTGAAACCGGTCCCAGGATGCTTGTTTCCGGTCCAGGGAGGACCTGCTTGGCAGCTCGGTCTGGACTGTTCCCATGGGGCACAGGGTCAAGACTGATTTGCATATGGCTGGGTCCAAACTGGGGTGGTGTAGTGATCAAAAGAACGATGGATTTAACCCAGATCTTTTGACTGGGGGAGAATGTTTGCATTGTCAGCATTCCGTCCATCATTTGTTTGCTGTAACACTTTTCGCCCTAAGTGGGATGGGTATGCCCAGACGTGGGTCCCTTGCTCACTGTGCCACTGGATTCAAGCTAGCCTGGCTGAAGAAGGGTGACATACCCTGAAACCGGTCCCAGGATGCTTGTTTCCGGTCCAGGGAGGACCTGGCCTGGCAGTTCGGTCTGGACTGTTCCCATGGGGCACAGGGTCAAGACTGATTTGCATATGGCTGGGTCCAAACTGGGGTGGCGTAGTGAGCAAAAGAACGATGGATTTAACCCAGATCTTTTGACTGGGGGAGAATGTTTGCATTGTCAGGATTCCGTCCATCATTTGTTTGCTGTAACACTTTTCGCCCTAAGTGGGATGGGTATGCCCAGACGTGGGTCCCTTGCTCACTGTGCCACTGGATTCAAGCTAGCCTGGCTGAAGAAGGGTGACATACCCTGAAACCGGTCCCAGGATGCTTGTTTCCGGTCCAGGGAGGACCTGGCCTGGCAGTTCGGTCTGGACTGTTCCCATGGGGCACAGGGTCAAGACTGATTTGCATATGGCTGGTTCCAAACTGGGGTGGCGTAGTGAGCAAAAGAACAATGGATTTAACCCAGATCTTTTGACTGGGGGAGAATGTTTGCATTGTCAGGATTCCGTCCATCATTTGTTTGCTGTAACACTTTTCGCCCTAAGTGGGATGGGTATGCCCAGACGTGGGTCCCTTGCTCACTGTGCCACTGGATTCAAGCTAGCCTGGCTGAAGAAGGGTGACATACCCTGAACCCGGTCCCAGGATGCTTGTTTCCGGTCCAGGGAGGACCTGGCCTGGCAGTTTGTTCTGGACTGTTCCCATGGGGCACAGGGTCAAGACTGATTTGCATATGGCTGGGTCCAAACTGGGGTGGCATAGTGAGCAAAAGAACGATGGATTTAACCCAGATCTTTTGACTGGGGGAGAATGTTTGCATTGTCAGCATTCCGTCCATCATTTGTTTGCTGTAACACTTTTCGCCCTAAGTGGGATGGGTATGCCCAGACGTGGGTCCCTTGCTCACTGTGCCACTGGATTCAAGCTATCCTGGCTGAAGAAGGGTGACATACCCTGAAACCGGTCTCAGGATGCTTGTTTCCAGTCCAGGGAGGACCTGGCCTGGCAGTTCGGTCTGGACTGTTCCCATGGGGCACAGGGTCAGGACTGATTTGCATATGGCTGGGTCCAAACTGGGGTGGCGTAGTGAGCAAAAGAACAACGGATTTAACCCAGATCTTTTGACTGGGGGAGAATGTTTGCATTGTCAGCATTCCGTCCATCATTTGTTTGCTGTAACACTTTTCGCCCTAAGTGGGATGGGTTTGCCCAGACGGGGGTCCCTTGCTCACTGTGCCACTGGATTCAAGCTAGCCTGGCTGAAGAAGGGTGACTTACCCTGAAACTGGTCCCAGGATGCTTGTTTCCGGTCCAGGGAGGACCTGGCCTGGCAGTTTGGGCTGGACTGTTCCCATGGGGCACAGGGTCAAGACTGATTTGCATATGGCTGGGTCCAAACTGGGGTGGCGTAGTGAGCAAAAGAACGATGGATTCAACCCAGATCTTTTGACTGGGGGAGAATGCTTGCATTGTCAGCATTCCGTCCATCATTTGTTTGCGGTAACACTTTTCGCCCTAAGTGGGATGGGTATGCCCAGATGTGGGTCCCTTGCTCACTGTGCCACTGGATTCAAGCTAGCCTGGCTGAAGAAGGGTGACATACCCTCAAACCGGTCCCAGGATGCTTGTTTCCGGTCCAGGGAGGACCTGGCCTGGCAGTTCGGTCTGGACTGTTCCCATGGGGCACAGGGTCAAGACTGATTTGCATATGGCTGGGTCCAAACTGGGGTAGCGTAGTGAGCAAAAGAACGATGGATTTAACACAGATCTTTTGACTAGGGGAGAATGTTTGCATTGTCAGCATTCCGTCCATCATTTGTTTGTTGTAACACTTTTAGAAATCTGGCATTTACTTTTCCCAAACATTTGGTGCCTGCAGCCTGTATCCTGGATCAAATGACTAAGTGTAGCTGGTAGTTGATCACTGCCTGGTATTGGTCCCAGACAGTGAGAAAAGGGGGAATAGGTATTGGCAGGATGGGCCATCTGTGACTTAAAGAGGGAGCTGTCACCAACCACCCTACACATCACAAAGGCTCTGCCTGAGTACAGTCACAAAGGGTTTCACACTAGTCTTTTGTGCCCCCAGACAAGAAGGTGGGGTAAGCTTAGGAAGGCAGGAAATGTGAAACACTTCTGGGGGTGGGAACTTACAGAACCTTCTCCGACTTCAAAGCTGGCACCAGTTATACATTCTGGGCACTCAAACTCAACTCTTCAGTACATCACTGAACCTGTGAAAGACTCAAAAAAAGACTGCTGTGCTGTGCTGCTGCAAGAAGGGCTGCTACTTTGCTGCCCTGCTGCCATGCTGCCTGAGTGAAAAGGATTGGACCTGCATCTTAATCCCAGGACCTCCAGAGTGACTCCAAGGTCTAGTTGGCTAGCCTCCTGATCAGAGCCTCAGGGACAGAAAGAACTCCAACCCTGTTGAACCCAGCACCTGGACTCTGTCTGCTGTGAGTCTTGCCCAAAGTGGTGCCACCCAGTCATAGACCATTCGAAGTGGAACTGAAGGTGCTCTGCCATCCCAACTGTGGTCCTGTGGGCAGAACCTATGCAGCACAGCGCATTGCCTCACACCACCACATCAGAACCATAACTGCGCAACACATCCCAGATGTAGGAATTTGCATTGCAGCCCTGCAATTCCTCGGAACTGCCACTGGGTGATGCAACCTCAGCTCCGAACCACTGCTGTATGCTGCATCCTCGATGCAGGACTCAGCATTGCATCTCGCAGACCCCAGGAACCGCTGCTGAGCAACGCGTCCTCGACGCATCCTTGATGCGGGATTTCACACCTCTCCGCAACCACGATTTGAGGTACTTTGTTCAGCTGGCCTAACTTGGCCCGTGTATCTGGCCTGCATTCCATAGAGGTTGGCCTGAACTTGTGACTTTGTCCCGGCCCGGTGCGCTCAGATAACCACAGCTGGCGCTTTGTGCTTTTTAGGCACTGTTTGCACATAAATCTTTAAAATTGCATATCTCCAGTTTTACTAATGAGATTATTGTTTCAACTCATTTATTAAGCTTTACTTTATTTTTCAGAAATTGGTGTGGGATATTTTTTTACGTTGTGTTTTCATTTTATTACTGTTTGAAGTGCTGCATAAATTATATACACATTGCCTCTAATTTAAGCCTGACTGCTTGTTCCAAGCTATCGGAGGGTTAAGCACAGATTAATTTGGGGTTGCTTGTGACTTCACCATGACAGGAATAGTGGTTGCCGCTTGAGTAGGGTTTTATCCTCACAACCAATAAACCAATTTCCTACAATACAATTTTAAATGTATTCTTTTTTTTCACTGGGAGCCAATTGAATTAATTCAAGGTTGCTGTGAAATTGGTTATGTCGTTTCAATTTGAATAACTGATAGACTACATAGTTTTAGACTATGGAGTTTTAAAACATATATTAGAGAGTGGTGTGTATGAACTTTTGCTGTAATTTGACTAGGATAAGGCAGGAGCAAGAGTTACAATGATTTCTGAAAGCAGTGGAGAAATTACAGAAATCCTTCTATCAGACACAGATAGCGATAAGCTGTTTTAGAGACTGCATTTAATTGGGAGACAAAGGCTAGATCATAATACCTAATTTGAGAACTATATTCACAAGTGTGGAAGGACAGTTGAATTCTTCAGGCCAAGGTAGCGGTAAGGATGTATGGTTGCTACTGGTACCTCGCCAACACCCTGGAAGTAGCTCTTGGAAGGCTAGCATTGACCAGCAGGTCATAGAGACGGTCTGGGCATATTGAAGTAGTTAGTGAAGATTATTTTCAGGCCCTTGGAGTCATATCTAGCCAAACCAATGGCAGGTATCCACACTAACAGATAAATGCAGCCCTTGGTAGTGGTATGGCCTGCAACATGATCACATGTCTCCTGCCACAGTCTACCAAGGTTGTATAGAAAGGTGCCATGCTGCAGGCCCCACTCTATCAATCACACTGTGTGAATGAACACTTGGTCATGAAAGAATGACAGAAGGAGCGAGATTAGAATCACTTGAGGGCAGGACTGTAAGGGGACGTCGTTATCAGTAATGCTGTATGGGGAGGTCAGAATTGGAATCTCATTGGTCATATTGTAGCTGTTCATAAGTAGCTCAGGGTGACATTCGTTGTTCAAAAGCAGCTATCATTTTAGAAAATGCTGGAGATCTCTGGTCCTGGAGCAGGATTTACTTTTCTCCCCAGGTAAACTTATGATTGGTCACAATCAAAAACGGAAACATCTTCTGTGCTAATGTGGCTACAATATTGCAGTAAGTCTTAGTGGCAATGTTATTTGATTATCATATAAACCTAGAAAGAATTGAAGTCTGCAATTTGCATATTACAAGTAAATTGAAATAAAAAACATAAAGGCCTAGATTCTAATGTTTATGGAAATGCAAGACGCAAGTGTCTATCCCTGCTAAACGTTCACCAGCTAAAACCAGGTGACACATTTGAAGGAAAGATCAAAATCCTGATGCCCAGTATCTACTTCAGACCATAGTATCTGGTATTATTTCTCAAAACAGTAATACAGCCCTAAGACTTTCCTTGTGTGTTGTGTTGTACCACAACCTCCTTTTTGGTTGGCATTGACCTCAAAATCAAGTAGTATGACTTACTGTTCTTCTCCCCTAGGATAAGATGTTTTCAGTACCATCCATCAAAATTAGATGTATGGGAAAGGCAATTGATACAAAGTAATTTTCAGTGCCTTTGTAAAGTTTGGTACTCTACCATACAGTAAAAGAAGGCTGACTGCAATAAGCAATACCAACTTATAATTTGCATACCAGGAATACACAAGGCCATGTCTCTATATTTAAGAATCTGTAATAACGAATATAGCACTTTATTACGCAATGTACATCGCGTGCTATTACAACGCGGTCGTTACAACGGCCGCGTTGTTAGTACGCGATGCATTTACATCGGAAGTCTTTACAACAACTTCCACTAGGGGGCGCGCTGGACTTAAGAATAGTATTATTTACTATTCCTACTCCAGTTTGTGCAACAGTAGGGAAGGTGTTGGTACTCATTTCCAATACCTCAGCGCCCCCTAGTGGAATTCGTTGTAAAGACTTGTGATGTAAATGCATCGCGTACTAACAATGCGGTCGTTGTAACAACCGCGTTGTAAAGGTATCGCGGTGTAATGACCGCGTTGTAAAGGTTGTTTTCCTGAAATAACATTCATCTTTCCAAATTTTCCAAAACTCCTACAATAATGATCAAGCCCACTAATTTAAATTGACATTTTCTTTTCTATTGCTTAGTTATTTTGGTAAATATTGGTTCATGCATTTTTGAGCTATTCATTTTGGAACTTTAAGTATGACTATTCGTATTTTCCTTAACTTCAATCAACCACCATCTTGCCAATTAGGGACAATGCTGCAGGGTGGCTCCTTATCATTAACATATGGTAGTGCATAAAAGGAAGATAATCATGCACATCAGCTCTACCTTTTGACTGTATGTAGCCATACTTTCACTTTATTTGCACTGTATAGGAGGTTTATTTGGTAATCTATAGACATGAATGAATAGATAGATGGATGAATGAATTGGTTTATTGGGTCGGAAGAACGCAGGGAGTCTATCTACAGGCGTTCACCTTCAAATCCAATACACCGTCTGCGATGTCCCTCCAGAATCTTCCCTCACCCCCACACTGTTCAACATCTGTATGACCTCCCTGGCCAACATCGTTAGAGCCCACAAACTAAACATCATCGCCTATGCAGATGACACCCAGATCATCCTTTCGCTCTCAGAAGAATCCGCAACCACAAGAACCAACTTTCGCAGGTGCATGACGAGCTGACTGGATGAGGGACAACTGCTTGAAGCTCAACACGGACAAAATTGAAGTGCCATAACACCACCCCTTAGAATGACTCATGGTGGCCCTCGGAACATGGACCCTCACCCAAACCAACTGACCACACCAGAAACCATGACATAATCCTGGACAGCAAACTATCCATAAAATCCCAGATCAACGTAGATTTCTCTGCCTGCTTTCTCACTCTTCGCATGTTACGTAGAATCTTAAAATGGCTCCCCATCAACTGGCAGACAGTCACTCAAGCCCTAGTCACCAGCCAACTGGACTACAGCAACGCAGCCTACACAGGAATCACCACACACCTTCAGTAGAGACCCAGACCATACAGAACTCCGCTGCCAGACTCATCCTCAAGCTCCCCAGGACAACCCACAACACCCTTCATCTCAGGAAACTCCACTGGCTCCCCATACAGACAGGATGCCAATTCAAGCTGCTGATCACACCTACAAGGCCCTGCACAACCAAGGTCCAGCCTACATCAACCACTGCCTGAACTTCCACCAACCATCCGATGATACAGCAGAGGATGATCCTTCTCCTACCTCGCTGCAAAAACCTGGAATGACCTCCACTTGCAATCTGCACCTCCACCTCCCTCTTAGAGTTTCGGAAGGCACACAAGACCTAGCTGTTCAACTGATTCCATTGTGAACCAGCACGACCTGCAGAGCCTGGACACCCACCTGGGTGATTAATTGCACTCTACAAATCCACTGATTGATTGATTGAGTGAATTAATAAAAATTGTTGCACTAAATACAACAGCAATAAAATCATCCAAATAATGCATAATTACAAACAAGTGAAAGTAGAGGAATTACTACTATAAAACACGTAGGTCAGCCCTCATGTTATCTAAGGGATTTCATTTAATTAAAAATGATATTCATGTATTTACCGAACGGAGCTAGTTCTGTGATATTGCTAGTATTAAAACACAGCTTCCTTGCATGTAGATGCCCAATTTACTTTAAATAAAAAGGTTTAAGTAAAGTGTGACGCGCAGTTAAAAATTCTGGCCAACAGCAGAGTAAATGAACAATGGATTCCCTCCTGAGATTGCAAAATCTGCAGCGCATGTTAAGTGTGGGCTTGTGGTTCCACGATGCTTTATAACTCTTCTATGGGTAATACTATAAATCTTGAGCACCGGATGCAGGTTCTGCATTGCCGACTTGATGTCACCCTCACATATGGCGGCTGAATTCTGTTTTCTTTGGAAGAGTTGCACATCGGATCGAAAGGTCCAGCCGATTTCAGCTTACTTAAGTCCGCCTCCCTCGATATCGCTGTAACTTGACTTTTCAATACGGCTTTTGGGGCTGGGAAAACTTACAGGCACATGCATCAACGTTTTTTGCGGGCGCAAACGGTGCGATTCGCAAAAATCGGCTGTTTGCGCCCGCAAAAAGGGCTATTGCGATGCATCAAGGTGTAAGGCACCCGCAATTTAAGCAATCGCAATTTATTGCGATTTCCTAAATTGCGATTGCAAGTAAGGAATCGCAATTTGCGGTTCCTTAAATGCAATGCAATAACCAATTTTAAATAGCGATTTCGCTATTTGGGGCCGCAAATTACCGAGCAATTGAACTGGTCGGTAATTTGCAAAAACTTTAAAAAATGCACTAAAGTGCATTTTTCAAAGTTTCATGTTGCACACACACATGCCCTTGGGGCATGTGTGTGCGCAACATGGGTGCACATCACAATTCCAGGGGTGCAACAGGGTGTCCTTTTGACACCCTTGCACCCTTGAAATTGCATACGCAATTTGCGAGTACCTATTGGTACTCGCAAATTGCGCATGCAATTTCCCATTCAGAGGCCCATAGGAATGAATGGGGAGCCATTCCTTAATTGCGACTCGCAATTTGCGAGTCGCAATTAAGGAATGTTTAGGAATCGCTATTTTTATAGCGATTCCTACATGCATAGGCTTTTGCGAGTCCTTAATTGCGATTCCTTAATAATCGCAATTAAGGACTCGCAAAATCATACCTTGATGCATGTGCCCCTTAATTCCTAATAGGCTTTCCTTAGTGAGTTTTTCATTAGGCACCAGTCTCGGTGTGCCTTGTGAGCATGCCCTCATACAATTAATTCAGATTTCCCGAAAGGAATCCTCTGGTTCAACTACTGCAGGATGCCCTTTGGGTGGGCCATTCACAATTACTACTCTTCAGAGATATGTATATTTTGAGCGTTGTACCAACAGTTCAAACAATAACACAGTTAAGATATCTAAAAACAAGATTTCCTGAAGAGTGTAAGCAAGTATTGACTAAACCCAACAAAATGAAATAAATCATACATCCATTTTAAAATAAAGTCACTGTATTCCCATGGGAATTCATGGTAAATATAAGAAAGGAAATTAACTCATAGAATTTAATGAGTACATACCTTTGTGGGACGTCAGAAAACTTGGACTTAAGTGGAGCTAACTTGTATATACGCATAATTACACAGAATTGACAAATGTAATCCGATGCAATATTTGGAGGATACTGCCACGCAGTAGCGACTCGCGCAGGTAAGAGCGGAGGGGCGGTGCGGGGCTGGGCGGGGGATGGTGGAAGTTGACAGACTACGGGATAAGTACTAGTAAATAAATTAATTAATAAATAAAACCTTACTTTGCACTCGCCGCATCGCCGACGCGGCGAGCGCAAAGTGAATGGTTTTATTTATTTATTTATTTAATATTACTTATCATGTCACTGTCGACTTCCACCACCCCAGCCTAGCCCTGCCCCACCTTGCCACTCCACCGCCATTACCTGTATGGCTACTCAAGACCTGGCTGTTCGACCAGTAGCAGCACCCCCCTCCCCCTTCTCTCTCCCCAGCGCCTTGAGACCCTCGCGGGTAAGTAGTGCGCTCTACAAATTCTGTGATTGATTGATTGATTGATTGTATGAGCCGCCACTGCCGCTACGACTAATTTTAAGCAGACCACTGTTCTAGCACCCAGGCCTATTGGGGGAGAGAATGCCCGAGAGGTTTTAGTGAGTGTGTTTCTACATCTGGTAAACACTAGAGCAGAGCACAGAGCACAGGGCCCAGCCACAACCCAGCCCTCAAACAATCCCCACCTACAGCATGAGCGTAGCATGGCATGCTCCTTCCAACAGCTACTGCATCTGTGCTTCTTCGAACACCTTCTTGCCTCCCACAGAGCTAACCACTCACATTTATCACCTGCTCAAAACTTGTCCCCTATTGATACATTGTTCTTCAGCAATTTCACATCTGTCTCTCTATGTGGAACTAACTGTATCTGTCAATTACTATGACATCCTTATGCCTTGAATCCTCTATGCTCGTTTCCTGAGCAGAGACGTAAATGTTTGCAAAATACCTAATAAAAACAAGTTAGAAAAAAAAATAAGGTGGAACAAATGCCTCAACAGAGCTATCGTTTGTGAAAATGACACATTTTAGTGAAAACATCAACAAATTATAGTATAAATACAGTTTGTGAAATGGATCAAACCCACTATCATTAAAACGTCTCTTTAAAAAGAGAGGTAATCACAATAACAGCAGTAACAACAACAATTCACAAACATTTGCAATGCCTTCCCCATACTTTTCTGCTCTTGAAAGCTACACCTAAATGGACCAGCAATAGGTGGTGATCTAGGAGTGTGAATGCACATTATTTTGAACGAAGAAGGATCAATAGTTGTCCACAAGGTGAAAATAGCATCCCGGCTTGAGCAGTCTGCCTCATTCTGACCATTATTACAGTTTCACAGAGAACAATTTCAGTGAAGTGCTGTCTCCACATGTGGCTCACACGTCCCCACTTAATTGTGGTTCCAATAGGCCTGCCAGGTTGGCGTTATTACTTTTCCCTGTATTTTTTGTGTCTCTGTATTTGTTATTAGTCTATTGGTTATCTGAGGCCTTAGACCTTATTGATCTTACACAAACATCTATTTCTAGAAGTTCCAAGCCATCTGTTTCATGGTTCTCTGCTGCCTTAAAAGAGGAAAAGTCTCAGTGCAAATATTTGGAATGTAATTTATGGAAATCCTATGACATGGATGCAAAAACTGTTTATAAGATTGCCCAGAATACGTTTTGTAAATCCATTCGAAGGGCCATAAGGAGTTTATTTCCTCCACAATTGCCTATGCATCTTATAAGCAGTGGGAATGTTTTAAAATTTTAAGTTATTTTCTTTCCCCAGGGCCTTACAGAATAAACTTACCCCTTCAGTTAAGATATGCGAGGATCTCTCCGACTTCTTTTTTTTTTAAGAAGATTCAAATATTGTATGATCAGTTTCCAATTCAAAGTGCGATCCCTCATGTAATAGAGCTTAGTTCATCCTATTGCCCTCTCCTTACTTATTTTAACCCATATCTTTGGATGACTCAACTAATCAATTGCTTAAATGTAAAAATGGCCTCCACTCTTGTTAACCCTATTCTGAATAAAATTATGAATACCCCCTTGAAATGTGTTTTTTTAGTTTCAAGGAGTTGGAAACAGGCACTCCTGCTCCCTTTGCTAAAGAAACCTAATGCGGACCCTAATAATTTAAGTAACTTGAGACTCAATTCTGCCCACAGTGGCAAAAATGCTAGTTAATAGACAACATAATTGAATCATCTGTTACATGATTCATAATCTGGTTTGTTGTCATGCTTTAGCACTGAATCCACCTTGCTTGAGGTTACAGAGTTTATTAAGGACAATCTTGATCAGAATTCCTCTGCAATGGTGGTTTTACTTAATTTATCTTCAATGTTTGACATGGTTTCTTATTCTAATTTTCTAAAAATTGGAATCCAAGGAAAGGCCTTTGCCTGTTTTAAATCTTTTATTGAAGACAGGACACAAGCTGTATTTCTGTCTCCTTTTGCTTCCTCCTCAAAACCACTTGAGTGTGGGGATCCTCAGGGCTCTGCTCTGAGTCCCACCCTCTTCAATGTTTACTTAGAGCCTTTAGCGAGCCTTGTTGAATCTTGGGGATTATGTGTGATTTCTTACACTGATCATACTCAGCTCCTTCTGTTGTTTCAGGGGCATGATCTAGAAGCTCTCATCTCTTTAAGCTATTTGTTAAATCAGTCGGTGAGTAGATGAACAATTGTTGTCTTAGGCCTAAATCTGATAAAATTGAGATTTTTCTGGGGGAACTAAATGTTCCCCTGATTCATGCAATTGATGGACATCTGAGTTGGGGTCTCCTCCTACTCCCTCTTTGACTGTAAGAAACCTAGGTGTCAAATTTGGACACTTTTGTTGAATTAATGGCAGCTTTAGTTCTGAATATCAACCAGCAAAAGTCATTTGTAATGGTTTGAGGGCCAAAGGAAACTAAAATCAAGACACACTTTATAGAGGGTGCCCCTGTCACAAAAGTAGAGAGTTTTAATTACCTAGGGCTCCCTATTGATTCACAATTTGTTTGGGAATCTCTGCCAGTGTTGAGGTCGTAGCAAATTACTAGATCAGTGAAAGCAGTTTTGCACTTTGCATCCAAGCTAGGCCATTGATCAGTGAAGGAGATGATTACCGTGTACAAGGCTAAATGCGGTCAATTGTCACCTATGGAGCAGGAGTGTGGAGCTATGGTAATTGCTCTAGATTCCAAAAAGCAGAAAATAGTTTTCTGGCAGATTACTCATGGTGCCACTGGGTTCGCCTACCGTTTGTCAATCGAAAGTGGGCTCATAGTATTTGGAAGATGCTCTTGAACTTGCCCCATTGTTATTATGGTTGAACATTTGGCACATGCCTGAGCTTGGTCTCTCTAAAAGCATTGTTTTGGACTGCCTAGCCTTGGACAAATTAGACAATATTCCTTGGCTGGGGTATTATGAGAGTGCTTTTATTAGACTGTGAGCGCCAGAGTTCTTTAACAATCCTGATCAAATACCCGTCTCGGTTAGAGATGGATAAAGTCTGTTTTATATGATGAGGCGCAGCTTACTCTCAGGCATAAGGCACTTCAAGTTTCCTCTTTGGATAATAATCATTGTTATCACCTAGTCATGAGTTGGAATTTTACCTTACTCACTTTGAAAATTACAAATATAGGTTTTATCTGACCAGGCTACGAATGGGGTCATTGCATGTACCTGTAGCCTTTCCACAGCAATGTGCATGGTTAGAAAATGAACCGCCATGTCCTTTTGACAACAATTCACGGCAAAGCACATTGCACTTTATGATCTTTTGCATGCTTTACAAACCTGTGAGAACTTGATTTTTAATCCCCCTTTTTCTCCCCCCCCTCCATTTCAACTCATATAAGAAGGGTTTCATATTCCTACATCATTTAGACTTGCCAGGGGTTTACCAAGCAGTGATCAGCTATATCAGAGGGTCTTTAAGCATTAGGAAGAGATATTTTTTATCAGTCTCTGTTGATAACTTTTACTACTGTATTTTGGTATTTGGGAAATGTTATTGTACTTTTAGTTTTAAGAAAAGTTTTTTTTATAGTGAAATCTTATTTGCTAAGAACTTTTTTATCTTATGAAATCGACTGTAAAGTATGTGTAATTCTGTTTTTTGTTTATCTTTTATGGCTATATTGCCAAATAAAGTTTATATCTGATCGATTCAAATGTTTCTTTTGAACCCCAAGTTAAAGCAATGTTTACAAGCTGTTTTGCAACACTTAAATCTTTAAGGAGGATCAATCAAGTAATATTTGTAAAGAGCTGATTGGCACAGGCAAGGGTCTTCAGGCACAAGCTGCAGGTCTAGTCAAAGAACCAGGTCTTGAGCCCCTTCCTGAAGTCGGTCAGTGAGGGTGCGGTGTGTAGGTGAAGGGGGGAGTGTTCCAGGTCTTAGTGGCAAGATGGGTGAAGGAGCGTCCTCCGGTGCAGCAGCGCCATATGCGAGGGGTCTGTGTGAGTGCGAGGTGAGAGGAGGGGGCTTCTGGGTGGTCGGTGGACTGAAGGGAGTGGTTCATGTAGGCGGGTCCTTGGTTGTGAAAGGCTTTGTAGGCGTGGGTCAGAAGCTTGAAATGGCATCTTTTGCAGGCAGGGAACCAGTGGAGGTCTTTCAGGTAGTGAGTGGTGTGGGCTCTCTTGGGGAGGTTGAGGATTAGTCTGGCTGCTGTGTTCTGGATTGCCTGGAGTCTTTGCATGAGTGGTGGTGCTTGCCTAAACTGCGTTGCCGTAGTCCAGTCCGCTGGTGACGAGGGCCTGTGTTACAGTCTTCCAGGTGTTAATGGGGAGCCAGTTGAACATTGTGCAGAGCATGTGGATCATGTGGCAGCAGGCTGAGGAGACGGCATTGACTTGCCGTTTCATGGAGAGTTCACTGCTGAGGATGATGCTGAGGTTGAGGGCGTGGTCTTTCGTGTGGTAGTGGGTCTGAGTTCTGATGGCCACCAGGAGGCATTCCAGAGGGCGGTATGGTTGCTGAAGATCAGGACTTCAGTCTTGTCCGTGTTGAGCTTCAGGCAGTTGTCCTTCATCCAGGCTGAGGCATTCTTCATACGGTTGTGGAAGTTGGTCTTAGTCGCAGTGGGGTCAGCTGAGAGCTAGAGGATGAGCTGGGTGTTATCGGCGTAGGAGATGATGTTGTGCGATCTGACGATGTCTGCAAGAGGGGTCATGTAGATGTTGAAGATGGTTGGGGTGAGGGAAGAGCCTAGGGGTACGCCGCAGATGGTGTGCTTGGCTTGTGATGTGAAGGGAGGGAGGCGGACTCTATGTGTGCGTCCCGTGAGAAAGGATGCAATCCATCTGAGAGCATCGTCTGTGATACCAATCTGGTGTTGGCGATCGATGAGTGTTTTGTGTGAGACTATGTCGAAAGCAGCTGAGCGGTCGAGTAGAATCAGGGTGGCTGATTCTCCCCTGTCTAGTAGGGCACACATGTCATCCTTTGCAGTGATTAGAGCTGTTGCAGTGCTGTGGTTGGCTCTGAATTTTGATTGGGATCGGTCTAATAGGTTGTTTCCCTCCAGGTGTTCTGTAAGTTGAAGGTTGATGGCCTTCTCCAGGACCTTGGTAGGAAACAGGAGTAGTGAGATGGGACGTTAGTTCTGGAGTTCACTGGGGCCTGATGAGAGCTTCTTGAGGAGGGGTCTGACCTCAGCCTTTTTCCAGGAATTGGGGAAGGCAGCTGTGGTTATTGAATTGTTGAGAATGGTGGGGAATTGACGGCTGATATCATCTTTTCTGATGTTGAAGAGTCGTGGGGGCAGGGTTCGGTGGGTGCTCCAGAGTGGATGGAGTTCACAAGAGAGTTGTGTACGGTGTGCTGACTTATTCCCATGTGGTGAGTGAATGGTCAGCGGAGGTGGTCGGTCGGAGACTGAGGAGGTTGGAGGGCTGTGGATTGAAGTTTTTGTAGATGGTTGCTATTTTGTTGTGGAAGTGGTCAGCTAGGGCGTTGTAGAGTTCCTATGATGAGAGGATGGAGTTTTTGGTGGCTGATGGGCAGGTGAATTCTCTGACGAAAGTGAAGATTTCTTTGGCTTAGTTGGCACTGGTCTCGATCCAGTGGGTCAGGGACACCTTTTTTGCAGCTTTGAACTGTCAGTGGTAGTCATTGAGGGCTGATTTGAAGGTGGCTCGGTCAGTGTGGTTCTTGCTGGTGCGGCATCTTCTTTCGAGTTGTTTGCACCTGTATTTTGTTGTAATGAGTTCCGGGGTGTGCCAGCTGGCTTGTGTGGTGGGTCTGTGTGTTTTGACTGACTTGGTAGGTGCGACTCGGTCGGCGGCAGTGGGGATCCAGTCGTTGAAGTGCTGCACTGCCTTACCCTGGTTGTTGCTGTCTTTGGGCTGTGTGGTGCTGAGGGCGTCAGTCCACTGTTGCTGGGTGACTTTGGACCAGCTACAGAATGAGGCATTTTGTCAGCCAGCGAGGGTGAAGTGTATGATAGAGTGGTCTAACCAGGTGAGTTCCGAGGTGTGGCTGTATCTGATTATGTTGCTGGGCATGAAGATTGGGTCCAGCATGTGTCCTGCTTTCTGTGTGGGGTGTGTGTTTGTTCAATCTTTCTAGGCGGGCGGTGGAGTTGGTGTCAGTGGTGTCGTCCAGATAGAAGTTGAGGTCTCACAGAAAGATGTTGTTTTCGGATTCAAAGGGGAGCAGGGTGATTAATTCTGTGATGGCGTCGCTGAGGCCGGTTTGTGCTCCTGGCGGTCTGTACATGAGGACGCCCCCGATGGTGTTGTTGCTGTTGATGCATAGCTGGAAACTCGTGTTCCATGACTGGTGTGGTATCATCGTCGGAGATGATGCAGGTGATCGATTCCTTGTGTAATGATGGTGGTGCCGCCTTCGTGTCTGTTGGTGCAGTCGCGGTGTTTCATCTTGTAGCCGATGGGCGCTGCCGTGGCGATGTCCAGGGTCGATGCAGGGTTGAGCCAGGACTCTGTGTTGAAGGTCACGTCTGGGGAGAGGATGGAGATGATCAGAAGGCAGGTGAGTTTCTCCAGGAGGATGTTGCAATCTAGCCAGCAGACACTCGCAAGATCATTGTTCATTCTCTAGCGACTTATTTGATTTGATCTGGCAATTTATAAAGCGCGAACAAATGTCTGAAGGCGTCAAGGCGCTAATGCGGTTAGTCTGCTGAGCTAAGAGGGCATTACAAGGCAAAAGCCAGGTCTTCAAGGCCTTACGGAAAGGAAAATGAGCTTCCAAACAGGTGATGGAGAAAGGGAGAGCATTCCAAAGCTTAGATGCAGCCACAGCAAATGCTCTCCCTCCCCATCTTGCCCTTCGGACCTAGGAACAACCAACTGATTTTTTTTCACAGAACACAACTGTCTGGATGGTACATATCATTGAAAGAGATGCTTAACCCCCCCAGGGCCTGAAATAGGAAGTTCCTTATGAACAATGCACAAGGCTTTGAAAGTAATTCATTAAGTGGTAGGAAGCCAATGCAGTTTCGGAATAGCAGCAGAGACTGAATTATATTTAGGAAGATCCAGAATAAGTCTTGCTGCTGCATTCTGTACAAGCTGCAACTTGTCTATGGCTGTTGATTAATGTCCAGGTGGATCGCATTACAGTGATCCTTCCTGGACATAATCAGTGCCACCACCGCTTGTTTACATGTCGGAAGGGAAACAAAAAGAAACACCTTCCTAAGGGTCTTAATCACCCAGAAGCAAAAAGATACCATCCTATTAACCTGAAGATTGAAGGACAGGTTGTTATCAACCAGAACGCCAAGATTGTTAGCGCAGTCAACAGGGCTAGGAAGTTGACCCACATTTCTGGCCACTATGAACGGGTCCAAATAGATTGTTGGCTGCCGAAAATCAAAACCTCGGATTTCTCCCCATTCAGTCTGAGGTAGTTTGCTACTATCCAGGTGGCCACAGGCTGCATGCAATTGTTAAAATTGTTGGCAGAGGCCTCTGTATCCTTTGTGATAGACACAATTATGTTATGTTATGTTAAAACAACGTATATTATTTGTGTGTCATCAGCATAGGATAAGACCTGTAACCCAAAAACTCTAATCAGTCTGGCCAGCGAGGAGACATATATGTTAAACAAGGTTGATCTCAGGATGAGCCCTGCAGAACCCCACATAGATTAACTACAGGTGCAGAGTAGAACTGGTCGACCACCACTGTCTGTGACCTGTCTGTTAGGAATGATGACAGAAGATTTAATGCTGAATCTGTGACCCCAACTTCCTGTAAGCGATCAACCATCCTGTTCGGAGAGATGGTGTCAAAGGCTGCGGATAGGTCCAACAGGATCAACACCGCAGCCTGACCAGCATCAACCATGGAACGGATGATATTGACAGCAGATAGAAGAGCAATCTTGGTCCCATGATTACTCCTAAATCAATACTGGGAAGAATCCAGCAGATGCTGTTGTTCCAAGTAGGCTATCAACTGGGTATTTAGACGTTTCTCAAGGATCTTAGCAGGGCCAGGTAGCAAAGAAATGGGCCAGTCATTTTTCAATTTAGAGGGGTCCAAGTTGGTTTTTTTTTAGCAGGGGCTTCACAATGGCAGTTTTCTAGCTTTGGGGATAGCATCCCGGAGGATTATTGAGAGTAGCTGTGAGATGGAAAATATTGATATCCCCTCCCATCTCCCTTAGTTTGGGCGAACAGGGTTCAAGTGGGGAAGACTGAATCAACCCTTCTGAGAAACTGTTCGGTAAGTTCATGGGACAGAGGGGATAAGGCAGAAGGACCATAATCCCTCCTCTTGGTCTGTGGAGGGCTAGGGACGGAGTAATTTATCTTTGGGCAGGGATGGGAGGCTCCGAATTGAGACTGTCCAGGGAGGAATAGATGTCCAAAATGTTGAAGTGAAAAAATTTTGCCAAATGATTAACAAAGGCCTGAGAACTCTCAATGTTGGAGGAGACAGTAGGTGTCGATATGAGGTTGATCAGTTTAAAAAGATCTCTAGGTGACTTGACTGATGCAATTTTCTGATTGCAGTACATAGTTTTCTCTAGCTTAATGGCTGCTTTATAGTCTGCCAAAATGGCCTTATAGCTGATTCTTTTGATTGGGTCACAGTGTTTACGCCAAGCACGTTCTTGGCGGCGACAAGCTTGCCTGCGTATTTTCAACTTCTCTGAGAGCCATGGGGAGGTGGGCTTCTTCACACGTATGTGGAATTTTTTCAGGGGAGCGACAGAGTCAGTGGCTGCTGCAAGTCACAACGAAAACTCTGCAGCTGCCCGATCAATATCGTTATGATCAGTCAAATTCTGATTCTTAAGGGCCCATAAAAAGGATTCCTTACTTATAGTTTTCCAATTTCTTTTAAACACCTTGTTGATACCCCCAGAGCAGTTTCCTGTGTGGAGGGAAAGGAAAGGGAGAAAGGGACGGCATTGTGGTCAAACCAGATGCAGGGAAGAGGTTCATCAACCCTAAGACCGTGGTTGTTCGAAAAGATACCGTCAAGAATGTGTCCTGCATCCTGGGTAGCTGCCCTTACCAATTGTGCAAGTTCACATCATAACATTGTATCTTTAAAAGCCTGTGAGACTTTACAAAGATCGCTGTCTAAATGAAAGTTAAAGTCTCCCAAAAGGGTGAATTTAGGTTTTCCTAGATAGGGTTCTATTAGGTGAGCGAACTCCAAGGTGAAGGAAGACCTTGGTCCCGTTGGGCGATAGACCAGGATTGCAGCAAAAGATTCGGTCAAGAGCAATTTTAGAGAAAAGAATAGTGCTTCACAGGGAGTTGTGGGGATAGATAATGGCCCTACAAAATTGGAATAGGTGGACCTACATATAATGACTAGTGCCCTTCCCACTCTGCGGGTTCTATCAAGCTGGGTGATGAAGTGTCCTGGAGGAATGGCATCAACCAGATCAGGACACGAAGAGTCCTTAACCCAGGTCTTCGTAATAAAGACCCAGTCAGGCTCATGAGCAACAATGAACTCAGCCACCTCCATTTTATTTTTAATAAGTGATCTAGCATTAATGAGCAATCTCAATTGGGTATTTTCAGCTGAACAATGAGGGTGCGAGGCATCCTGGGAAGTACTCGAGCCCAGTGCCAGGGAGGAGAGCTGAAAGTTGGAGGCAGGGCAGCCAGTGATGTTAGCAGTCAAAGTTCAAGTGGAGTTGACAGGCTGCAAAATTGCCCTGTTCCCGTATTTTAAGGAGCTGTTCTCTAGAATAATTAAGGGAAGTGGCCTTTCCCCTGGTACAAAGACCGGGGGTGCTGGTGCACGGCGCAGTCCAGGCGCGAAGGGGCACAGAGGGGCTTGCCTTAGGCGCACCTGCTGCGCGTGTCCGCTGCGTGTCTGCCGCACCATGCCAATTTATGGCCCTTCTCTGAACCACTTGGCTGCTCACTTAGCCGGAAATGCCCCAGCCGAAATTAAGCAGCTCCACTTCCCTCTGCTCAATCAGCACAAAATGCCGTGGCGGACCAGGGAAGGAGCTCAGAGTAAGGTGAGCAAGATAAAAGATAAAAAGGCACAGTGAGGAATACATTAAAATGCCCCACAAGAGTGAAAGTATTACACGGGGACACACACACCTGCAGCCTACCGGCAGGCTAACCAATGCGCGTCCATCCCAGCATGCCAATTCATGGCCGTTCTCTGAACCGCTAGGCTGCTAACTTTGCCGGAAGTGCCCCTGCTGAATTTAAAGAAAGAGGCCGACAAGGAAAGGCTGTCGGAAACCGACTTCATAATCCCGATGGCAGAAACGTTGACAGGCTGCAAGATGGGGTGACCTGTGGTTACTCAGGCTGCTCCCCTTAGTCCAAGTCTCCCCACCCCAGGCTCACGTCAGGCTGTTTATATTTGACCCCCAGGACACCTGACCTCAGATCAGATCCGCGTCACAAGCATCTTGCTTGTCCGACTTACCCTGTTTCTTGTCATATCGCACTACGGACTTTTTAGTGCCCTTTCGCCCCAACTGTGCTTGTTGCTTTCACCACCCCTTGATAACTTCAGTACCTTTCTATGACTTTCACGGGGAACGCACATCACTATAAGATGGCGCTTGGCCCAGACCCTGACCCCATGACCCGGAACCGGAATCACTGCGTTTGGCGTTTCCTCCTTCATAAGCGCATTGCTCCCAGTGCACTGTGCTCATGCCGACGGATCGCAGCCGGATTACCGAAGCTCTGTACGCCGTACCAATATTATGCAAGGGTGCCTGCGTTGGCGATAGGCAGCTAAATAGGGGAAACGTAGGGGTGTGCCCTATTATTGTAAATATGGTGCATCCCTGCGTTTTTAGAATGTTGCGGCATTACCAGTTTTGGTGGAACACCGTGCTCCGTCATTCTGTTGTAAATATGCCCCTTTGTGAGCAAAATGATTTAATCTAAGAAATAAATTAGTTCTGGAATGACATCACAAACAATTAATGCAGTGGCACCAACCAAAAGTCCTGTAAAAGAAATAAAAAATGATGCCATGATGTGAAATGCTGAAAATTGGAAAATTGGACAAGAACAGAAAGTTGGTGAAAGCAACAGGTGGTGTAAGAGATACCAGAAATGGAATGCTGTGGTGAGGAATAAGTGGCATGCACAATTGCATGTAAAATGACTGGAATCAATGGCACATGGCAAATACACAACTAACATCTAGTTTGAACGAACATCGGGTAAGGCTATCCATTTAAACTCATGTAGACCTTACTGTCTTGAAGGCATACATAGGTGACGTCTCCAGTCCATGTACACTTTTTTTTCCTGTCACTTGTTGAACTAAACTTCTTTACTTCGTACTGTGTTGCAAATGCATTTGTATAGTGGTTCGTACCCTTGATGATGTGCCAATCAGATGGGTGGTATATCACACCATGGGGGAATGCTTGGTTGGAAGAGTGTTCAATTGCAGGGTGACCTATGAGACAAGCATGATTTTGTTGTTTGTGAGTGGCCAGAGTGGTGCTCTTATCTTGCATTAGTGTCCAGGCACGATAGAGGGCAGAGAAGAGAGAGATAGAATGCAATTTATAATATTAATGGTTGTGCCTGATTGAGTGGATCTCGAGGAATCCACCCACAAATAAACAGGACAGCAGCCAACAATTTGCACTCAATTCTATGTCAGGACTGGAGGAGAGGATTATGCCTTCTTTTCTTCACTTTATTTTACAGCAGCCATGAAACTTCAAACAGAAACTACTTTTCGATTGGTACATCGGGGAAAAAGAGTAGTTCAAAATACAACCAATAGGGAACACATGTATTAACCAATCAACATATAGTCAGTCCAATATAGTACTTCTTCATTGTCCCCTTGTCCTCTTTCTTCGCTGCTGCGCAGCCTAGATAAGTACCCTGTTATTTTCTCTTCGAATTTGACTGGTGTTTACTTGTTAATTGAGTTGATGTTTCTGGAACAGTCGCTGCTATTTTAGCGGTTCCATGTTTCTCGTGTTATCGTGGCTATTTGTGAAGCATTTATGCTTCGTATTTGTTTATTGTGTACTTGGTTTTAATACTTGGTTTTATCATTAGGGGCCTTATTGCCGTGTTTTTTATGTCCGTTGTTCTGTTGAGGCAGACCGGGCGGTTTGCGACGCGAGAGCGGGTCCGCTCTTACGCGTCTCTTGCCTGGAGTGCAGTTGGCCTCCCGCCACTAGTGGGCGCGAGAGGCACGGCAGGAACGGCGCGTTCTTTGAAATTCTCCTCAGAGGGATTTCATCGTTTGCGCCGTTCCGCTGCTTGAGAGGCCGGTGTAGGGAGACGCCCGTTAAGTGTCTGTAGATCGTGCCACTACTAAATCGGGCCGATCGTTTTGCCTTACGCTCTGCAGTTCGTGTGTTTAGAAGACTGCAGAGTCTGTATTCTTTCTTTCCTGCTGACGCCTTGTCAAGAGGTCTGTTTCCTGCTTTCAAGCAAATTTTGGGACACATTCCCACTCCGGCCAGGTTTACAACTGCCATAAATTATACTCCTTCTCCAGGCTGTGTCCCAGGGCTTAGACCCAGAAGAATTTAGCGAGTCTCTCGCATATTCATTGGACTGACACCCAGTCCCCCAGCAAGTAGCTACTTGTTTAAGGGCTAATAGTCTGCCACCCAGACTTACCTCATTTAAAAATGTGAGTATTTGGGCTCAGATCAGTTTTACATTTGAAAGTAATATGGAATATGAAGATGAGTCCCAGGGGTTGGGAGACCCAATGGCTGATCTCCCTTGGGATGACGATTTTTGCGACACAATGGACACCTCAATCTATAGGGCAGTGGAGGAGGCCATTACTCCCCTGGAGGAGAGGCTCTCCCGCCAAATTGCCCAGGCGTTTGAAAAACTAGTAGCACCGCCCGTACCCAGTGTCCCTTCCCAAAATGTGGTAGGCTCTACACCTACTCCGGTGGAGCCAGCAGGCCCCCCTGCGAAACTTACTCGTGATGCAGGGGTGGATTTAGACGCCTTTGATAGGCTATGTCAGGCTTTTTGGGCGACGCAACCCGTTTTACCCTCAGGGAGTGGGGGTTTCCCTCCGGTTATTCCTCCCTCTACCCCAAGGGTTCAGGAGATCCAGACACTATTCCTGGTCCGTCTGGTCTTGGCAATTCCACCCGCCCTTCTAATTCATCTCATGACTTATCAGACATGTTGGATCCGGAGGATATTATTCATCCCCGGTCCTCGGAATGGGCCCCGGCGGACAAGGTCGCTTGCTATGTGGCAAGTCGCATCCGTAGACCTCTTGAAAAGGAGGCTCGGAATTGCCTTCGGGCTGAGTGTCCGCGCCCTTCTTTGGAGGGAAAAGTGGACTTAACCCCCAAAATTGACCAGCGTATGGCCGCTTTCCTTCAAAAATTTATGAAGTACCTCAAGAAGGGGATAGATCGTTCTTGGCGTGCATGCCAGGATAAACTTCTGGATGCCCTGGGACCCCTAACAAAAATACTTGACATGGCGGAGGAGGCGAAAACTTCTGGGGCTCTTATTTCCCCCGAGACCCTTTCTGGTTGGGCTCAAAGAGCTATAGTAATTTTAGGTAATGCAAATTGTGCCCTATCTACGGAGCGACGCCGCTCTCTCCTCCTTAAATTGGATCCAAAATTGGGTGATTTGGTGGACTACGAAGCTGGAGCTGTGGCACAAGGGGGACTCTTCGGAGAACCGTTTGTAAAAGAACTTGGAAAGTTTGTCAACACTTTCACGTCCTTGGACAAGGCGCAGACAACAATTAAGAGGGTTTTCCCCTGGGTTTTCCGTGGGGCCGGTCGAGGGAGGGGTCGCTCGACCAGCCGTGGTGCCAATCAGTACCAGCAAAAGGGACAAGGACCCCGACAAAACCAGGACCAGACAAGGTTCGGTAATTTCTACCCTACAAGAGGACGCCGTGGCAAGGGTAGATGTTACAGAGGAGCGGCCTCAACCTCAAGCCCCGGTGAGTGTACTCCCTTCTTCGCATTTAAAATTAGGGGGGCGGCTGCCGAATTTTTTCCCAGCGTGGTCTTCCATCACAGGGGATGCATGGGTCTTACAAACTATCCAAGGTTTCCATATAGAATTTTTCGGAATTCCTATCTAGCGGGTTCGTCCTTGCCCGCTCCAGTTTTCTCAGCAAGATACCATTCTGGTGGATCAAGAAGTAGCTTCTCTCCTTTCCAAAGGCGCTATTCTTCCTGTCCTTCCCCGTCCGGAAGGGTTCATCAGCAATGTTTTTCTGGTCGACAAGGTCGATGGTGGCCAAAGATCTGTAGTAAATCTGAGCGAATTCAACGAGTGGGTGGTTTGCCACCATTTCAAAATGGAGGGGATCCACCTTCTCAGAGATGTCCTGAGACCTCTGGATTGGATGGTTTGTTTGGACCTCAAAGATGTGTACCTAGTAGTCCCAATGTTTCCACCTCATCACAGGTTCCTCCAGTTCATCTGGAAAAAGCGGATTTACGAATTTGAATCCCTTCCCTTAGGTCTCTCCTCTGTCCCGTGGTGCTTCACCAAGGTGCTCAAACCGGTGGTGGAACATCTGAGGACTCGAGGCGTGCAACTAATGGTGTATTTGGACCATTTGCTCCTTATGGACTCCTGTTCCTGGCGACTCCGTGCCCATCTTCATCTGGCAGTGAATCTTTTGCAGAGCCTCTGTTTTGTAATCAACGAGAAAAAGTCTTGTTTGACTCCCGCTCAAGAGATGACATTTTTAGGGTTCGTGATAGATTCCACGGCCTCTACTTTAAGTCTTCCATCCAGAAAGGTAGCAAAAATGTGTCACAAATTGAGACGTACTATGTCCAGACTTCAGGTGACTCTCAGACAGGTAGCTCGAGTGGTGGGCCTCCTATCTTCATAGATTCAGGCCATCTTCCCGGGTCCCATGCATTACAGGGCCCTTCAACGTCTAAAGGCGTCTCATCTTCGCAGAGGTCGTCCTTATTCCCAAAAAGTGTCTCTGTCCGAGGAGTCTCGGGAGGAGCTCCAGTGGTGGCTTTGCCACATGGAGGCCTGGAATGGCCGAGCGATCTACAGATCAACACCAGATTTAGTTATAGAGTCCGATGCCAGCAGTACGGGCTGCGGGGCCAGATGTGGCGCTGTTTCCACAGGAGGTTTGTGGTCGCCAGAAGAACAACGTTTACACATCAATTGCCTAGAACTTTTGGCAGGTTCTTTCGCAGTTCGTTGTTGGACAAAGGATTCATTCATGTGTCCTCCTGAAGATGGACAACATTTCAGCAGTCCGTTACATCAATCATTTAGGGGGCACTCGATCGAAGGCCCTCTCGGACCTAGCAGTCGCCTTTTGGCAATATTGCCTGGACAATCAGGTCTCGGTCACGGCGGAATACTTGCAGGGCTGCGAGAATCAGGAGGCGGACTTCCAATCTCGGAACCTCAGGGATTCCAGCCTTTGGAAGCTGGATCCGGAAGTGTTTGCATCTCTGAACTCTCAGTGGGGCCCGTTCTCAATAGACCTTTGTGCCTCAAGTCTGGACCACCAACTTCCCCGCTTCTTCAGTTGGAGACCGGATCCGTTGGCGCTCGCGACGGATGGGTTTCTACAGGATTGGAGTCTGGAGAAGGGGTATGCGTTCCCCCCATTTGCGATGATTACAAGGGTAACTGCACAAGTCAGGAGACAAAAGGCGGAAGTGGTTCTGGTCACCCCACTCTGGAGGTCTCAAATCTGGTTTCCAGTTCTTCTGGAACTTTCTTGGGATTCTCCAATCCTACTCCCCCAATTTCCGACTCTCCTCAAGAGTCCAGATCAGGTTCCTCATCCTCTACTTCAAGAGAAATCATTGTGGCTCATGGCGTGGTGGATTACCAAAAACGCTGGGATATCCTAGGACTTTCGGAGACAGCTGAGATCCTCATGTCCAGAGCATGGGCAGATAGTACGGTCAAGAGGTACAAATCCGCTTGGGGCAGATGGTCCGGTTGGTGTTTGCGAAGAGATCTCAATCTCATGGACGCAGATGTAGTCCACATCCTTAACTTTTTGGCTCACTTGGCGCATAAAGGGTTAGCCTACAGATCAATTAACACCTTCCGATCGGCCATTTCGGCCGGGCACTCCCCTATAAATGACACAGCGGTGGGCGAGCACCAGTTAATCTGCAGGTTGCTCCGTGTTATCAGACTTTCTCTTCCTCCAGAACCTCGGTACTCAGCTCTTTGGGACGTCAACCAGGTCCTTAACCTCTTCCTCTCCTGGCAACCTAACCGGTTTCTTTCCAGGAAAGAATTGTCGGCCAAGCTAGCTATGTTGCTATGTCTCATATCTTGCCGCCGTGTTTCGGATGTAAGAGCGTTAGACGTCACAGGCCAAATTTTTTCCCCATAGGAGGACAAAATGCCACACAAGAGTTATTTCCTATCCAGAATTTCCGGAGTCACCGAAATTATGCGTTGTCAGATGCCTGAAAGCATATGAAGAGATGACTGAAGAGTTTCGTCCGCCCAGGGAACGGCAGTTGCTCATTGCTCTCCGTAAGCCCTTTAAGGCGGTCTCATCTCCCACTATTGCTAGGTGGGTTAGGGGGTTAATGCAAGAAGCTGGAATAGATCTACGGATTTTGGTGCACACTCGACTAGAGGTGCTATGGCTTCTAAAGCATTTGGCTTAGGCGCCCGTTTAGAGGATATTCTAAACGCGGCGGACTGGTCTTCGGATTCAACCTTTAAAAGGTTCTATTTCAAGCCAGTGCTTGACATGGCTCACATTGTGGTCAACAAGCTTTAAACTAGCATAATCCTCGCCTCCAGTCCTGACACAGAATGAAAAATGTCCTAACTCTTGTAACGGAAAGTTTAAATTCTATTAAGGACTCAGAGGCAAGGATTATCCCACCCTAGGGATTCCTTCCAGGAGATCACCCTCCCCATATTGGAGTAAGTAATTCTCGCTTTTAACTATATACAAGAATGTGGTCTTGTTGTACAGTATAGAACTCTATTTGGTAATATATATCTCTCCACAGGCTTTAGTAGTTGAACATCTTTGTGGTGACAATTGTCCTTATCTTGCAGGTTCTGACGCTAACAAACAGGATTCATGATGGGGATCCTTTGGCTGACTCCGCGCTTCGAAAGAGGACAAGGGGAAAATGAAGAAGGACTATATTGGACTGACTATGTGTTGATTGGTTAATACATGTGTTCCCTATTGGTTGGATTTTGCACTACTCTTTTTTCCCGATGTACCATGGGAAAAGTAGTTTTTGTTTGAAGTTTCATGGCTGCTGTAAAATAAAGTGAAGAAAAGAAGGCATAATCCTCGCCTCCGAGTCCTTAATAGAATTGAAACTTTCCTTTACGAGAGTTAGGAAATTTTTCATTCATGGAGTCATGAAAGAAGCATTATATATTTTCCTAGTAGCAAAATGAGAACGACCCACGAGCATGTACTTTCTATAGCATGGGAGATGAGCACGGTGGATGTTCTGAGTCAACCCTGCAGTGATGGGTGTAACTCAAAGGCACACACAGTAGAAACACAGTCATAGTAATGGTCCTTAGTGGTTATTTATAAGTGACAGAGAAGTAACCCACCACATGCAAATGCTCTATAGGGTCCATTCAAAAGAAACAGAGGAGTAGGCATGCACTAGTTGCAGGCTGCCAGGATAAATACCCTAGGATCCACCCAGGAGTGACGAAGGAGTGACCCACACAAGTGTCCTTGTCACAGGAAACTAGAGTAAATACTCTAAAGGACCCACTGACGAGTGACAAGAAGGTGAGCAATAGGCAACAACTGGGTGAAGTCATCTAGCAATGATGAGGTAATGAGTCTGTAGTGAGCATGAAAGAGTAGACAACAGGCATGCACCCACAGTGATTTCTCTTTAGAAACTACACAGAAGGAAAAATGTCCCAATCTACAGTTAAGCACTAGTTACACGCAACCAACGACTCAAGGTCACATTCGAGCATAAAGGCTCATACGAATCTAGGCAAATGAAACAAACAAACGTGGCAAGTCAAAAATAAAGGAGACTAAGGTCTAGTGTCCAACTTGTACAAGTAACATACACCCTTGTAGAATCCAACAAAGAGTTGTGGAGGGTAGTCCTAAGGAAAAGACTCTGAAGGCCTATCCCAAGGAGATTCACAGGCATCCTACTGAAACATTTATGTTATATGATCTAAATATATTCAAAGAAAAATGAAAAGATCCTATCAGTAAAAGATCTGTGGGCTCTACCCTGACACTTTGAAGGTGCAAAGCAAGGAGATTCATAAACACCTGTCCGCTCTGTATCTGGATGCTGAGGCCGAAACCCACAGTGGACATGATAAGTAAAGGGCTGTGGGAGTCAAATGACAAAGGAAGAGATAGCGGCCGCAAAGGACCTATCCACATTACCCTATAGGATGGGATCACATCAGGGCCTTTATTCTGGTTGGGAAAAGAAAGGGACACAGAAAAAAGCATATTCCTCAGCAATATAATGTGCATAAATAAAACTAAACGAGCAGAATATAATATTAAAACCCTCATTAGGGCTAACAATTGTAAAATCTTTAGTCTAAAACCATCATTGCACTGAAGAGAGATTAGCGTTGTTCAAGCAAAAATAACAAAATAAAGCCCAGCCATCAGGGCCAGTTACCAGGTGGTCAGGGAAAGATTCTCACTAGTAAGGGCTGCAGCATGGAGCTCACATTCTGGGCCGTGCACATTTTCTTCCCTTACTCTCCTATGACTTGAACATGACAGAGGAGAAAAGAAAGGAAAACTAGGTGGCCGGAGATGTTTGTCTACCGATCACCATGGATAGACAGACCAAGTCAGGGGATCACTGACCGAATATCAGAAACAAAAATATTGTGTGGGCAAAATATTCTGTCAAAATATGAAGGACCAAAAAATCGAGAAGGTAAGTGTAAATAGGAAAGTATAGATATACTATTCTTACCTCCATATCTACGTACCTTGAAGATACATATATTGTCAAGGTACATGTATGTGGAATTATATATAGTAAAATGTTGCTTACCTATAGAAACCTGCCATCACAATATTTTTGTCCTCAATATTATTGAAACAATATTTTGATCCACGATTTTTTGTTTACGATATTCTGTCTAACCACCAATTCACAACGTCCATTTTAGTTGGGTCTAATCTAATCTAATTTAATCTAATCTAAACTAATCTAATCTAATCTGAGCTAATCTGAGCTATTCTGAGCTAATCTGAACTAATCTAATCTTAGCCCGAAGGAAAAATACTGGAGGGAAAAAAGTGAAAGGTGGTTACACCCCTTTCTCTACAAAACATAATCACACTACAATCCTTAAAAAGAAAATAATACTCAAAACAAAAATAATGGGCAAAATAAAACATATCTTTGTGGGGTTAACAATTGCAGCCAGATTGAACACTATAAATTGTCATGAGCCCGAGTTAGGCCTGGGAGGAAATAGTGCCAATTTACATGTACACAGTTCTTTTCTAAAGTTGCCTTTCCTTTGCCACATTGACTTTTGACACACATTTGCATTTAAAACGCTTTGGGTTAAGTTTCTAAGAAACACCAACCTTGCTGACACAAAATAACTTCGTAAGAACACTATCATACTGCCTTGTCTTTATGTGCAAGGCCTTCATGTGCATGATACTTATGTGTTTATCATTACATCCATATGGCGACACAGCTATCTGCGGAATACAAACAATAGGCAGCCTGGTCACAATCACGGCCCGAGGCAATGGTACGCTTTTCTATATATATCCTTTTGTTTCCGAATAAAATCAGAGGAGACCCTTCTGCTGACTCAGAGAGGTCCCTGTTTGCTGAAGCTTTTGACTAACAGCTGACTGACTTCTCCAGTTTGTGACCAAGACGGGTTCCTACATTCCTAACTACCAGGTAAAGGGGTCAGTTAATCCGGAAAGGGGTTTCTTGGCAGACGATACATTCATACCCAGCTTCATGTGCATGATACTTATGTGTTTATCATTACATCCATATGGCGACACAGCTATCTGCGGAATACAAACAATAGGCAGCCTGGTCACAATCACGGCCCGAGGCAATGGTACGCTTTTCTATATATATCCTTTTGTTTCCGAATAAAATCAGAGGAGACCCTTCTGCTGACTCAGAGAGGTCCCTGTTTGCTGAAGCTTTTGACTAACAGCTGACTGACTTCTCCAGTTCGTGACCAAGACGGGTTCCTACATTCCTAACTACCAGGTAAAGGGGTCAGTTAATCCGGAAAGGGGTTTCTTGGCAGACGATACATTCATACCCAGCTTCATGTGCATGATACTTATGTGTTTATCATTACATCCATATGGCGACACAGCTATCTGCGGAATACAAACAATAGGCAGCCTGGTCACAATCACGGCCCGGGGCAATGGTACGCTTTTCTATATATATCCTTTTGTTTCCGAATAAAATCAGAGGAGACCCTTCTGCTGACTCAGAGAGGTCCCTGTTTGCTGAAGCTTTTGACTAACAGCTGACTGACTTCTCCAGTTCGTGACCAAGACGGGTTCCTACATTCCTAACTACCAGGTAAAGGGGTCAGTTAATCCGGAAAGGGGTTTTTTGGCAGACGATACATTCATACCCTAGCCACGTAGGTTAGAGTTTGCATCATAGGAGTACGTTAGATTGTTATAATACTGCATATGCATGCGTATATAAGCTGTCTCAACAAGATGGTGGAACTCTTTGTTTTATTCACTGCTTTGACAATCCTTATAACTTTTATCTGCTACTGTCGAATAATCATTGCAGCACATACATATATACAAGAATCACTACGGTTCAAAAAATATTGAAGAATGTCCCTTCATGTATTCTTTGTATATTTCTCTGGGCGAAAGAGAGCATGAATGACTGAGCGAAAAGGCCTTGGTCTGTCACCATGGTTCCTGAGAGAGCAGGGTTGTCATGTTCAGTGGTTGCCAGAACTGTTCACTCCCCACCTAAGTTTAGGGGAGATAACAGTGGGACTGTGAGCTAGATGGTCCAAGGGACAACATATACTGAGGGGGTGCATGGAATCAGTCTGGCACCATCCTACGTTTATGTCATCTGCAAACGTGCAGTTCCTAATGATTAGTGGAAACTACACAACAAATTATTACTAGACCCAATTGCTAGACCCAAGTACTTCTAGACCGAATTAAATTCAGAAAAATTTAAGCATTTTGAGAACCCAACAGCTCTAATTTTTTCTACAATTTCAGACTTCTAATGTGCTGGAAAATAAATACCAAAGTGTCACTTTGCGTCACTTTGCATAACCACAAGCCCATAGTAAAGAGGGACATTATTATTAGTAGTTACAACTGGAACGTTACAAAAATTGCAAGTTCATTTATACTTAGTTGTAGAAAGTTTGACGGTATGCTGCAGAAAAAAACGTTGGTCATGACATGAGCTTTGACTGACTTCCCACACTGAGCGAACAGAAGATTCCATTCAGTCAAACTGCTTCAATAAAGGTGACCTTGCCTCACCTTTAGCAGATACACCTCGGTAGTAAAGCAGTCCTCAGATTCAATGCATGATTTGTTACAAGAAATCATCCATCCATCCATCCATATAGCATTACACTTAAAAAAGCAACATAAATAATAAAAATATACAAATTAAAAAAATAAGCGAAAGGGCCAAAAACTTAGTCAGAACAGAAAAATATCGGATGGAAATCTAATGAAGAAGGTGTTGGTATAAAGCTCAATATTAAAATAAGAAAACTGTGCCAGCATCATCTTAAGGTTTCACTTGGTCAGTCCCTGACTACCCGCACTTCAACTGAAGCTGGTGACTGGGCCCAGCCAAGAGTTATTTATATGATCTCATTTCATGCAGATTTAGGGAGCAAGAAAATGAGAGGTGGAATCATCCAGCACGCGTGCACGCGTGCATTATTAAAAAACTGTGTGCTGGTCAGTAATCAGAGTCATCCTAGAACTGGTGCAAATAAGGCCAGGGCAAAACATTTTAATCTTGAGTGTAAGAAAAAGAAACATTAATTGGGGACGATGGAAGCCCGTTACAAGTAATAAAGTCACTAACCTGTTAGGTGTAGTCAAAGGCTTCAGGAATTTAAACTTGAGCTTTCCTCCTGGTTGATATGGCACAGAAGAGACAGGCTTAACTTAAAGAAACTGTGGAAAGTATTTAGAACACTAGGGTTTTCTGTTACCCTATGCACGTAGTATTTTCGTGTACCAAAACAGTTTAAAAGTCATTGATACAATACAGTAAAAATGCCACTTTAATTTAATATATAAAGAACTATTTAATATGCAAAATGACACCAAACCAACAGAAATCCAATACGGGGTACCGTAGATATGAATTTTAGAAGATTTGAGATAAAAAGCACTAAGAAATAGTTAATTGCTAGTGATAATCTACGTAGCCAAAATTTCAGGCAAACTGAGAAGGCGCGCGGGTCAGATACACCAAGTTGGGTTTTCTCAGTCAGAGGTTTTACCTTGGGACTTGAAATGGAAGTAAAAATTCTCAAATGGGGCAATGTTGCAGGATGGATCAGAGGTAGTCCAACTGAAGCCCTTTGGTTTGCTGTGAAAAGCTCAAAGTGGCAAAAAAGCAAAGTTTGCGCCCTTTGAAGTCCTCTTGTTGGGTGGATACTTGTAGCACTTTTGCCTAGTCAAGGTTGCTACGTTTGGACATCGGGCCTGATTTAGAGTTTGGCGGAGCGGGTACTCCGTTGCAAAGGTGATGGAGTACCCTCTCTACCAAACTGAAGGTCCGCTCACCTTATTTACAGATGGTGGACAATCAGTATGGAAATGACGAACTACTCCGTCTCCGCCGTATATATACCCCTCCAACTGCCCAACAGAGTATGGGCGGTCGGAGTTTTGACCATATGTCCACTCCCTGATTGAGAGTGGGCAGACATATGGCCAGTTTTTACTTTTAGAAACTTTTCAATGGCCATGGGAGAAAACTCCCATGGTGATGGTGTCATTGCTTTGGAATTTTGTTTTTGAAAAGAAAAAAGAAAAATTAAAGTGTGCTGTGTGGCGCCTTCTTGTTGACAGCACACTTTTGATGCATTTACAGGCACAGCACACTTTTGATGCATTTACAGGATTTATTACAATGGCAGTTCCTGTAAATGCAAGAGATGTCAGCTGGGCTGGCAGACATCTCTATATTGGGCGGGCGGGCGAAGTACCCTGGCCATTTTAAGTACTCTACCATGGCGCCAGCACTAACACCGTCTGGCAAAGTCAAAATCAGGCACTTAGGCCTGATTACAACGGCGGTGGGACCGCCATCATCAGGCCATCGGTGGCAGTCCCACCACCATTGGCCCCTGCGGGACCGCCCGCCGCATTAGGATACGGTGGGTATAGGCAACTGGCGGAAGGACCGTCCGCCTCGCATCTGACAGGCTCAAGGAGCCCGACGGACTGTCGGTGGGACAGTAATCCCTACAATAGGGGCGATGCCTGCTCAGGCATCACCATAAGGATTACAATGCCCCTTTCCGTCTGCCATTTCATGGCGGTCCGCCTGCCATAAAAAGGCAGGCGGAAAGTAACTTTGGGGGCCCCTAGCATGCCCCCGTTCCCCTTGGCCCTCAGCCATGGGTTCTGGGGGAACCTATAGTGCCCCCATTAACGTCCCTGCACCATGTGGCAGGCACCGCACGGTGCCTGTCACAAGGTGCAGGGATGTTTACAAACATGCCTCTTAGCAGTGAGGCTTGTGCTGCTGCCCTTTTTCGGGCTGCAGCACAAGCCTCAATGCTAAGAGGCATGTTTCCGACCGCCTCCACGGCGGTCGGATTGTAATTTTATCAGGCGGGACAGCCGACTGCCTGTCGGCCGTTCCCGTTCCCGACAGGATGGCAGTCAGATGCTTTTCTGACCCCCATCATAATCTGCCGCTTTGTTTCTTTCGGAGTTCAGAATCCTACAGAGGGGCATGGCTGCAGGCTATATCTGACGATGAGTTCCACAAGGATGGATACCTTTTTCGCCGATGGCTTGCTAAAATGGATTTGCTGCTGTGGAGAAGCTCTAAGTGGGAAAACCCTATTTTACAACCCAGCAAAGTGGGTTGTTTCCAGTCCTCCAGTAGCTGGAAGTTAGAGTTTTTCTAAATCCCAACTTTGTCACAGTTATTTGAAGTGCAGTTAGATACAGTCAAGGGTCCCAGGAACTCATGGACAGCACTTGAGGGTCAAAACTCACTCTAGCAGAGGCCACCAGCAGGTCCAGTCCATGTCTAGTTGCAACTGGTCAGGTGGACACTTCAGGAAACAGGCTTCTTGCAGCTTGTTGTGTCCCTGTAGCCACACAGGAGGTCATTCAAATGGCCGTTGGAGTCCACCTCGTTGTCCTGGGACACATGAGAGAAGGTGCAGCCTTTCAGAAGCCTCAAACATCATTTGCAGTCCAGTTGTTCTTTCACAGGTCCAGAAAGTGTTCTGAGAAGGGTGGCTTGGTGAGTCCCATTTATGATTAGCACTAGCTAGTGGCTCCTAGCTCCTTTTTATGCCAATTGGATAAAAGTTCCCAATGGTAACACTACCCACTTTTTTTTAGCAGATCTTGGTTGCCCTACTGTAAACGATCGCACAGTGCACCTTACTCCCAAAATCGAAGATGGGGTAACCTTTAATCCCTTGTCCAGAGGTGTCACTAAGGAAATGAGTAGTCTCCTGCTGTTGATCATTCAAACCCAGTTCTGTGGGTAGCCCCATCCCACTGGGTCAGAAGCCAGCCTGGCTGAGGGAACAAACATTTGGCCTCTCCAGGTCTCACATTATATTTACCTATGAACGTGCAAGCCTTTTACAAGTTAATGAAGTTTCTGGGGCCATCCTAACAGGTCTTCATGCAATGAGAAGAAAAACACCTCCCCCCAGACAGGCCAATGTAGCTGCTCTGGAAGCAGTTTTCATACCTAATTAAGGTCAAGCACTGGCTACACAGCTGCTGGAGAGCTAATGTAAACTAGCCTTCAGAGCTTCAGGCAGAGAAACAATAACTTTCTGTAAGTTGCTTTTCCTTAATATGTATTACAAATCCAACTTTACCCTTAACACCTATTAAAATTAGTGGTTGAATCAGTTTCCAGCTGGTACTAAACAAGAGATAGCATAATTATTATTTTAATCTGTGCTCTAGTTTTCTCATAGGTCAGCCAGAGCCTTTCACAGTGAAAATAGCTTTTGGGGGTTTGTCACTGAATGGATATGGTAAAATCACACTTCTACTTGTCCCATTTTACAATATCATGCACCCTACCTTGTGGGTTAGAAAGCCTACTGTGGGGGAACAATATTTTAAAGGAAGGGTTTTTACCTTTCAAAAGGATCTTTTCAACAGGTGGAGCTGCATGTTTAAACTGCAGCAGTCCGGCTACAGTAGTAGGCCTGAAGTTATCTTTGTCCTGTCAGACTAGTGGAGGGCACAATGAGTGCTGCAGTCACCTGGTGACCTTTAACTTTCCATGCCATGGGTGTATTTCTGCAACATATACAATGGCCTTATAGGAGAATTCAATATGCCAATCAGGCATTAGCCAATTTCTTCATGTTTTAGGGGTCATAGCACATACACTGTACACTGACTGAAGTGTCCCAGTGTGAAGATTTAAAAAAGCAATAGAATTCATCAAATGATGGGGTGACCATGCAAAAAAGCATTTTCTAACATCTAATATGGATTTAAACATTTTAGGCCATAAGTAGGTAATTTCTATTTACCGATTCCTAAATACCGAATTTTACCGATTCGGTATTTAAGAATCGGTAAATAGAATGTAGGTAAACATTCGGTAAATTTTACCGATTCGGTAATATTCGTTATTACCGATTCGGTATTTACCGAATCGGTAATAAGGAATACCTTCCCATTCATTCCTATGGGCCTGGAGGCCCATAGGAATGAATGGGAAGCTATTCACTATTACCGATTCGGTAAATACTGAATCGGTAATAGGAGTGCATATTCAAGGGTGGCAGGGTGTCAAATTGACACCCTGTTGCACCCTGAATCGTGCATGTGTGCACATGTGGCGCACATACATGCCCTAGTGGCATGTATGTCTGCCACATGGCACTTTTAAAAAGCACAAAATTGCTTTTTAAAAGGTATTCGGTATTTACCACCAACTTGTAGTTGGTGGTAAATAACTAATCCTTAAACCAAAAATGCACTCACTTGAGTGCTCCTACATAGGATTTAAGGAATCGGTAATTTACTGATTCCTTAAAATAACGAATCGGTAAATTACCGACTCCTTAAATCCGGCCTCCTACATCGCAAAGGGCTAAATACCGGTCGGTAACGGGAAATTTACCGATTTTCGGCCGTTACCGACCGGTATTAGCCCACCTACATATGGCCCTTTGTGTTATTTCTGTTTTTCTTCAACTCATGATTTTCATGTAATTTTCACACAAGGGATACTGGGTCATGCAAATCTCTTGGTAGAAATATGCGTGCTGTGGTTGCATGTGCTGTGCTAACAACTTTAACTATGTAACTGTGTAAACTGCATTGAAAATGCATTGTGCATGTACCTCGTGTGACTTTATATTTGATACCACAATTTGAGTACAATTTTCATGTAGAGAATTGACCAAATGTAATTCACGCAATATGTTTAATTTATATGAACACTCTGTGTATGATACGTCAAATAATGAACAATTTTATCCAGACCTAATGCAAACCCCGTAGTGGTCACAGCAGTATGCCTGTTAACCAAGTCTCTTGTAACTAGAGAAGTACAGTGGCGTAGCAAGACCTTTTGCCTCCTGTGGCGGTCCCTGCATTTTCCGCCCGCACGGCTGCAGGTTAGAGCTGGGGGGGGGCGTTGGGGGTGCTAGCAATCCCTGTATGCTGGCCGCCCCGTGACGACTGCAGGTAAGAGTGGGGGGGGTCAGCCGCCCCCCTCACCTTAATATGCCACTGGTGACGTAGTCTCCTCTGTCACTGCACCTTCTCAGATTCCAGTACCCCAGGCTTCTGCTAGTCAAGGGCCACAACTGGAACACAGCTGCCCACCAGCAAGTGAATTTGCTAGTTGTCCTGTGGATTCTTAAAGAACGGCTACTCCCGAGTTTTGATGCAAGTCTTGGCGACGAAGATTCTAGAAAGAGAATGGATTCTTCTCAGAAAGCAAGGAATGAAATATTCTTTCTTTCCTTCTTGTTCTGCTAGTCCAGTTCTGCTAGTCCAGTTGACCAGGCATTTATTCTTAAAGGAATAAGCATTTTATCACTTTTGTATCTCCCATCCCAATATTTATAATACTACGGCAGATGATACCCCTTCTTTATACCATTTTTCTTCACTGGAAGGGTGACACATAGGATTAAAAATCTGTTTCTAGCGGACAATGCTCAATATGGCTGAGAGTTTCCTCAGAGTAAAAGGTTACTTTACTAATCCAGAACTGCACTCATTGCTACCACGTTCAGCCGAGTTCACTTCAAAGTCATTTCAGAACTTTCTAGCATGTATATAGCAGAATTTCCTACATAACTGAAAAGCCTCAACATATGGGTGGGGCCAGCAGATGATAAAAGACTGGGTGGGACCGGGATTTGATATGATTAATGTCTGGATGGGAACAACACGCGATTAGTGCTAAATGATTGCAGAGCAATTTAATAAGAAAATGAAAGGTTGGACAGGCCAGGCTATCATCTCCCCCATGTCTCTTAGGTATTGTCTATAACAGCTTTAATATTTTAGCTGTGACCAATGCCCATGTGCACCTGTGAATGTGCATTCTCAAAGACAGAAAAAAGACACTCTTTAAAGATGCAACTGGATGTCACTAGGGGCCTGCAAAACTCCCTCTCCAGAGGGGAGGGAAGTACACCACACTGTCCTCTCTTCCAAGCAGAGCCAATTCCATCAGCAGAAAGGGTATCATATTTTTGATCCAAGATTTGTGATCATTTTTTTTGGTGGGTCAAATACCGAGATAGTAAAAAAAGATAAAAGCTTGTAGTTCATCTGCCCTAAAAAAAGAATTTTTGGGCAGAATAAGAAAACAAATAAAGATCTCGTATGTGATCAATCAACAACGTTCATAGAAAGTATTTTTCCCAACTAAACAAGCTTTTCTTTGACAGTCTAAACCGAGAACAAAATAACCTTCAGATTGTATTAGGCTAGGAAGGACCTTCTCTATGTAAACCCATTAGAAAACTCTTCTTAAATTCAGTGGTATTAACCAATGTTAAGATTGCTTTATGCAAGTAAAAAAATCTGGTTAAGCACGCCCTTTGACTAGGAGGCGATGACCATCCGGGATATGTCTACTGGTATAATATTAGGCTTGAATAGACAAAATGAATACAAATTAATCAAAGGTGGTCAGTATAGGATAACACTTCTTTGTGCTCCATCTATGAGACAAAGGATTCCAATTTAAAGGACATCAGACTTTTCAAAAGGTAGGGAAATCGCCTGAATTAAGAGCTTAGTTGATCTGAATATAACTTAAAATTGATCATAATTATAAAAAAAAATATTAGCAATATCAGATTGTCAGAAGAACACAGATGAAGTAATACTTTAAATCTAAGCCCCTTCCTAAAAAATTCATGCCATAATTTAGTGCTGGGGTGGCCCGTCAATAGAGGCAGACTAGGCAAGTGCCAAGTTTAGTGAGACAGTGTAGGAAAGTAGGATCTGCTTTCATGGTTACCCCCACTTTTTGCTTTGTGTCAGTAGTTTTTGAGTAGTATGAATGGAATCCTGCTAATCAGGACCCCAGTCGCTGTGCTTTCTCCCTAAATTGACCATGATAGGTACTGTTGTATCCCCACAATTGGCTACTGGTGTACCCTTGTAGGTCCCTAGTATATGGTACTAAGGTACCCAGGGAATAGGAACACCAGGGGTCTCCCATGGGCTGCAGCATGGAGCCCACTCAAACTGTGACTACAGGTCTGTCATTGCAGCCTGTGTGAGTTGGTGCTTGCACCTCTCACAACAGATATAAGTTTCCTTATATCTGGGGTCACTACACTTAAAACCTATAAGTCACCCCTATAGCAGGCTTTTCGGTCCTGAGGGCAGGGCACTTGGTTATAAGTGTGAGGGTGCCATTACCTGAGCAGGACACCCCTGCAAACCCCGGAGTCGATTCTCCATGCTTTGTAAGTGCATTCAGCTATTTTGATACATATAGGGGACCTCAGACATTACGAGATGTCTAACTATATAGTGCCTGCACCGAAACAGTTCACGTTTGGTATCCAACATGTTGGATTCACACCCCAACACTGATTCCAGCGTTGGAAGTATGATCCCTTGTACTGGGGGGGTGTTCCCTTGGGGTACCCCTTGTACTCCCGGTAACAGCCTTTCAGGGTCTAACAGCAAGCTGGTGCTGCTGCCGACCACAGACACAAGGTGTCTGTGAGCCAAGCTCGAGCAGGGGAAGGTAGAACAATAGGTTTCCTGTCGCAGGGAGGTGTGACCACCTCCCAGACAGGACCTAGTGTATTTGGCTGGGGTGGGTGGCACTTGTCAGCGCGATCAGACTGCTTTGAAGGGCATATTAGGTGCCCTCCTTGCATACTCCTGTTTGAAAAAGCTCTGGCATGAAATTGGACAAAGGACATGGGAGTATTCTCCCCTCTTTCTAGACCCTCCTCTGGGAGGGACTCTTGAGATGTTCCAACTGTTCCCTTAGGGTACTTAAGGACTTACCTGTGGGTGGGTCCTCAGATTCGTCATGGGACAAGAATCATGACTGAAACCATGTCACTCTTCGACTGTCTGGACACTTGGACTACGCTGGACTTCACCTGGAACCAAGACTGCATCAAGGAAGGCTCCTGCTGCTCCTGGGTTTGCTGTTCTGCAAGTCTTCTTTGTTGTCTGTGTCTGTGCTTCTTCCAGGATCTTCACCAGACCTGTGGGCATCAAGGAACACCCGAAGTAATCTCCCATGGAGTGAAGGAGTCACCCGTGCATCTGCAGGCACCGCAACAACGCTGACCGGTCTGCTGATCATGACGTCCCACAAACTTTGAAAGGCTCAGCAACACAGGTGGTGGTTTTGCAACTCCCTCGATGCCTGACCTGTCCTTTCTGCAATTTTGAGGCCAATATCTCTCGGAACGACTGGAACCAAACCCCTGTACACATCGTCGACTTGCCATTGCTAAGGCTTGTTGTCTCTGCACTCCATAGATCTTCAGGCTACAAGAAGCTCCAGACTCCAGCATCTCTTTCTGCTCTGTACAGCATCCCCACCACATCTTCTGCACCGTGGGCCTTCCTTTTTGTTGAGCTGATCGAGGTCCTCTTGCGACTCCTGTGCCTTCGACCTGTGGGTTCTCTTGAGGGTCTTCTTCTGCTTCGGTGGGCTCCCCCACTTGCGCGGGGCCTGCTCTGACTCTCCTGCTTGTGGTGAGTCCCTTAGACCTTGCTGCTCCCAATGTTGCTCCTTCTTTGTTCTCCACGCCAGGTGCAGCTGCCAAGGCTTGTTGATGCTCCTGCCGGACATGGACCCCCTGGTTCTTGACTTCCGACTTGGGACAGCTCGTGCCTGGCTCCTGGTATTCCTCAGCATTGCCTGGTCATCACAACTACAGCGACAAAGTCACTGTCAACACTTCTGAACTGTCCGACTTCAGAGGGTATTGCTCGTCCGTGCCTCTGGGTTACCTCTGAGTGGCATAGACTCTGTACCCTCTGCTTACAGGTTTTCCTCTCCAAGAATCCACCCTTGGTTTGCATTGGACTCTTGCACCGTCTTCTCCAGCGGCATCTTCTTCGAAGTCCTCCAGTGTGGTCTACGGTGATTTCCGATGTCACTACGCACGTATGCACCTGGCTTCCCTGGTTTAGGTATCCTTGTTCCTCGGGTGACTCTCCAACCTTCTGTCTTCCATGGGGTTTCTTCAGGGTCCACTGGGGAGGGTCCTTCTTAATAAAAACTGCAACCCCGACTTTCCCATTGACTTCTATTGGACACTTGGCTGTGCTCCCACTCTGCACACAGCCTCCGTGGGGTACCTGGGTACTTACCTTGGGTGGTTCCTTGTGTCTCCAGCTCCTCTGAGGCTCCTGGTCCAAGTCCCAACTTTGATCGCAGTTTGCATTACATTTTTTAGTATATGGTTTGATCTCCCCCTGGAGACCACTGTATTTTGGGCTTACTTACCTGATTGCAACTGAAGTATTACTGTGTATTTATGTTGATATCTCCGTGTAGGAGACCACTTTCAGAGCTTTCAAGGGTTATCAAAGACCACTAAAACCACCATAAGGGTTGCCTGTATTAGTGCAAGGTGCATCACTTACATAAGTGTGCACCACATACAAAGCTAGCCTCCTACAGACACCAAGGACAGATTTACTAAAGTGCTATGCAACGCAGCGTAGCAACCAAAAATGCTGCACTGCATTGCGTGACAGGGAGGGAGCAAGAGAGCGCCATATCTACAGAGGTATGGCTCTCTCCTCCCCTCTCCCTAGTGTGGGCACAGAATTTTGCTGCCGTGTACCACGGTGTGTGCAAGGGTCTAGCATAGATTTTGTACTGGAAGGGGGCCCCTCTGGTAAAAAATACTATGCCTCAACAATACTTAAAACGTTTTCTACTTTATAAATGTGTTGTACAGTGCAGCACACATGCAAAGTCTGGAAAGAAAGGAGAAATTACAAAATTTCTCCTTTTAACACCTGGTTTCAAAAGGCGTTATTTTTTTAAGCATATTAAAAGTGACACACCTGCAGCGCAAAGGGCTTGTAAATAAGCCCCCCTCTCCAGTGGCGTAACGAAAGTTTAAGGGGCCGCCCTGCAATGTACACGGGGGCCCCCGCTCCGGATTTAATACGGAGCACTCAGGCCTAAGTACTGTGCTGAGGGGGCCCTCTGCAGCTCGGGGGCCCCCCGCACCGCGGGGGATGCGGGGGCCTGTGTTACGCCCCTGCCCCTGTCTCTCATATTTGGTAGGTAGGGTTTTGAGTCAAAAAGTGTGGCTAGTTGCAAGGGAACGCCCATGAAAAGTGCTAAGTAATGCAACGCTCCACTTCACGCTGCTTTGTGATTCTTTTATTTAATTTCCAGCTCAAAACTTGTAAATAATAAAAAAAAAAGTTTTGAGCTGGTTTGCTTCACTCTTATGACGCAAAGGCAGTGAAAAATGTTAGTAAATCATGCCCCAAATGTAAAGAAAAAAATCTAATGTTTAAAAATCAAAATTATAAATAATTATGGGTGCCATTGATATGGTTTGTTTAGGTGCTAGTTGCTGGTAGTTAGCAGAGAGGCACTCCCGCATCCGGAAAACGACCGCCGGCGGCAGATCCTTCTCCCACCTCGCCGCCAAGACCTGGAACACCCTCCCCACCAACCTTCGGCAGACCCAAGACCTACTGGCCTTCAGAAGACTCCTCAAGACCTGGCTCTTCGATCAGTAGCAGCACCACCCCCCTCTTCCCCCAGCGCCTTGAGACCCTCGCGGGTATGTAGTGCGCTTTATAAGTGACATGATTGATTGATTGATTGATTTAGAGTGGAGAGTTACAGTTATGGACGTAATTTCAACCATGCACTGACAATTCATGCTGAAATTGTGCCACGAAAAAAAGCACACCATTGCACTTTAAAGATGCTCAAGAACTGTAGGTATAGAAACACATTCACTTGCTCATTGATTGGTGTGGTGTTTATTTTAGATGTTATTTTTACCTGTGCAGGCTTGCAATTTCATTCAACAAATATAGTACATGAACCTGTCAGCATCCACGGAGGAATCTCTGATGGAAGGCATGTTATAACAAATGTATTTTTGTAACATATCTTTCTTCAGTCCCAAAGCTGCAGGTATGATAGCATAACGATAGCTGAATTGTCACATAATGTGCACAAAGCTCCTAAGTCATTATTATCTCCAATTAATTGTTTTCTTTGCATAATGCACAAATCCACCACCCACGTGCACATCACAAAATGAAACACTACTAATAAACATTATTAAAAAAAAGAAACTGTTATAGATGCACAAGAAAGCTGTAGTAAACTACACAGGAAAAAAGCAGACAAAATAAAATGGGACTCACATGGCTTTCAAGGGGCTGTTGCAATCAGAGTCGGACTGGGATAGAAAATAGGCCCGGGCACCAAAATAAAAGTGGCCACCATTGATGAATTAGCTAGCTAACACATGTGGCTATGTTTGCAAATTGGGGCAGTCTTGAAATTGTAAAGACACCCTGTACAGATTTTTGTTTTGCAAGGTAAGGAAGACTGCATGGATTTGACCTTGTAGCAGGCAATGTTTTGGTACTATCAAGAAAATCAAGTAAAATCCGACTCACCACACCAAAAAACATGACTACAAACCAGCAGTGGCCACTACTAAGCGCAGGTGGTGGGGTGGAGGGGGAATACACGGTGGGGAGAGCAGAGGTGGGGAATACAAAAATATAAAATTAAACTTTGTCTCCTCCGCTCCGTAACAGGAAGCTCCCAGCCTCCCAGAATCCCCTGTCCAATCACAACGCTGCCTTAAGCAGCATTGTAATTGGTCTGAGCACCGTGGTTCGGCGCTCAAACAGGGGCTTGGAGACTTTGCATGTTCCTCACCAGGCTGTGTTACTTACACTCCTCCCCCTACCCCTGCACTGTCCAGCCCGGCCCACCCGCCCCAACAGCACCAGGGCAGTTGCCCAAAAGGTAATATCTTTAACTGCTGATCTACCAGAAGGAGGGCCTTGGTCCTGGTCTTCCATTGTAGTGGACTGAGGTGAAACGTTAGTTTGTACCAAACAAAGCTCCATTGTGGGTCAGTCATCAAAGTTAATCTGCATCTGAGGGAATAATGTAGAGTTTGACATACAAGTTACTCCATCACAAATGTGCCCGATATCCCGTTCACCTTATGACAAGTGCATTATATCCTATGTCACTAGTAGGTGGATGGGATATCTGTCACCTAGCGGTAGATTACCTCGTCCACCAAACACTAAATCAGGCCCTAAATTTGAATTTTCCCTTGTTTCGTCATCATTTATTAAATCTGCTCTCTGTTTAAATTTGGTTGTATAGTATCCTGCCTGTCAGGACACCAAGGGACATTATAGAATGCCAAAGTGATGGGGGTTCCTTGTCAGGCAGTTAGCCAGATTCATCAGGGCTGGGATTTAAATTACATCTGCTCCTGGTGGGATTATTCCTGTATCAATTAAATGTATAATATATCTTCGTCTAATCAAGCATCATGTCTATGTGTGACTTCACCAACATTTTATACAACAGTGATGACGAGACTGTAGACCTCAAAAAATTAATAGAGCACTTCAGGTGCTGGAGAAACAGCACTTTGCGTACTGGAGAAACAGAAGAAGTAAAAGCAGAGGCAAATGTTTGATGCAACACTGGCCAGAGAGGCAGAAGAGAAGAATACAATACAGTACTGTGTATAAATGTAAGGTCTTGCCAGTGCCTCACTGAGCAGCCTGTGTATTATGAGAGCAGCGCTGCATGGAACCGTAGCCAAATCAGTTAATGTTCGATGAGTAATCTCAAATGTTAAAATAGTTTTATGCAGTATTATGATGCAGAACTGATTGAGCGGTGAAACAACACAGTTTTGGAAATAAGGGCAGTTTTTGCCAGGATCACAGGGTGCATGGCAGTGACAGCAGAACAACAGACCTAAAGTTATCTCTCCTTAGAAAGATCTGATACGGTGACAGTTTCAGTTAGAGTTAAGATGTGATTTCATCTTAGATGTTAGCAGAGAGGGAGTATTCAACATGTAGAAAGAGAACAGCTCCTAATTTTACAGTGACGTTGTCCACTTGTGGCAAGTAGCCAAAAGTCTGTTTATACTTTGTGAATGATTTGGTATGCATGACCAATTGTCACTTGTAGCTGGGCCAGGGCTGTTGAAGTGGGTCCTGGGGAGCCAGGTTTCTCTCCCAGCATCGGACAACATCCTGGGATTCTGGGCAAGTCACTTAACCTTCCCAGCCCTAAAAACAGACAATCTGACCTTATGTAATGTAAGGCAGTTGAAAGTAAAGTGCTCTAATCCCCTTGGTTCAAACTCACTCTGTATAAAACTGCCAAACATAACATAAAAGTGGTGAATTCAAGTATCCTCTCCGCAGCGCTTAACCCGTTCTGTGCGTCGGACGCGCAGGAGTCATCCGACGCAAAGTTGCTCATGTGCGTCGGAAGGCTCCCGCTGGCACAGGAAATCCCTCTGGTGCGGGCACCAGAGGGATTTCCTTTACTCCCAAAAAGCTCGGGAGCTGGGGAACAGCTTCCCAAGCTCCCAAGGCTGTTCTGGGTTTTCACTGAAAGGAACAATCAACAAGCAAGTCGTGCTGACGTAATTTCACTGAAAACTGAGGTGAAATTAGCTGATCGGCTCATTTTACTTCCACTGCCAAACTGCGGGCCATTACCAGACCCCCGAGAACGTAGGCAGACGGGAGAGGTATCATTTCCAATGGTACCCTTCACTAGTGGATACCTGCTTGGCATCGCTGAAGGAGGGCGATCCCCAGGCAAGGATCTACCCACTAGCCACCAGGGAGGGGGGAGCAGCCCCTTGGGCAAGTGTTTTTGCTCCTCCCAAATGTTTCTGGCAATATTCAGTCTTTCTGCCCCCCTTGGGTGGCATATGGGGCAATAGCCCCTGATCTACCCCCTCCCAGGGGGACAGAAAACCCACTAGTAAGCCAGGAATTATTTTCTAGTACAGGGGTGGGAGCTGCTCAGAATGGGCATGCCAATACTCCCTTCCCCCCCAAAATGCCACAGTATTGCTGCCCCTCCCAGGAGGCAGATGGGGGTAATAGTCCCTGATCTTTCCCCGGGGGGGTTTGGGGGGCAGAAAGCTAATTAGGCACCAGGGATTGCTTTTGTTTCTTTTATACATAGAAGTGGGGGCTGCCCAGAATGGGCATGCCAATGGCCCCACTCCCCAAAAGAACTTTCCATAGTCTTTCTGCCCCCCTGGGAGGCAGATGGGGGCAATAGCCCCTGATCTGCACCCTGGGGGGGGGGGGCAGAAAGCCCACTAGGAACCAGGGAATATGTTTTTATTTATACGTAAGGGTAGGGGCTGCCCAGAATGGGCAAGCCAATGCCCCCAACCCCTAAAAAATATTAGCCACAGTCTTTCTGCCCTCTTGGGGGGCAGAAAGCCCACTAGACAATAGGGATTTTTTGTTCTATAAAAGAGGGGTAGGGGCTCCCCACAATGGGCTTGGCCATTCTGCCAACTCACATAAATGGGGACCGAAGTCTTTCTGCCTCCCCTAGGGGGTAGGTGTGTCCCAGATCTACCCCCTCCCCGGGGGGTTAGAAAGCCTACTAGGTACTATTTTGTTTTCTGAGTGTAGGGGCAGGGGCTGCCCAGAATAGGCTTGCCAATGCCTCTACCCCCTACATAAAAATCAGCACAGACTTTCTGCCCCCCTGGGGGCATATGGGAGCAATAGCGCCTGGTCTGGCCCCCGGGGGAGGGGCAGAAAGCCCACTAGGCACCAGGGACTATTTTTGTTTCTAAGTATAGGGCTGGAGGATGCTCAGAATGGTCATGCCAATGCCCCCAACCCCCCTCCAAAAAATGGCCACAGTCTTTCTGCCCCCACTTGGGGGCATATTGGGGCAATCGCCGCCGATCTACCCCCCTGGGGGACAGAACTTCCACATGGCACTGACCTTTTTTTTACAATGAGCCTAACTGTGGATTTTTGGACCTAGCTCAGCCAGCAACCAAGCAAACCTGTATATTTTTTAAAACTAGACACCCAGGGGAATCCAGGATGGGGTGACTTCTGCGGCTCTCACCAGTTTCTGTTTCTCAGAATCCCTTGCAAACCTCAAACTTTGTAAAAACAGAACACATTATCCTCCCATTTCTGTGACGGAAATTTCCGGAGTCTGCGATGAGCCACAAACGTCCGCCCTCCCAGCATACCCCCATGTCTCCTGATAAAAATGGTACCTCACTTTGGTGGGTGGCCGAGTGCCCGCAACAGGAAAGAGCCCAAAAAGCAACATGGACACATCACATTTTTCCAGTGAAAACTGACCCTCTTTTCGCAATGTGCCTAGCTATGGATTTTGGACTCTAGCTCTGCTAGCACTTTTATCAGGAGACCAAGGGGACCACTGGGTGGTACATTGGTGCCGGCACAGTGATCCCACGCAGAAATGTAAAGAAAATGCCATTTTTTTAGCTACATTTGAGGTTTGCAGGGGATTCTGGGTAGGAAAACGTTGGGGGATCCACACAAGCCACACCTCGTTAACTCCCACGGGTGTCTAGTTTTCAGAAATGTGTGGGGTTGGTAGATTTCCCTTTATGGCTGCTGAGCCCAGGACCAAAAACGCAGGTGCCCCTTTGCAAAATCAGGTTGTTTTGTGATAGATAATTTTGATGTCTTCACAATACGTTTTGGACCCTTGCCTGTTGCGGGTACTTGGCCCACCCACACAAATGAGGTACCATTTTTATTGGGAGACCTGGGGGAACCCTGGGTGGTAGGAAATTTGTGTCAGCCCAGTGATCCCACAACTTTCCCACACAGAAATGTGAGAAAAATTAGATTTTTACAGCTAAATTTGAGGTTTGCACGAGATTCTGGGCAGGAAAATGTTGGGGGATCCACGCAAGTCGCAACTCCCTGGACTCCCCTGGGTGTCTAGTTTTCAGAAATGTCTGGGTGAGGTAGGTTTCCCCAGATGGCCGCCGAGCCCAGGATCAAAAACGCAAGTGACTCCCTTGCAAAACAAGGGTTTTTTGTAACCAATAATTTTGAAGTCTCCATAGCACGTTTTGGGCCATTTGTTGTCATGGGCAATAGGCCTACCCACACAAGTGAGGAACTATTTTTATCGGGAGACGTGGGGGAATGTTGGGTGGGTGGAAGTTTGTGTCTCCCCGCAGATTCCAGAACTCTCCTTCACAGAAATGTAAGAAAAATATGTTTTTGTTTAACAAAGTTCGAGGTTTGCAAGGGATTCTGGTTGACAGAACCTACCTCACCCAGACATAGTGAGAACCACACAAGTCACCCTATCCTGGATTCCCCAGGGTGTCTAGTTTTTAAAATATACAGGTTTGCTAGGTTTCCCTAGGTGCCGGCAGAGCTAGGGTCCTAAATCCACAGCTAGGCAAATTGCATAAAAAGGGTCTGTTTTCTGTGTAAAAATATGATGTGTTCACATTACGTTTTGGGCCATTTCCTGTCACAGGCACTAGGCCTACACATGCAAGTGAGGCCCAATTTTTATTGGGAGACTTGGGGGAATGCTGGGTGGGTGGGAGTTTGTGGCTCCTCAAAGATTCCAGAACTTTCCATCACAGAAATGAGAGGAACATGTATTTGTTTTTTACAATGTCTGAGGTTTGCAAAGGATTCTGGGTAACAGAACGTGGATAGAGGCATACAAGTCACCCCATCCTGGATTTCCCTGGGTGTCTAGTCTTCAAAAATGTACAGGTTTGCTAGGTTTCCCTAGGTGCCAGCAGAGCTAGGGTCCTAAATTCTCAGCTAGGCACAATGCATAAAAAGGGTCAGTTTTCAGTGGAAAAATGTGATGTGTCCATGTTGCATTTTGGGCCGTGTCCTATCGCGGGTACTAGGCCTACCCACACAAGTGAGGCACCATTTTTATCTGGAGACTTGGAGGAATGGTGGTGGGTGGAAGTTTGTGGCTCCCTGCAAATTTCAAAACTTTCCATCATAGAAATGTGAGGAAAATATGCGAGCCACACAAGTCACTCCATCCTGGATTGCCCTGGGTGTCTAGTTTCAAAAAGTACAGATTTGCTAGGTTTTTATAGGTGCTGCCTGAGCTAGGGCCTAATATCCACAGCTAGGCACATTGCAAAAAAAGTGTCAGTTTTCAGTGAAAAAATTTGATGTGTTCACATTGCGTTTTGGGCTGTTTCCTGTCGCGGGTACTAGGCCTATCCACACATGTCAGGTACCACTTTTATCGGGAGACTTGGGGAAATGTTGGGTGGGTGGAAGTTTGTGGCTCCCCGCAGATTCCAGAACTTTCCATCACAGAAATATGAGGAAAGTTTGTTTTTTGGACAGAGTTTGAGGTTTGTAAGGGATTCTGGGTAAAAGAACCTAGTGAGAGCCACACAAGTCACCCCATCCTAGATTTCCCTGGGTGTCTGGTTTTCAAAAATGTATAGGTTTACAAGGTTTCCCTAGGTGCCGGCTGAGCTAGGGTCCAAAATCCACAGCTAGGCACATTGCAAAAAAAGGGCTAATTTTCACTGAAAAAATGTGATGTGTTCAAGCTGCGTTTTGGGGCGTTACCTGTCACAGGCACTAGTCCAACCAAACTAAAGTGAGGTGCCATTTTTATCAGGAAACATAGGGGGAACACAGAATAGCAGAACAAGTATTATTACCAATTGACCTTCTTTCCATTTCTGCCTTCCAAATGGAAGACAATGTGTAAAAAGAAGTCATTTTAAATAATGTTCTCTAATTCACATGCTAATATGGGTATCCACAATTTTGGAGATATGCAAATAACCACTGCTTCTAAACTCTTTATTTTGTTCCCATTTCAAAAATATATAGGTTTCCTTGATACCTATTTTTCACTCTTTATAATTTACCAAATGAATTGCTATATACTCTATACTCAGTATGAAATGAAAAACCATTGCAAGACGTAGCTCGGTTATTTGCTCCGGGACCAGAAGGGTCCAGTGGACATAACAGTATATTGCTTTTAAAAATCTGTCGTACATAGAAGAAGTTACAGGTGAAAACGTTGGCACAAATGTCTGTTTTTTTAACTCAATTTCAATATTCTTTTTATTTCAACTGTTTCTATAGAAAAACCTTGAAGGAGCTACTAGAAATACCCCTTGCTGGATTCAGAATTGTGTCTACTTTTCATAAATGTATAGTTGTCCGGGATCCATTATTGTTTTCACACACCTTTCTACCACTAACTGGAAGGAGATTGAAAGCACAAAAAATAGGCTATTTCCCACTGTGTAGGAAATGTTGGTTTTCTGACAAAAGTCTGCTTGTTCCTGAAAGCTGGGAAGATGGTGATTTTAGCACCACAAACCCTTTGTTGATACTATTTGCAGGGGAAAAAAACAGACACTTTCTTCTGTAGCACTTTTTTTCCCATTTTTCCCCAAATATCCAAATTGTAGCTGTATTTGGCAAATTTCTCCGTCCCCTCTAGGGAAATCCTGAAATCCTGGGTACCTTTAGAATCCTCAGGATGTTTGAAGAAAGGGACAGATATTTGGCGTGGATAACTTATATGGTCAAATATTTACAGGGGCCTAAGCGCGAACTACCCCAAATAGCCAAAAAAAGGCTTAGCACCGCGGGGTCGGGGAACGGGGGGGGTTGGAGAAGTGGGTTAGGACTAGCAGCAAAGGGGTTAATAGTAATTTTTGTTTAAATTGGTTAATTTAGTGAACGCATCGTCAGACATTATTTTCAGAGCACTGTGCTGCCCCATAAACATTGCTCTGGAAGGTACGTGCAGCAGGCCCAAAACTATAGTGTGCAGTTCTCTTGGCATATGTTGTTTTTGTGTGCCACTCGGCTCCTGAGTGTGAGTTCCACATCAATCTATCTTTCTACTGACACATTCAGCTAAGGCCTGTCAACAGCTCATTCAGGCCACCAGAATTTATGGCTGTTTACTTCAAGGGTTTGCATTTCTGAAGGTAAGAGAGTGATTAGCGATTTGCAGGATAATCCAATGATGGTGTCTCTTTGTAATCAACAGTAAGAGCTGAAACAAGCATTGGCAAAGCCAATAGGTCTTGCTTCTCTCTGAGTTAAAGCTATTTGCATTATAAATTACAAGGGGGCACATGCATCAAGGTAATCATTTGCGATTACCAAATGCCGAATTTTAAGGATTCGCTATTTGGTAATCGCAAATGCTGATGCATGAAGGATTCGCAAATATTTTTGCGAATCCTTAACATGCCCTAATAGCGAAACACAAATTGCCATTCGCCATTAGGGAATGCACTCCCATTCATTCCTATGGGCCGATAGGCCCATAGGAATGAATGGGAATCAATCAATGAATCAATCAGGGAATTGTAAGCGTGCTACTCACCCGTGAGGGTCTCAAGGCGCTGAGGGGGGGGTCCGCAGATCTGTTTAGCTGAAGAGCCAGGTCTTGAGGGTCTTCATGAAGGTGTTCAGGGAGGGGGCGCGTCTGATGTCTGCCGGTAGCTCGTTCCAGGTCTTGGCTGCAATGTGAGAGAATGATCTTCCGCCTGCTCTGTGGATGCGCTGGGTTTTGGCCAGTGCGAGGTTGGAAGATCGGAGGTTTCTTTTGGGTATGTGGAAGTTGATTCTATCGTTGAGGTATTTGGGTCCATTGTTGTGTAGGCATTTGTAGGCGTGAGTGAGGATTTTGAAAGTGACTCTTTTCTCCACGGGGAGCCAGTGGATACTTCGTAGGTGTTGGCTGATGTGTTCGTGTCGGGGGATACCGAGGACAAGTCTGGCGGCGGTGTTTTGTACTGTCTGGAGTTTGCGGAGTAGGGACTTGTTGATGTCGGTGTAGAGTGCGTTTCCATAGTCCAGTCTGCTGGTGATGAGTGCGTGGGTGACTGTCTTCCTTGACTCAGGGGGGATCCACTTGAAGGTCTTGCGGAGGATGCAGAGGGTGTTGAATCAGCTGGAGGTGACGGCGTTGACCTGTCGGTTCATGGAGAGTGATGAGTTGAGTACGATGCCGAGGTTCTTGGCATGGTCTGAGGGGGTAGGTGGGCTTCCGAGGGCGGTCGGCCACCAGGTGCTGTCCCATGCAGAAGGGGTGGTACCGAGGACGAGGACTTCTGTCTTCTCTGCGTTGAGCTTCAGGCAGCTGTTGGTCATCCAGACTGCGACGTCTTGCATTCCTTTCTGGAAGTTGAGTTTGGCAGTGGTGGGGTCTTTGGTGAGGGAGAGGATGAGCTGGGTGTCGTCGCGTAGGATACGATGTTGAGGCCGTGTTGTCGGACGATGGCTGCGAGGGGGGCCATGTAAATGTTGAAGAGGGTGGGGTTCAGTGATGAACCCTGTGGGACTCCGCAGGTGATTTTCGTGGGGTTGGAGAGGAAGGGTGGGAGTTTGATCCTTTGGCTTCTTCCGGTGAGGAATGATCGGATCAGTCCAGGGCTCTTCCTTGTATGCCTGCGTCGTGTAGCCTGACGACTAGTGTGCGATGGGAGACGGTGTCAAAGGCCGCTGATAGGTCGAGTAGGATGAGGGCTGCGGAGTGGCCTTGGTCCAGGAGAGTGCGGATGTCGTCTGTGGCGGTGAGTAGGGCGGTCTCTGTGCTGTGGTTGCTTCGGAATCCGGATTGGGATGGGTTGAGGACGGCGTTCTCTTCAATGAATCGTGTCAGTTTCCTGTTGACTGTTTTCTCTGCAACTTTGGCTGCGAAGGGGAGGAGCGAGATGGGCCAATAGTTCTTGAGGTCGGTGGGGTCAGCTGTGGGCTTCTTGAGCAGGGGTCTGACTTCTGCGCGCTTCCAGTCGTCTGGGAAGGTGCCTGTTTTGAAGGTGGTGTTGATGGTGCGTTGTAGTTTGGGTGCGATGGCGGCCACGGCTCTGTGGTAGATGTGAGGGGGGCCGGGGTCGGTGGGGACCCCGAGTGGATGCTTTTCATGGTCGAGGCGGTGTCTTCGGCCGTGATCGGTGTCCAGTTGGAGATGGTGGGCTGGCTGGTGTTTCTGGGAGGCGGGGGGCCGTCTGTGGCACCTGGTGGATGGTCGATGAAGTTGTCATAGAGGTTTTTGATCTTGAGGTGGAAATAGGTTCCAAGCTTGTCGCAGAGGTCTTGGGATGGGGTGATGTCTGTGGCTTCGCTGCGTGAATTGGTGAATTCTTGAATGACACTGAAAAGTTCCTTGGAGTTGGTGGAGTTGGCCAGGATTTTGTTGTGGACGAAGTTCCTTTTGGTGGCTCTGATCTGGTTGTGGTAGTCCGTCATGGCGTCCTTGTAGGTGGTGTGGTTTTCGGTTGTCTTAGTGTTTCTCCAGTTCTTCTCCAGGCATCTGCAGGTGCGTCTGGCTTCTTGGTGAGCGGTTGTGAACCAGGCGGCTTTCCTGTGGCATTGTCTGTCGGGGTTGCGTAGCGGGGCGAGCTCATCTGCGCAGTTGGAGATCCAGGTGTGGAGTTCTCTGGCTGTGTCGTTTGCGCTGTTTGCGTCGGGTGCCCAGGTGTGGTTGTCTCGGGTGAGGGTGGAGTTAAGTTGCTCGTCGGTAACCTTGCTCCAGTTCCTTCGTGGTGGGCGTGGGGCTGGTTTGGGTGCCTTGGGTTTGTTGATGGCGAAGTGTACGCAGTGGTGGTCGGTCCATGGCGGCTGCGTTGTGTGGCTGAAATGGACGCTGTTTCCTGCCGCGAAGATGGGGTCGAGGGTGTGTCCTGCTCTGTGGGTCGGTGTGTTGACGAGTTGTTTAAGTCCGAAGCTGGCGACGTTGTCACGAAGGATAGTGTAGTTGGGGTCGCTGGGGTTGTCGAGGTGGAAGTTCAGGTCTCCAATGAGTATGTAGTTTGTTGAGGCGATCGCGTGGGGTGTGATGAAGTCGGTGATGGTGGTGGCGAAGGGTGTTCGGGGGCCGGGGGGTCTGTAGACGAGGGTTCCTCGGAGTGTGGCTTTGGGGGTGGTCTGGATCTTGAAGTGCAGGTGTTCGGCGGAGGGGAAGATTTCACTGGAGGTGGGGAGGCGGAGGGTGATCTTGTGGGCGATGGCGAGGCCCCCTCCTGGGTGGTTGGGGCGGTCTTTCCTCTGGATCTTGTATCCGTCTGGGATGGCGGTGCTGATGTCGGGGGCGGAGGATGCGTTGGTCCAGGTCTCTGTGAAGAAGGCGATGTCGGGCGAAAGAGAGTCGAGTAGGTTCCAGATTTCCATGGCGTGTTTGTGTACGGAGCGTACGTTGAGGATGCATTTTAGGGTGTCGCCAGTGCTGGCGTCGGCGGTGTTGGAGGCCGGGGTGGCAGTGAGGGTCTGACGGCAGTGGAGGCAGGAGAACTGGCCGTGGGTCGTGTTCGGGGAGGCCTGTTGGCATTCTTTAAGTCTTCCAGGGTTGAGTGCGAGGAGGGTGGTGGTGTCATAGCGATGGGTAGTGGGAGGTCCAGGGTTCCTGGCGCTGGCCATGGTCGGGTCACGGACGGGCGCAGACGGGCTTGCCTTTGGCGAGCCGGCGGCGTGCCCGCTGCGCACATCCGCTGCGCGACCGTGCAGCTGCCGCCATTAAGTAGGGGAGGGGGGAGGGAGGAGAGGCTGGGAGGCGGGAGCAGGGGAATTCTGGGGGGGAATTCCGGGGGGGGAATTCCGGGGGGGAATTCCAGGGGGGAGGGGCCGCAGGGGCAGCAGCGGCGAAAGGCAAAAGGAACAGGCAGGCACGAGAAAATAAAAACAGTGGTGGAATTAGAGCAAGACACAGATGGGCACAATAACAGTGGCACAACAGGGAAAAAATTAAGAAAAAAAACGGCTGAGAAAGGTTACGGTGGTTGGAGACAGTCTGGTCCCAGTTGGAGCGGGCAGCAGGCGCAGGAGCAGGCAGCAGCCTCAAACCTCCCAAGGAGGAGGTCGGGTCTGCAGGCAAGAGACGGCACAGTGGAGCAGTGGGGAGAGAGTGGACCTAGACCGAGGGTCGGAGGTCTTACTCCCGAGGGTCGGAGGTGCATTCGCAATTTGCGATTACAGGATTGGTAATCGCAAATTGCGATTGCAAGGTTGCTAGGGGGCCTAAGGCCCCCCGATGCACCCCCCAAAAAGGTAAGTGTGCACATGTGGCGCACACAAATGCCCTGAGGGCATGTGTGTGCGCCACATGGCACTTTGAAAAAAGGACTTGTGTGCATTTTTCAAAGGATTCGCAAATTACCATCAACTTGAAGTTGATGGTAATTTGCGATTCCTAAATGCAAAGCCGCATTTTGGAAATGCTACATGCATCGCATTTAGGGAATTGCAATTTGCGATTCCCTAAATGCATTCGCAAATTAGGTAATCGCGAAAATAGCGATTACCTATTTTGCTAATGCAATGCCATTGATGCATCGGAAAAGGCAATTTACTGGTCGCAAATAGGCCCATTCGCAGGATTGTCCCGTTTGCGACCTGTTAAATGCTTGATGCATGTGCCCCTATGTCTTTTACGCATGTTTTATGGAGTGGACTGGATTTATGTGGTGTGGAGTGGAATTATGTGAGTTGGATTGGAATTGTTAGTTGTGGAATTGTGTGGCATGGAAAAGTGTGATGTGGAGAAGATTTTTGAAGTGGAATTATGTGGCAAGGTGTGCAGTGGTATTATGTGGATAGTAATTATGTGGTATTGAGTGTACTGGAATTATATGGAGTGGGATGGTGTGTCATGGAGTGTAATTATGTGGATTGGTATTTTGTGTTGTGCAGTGGTATGTAGTGAAGTTTAATTATGTGGTGCGCTGTTGAATTTTATGGCATGATGTGGAGTTCTCTGGTGTGGATTGGATGTATGTTGTAGTTGTGGAATTGTGTTGTTGAGTTGAATTGTGTAGTTTGTTGTCGAATTATGTGGTGTGGAATGGAAATGTGTGGAGTTGAATTGTGTGGTTTGGAAATGGGTGGCGTTCAGTGAAATTATGCTGATTGGAATAATGTGTCATGGTGTTGAGTGTATTTATGTGGATTGTTGCTATGTAGCATAGTGAAGTTTTATGCGGGGTGGATTTATGTGCTACTCAGTAGAATGTAATTATGTGGAGTTGAATCATGTTGCGTTGAGTGGTATTATGTGGAGTGCAATTATATTGGGTGGTGTTATATTGTGTGGTGGTGAATTGTGTGGTGTGGAATTGTGTTGTATGTCACACTAAACATCCAGTTATGCCACAAGTACCCAGGTTAGTGGAGCGATTCTCTTAATTCTGCATCTTCTTCACACTATTCAGATAGAATTCACATTAATGAAGATTACTAGATTTGCCCAAGATTACACAATGTATTCTAGTGAGAGAGTCAGGATTAAAACCCAAGTCTACTGGTTCCACAGTCAACAATTTAAGCTCCAAATTGTTTCCAAGAAATCAAATGTATATATGGCTGGTGATGTGTGCTGATTGGTACTTAAGAACAAAAAATTTAAGAAAAAAAGCTTGCACAATGCCACATAAAGAGTGGTCTCGCAGTAATGCTGAGCCTTTACTGAAAGAAAGAAAATGGGAAGAGGAGGAAAAGGCAGGGAGTAATGACATGTGGGGAAGTCAGCAGTCCAATAGCAGAGTGAAGCTGCTGGGCTATGGCACGAAGTATTAAAAAAAAAAAAAATGAAGCAGGAGTGAAGAGGGAGCAAAGGATAAGCAGTGCGGGTTGGGTAATTTGAACACTTTATGCTACAGTACCTGGACATTTCCTTGTTATTACCGCATTTGAAGCTTATTGAGACAGCTCAGGCAACAGAGGCACATTGAAGTGAGAAACACTACAGTGAGGAATGCTCACCCGAGGAGACATCACTGATCAAGACTTGTAGGAATGGACTCCTAATTTAGAGATTAATAAACAGAAAAAAGACTCATTCATTACAAGATAAAACAAGCAATGGAAATATGAGAACTAGAGTGAAGTGGAGTAGAGTGCAGTGGCGTATAGTGGCATGGAGTGTTGTAGAGTGGAGTGTAGTATAGTGAAGTAGAGTGTCGTAGACTGGAGTGTCATAGAGTTGCGTAGAGTGGAGTAGGGTGGAAGAGTAGAGTGAAGTGAAGGAGATTGTCATAGAGTGGAATGACATACGGTGGAATAGAGTGGAGTAAAGTAGAAGGCCCTTGTTAGACCTGATACCCTTGAGGTAGTGTTTCCCTAAACTTTATGCTTTTTCCTCCTGGATTTTGCTGATTCTCTTTTCGTGGCATTAGGACTTTGAGAGCTTTCCCACTGTAATGTAGTATGAAAGCATGTGCGCCCTTCCTACACATGCTAGGAAGTGGTACGTACCTGATTGATTTAGGTGCTGTACCTGTGAGTACCCTGTAAAGAGGTATACCACATACCCAAATCAGGCACTGCACTAGCTACTAGTGGGCCGCAGCACTGATTGTGCCACCTACAAGAATAACCTTTTAAACATGTCTCAAGCCTGCCGTTGCTGGCTTGTCTGTATGCAGTTGCACTTATGCTCAGGTTGGCATTTCTAAACAACTAGCCAATGTCGAGTGGGCTGTTTACTACAAGTTCAAGGCTGTTTACTACAACTAGGACACCCTTAGGGTAAGCTCTGAGGGTGGGGCAAGTGATAGGGGAAAGGCAGGACAGGTACACGTGTGTGTCTTCTGCCCAGGTAGTGAATAATCCCCAAGTGGATTCTCCCTACCTAAAGGTCTGCTCTTTTCATGGGTCAACATGGGGGAATTGCTGAATGACTTTTAAACTACAGTTTTAGCTTACTGCAGGGATTAGCCTAATGATGTTTTCAAACATGTCTTAGGTCTGCCATTGCAGGCCTGTGTGTTTGCATTTGGACTTATGCTCCGGTTGGCCTTTCTAAATTATTGGCGAATGCTGATGGTGCCTTTCACCAAAACTAGAGCACCCCCAGGGTGAGCTCTAGGGGGTGGAGCAAGTGACAGGTAAAAGGCTGAGCAGGGAGGAGTTGGCCTAACGGCTAGGGCGGTCGACCTCGAATCTGGGGAACTGGGTTCGAGTCTCAGCAATGACGCTGAACATCCTGTGATTCTGGGCAAATCACGTAATCTCCCCGTGCCTAACAACAAATGAATGTGTCCTCATGTAATGCAACTGGTGCTATGTAAAGCGCTCTGATACCCGACTCGGGTCAAGTTCGCGCTATATAAAACTCTGTAAAAAAATATTTTTTTTATTTTTTTTAAGTGTGTTCCCTGCCCAGGTAGTGAAGAAACCCCATGCGTGTTTTCACTACCTATGAGGTTTGTTCTACCCATACGTTAACATGGGGGAATGGCTAAGATTACTTTAAGCTGAAGTGGTGGCTTACAGTGGAGCAACCCCATGTTGTTTACTTTCACTGGATTCACAATGACAAACCCTCCCTCATGATAAAGGTGGATTTGTCATTAATATCTTAGAAATGTCACTTCTAGAAAATGTGCCTTTTTCTGTGCTAAACTCATTTGTGTGCCTTTTAGTTTGTCTTCAGTCCACACTGGAGTCTGGGGGAGCACATCTTTACTTTCCCAAGAGACAGCCATAAACATTGGACATGCAGCTGGAACTACAGACCTCTGCCATTTGAGGACTTGGCTGGATAGATTGGGGGGAGATTTTGACAATTGGCCTCTGGGAAGCCAGATCAAAACCCCACTAAAGATTAAGATCTGCATTCCGAGGCCCCATGGCAGACAGGAATGAAATTTAGGGGAGACATGTTGTTGTGTTTGATATAGAGGCCCTAATATAGACATGTTCATATATGCCGTATATGGTCATATTCGCAAATGCCCTATTATGATCATAATCGTATGTGCCCTATTTTGGTCATAATCGTCTATGCCCTATTATAGTCATGATCTCCTATGCCCTAATATAGGCATGATCTTTCACCTACATTAGTTCCCTACAGTACACAACGAGCTCTGAGGGTTGAACGTTATCTAGTCTGTGATTAGAACACTGCAGGGTTTTTCCCGAACACAGGCCTACAATGTACTCATAAATTAGTTCACCCCTGACATCTTCCTCATGTCTAACAAAGACCAATACAAACCATACTGAGGGACGAGACACTTTAGGGTATAAATACACCACATCTTGCCATGGTAAGATAGAGGGAACTGAGACTTCCATTCTGACACACTGACCAGAGACGCTGAGGCTCCTGCATGCAGTCGCTCCAGCTGACAGCGGTCTAACACAGTCCTTGCGGGGTGTCCAACTCGAGACCAGGACGGAGTCCCACACTCTCTCTATTCAGGTATGGGGGTTCGACTAAATCCTAGAAGGATTCTTGGCTCTTAGGCTTTTAGACCTACACATATGCTAGGTACACTCAGGTACATCTAGTTAGGCATCATAGGAGTACGCGCACTTTTCATAATGCTTTTTATATTCATGTATGTATTCATGATTTATTCTTTGTAACTCTCTGAGACAAACCGAATAAGTAAGCACGAATGACTGAGCGAAAAGTAGTACATTGTTTCCACGATTCTGAGGGATCAGGGTTGTCATGATCTAAGGTTGCCAGAAACTAATCTCTCCCCGATAAGAGGAGATTCTAGTGGCACTTTGAGCTAGCTAATGCAAATCCGGCTAACATATGCGGTGGGGGTGTACAGAGTCAGTCTAACACCAAGCCCACGGTTTATGTTATCCAAATGCGCAGGTCCTGCAGGGGTACTATAGGAACTACACGACAATGTGTGGTTCAAAGGGTATACTGGAGCTGAAATAACAATATTTATTGTTACCTAATTCAACTATTGGAATTGTAAAATTCGATATTCAAACTTTTTCCTCTAAACATCAGTTCGTGAGTCCTGAAAATACACACATTTTCATCTTAAAAACACACTTTTCATTTGTGTTATACATAAATTAATTCAACCAAACAAACACTTCAAATTTAGTAGGCTCACAGAAGAGCTACTAACAGGTAGCTGATGGGCTACCAGTAGCCCATGAACTACTCTTTGGAAAAGCATGACCTAAAATAAATAAAGCCAGCAAATAGAAAGCCAGAAATGTGACTTACATACCGCAAAGCCAATGGGTGGAATGAATTCCCAGGAAGCTTTCAGAAAGCCCACAAGAAGTCTATTCGCAACCAGACAATTCCGCTGTTTGGTAGGCTTCGGCCTAAAAAGGGTACATCTGCCTCCCTGACAGAAGTCCTATTATTCTATAAAGATTATATGCAATCGTTAATTTAGTTTTATGACACTCTGATACAAAGACTCTACGAAGCCGGCATCGAGGGGATTGCCCTAGACTGGATCACATCCTACCTTCACAACAGAACTAATATCATCCATCTCTACCAAACCGTACTTCACAAAAGAAGAGGTCCCGCAAGACTCTATCATCTCACCCATGCTTTTCAACATCTACATGAAGGCATTACCAGCACTGATCAATCACTTTCACCTCAAGTGCTATAACTATGCAGATGACACAAATACTCCTTCAACTGGAATATCCCAAAGACATTGGAAACTCACCAATTTTCAGTTGTCTCAGAGCCATGGATCAATGGATTACATGGAGCCATCTCAAATTGAATGCTTCCAAAATGGAAATACTCATGTGTGGCAATGGGAAAAATTAGGACCCACTTGCCACTTGGCCTGATGATCTGGGAACACCGCCAAAAGTATCAAAGAATGTAAGAAACCTCTGAATGACCATGGACTCCAAGCTATTAATGAATGACCAAGTGGACAAACTAGCAAGATCAAGCTTTTTTTACTATAAAAACTCTGCGATGCATCTTCCCCCACCTGGGATTTCCACACTAGGTCCAGGCTACCATCGCTCTTGTTCTGTCCAAACCTGATTACGCCAATAGCCTCTACCATGAATCACCTTTAACAACTATGAACAGACTACAACGGATTCAAAACTCTGCTGCCAGACTACTCTTACATATAAAGCCGCAATCCCACATCTCCCCTGTCTTGAAAGCCCTACATTGGTTACCGGTTGCCAGAAGATCCACATTCAAGCTGCTTTGTGTCACCCACAAACTGATACATGGAACAGGACCGGTCTTCAACAGGAATAAAATCACAAATCCCATTCAACAAAGGTACCTCCGCTCTAGAGTGGCACCTCGCCTCAACATCAGTTCTAGAGTGGCACCTCACCTCAAATCCCACCATACAAGAAAAAACCATGGGTGGCACATCCTTCTTTGTTCAAGCATCCGAACTATGGAACTCTTTATCCCCAAACATGAGATCCTCGGATAACCACCTTATCTTCAGAAGACTACTCAAGACTACTCAAGAATTGTCTCTTCCCCACATAACCACCATACTCAAACATAGATATACAGCATATCCCTCTGTATATAAGCATTTATTTGGACTATAGATGTGTACCTACATATGTGTATTGCTTTGTATAAACGCGTATAATAATTATGTTTTTAAAGATGCAGATATTTGTTAGTTCTGCTTAAAAAAAGTACATATTATTTATAGTTACATTATTCTATGTTTTACATGTATATAAGTAACTGCATAAATACGTAAATCTTTTATCATAACTATTTATCTGCAATTACTTCACTATTGAATTACAAAAAATAAAAAATAAAAATTAATTAAAAGTACAACAACACTTAAAAGTCTGAGTTTATTAAACTTTAATCTACAAATATTACCTTCATTATGCATATTTATACCTTCCATGTACTTATGTATCATTATATTTATTACTTTGCTTCTAATTCAGCATATACAATGCACTATCTCTTGCAATATATCCTTTACCTCCACTCTGACTCATCTCAAACCTCATCCTACTACTCTCTCCAATCCACTACGCTATTTCTTAGCCTATACTGCTCTCAATATATCCTCTACCTCTACTCTCTGACTCATCTCAAACCTCATTCTACAATTCTTTCCAATGCATTACCCTATTTCTCACCCTATACCTCTATCAATATATCCTTTACCTCCACTCTCTCTTTCATCCCTAACCCCATTCCACTACTATGATCCCCAAAATAACTCTTTCTAGACTCTTTGCTCCTCTACCCCTCTTTGCATCATCTCATACCTCTTTTACTATTCAGATCTCCCAAACAAGCCTTTCTAAACCCTTCCCTCTGACTCTTCCCCCTCCACCTACCCTTTACTCTTCCCAATCCCCCTCCTACTGCTATGAACTCCAAAAACAAAAAATCTTTCTAGACCCTTCCCGCTACTATTCTTCCGCTATTCCTTTTCAATCCAAATAACAGACTAACATATCCACTGCTCAAATTAATTTCATATTTCTCCAGGCTAATTCACCACTAATCCTTTTTCGCTTCCGGAGTAGCGTACTCACCGCCTAAAAGCGCTTCAACACCTCATCAGGGGTAGCAAGCGCTATATAAATGCAAACCTTTTCCCTCTTCTATTTCTCCACTATCCTTCCCATTCCAAGTAACAGACTAACATATGCACCGCTCAAAATAATTTCGAATTTCACGAATTCTTTATGGGCTCCGGAGTAGCGTGTTACTCGCCGTAAAAGCGATTCGATGCCTCGTCAGGGGTAGTAAGCGCTATAAAAATGTAATTACAATTACAATTGCAAACTTAGCACTGCCTCAATTAGGTGGCAGGGTGTTTTTTTCCAATCTTGTTTAATTTTTGGGCCACATAGTTAAAAATAAAAACAAATGTAACAATTACACCAACTTGCCAAGGCGTGAACTTTGACAATGCTTGCTTTAAACTGTGGACAATCAACGTTTCTTGAGAAGAGTTTGCCAACGGTGACTATGCCTGCCTGTAAATTTGGTTTGGGCGCATCATAGCATCGTTAAAATATACCTGTTTGTCCGAAAAATTATGCATCTTGCTTGCGGTCTGTTTGATCTAACCCCCCTGGGTGGATGTTCATCAATGTTCATGTAGGATGCTGAGAGTAATAGTTCTAGCCCCACTGACTTTACACAACCAGTTGTGACTGCTTCTGGAGAACAAAGTCGCACCCTATTCAGTTCTCTCTGTTTTTTACACCCACTTAGTTCTTAAAACACCTTTGCTGTTCGTCTCTGAGCTTTGTATCTTGTTTTCTTTCAAGAATAGCACCCCCAACCTCCAGCTCCAGCTTTTTAAATGACCTTCACCCTGAGACGCATAAGTTGGCGGCCTAGGAAAGGTAATTATACTAATAATGTGCATTTATTTAACACACAACACAGGGGGTCGTTTCTTGGTGCTCAGACTGACTGGCTCATTCTGACTTGTTCACTCCTACAGGGAGCTGAATGCAGTCTTGCTGTTGTTCATTTCTGCAGTATGCGATGCCATGTGCTACATAAGCCTTTCAAAAGTTGTGAATTTTTAAAGCTTTTAGTAAAAACTAGTGTCTAAAAGATCAAAGCATCAACCATGGGAACTAGTCGCGTGAGACTGGGGAAAAGTTGTAGGTTATGTCCGACTAGGATGGAGCGCACGATCTGTATGAACAAAGAGGATTGGGTACAATCTCGGCTTACCTTCCGATGAAAAAGAAATTTGAGAAAAAGATGTCTGAGAAGTTCAACAGGGCAAGGCAGCTGGCGGTGCCCGAGGAGGAGGCGTCATCGGGGAATGACTGGACAAAGTTGCGGTGAAGATTTCTACATTCGGACTTTGTCACTTTTTTGGAAGTCAAAAATCTCCAGTGGGAAGAAGTCGCAGGCTGTAGCTGATGAGGGCTCCCCGGATACACTTCCCAAAAGGTCCAGCTGAACAAGATTTGATGCTGTGGAGAAAAATGTAGAAGGAGCTACTGCAAAGTCAGGCTGTCCAGCAATGTATCTTGGGTGGATCAGCGATCAGTTAGCTTCCGGTCTTCTGTTGGTTCTCTGACCAATTTTTAGTGGAAAATATTCTAGGTCCCACGTTTCTGTTTTTGGCTGTTTGGGCACTTTTAGCCAGTACTGGGTGGGCACCATTTGGAGAGTAGGACTGACTTCCTCCAAGGTCCAAGTCCAGGTGTGGGGTTCAAGTTGGTGGTGCTTTTTATCCCCCTGTATCTCAGAACAGGAGGCCAGCCAACTAGCCCTGAGAGGCACTCAGATTGTCCTGGGTTCAAGCAGCAAGGCAGACCTGAGGCAGCAGGCAGTCCCCTAAAGTACACAGCAGGTGTAAAACAACAGGGCAGTCCTCTGGTAGCAGCACAGTAGTCCTCTGTTTTACAGAGCAGGCCTCAAGCACCAGGACAATCCTCTGAACTACAAGGCAGACCTTCTGAGTATCCTTCCCCAGTCTAGGAGTGTATTGAAGAGTTGGTCTGAGAGTTCAATATTTATACATGGTGCCAGCCTTTGAAGTGGGAGAAACGTCCAGACTTCCCCCCACATCTAGTTCTAGAATTTCTTTCCTCCACCGCCCAGGCTCCAAGAGGTCTTTGGGGACAAAAACTGGTGTCTTTGCAAATGTAAGTAGGGCAGGGAACAGCCTGACCCCTCCCATCCTAGTAGGATGGCCCATCCTGCCAAAATTTAGTCCCCCTTTGTCTCACTGTCTAGTAGAAATACGCAAAGCTAACTATCACTCTAATCACAGTCATGTGACCCAGGACACAGGCTGGAAGCACCAAATGGTTAATACAAGAAAATTGCATGTTCCTGAAGTGGCATTTTCAGAATTGGGATTTAAAATCTGACTTTACCAATAAAGAGGTTTTTAAATTGCAATTCTTTTAAGACCAAATATGACATTTCTACAAACAACTGGTATTGTGTATTAAATGTAATAAGGTAACCCTGTGTTATCCTATGAGACAAGTAGGCCACAATAGTAAAAAAACAGATCTGGGAGTTTTTCATTACTAGGACAAAACTTAAAAGTACACGTTCAACATGTTAAACATACTGCTCCCTGCCCTATGGACTATTTAGGGTCTACTACCTTAGGGGTGGCTTTTATGTATTAAAAAAGGAAGGTTTAGGCCTGGCAAAAGGTTTATTTTGCCGGTTCGAAAAGGCATTTTTAAAATGCACACAAAGGCTGCAATGGCAGGCCTGAGGCATGCTTAAAGGGCTACTTGGGTGGGTGGCACAATAAGTGCTGTAAGCCCACTAGTAGCATTTAATTTACAGGCCCTGGTTAAATGTAGTACCACTCCACTAGGGACCTGCTAGTAAATGGAATGTGCCAATTGAGTGTAAGCCAATTTTACCATGTTTAGAGGAGCAATAACACGAACGCGCTGGTTAACAGTGGTAAACTGCACAGAGTCCTACGGCCAACAAACACTAGATCAGCAAATATGGAGCAGTAAGATGAAATGTTTGGGGGAACACCACCCCAAGGCTGTCAGGTCTAACATGCGAGAAGAGTAAGTATGTATTTAGAGCTGTTTCTTAGCGCAGAAATTTCTCCTTGCATTCCAAATGGGCATGAGAATGCATGTTTCGCTAAGAAATAGCGCTAAATGCAACATGCTTGCTAATTGTGCTCTTGGGGTAGGATTCTCCACCTACTTACTACCAACATTTAGCACATCCAAAATAGATGCAAGGATGCATTTTTTACTAAGAAACAGATCTAGATGCAGTAGAACACAAACAGCAAGCTAAATGTGCTCTTGCATTAGGATTTGTTCCCCAAAATTACTCTTAATTACGCGATGAGGAATAATCATGCAAATATTGGTAATTCTGCATCAAAGAGTAACATGGAATTACCAAAATTACTCCAATTACTGCAGTATAATTAAGATTCACCCAGGCCTAGTCACTAGACCATAAAGCTGGAACTTTTGTAGATTTACAATGATGCTCTAAAGTTTCTGAGTTGAAAAATGTATATGTGGTTTCATCTCCCCAACCCAGCCACTTATTGCAGCCTTTGACAGTATCAGTTGTATGTATGTATCCAGTGTGATAAAGTATATGTAAAATGTTTGTAAGACTTCCAAATATATTGGAGTGTGCACCCTCCACATTTTTCAGGGTCACACAAGTGGGATAAACATTTTTCAGTCCTACTCATACATTTACAACTATGGAAATCTTTCATAAATGCAGAATTCCAACATGATAATTGCAATCTTTTTTTTATATCATCTTTTTATTAATGAAATACTCATTCAATTGTATACAACCAGTTACGACTATTCAGCTTACATTTCACATTCAAATCACTACCAAGATAAACATTACTTCAGCAAATTAGTCTGTTCCAGTTCTTGTCTTGAACGCTATTCCCGGACTGTCATCTAATTTCTTAGTCCCATTCGTCATCTCTGTGGGGCTAGTGCAGAATCCCCCTTTATGGGCGTTCCATTTTCCCCAGATCTGGTCCCACTTCTTTGGGCAGCCTCTGCCACTACATACCGCCCTTTCTGTGATCATGCATGAGTCCATGTCTTTTCCCCAGTCATGGGGCAACGGTGCGTCTGTAGCCCCCCAGTATCTAGCTAGGTTACGTTTCACAGTGTCGCCCATATCTGATCTTTCCGGCTCAGATCCCTCCCTTCCCAGACATTCAGGAGGCATAGTTTTGGCTCTGGTTCTATTCCCCCTCACAGACTTCAGCCATTACGTTTACCACTTCCTTCTAATAGTTTCTAATCACCGGGCAATCCCATACTAGCAGGTAAAATGTTCCTTCTGGTGCACAAGCTCGCTGACAGTATTTTGTGATCTCTCTACCCATTTTAACAAGTGTAGTTCTAGGTAGGTATGTTCTGTGTAGGAGCTTCAGTTGTATGAGTCTTAGTTTGGCTGATATGGCTACCTCCCGGGGACAGCCCAGAGCCTCTTGCCAGTCATCATCGTCCAGCTAGCCTAAATCACGATGCCAGAGGAACACTGAGTTTTTCCAAGGGATCAGAGGAATTGTATATTAGCTTTTTATAGGTCAGGGAAAGTGCCTTCCTGTCCATAAATTCTGTGAGAAGCCTGTCCTCTAGAGATAAGGCTTCCAGGAGACTACTTCCCGGAGGAATAGCTGCCAATAAAGCGTCCCTCACTTTGAGATACCTGAAAGTTTTGGTTGGGGCCAGGCCAAACTTCAACTGAAGATCCGCAAAGGGGACAACCTCCCCCCTTTTCCATAGATCTCCCACTGTCGTGATACCAATAAGGTCCCACTAATTGAATCTCTTGCATGTGTGAAGCCCTTCTAGTCTCTCGATATCCCAGAGTGGTGCATTTTGTGTTATTTTGTCGTGCCAACCCAACCTTTTGTTCACCTTATGCCAGAGGGGGTTCGTGTGTGCTGTAGGTCCAGTCAATATCTTCCCTCTCGGTTTCGTGTATAAGGCTCTCAAGTATCCTCCCTCTCCCAACAAATGCCTGTACATCCTATAGGCCGGCTCGTCCTGGGGTCGGTGTCCCTATTGGTTGATCACTACCAACTGTGCCGCCCATCAGTATCTTTCTATCTGTGGAAGTGCTATGCCCCCATCAAACCACCTGTGTATTAACTTCTGCATAGCTATTCTCGGGGGCTTCCCATCCCATAATAGGTCTCGTACCTTGCTCTCTACCGCCTGAAAAAATGTTGGTGGGCTTACAAACTGGGGGCCTGATTCACAGAACTAACTTACGTCAAAAACGTAAAGTTTGTACTTTTTGGTATTCACAGAATACACTTACTCATTTTGGTATTCACAGAATGAACTTACTCATTTCGGTATTCACAGAAGTTAGTAGTCCTAACTTTAGGACTCCTAAATGCCTTCTGTGAATACCGAAAGTCTTAAAGTTAGGATTTTTCTCAGTTTAGGAGTAGTAAAGTTAGGACTCCTAACTTTAGGACTCCTAAATGCCTTCTGTGAATACCGAAAGTCTTAAAGTTAGGATTTTTCTCAGTTTAGGAGTAGTAAAGTTAGGAGTCTGTGAGGCACTCTGATGCCTTCGGGTTAAGATCGGGCTATACAAAACTCGATAAATACAAAGTAAAAAATACAATCCTAAGTAGGCTGTCCTGTTTTCAGTGTTGATTTTTTTAGGCTTTCAGTTGTATTTTCAAATGTTTGGAAATAGACAGAAAATTTATTTTTCCAGTGTTTACAAAGCATATTTTTTGCAGTGATCGTTGTAAAGCACATTGTGAGAAAGTGATCCTTTTGCCCTGTTCCCTCCCTCCCCCATTTTTTTGACTGATACTGGTGGTAACTAAATAGCCAGGCACAGGGCAAGTGCTCTGATAAAAAAGGTATATGATAGTTAGGTATAATTGCAATTGGCAATGACAGACAACTGTAAGTCCCTAGGACATAATAAGGCATGAGGGAAACAAACTACCTAAAGGTCCCTACTATATAATAGGGCAGGGGGATTTAGAGTTCTAGTAGATTTTCTGAACTGGAGGGTGCACTACTGTGTTGTCTGATGTCATTTTTAAATGCAGCCCAGCTTTGCAGAGTGTCTTTAAAAGTAAATTCTATGCAAATTTGGTTTTAGAATTAAAGGTACTTCTAAAGTGGTAATCTACCTTATTTCTATATGTAAGTTATCCCCAAGGTCTTACCTAGAGTCCCAGGGGTGGGGTGCCATGTAACTATAAGCAGGGACATTATAAAAGATGTTTTATATGCCCTGGTGAGGGAAAAACTGCCAATTTTGTTTCCTCACATTTTAGATTATTAGCTCCATAGGCTAACATTGGAACATGTTATTCTAGTGTAAATATTGCTATGAAGGGGCTATAAATGTCATTCAAGGACTTAAAACATTGGAAATAATAAATCCAATAACTTGCCACTGTTTAACATAACTAGTACAGAAATTAAGTTAAAAGACTTTTCTGTGAGCCAAAGGTCCTTCTAGCAGTCTTTCCTGATTGGCCAGCCATAACACGCTTAACCAAGCTGCTTTGATGAGGTGATAAGTGCCCTACATAGAGCAGAGGTTGTCTGATGGGGAGAGCCCTGCAGCTGCAGAGAACAAGCCAGGTCGGGGCTGGGTTAATCAAACTGAGCTTCAAAGAGAGCAGGACAGTAAGGAATTCCCACCAGACCTACCCCTCTTCCTGTACCCCCAGCCAGATGGCAGGCCCTGGAATGGAATTTGCAGGAGGCGGAGGGGGAGCGTTAATGTAAATGATCCACACCAGTAGGTTGGTTTAGCCAGCTGTCACTCCAAAGGAGAGAACATCTCCATCTTGAATTTTAAAAGTGCAGTGCTTTGTGGGACACAAATATGGCACACTTTGGAGGAGGCTGTCATGCTTTTGGGTGGCACCCAGCACCACATTGGACAGGGGTGCCCCCTTGCCTGTCACCCCAGATCATTGAATAAATATGTGAGAGCTGCATAGCAACTTGGATTTGTTGGCTGAAACTACAAGAAGAAGGACTGCCCTGCTGGAACCCTGGTCTGCACCACAGAGGATTTCTCCCTGTAGGACTGCTCCTATTGCACACTTGGAAATAAAGCTTTAAGGACTTTGCCTTGCTTCAAAAAGGATTAAGAAGTGTACTCCCTGAAAGCAACAGGTTAAAAGAGCTTACCTGCACCATCTCCCTCAAGACATCCCCAGCCTGGAGTGCGTCCAGTGGACTTTTAAGGATTTAGCCAGCTGCATTGTGAGAATTGTGGTCCTAAATTTCCAAGGAACATTTCAGAGCTTCTAGCCCCTTGGATTTTTGTTTTGGACACTTTAAACCCTCAAGAGGAATTTCAGAAGTTCCATATGTTTGGAGAAGTTTGGAACAACTTGTGGAAAAAGCTCCATAAGTGGATCGGCCTGACATTGAGGGTCAAGCCAACTACCTTCCTTCCTTTAACTGTGACCTGGCATGGATTTAAGGTTCATCCTGCGGAAAGCTTTGGAGCTCCAGACATCAGGGATTTGACCGGGGCCTCTCCGAGAAGAAATCTGATGAAGTTGCATCGTAATCGGCCTGCTAGAGGGGACAACACGACATCGAGAGAAAATCCTCCAGAAAAGTTTCCAAATGTGAAGGTAAAATTTTGACAAGGGGCTCCAGCTTGGTGTATCCGACCAGGGCTCCATCGTGCTTGGCCTCAAACTTTGAGTTTGTCCTGGTCAAGCACGACCAGATGTCCCAAGTTGGTGATATATGTTTTTTAGAACTAGAAAGTGTTTAATCTTTAAAAATTCATATCTCGGTTCCCTATATTGCATTTTTGCCATTTAGGCGTCATTTTAAAGGTAAAAATATTTCCTATTTTTATTAATTGGCATGCAATTTTTATTGTGCATTGTGTCTTACTTATTTAATGTATTGGTGTTTTTAACTGCTTTACATACCTGTCTCCTAAATTAAGCCTGCCTGCTTGCTGCCAGCTACCAAAGGTTGAACAAGGGAATAATTAATTGAGACCTTGTCTGGACCTTATTGGTGGCCTTATTGCTAGTGGTAGGTGCAGACTTACCCCTACTAATAATCCTCCTTCCAACACACATATTTAACTTAAAGGAGAATTAATGAAGGGTAAATAGTGTCTTCATATTGGCAGTGTGTCCAAAGGATTTATATTAGACCGTTATATATATAGAAAGTCTGTGTATTACACTCTCACTTACACTCACATCTTCTTACCCTTTGTCACATCTCATTACCTCTCACACTCACTCTGTCAGCACTCTGTCTGGTTTACATGACTATTAATGGATTAAAAAAGTAAGAGTATGATCGTCAAATGTTTTAACAAGCATATTCCTGGATACAGTTGGGGATCATTAACCTACTCCTTGCTGAATATTGTGACATTGTAGGAATATTTATACCTGCCAAGAGCATAGTACTTTGTGAAATCTTTAAAGTTTTGAATTACACCAGATTACTGAGTAGCCCTGCATTCTAAGGCACCTGAAACCTGATGCTTTCAGCATGTGTGCCACTGCTTTTCTGCACTCTTTGCCTGACTACATTAAAGTGGTGCTGCTGTTGTATGGACATTCATAGCTGCCAAGTGTTCAAATGGCAAATGTCTCACTATATGTCAGTCCTGACCTTTTAACAGACAACACATTGTATCCTGAGACTTAAGATTTTGCTGTTAACCTTGTAACTATGGGCTCTAAAACATACCAGTAAAGTTCAGTTAGGTAAAAAGCCAGGATTAGCTGAAGGTATCACACATAATAATGGGACATCTAGCATAGAATTCTGTTGGTATGTGGAAAGTCTTGTGTCATGTTTTCACCACTATTCTATGTGACTGGTGACAGCACTCTTCCCAGGTACTGATCACTACCACTTGCATTGAATGAGGGTAAATGTAATAGTACATATTGGCCAAGTTTCTTATGAGCCAATCTTTTCACTAATCAGTGGAAGAATTAAACAGTGACAAAGATCAATATTGTTTTAAATATTTCCCGATTTTCTACAGTGTATAAAATAATAAGATCAGACATAAAACTTGCATCTTCAATCCAAGCGCAGAAAACTGGTGGACACAAAAGTAAAAAGAAACAGAATTTTAGGGACATCCCTAAACAACAAACCTCAAGCAGTATAATCCTAGACCAGTCTTTGTTGCCTTACCTTGTATAACAAAGTTACATTGGTTAGCTCCTTAAGAAAGAAAGAAAAATTACCCATCCTCTCTCTCACTTTCCTTTCTTTGAATGGCATTTTAGTTTATGGATTTGAAGATGGTTTGTCAGTGGATATTTGTTTATGCTGTTGACGGCTGTGGGGTTTTATCTGTTAATGCAGATTTGGACCAAAAACAGCTTCACCTAATCATGGGGATGCAAAACCATGTATGCATGAACTGAAATGTAAGCTAACGACACACAAATGTAACTGTGCTGTTTAGAAATATCTCGGTTCCATGTGTCTACTGACATCAGTAATGCAGCATTCATCAGACTGCACACTTAATACTGTTCTATGTAAAGGACCTAATGTTTTATGATTAGTTTGATATGTTGCTGCTGCAAACAAAATGTTCTTTCTAAAGTGATCGACTGTTGCTTGGAGCTTGGTCTGTGATATGTAACATGCATGAGTAAAAGACTTAACAAAGTCTAGTTTCCTTTTGCTTTTATAAAATGCTTAGGAAAATAAAAGTAACAGGAACCATGACTTCATGATATCTGTAAACAGTATATATGTGTTGTCTTCATTTTGGTAGCAGGGAGTGACATATTTAAAAGCACGCAGTGCCAGATCTGGTCAGTGTAGGTGTACATTTCTACAGGCTCATCTTTCGCATTCTGTGGACATGCAGCGTGTTCATCTGAAATTTGATTGATTACAGAGAGCAAATCATTTGCAAAGAGCCCCAGGCCCCTGACTTCAATTTGTTTTCTATTAATATATCATGCAAACGTACTCTGTGGAATAATTTAATAAGGCAGAATATGGTATTTCGTTTCTTATTAAAGCATTAAAAACTTAACGAGAAAAGAACATGGCAGAATTGACACTCTCATGAAACGCTTGACATTTATTACCAGATTGCATAAGGTCGTCAAATGTCCCTGATTGAGAAACCTGTTAATGGACACATTTGAATATAATCCATTGATGGCAAAATACATACACCTTCTGAATCAAGGACTCCTGTGGGGAAGGATGCAATGTTTAGTCTATATAAAACTAAAAAGTCAACAATGCAGAGGAGTTGGGACCTGGCACAACTCTTGTCTAAGCAGTGGGTTGTCTGTTGTTGAGACTGTTATTGCTTCATGCCTGGCACATTATCTGTTTAGTAGTATTGAAAAAAGTTTGATTCAAATAACTATAAACATAAAGGATTGAAATCGAATTGAAAGTTTGAAAAAACTATATTGTTTAGCAAAAAGTTTAAAAAAGAAGCAATCTGAGTAAATGTAAAATTATGAAAAAGTGTAAATTGGGTCGGTGTAAGAAATTAGATTCCTGGTTGGCTGAGGTATGCATCAAGGCCAGGCAGGAACCACCACTCTAGTCAGGGTAAGCCAGATAAACAATAAGATAACCTGTGCTCACCCTCTGGTAGCTTAGCACAGAGCAGTCAGGCTTATATACAAAGGCAATGTGTAAAGTAGTTGTGCCACATACACACACACACACACACACACACACAGAGTAACACATTAAAAACACTGCAAAAAAGAGTCAGCATAGGATTAGAAAAATAGAGAATAATTATCTGAGCAAAATAAGATCAAAACGACAAAAATCCAATCAGTAGAATTTTAAATATGACTTTTTAAAGATTAAATGCAAAAATAGTGCTTAGAAATCACTAGTAGTCAAAAGGTTACTTGAGGTCGCGCGGGACCGGTACAAATACAAAGTTCAGGCCAACTGCGATTGACAGCATGCTGGCTACAGAACCCAGAAAAGTCGGGCTGAAAAAATTCCTTCGATAGAGCTTTTGTCGACATCGAGAGTCTACTACGTTGTCGTTAAGCCGCGCAAAGGGGTCCTGGATCTGCGTCGAGCTCTGTTGAAGTGAATGCAATGTGTAGTCGTCGAGCCTCACATAGTGTCGTCATCGATCCTCGCAGGCTGTGGAACTGCTGTCATCAGGCAGTCTCTGCGCTCGGAGTTGAAGGGCGATGTTTTTTTAAAAAAAAAATTATTTGAGTTTTATATAGCGCTGGCTAGACCCGGAGGTATCAGAGCGCTTTACATAGGGTTCCACAAAGTTACAAAATTACATCAGTTACAAGTTACATCAGTTACTAGAAAAACATTTCAAGAGCGTAAAGACGAGATAAATGGAGCTTAGAAGGGAGAGGGGGTAGGGTAGGGGTAGGAGGAAATAGGGTGGAGAGACGAGGGAGAGTCTGTCCAAAGTCCGGCTGGGTAGGTGACGGCCGAGGGGGAAGTCCACAGCCCATCTCCTCTATAGCTATCAGGTAGCTCCACCGGGCATCGGCCAAATATCTAGGTCTCAACGGAAAAACATTTTAAAAGCATAGGGGACGAAACAATGGAGCACAGAGGGGGAAAGGGGGTAGGGTAAAGGGGTGGGAGGGAGAATGCGAAGGCGAGATGAAGGAAGGTCTGCCCAAAGCCCGGCTGGGTAGGTGACGGCCAAGGGGGCCATCTCCTCTATAGCTATCAGGTAGCTCCACCGGGCATCGGCCAAAAAACTAGGTCTAGCGCTTAACATAAGCAAACATTGTGTTACAAATTACAAAAATTATCACATTAATTACAGAGAGGTTACAAATTCAATACAGGAGTTATTAGCGACCGTGAAAAACAAGATCCACAGAAAAGAGAGGGGAAAAAAGAAAAAGGCCAGGGAGAGCAGGGCGTCCATGGGAGGGAGTCAGCAGCGAAGAAAGATAGGAAACATAAGTCAGAGGTCCGGCTGGGTAGGTGACGGCCATAGCGGTGTGCCAGAGCCTGTCTCCCCTATAGCTGTCAGGGCAGCTCCACCGGGAATCGGTCATACATTTCGTACTCCGCCGGATAAAAATGAGAATCAGGAAGGGACCAAGAGTCAGCAGCGGAGAAAGAGACGAGACATAAGTCCGAGGTCCGGCTGGGTAGGTGACGGTCATAGCGGTGTGCCAGAGCCTGTCTCCCCTATAGCTGTCGGGCAGCTCCACCGGGAATCGGTCATACATTTCGGACTCTGCCGGATAAAGATTAAGAGAAACAAGCTCTTTCTGCACAGCATACAGGTCTTACCTGTGTATGCCCGAACCTTTGGTGGGTAACTAAACTGCCCTATGTAGCAGTACAGAGGTAATTCCTCCAGAATCGCCACATTAAGAAAGCCCTTCACTACAGCCTTCATACCCTCTCCGACCTGCTTGGTTCCTGAGATACTGTAATCCTGAGATACTCTAATGGCAGAATCCAACCGGACAAAAACACACCGGTAACGCACAGGAACAGAATTTCTCACGCAGTGGATGTAATGCATTGGTTTTTTATAAAGAAAACGCTGCAGAGCCCACATCTGAGGCCCAGAGTTTGGAGGGGGCACCTCAGGTAAGGATAGGACTCACAGAAGGCAGGCTCCAGCAGCACCAGCAGAATTGTAGAAAGTCGTTGTGTCCCTGAGACTTTAGAAAATAGGAGGCAAGCCAGCAAGCACTTGGAGATCACTTGGAGGGAAGGCAGAGTCCTTCCAGCAGAGTCAGGGAGCTGCAGGAAACAGAGCAACAAGCAGAAAAGCAGCCCTTCTAGAAAAGCAGTCTAGTTGAGTCCTTTAAGCAGCACAGCAGTCCTTCTGACAGAGGTTCAGTTCAAGATCCAAAAGTGTCTTATTGTAGGGGGTCAGAGACCCAGTACTTATACTGAAAATGTCCTTTGATGTAGGGGGTGACTTCAAAAGATCTCTCTGAAATGCACAAGGATCCCTTTCAACCCAGTCATGTCTGCCAGGCTACTGTGGGGGGTAAATCAGTGCTTTGTGTGTGGACAGGACACTACCTATTGAAGTGTAAGTGGTAGCCCCTCTCATTCCTCCTTTGCCAGGAAGAGCCATAAGAATGCAGATGAATGCAGACGAATGCTCAGAATGCAGATGAGCCTCACCTTCCTATGTTTGCATCTGTCGAGAGGGAATGCACAAAGTGTACCTGTCACCCAACCCAAACGTGCATTGGAGAAAGGCTGTCAAGCACAAAGAGCAATAAGTACAGAGAAATGTCCACTTTCTAAAAGTATTGTACGAGTAGATCGTGCACTCCCTCTTGTTGTAAAATCCTATTTTGGCTAAGATCTGGAATAGTTGGAATGATCTGTGTGCTTCACCTTCACTAGTGTCTACCAAACACCGTATAACATGTACATGAGGCCAGGCACCACTTCAAAAACGATATACAACCGTTTTCACAAATTTAGTGCAATAATACCTGTTTGTTATCTATGCTTTAATACGCTTTCACTGAAACATAAGCAATTTAACTTCTCCTGGAAGTTTATCAAAAAATATATGTTTAAAAAAACATGTAAGTGACAGTGTCAAACAAAAACAATTAAATATTTAGGTAATCCATGTCCTGAAATGTTGTCAACATGAGCCCAATGCATAACAAACAGGTATTATTGCACTAAATTTGTGAAAACGGATGTATATCGTTTTTGAAGTGGTGCACACCTTGTCCCAGAAACCAGGTGGTTTCTGGTCTCATGTACATGTTATACGGTGTTTGGTAGACCTAGTGAAGGTGAAGCACACAGATCATTCAAACTATTCCAGATCTTAGCCGAAATAGGATTTTACAACAAGAGGGAGTGCACGATCTACTCACACAATATTATTCAGTTCATATCAGTTCATATCTTCCTACCCCTAGATCGGTTGCACTCAACAGAGCAAATGTCACAGATAATCGCGCTGTGACGAAGGCATATACTTCAGAACAATCCGCAGAAATCTATGGACTAATACAAGAGGCTAAAGAATTTAGTGTGCAGAGTGGATCAAAAACTCAGCAACTCAAACAACTGGAGTTCATATCACGATGAGAATTAGATCAAAGATTGCATGGATCTACTTTGATCCAGTACCACAAGGGGAAAAGGATCCCGAGAGGTTTAAGACTGGCCATTAAACCCATGCTATATCGTCTTCAACACAATAGGCAATTCATGGATAGATGGTATGCTATCCTCAACAAAAATCAATAGATCTGATCTTATTACTTGTAGAGGAGCTCGCAAAGACCATTCATGACTTGGAAGAAGAAATTAAAGCCATACGCATGGATCTCTCAAGTAGAATGCCAGAAGCAGAATGGCAACAATTCCTGGATGAATTAAACAAAAAATTGGATAGTTACGGCAAGGAATTGCAAGAAACCAAACTGAGGAAGTTTAAACGCAATACAATAGACTACAAGCTCAACGAGGCATATACTTGGGCAGAAGTATATGCCCAACATAGATTTACTCGTAGGATAACCACATCATCTGAGGAAAGTGTTGCTACAGTTAAAGATATAGAGACCACCAGAGCTCCTTTAAAGATCATACAACCAAGACTGGAAACTACACAGAATACACCAGGAGACAGGGATGAATCAGACCATGTACCTTCGGTTTCTTTTTTGTCTCAGGCACCAGACATGGGACAACCACCAGATCAGGGGTCCAACAAAGGAAGTGTTATCGAAAAAAGACCAGGAGAGGGCAAAGAAAAAGAAAAACAGAGGAAGGGGTTGAGGAGTCAAACCAAGACCTAGTGATAAACATTTCATCTCCATCACTAACACTCCGCCAGAGAAAAATATTGAACAAAAGAACATCATTCGTGCCCACCTATAGAGGCTCACCCCTTGAAAATTAAATTACCTTATACAGATTTATGAGGGTATTGAGACTGAGGAACTTTTTTGAGAACGTAATTACCCCATTAGAACCAAAGAATGTCACAATCCCTTTATTCAAATGAAAAAGCACATTTGAAGCGCCTATATCCCAGAAAACACTGGATATATTTGAATCTCTTGTCAAGAAAGATTTCAGTAAATTAGAACACACACGAGAGAGGAATCCAAAACATAATTTCAGTCGGGCTGAGAAGAGCATCCTCATGGAATTGGCTAGAAACTCAAAAATCACGTTTCAAAAAGCTGATAAAGGTGGAGGCTTGGTCTTGAAGGACACCACGTTTTACAAAGATAAAGTCTCAGAACATGTTAAAGACACATACATATTACTTGACATGGATCCCATTTTGGAAATCATGAAGCTGTTGCAGGAGATTTTGGAGAAAACATTAAACATGGAGTGGATTGATGAAAACACGAAACATCTAATGACTCCATATCCACACAGACCAAAACTATATATGCTCCCCAAAATCCATAAAAACAAACACAACCCACCATTCTGACCCATAGTGTCAGGGTGTGGATCACTGTTTGAGCCTGTTGGTAGGTTTATTGATACATTCCTACAACCTTTTGTACAATCATGGCAAACTTATATTAAAAACACAACCGATTTTTGATAAAATTGGAAATGATTTCACAGAAAGACACTAACAACTGGCTGCTTCGTACGATCGATGTCGTCTCATTGTACACATCTATTGCCCACTCACAAGGTTTGGAGGCCATTGAATGGGCTCTGATTAAGCAGGAATCCTTTGGGACCAATAAAATCTTCTTGTTGGAGTTACTTCACTTTTGTCTCCATCACAGTTACTTTGAGTGGGAGAAGGAATTTTATCTGCAATTGAGCGGTACTTCTTTGGGGTTTGTGGGAGCACCAACTTACCCAAACACCTTCATGGCAAAATTTGAAGAAGAACATGTATTAAACCAAACCACAATGGATTGACAACCTTTTGATCTTCTGTCGATATAAAGATGACATTTTTTTGGTCTGGACTGGTTCAGAGATGGCACTACAGGACAACATCAATCATTTGAACACAAGGAACCCCAGAATTCAGTTTACATATAGCATCAGTAAAACAGAGATATCGTTTCTCGACATACGGATTCAAGTTCCTGAGGATGAGCTCCAAACTAACATGTACAAAAAACCAACAGATAAAAATAATTCACTGCTGTTCTAAAGTTTCCAACCTTAATTAGGAACTTGCCATACTCACAGTTTTTAAGGGCAAAAAGACTGTCATCAGACATGACTGAATGCAGAACTACGCTGACAGACCTCAAGGAAAATTACAAGCACAGAGGTTATCCAAAGGATTTATTGGACAGCATGGAACAAAAGGCATTGTTGTTAGAACTCAAGGAATTACTACAGAACAAACCTAAAGAAGAAACGAACAGATTGGTGTATGTATCAAACTTTTTCCACAAATTCCCCAAAAATTAAGAACATCATAAACGCTGGGAACTCCTACGACAGGAACCAGATTTCAAACATTTGTTTATGCAGAGACCATTGTTTGCATACACTAGATCCAATAACATTAAAGAATTACTATCCAAACAGTCGGAACACCGGGATAAAAAATATCTACGGATGCGAAAATGCCTGAATTGCATCCACTGCAACAATGTTATGACAGGAAACACACTTAATCATCCTTGCTCTGGAGAGAAAATAATCTTACATCACAATGCAGAATGTAATTCAAGCAACGTCGGGTACGCGATTAAATGCCCATGCGGTATGCTTTACATAGTCAAAACAGAAAGAAAGGTAAAGGTCAGAATGTCTGAACACAAGAGCAGAATTCGGAACAACGTTGTAACTTCAAGTCTTGCCACGCATTGGGCAGAAAGCAGACACACCATTGCTCAAATCAAATTCTAGATTGTGGAGCTAGTGCAAACATCACAGGAATGGATAATAACAAACGATTACTACAAAGAGAAACGTATTCAATAAAGATACTTGTCACCTTGAAACCAAAAGGGCTCAATGATAAGCTAGAAATGAGCTGTTTTCTATGAATAGCGGGTAGACATCAATTACAAACAATCAAATCATAAAACGCTCACACATCGGAAGATAGGTGCATATCATATTTTGGAATAACAGAGCATGAAGACACTTAATCTCATATATGTTTTATCAACATTATCACCAGAGATTAGGATACATAGGATAAGAACTACGTGTAGGTTGCTCTTGTATATGTTTTGTAATGCTGGCTATTCATGATTATTCAAGAGTATGTAATTTGTTGTTAGTGGACATGTTAGTGGACATGCCAGACGAATCACGGACTTGACTTGACTGAGGACTGTTGTGTGATCATCATAATATCAATGTCTTGTGGTACATTATCGTATTTGTATCGCACTATAAAGAGGATACAGCTCCAGGATTATAATGTTGGCATGGTTCTGGTTGATATCTTGAGCATGACTGCATTGTTTCGACTAACGGGTCTAAACCAGAAGTCGGGTGCAGGTGTTATCGTACGGGGGTCGAATTTGGTTATTAGGGCATTATGTGGCTGGTGTTGAAGTAAGGCGATACAAAGACTGCATTTACATCTTTAGGATAGGGAGCTCATCAGTTTGACAATCATTGGATTTACAATTATCAATGCTTTGAGTGTGCTCGTATTACTTTTTAGCATTTCAACATACTTGCAACATTCTCATAAACTATTGGAGTACACTTTATACAGTCCGTTCCAAGATGGCGCGGATCGCGGATAGAGCGGTATTCATTCACATCGGAAACACGTGATAGATCACGTGATTTGTATGCTTCAGATGACGTTCTTTAAAAGATTGCTGCTGAGCGTTTTCGAGCAGAGAACTTCCTCGGCAGGCTTTGTGTGTTAGCGTTTACAGGTGAGTTGACTCTGCGATCGGTGTAGTGGAAACTGGGCGTAGGGCGATTGCGCTTTGATAATAATCAAGTCCCGGGCATTTTATGTCTTGCAGGGAAAGCTATTCAGACACGTTGGCGGAAAAGTGTCGGTAAGCTTTTCTATTAGCACACAGCGTTTAACTCTAGTAACGCGCTATATTGATTCATATTGATGTATATGAGGCGAGATGTATTAATGGTGATGCATCACATTTACAGGTAGCAGAATATCTTTCCAAGACCTTTTGGTATATTATTAACCTATCTATCTTAATGTAGTTACTCACTTGATGATGTCTATCTAAACAATGCATTCTCATTGTGTTGCACAGTATTATTCAGTTTCCTCGAGGCCACCATGGCACGAGTGAAATTATCATCTTAGATCTTCATGTTCTTCGTGTGAGTAGTTTTATGAGGCGATTTTTCCATATCGGTTTATTGAATTGGGACGTTTTGGACTATGTTGTTACGACTCTACACCTACACACTGGTTTGTAGGGACGTTTTGACAATGACAGTTATTGTGGCATGTCACAAGTGGTGAAGTGATAGTCACGATGTACTGGATAATAATAATCATGGTAATCAAGATGGGGTTGTTGATGAAGAAAGTACAAATCATGTATTGATCCACTGCTGTACTTATAATTTTGTTTGTACATATTGTTTACAGATATGCCCCTGACGAAGGTACGATGGTCCCGAAATGCATTGGGCTCATGTTGACAACATTTCAGGACATGGATTACCTAAATGTTTAATTGTTTTTGTTTGACACTGTCACTTACATGTTGTTTTAAACATATCATTTTAGATAAACTTCCAGGAGAAGTTAAATTGCTTATGTTTCTGTGAAGGTGTATTAAAGCATAGATAACAAACAGGTATTATTGCACTAAATTTGTGAAAACGGATGTATATCGTTTTTGAAGTGGTGCACACCTTGTCCCAGAAACCAGGTGGTTTCTGGCCTCATTACACTTTCTAAAAGTGGCATTTCTAAAACAATAATGTTCAATCCCACTTCAACAGTAAGTAGGATTCATCATTACCATCCCAAACATATGAAACATGAAAAAGCACCTCCTATATGAACAGGAATTATAGTTTAAAAGTGTATCAAGGAACTCACAATGCTGGCCTATGAGAGGGGTAGCCTCACAGTAGTAAAAAATGAAATAGGCTGTTTGTCACCACCAGCACATGCAAACCATAAAGGTACATGTCCTACCTTTTACTTATATAGCACCCTGCCCTTAGGTTATTTAGGGCCTACATTAGGGGTGACTTATATGTTATAAAGGGGGAGGTTAAGGCTTGGTAAGTAGTTTTAAAGGCCAAGTCGAAGTAGCAGTAAACTGCACACTCAGACACTGCAGTGGCAGGCCTGAGACAGGTTTGAAAGGCAACTTCTGTGGGTGGCACAATCAGTGCTGCAGCACCCTAGTACCATTTGAAGTACAGACCCTGGGTATATGATATACCATGTTACAAGGGACTTACCAGAGCAAACAAATATGCCAATCAGGTATACACCAATGTCACCATGTTTAGAGGAGAAGCACATGCACTTTAGCACTGGTTAGCAGTGGTAAAGTGCTCATAGTCCTATGGACAATAAAAAGGATCAGCCAAAATGAGATGCAAAAGTCAAAAAGATGGGGAAAAGACCACCCTAAGGATGACAGGTCTAACAGTTGGCATTACATTAGTAAGTGTAATGGCAATAGCATGTTTGTATTAAGGTCAGGAGACGGTTAGAGATAGGGTTAGGACTGTGACTGTGGTTAGTGCAAGGGAGAATGTGTTGATTAGGATTATGTTCAGTGTTAGGAATAGGGATATCAATAAGGAAAGTGATGGTGTCAGCATTATTGTGAGTTAGGGAACTAAACAACTTGGGGTAGGGTTAAGTAGTCTAGTGAAGGTTACCAAGCGTCATAGCATGGGTGAGTACATGTAAAACAGAATGTATTATTGCAGATATTTGAACAATTTTGAACCTTTGCTTTCATACTATCTGCTAGTTACATAATGTGCATTAAACTTTAACTTTATATTCCTCACTTTCTCTGATGTCACCCAGCATGATTCCAAGAGGGGCAGCTTCCCCCTAGAAAATCAGTTACCAACTCCTTTGCTTTGTGATAACTGTTCAAAGGCGTGCAACCTCAATTATGGTCACAAACCACAGATATATACCGTACCGAATCCCAATTAGGGTAGGACACCCCTTTGATGCCCTGTGAGAAGCTGGTTTAGTATATGGTGCACACTTATGTAAGTGGGCACCCTGCACTAATCCAGACAACCCTTATGGTGATTTTAGTGGTCTTAGACAACCTTAGAAAGCTCTCTAAGTGGTAGCTATGGAGAGCAGCCTTCAGGCTTAGTCCAGAAGGAGTGTAAAGCAACTTGTTTTACCAGAACATAATCTTATTGGTAAAGATTAAGTGAAAAAGAACCACACAGTGTATTTATAAAAATATGTGTTTATTATAAGACATCCAGATATCCCCTAGCCAGAAATATACACAATGCACACAATATTTTTCAATAGCAGCAGGTAAGTAGCATGAATACACAGTGGTCTCCAGGGGAAGACCAAACCATATACTAAAATAGTGATAAGTGAACCACGACTCGAGTCAAGACTAAACCCAGAAGATGTATGAGTGCCAGGGACCCAAGGAACCACACGAGGTAAGTAACCCGGAACCCCACGGAGGCTGTGTGCAGAGTGGGAACACGACTGCAGACTCAATACAAGTCAATGGGTAAGTCGCGGTTGTAATTTTAAGGAAGAAGGATCCTTCCCAGTGGACCCTGTAGAAACCCTGTGGAGGACAGGAGGTTGGAGAGCCACCCGACCCGTGGATACCCTAGGAACCAGGATACCTACTCCAGGGAAGCCGGGTGCATAGGTGTGAAGTGGCGTCGGAAACCGCTGTCAAACTCAATGGAGGACTTCAGGAAGATGCTGCTGCTGGGGAAGGTGAAAGTGTCCGGTGGAACCCAAAGGTGGATTCAAGTTTAGAAGTACCTGCAAGCAGAGGGGACAGAGTGTATGCCACTCAGAAGTGACCAGGAGGCACGGAAGACAAATGCCCACCGATATCGAGTGTTGCAGGAGAGCTGATGGTGACCTTGAAACTGCAGCTGTGTGGACCAGGCAATGCTGTGGAAGACCAGGAGCTGTGCCCGTGCTGTCCCACGTTGGATGTCGAGAGTTGAGGGGTCGGTGTCCGTCGGAAGCACCAAAAGCCTTTGCAACTGCAACCCACATGGAAAGTGAAGAAGGTTCAGTGTTGGGACCAGCAAGGTCCAAGTGACTCACCACAAGCAGGGGAGTCAGGGCAGGCCCTGAGCAATCAGGGGAGCCCGCTGAATTCAAAGATGACCCTCAAGAGGACCCACAGGCCGGAGGCACTGGAGTCCCGAGAGGACCTTGAGCAGCTCACTAAAGATGCAAGCCCACGATGCAAGAGTTGCGGTGAGGATGTAGATCTTGGTCACTGGAGATGCTGGAGATCTTGGAGGAAGGAAGACAACAAGCCTTTGCAACAGCAAGTCGACGAGGTGCTCAGGGGTTCAGTTTCTGCGGCTACAACGGGGGATACTGGCCTCATACTTGTTGAGAGGACAGGGCAGGCCTCGAGGGATGTGAAGAACCACCACCCGTGTAGCTGAGCCTTTTGAAGTCCATGGGAGCTCGGGATCAGCAGACCTGTCAGCTTTGTTGCTGTGTCTGCAGATGCAGGGAAGTGACTCCTTCACTACAAGGGAGATTCCTTCAGGTGTCTTGGATGTCCACAGGCCTTGGAAGGTTCCTGTATGGAGCACAGGCATGGACATTGCAGCAGACCTGCAGGGCGACGAGACCAGGAGCAGCAGGAGTCTTCCTAGTTGCAGTATTGATGCCCAGAGTGAAGTCCAGAGTGCCCAGACGGTCGAAGAAGAAGTGGTGTCTTGAAATTAATCTTGTCCCACGATGAATCTAGGGCCCCACCTACAGGTAAGCTCTTAAGTGCCCTAAGGAAAGGGTTGGGACAATTCAGGATACCCTCCCAGGGGAGGGGGCGGACAGTAGGAGGATATTCCCATGTCCTTTGTCCAGTTTCGCGCTAGAGCAGGAGCCAACGGCTTCCTGAGCTGGTTTAAACTGGACTATGCAAGGAGGGCACCAAATGTGCTCCGCAAGCAGACTGAGTGGCGCTGGCAAGCGCTCCCACCCGGCCCCGATACACTAAACCCTGTCTGGGAGGTGGTCACACCTCCCTGTGACAGGATACCTATTGTTCTGCCTTCCCCTGCTTGAGCTTGGCTCAGCAGAAGGAGGGCAGAATCGTGTTTCTGGTGGCAGCAGCCATGTTGTACTGTCCAGGTCTAGACGACTGGTACCGGGAGCACTGAGGGCCTCCTGGAGGAGCTTTAGAGTGCATGGAATCATACATCCCAATCCGTTTATAGTGTGGGGGTATGATTCCAGGGTTCGTTACAGCCAGTTTAGAGATGGTCATCGCGTAATGACGCATGGCCACTCTATGGCTGATGCACTTACAACCCGGGAGAATGGACCACAAAGGTTGTAGGGGTGTCTTGCTCATGCAGGGGAATCCTCACACTTAGAACCGAGCACCCCGCCTTCAGGATTGAAAGGCATGCTTTAGTGGTGACTTATAGGTTTAAGTGCAGTGACCTTAGATATAGGAAACCTATACCTTTCGTAAGTGGTACTAGCACCAGCTTACACAGGCTGCAATGGCAGGCCTGTAGTTACAGTTTGAGTGGTCTCCCATGGGTGGCATAATGCATGCTTCAGCCCATGGGGGTCCCCTGGTGTACCTATGCCCTGGGTACCTCAGTACCATATACTAGGGACTGATAAGGGTACACCAGTGTCCAATCTGGGATGTACCTAAGTACCTACCATACCAATTTAGGGGAAAAAGCACAGAGACTGGGATCCTGATTAGCAGGATCCCAGTCATACTAGTCAGAAACAGCATAGCACCAGGCAAAAAGTGGAGGTAACCATAAAAGCAGATCCTACTTTCCTACATACCCTCATCTAACTGCAAATCTTTATGGGTTAGTAAACCCATTTCACAACATGGTTTTAATACATATTAAGATGTCATTTTGTAGTCACAAACCATCTGATTTTGCTGTTCAGGTGCTCATTTTATTTTTTTATGTTTTTTGCACCAAGGATTGCTGATCTGTAAAACACCTAGCATGTTCACTATTTAAATAGCTGATATATTGGCAGTAGCAGTGTAGCATAATACTAATCTTTCTTCTAATAAATTATGCGTGAGCTAGAGGGAAGTGTCATATTTATCACACCTGCTAAAATCCAATACTCTGGGGTTTGGAATTTAACAAGTGTTATAAATATCGCATATTACAGGGTTTGCTATTCAAAACTGGGAAAAGCGAGCACATTTTTGGTGCTTAGTGCTCCAAAAACACATTTCATGGCCAATGCCATACATTTTTCTCCAGTACATATATATGCAGGTTTGACATGCCTAAATGTTGCTAGGAAACAATGACAGTGGTTAAGACTTTATCATAGCTGTTAATTACTAGGTGTGGTAACCACCACACAACTCCTATTTCATCAGGGGTGTATGCATGGGTCAGAATTATGCAGCTCACTTGTAATCAGGAACGTAGAGCCTGATTTAGATGTTGGCGGATCTGGTCCAGCCATCGCTTTTTCAACGGTATTTCCACCCGCCACCTTGGCGGTCTGTCCTCCGTATTTAGATGTTGATCGGTCTATGGAGGGAAGGCCGGCGGAGTCCCACTGTCTCCGCCAGAATTTTTCGCCCACATCAATGGCATCATAGGCAAAAGTGGCTGTTGGAGGGAGTCCCACCAACATTAGCACTGTGCCGATTATGATTTGCCTTTCCGTCGAGGCAACTGTGGCGGGGAAACCTCTAAACTTGAGTTGGGGGATTCAAAGAAAAAGAGGTGCAAAAGTGCCTTTTTTTCAGTTTCCCACTCGCGTTTCCGACTTGTACCCCATTGTCCAGGTCCCTCCTGTGCTGCTATGTAACCACTCACGGTAAGTGACCCCGTTTATAACGGAATCTAAGGTAGGATTCTTTGTCACTTGTCTCACTACAAATCGTGTTCACATTTGCATTAGCCTCATGTATTTTTACATTGCTCTTAAATGCCAATGTTTTATGTGTCATGCATAAGTGTTCATCTTACAACTTATGGTGATAAATATAAACCTAAAAAAATATTTGTTTGGTGGTGGTGGTGGTTGTGGGTGTTGTGCTCGTGGTGCCTATAGGTGTATATGCAATAGATTGTGTATGTTGTTGATGTACTATGCTATTTGTTACTAAAAGGCCATTACACATGACCTACATATACAGTTTTGACACATTCACAACATATATGTGCAGTGAGGCAATAATGAGTGGTACTTACTTGTCTCCACACTACCAGAGACTCACTATGTCAGGATTCTGCCGGCAAGACACTGACAGCACAAAGGGGACATCTTATTCAGGTCGGCACAAACCCGCCAGCCTGATGGTGATGAAGTACTGTTAGTAGGCAGAGAAGACCGCCAACATGGCAGGAAACAGTCTGTTGATGCCACATCTAAATACAGAGGACAGAACGTCGTCAGCTCGACAGAGTACTTGGAACAGCGGTGGGAGAACGGCATTTCCGCCAAGATCTAAATCAGGCCCTAAGCGATCTACTCACAAAAATGCATCTGCCTTGTACGTTCAGTAATAAGCCAGACCTAATAGCTCTGCCACAGCCTCCAGGAGTGCTGAATTTGTATTTCAGCTGCTGCCCCGTTGCAGGAGTAGGGAAGATGCAGGACATGTCAATGAATGTGGTTTCCAATGAGTCCAACAGGCTGTTCCTGTAATAGAAACCATTAGAGCAACATCTCTTTGGAGTAACTAGAAATTAATTTTATTTTGCAGTAAAGTTAACCAGAGTATCTTGCACTGATAAGCAAGCATTGGCAATGCCATTATGTCTTTTTTGTCACTGATAGTTTTAGGTTAGGCACTCAAAAGGTCACGATACATGTACTCTGTCACTCATCTTTGCACTCAAACATCCAATCATCCATCCACTGACTCACTCTTGCATTCACCCTCTCACCCAACAGCAATAAAGCACACAAAAAATTCAACAACATTTGGAATGGTATACATTCTTCATGACTGCCCTCCTCCCATCTTTACTGCTTACAGGGAAAGGCAAACATCATAAACTATCGAGTTATCTAAGACACTTTAACGGCATTACAATGTCATGCGTGTGCCCCTAAAAGTTCAAGCTAACGGAGCTTGATATAAATAAAATTATGACAACTGTGTGGAGGGAATGCACTTTTTTTTGGGCGCACCCAACTTCTGCCCAATCAAAACAGATACTCCTGGCTCCCAACATGTAGGTGGAGTTAAATTCCTTCTCTAATGATGTTCACATAATTGTCTGGTGACAGCTGAGCTGTCATGGTAGACCAAAAAAAGGGCTGTTTTTTGTATATGGTGCATTTATAAGAAAAATAATTGACGTAGAGTTGAATGTGACAAAAAAGCATGAAGATTGAGTGTACTTTTCAGGTGTTAAATAGTCCCTCATATATTCCAATAGATACACTTACTAGGAGACAGAAGAATTCATCCAAACACACAAAGGTATGGTGCCAACAATAAAATATTCCTAAGGGGTTGATTCAAGATGTGGTTGGGTTGACAATGTTTCAAGCCAGTGGCCGAAGGGGAATCAAAAGACATGGAATTCAGCAGGCCTAAAAACGAGGCATTATATGTTTCTCCTAAATTAAAAAAATATACTAAAAATGTGTATGTCTGCGATGCCTGTGAGTAACATATGCTGATCACTTTCAGCAGGCTTGGATAATGAGGTGGTGTGATGTATTTGACCTTCCTATATTGATTCAAAGCTCTGATTTGTTAAGGAATGTACATATATTATTGATTTATAGACCCTAAAAGCCATAAAAAAATTTAAATTATGCAGAATAAATAACATGATAAAGTATATCCAAAAAGAACATCTAATACTGTGCACTTAAAAGTGTGGCAACTTCATTGCATTCACATTAAACAGAAACAATATTAAGTTATTTAATTGGAGATGTGGCTATAAGTTCCTATAACTACTGGCCTGTGCACCATACTTCGTCTTAATCTGTATATGTGTGGAGGCTTCGAAATGCAAGTGTAGTGTTCTGCCCGTGGCGCTACGTCTTTCTAAAGACTTTGGTTTTTCTAATGGTCCAGAATTAAGAGGCCAAAGTAAAATATATTTATTCTGTATTAGACCAATGTAAGAGAAACAAAGGGTCTATACATCATTTCACTACAAATTCTTCAATAGATGTGTCAGCCACTGTTTCCAAATAGCAGGTTTTATGGAGCATAAAACATAAAGTGTAAAATACTGTCTTTGCACCCAAAGACGCAATCAAAATACCCATTCTAATAAATTGTTGGATAATATCTGGATATTTAGACTCTTCTCCAGTTGGAGTTTAAGATAAAGGGTGCACCGAGCTTCACAATAAATTTTACTAAGGTATGGTTCACAGTCATAGGATTTTTTGAGATTAAGATAGCTAGCTGCCAAAGGCTCTTGGTCATTCATTTGTAGGAGGGTCATATACTTTGTCATACTTGGATATTCCAGTACTTTTCCTTAACCTTTTCAAGGTACGAGGGACCGTAACAGATGCTATCGAGTCCCATCTCTCTTGAGCTAGTCTTGATGTGATGTTAAAAACCTGGCTCTTCCCGGTCTAGTCGCTGCTTCCCGCTCTCCACCCTGCAATGTTATTTCTAGGCTTAGTGCTGGGACGCTCTGTTGCTGGGGCAGCCATGAGCTTTACAAATCTAGTAACATAACATAACATTTGAAGTGATGATGTTTTATTTGTTAGTGCTTTGGGAGGATACAATCTCGGACATAGCCTTGCTATATGCTTTGCTATGAGGTTCTTTTGCAATCACAGCCAATAAGGTATTGAACGTAGCTCAATTTCATCAGCAATTGAATTGGCGCAAACCTCAACACGTAATGCCATTAGTGAACTACCTTTGCCTAATCTTAGCAAAGATCTTAAAAAATTGGCATATATGGCTGCTGCCACTACTTTTAATTGATAAACTAGCCTTTCATCTTATAATAGCTGCAGCGGCCAGGTGGAATGTAGAGTATCTTTTTAGGTTTGGAATGAGAGCGCAGCTGTTGCCAGATATGTGATCAACACTACCATGCCAATGCAATTCCCAAAACTTTCCTGTAAATCAGTAAGTATGCCTTTTGCATTTTTCAGACACCCTTTCAGAGGGCCATGGGGCATGCAGGGGTTACTGGGCCTAACCGTGGTGGTTGAGGCCTTTTTCTCCTGATGTGATGGGGCCCGATCTACTATGGATCTTGAGCAACTGGGCCAAGTACCCCTTCTGCACTTGACTCTCAGCTGTGGAGGATCAGTCAAAGGTTTCCCCAGAAGGGAAATGTACATATAAGTGAGTGAGCACGACTCATAACTCAAAAGTGTGCAAAGTACTAAGAATAAATCAATGCCCAGTCAAATACTTATAAGGTAGTCGGGTTATTCCCCATTCACTGGTGGCTGCATCTAGGGAATGCTCACTAATAGGCCACACTGAAGAATTTCCCTTTGGACTCTTTAGAAAATTAGTCAAAAGGGTCTATAGTGGCGCAGTACTGTCAGCAGTGAGTCCCCCGGGGCACCACAGGCCCAGTTCTAGTCTTATCCATTCCAACGGTATGAACCAGTTCAGTGGTACAGCGAGTGCGGTGCAGTGAGTGCCATCACTGCTGGCACTCACAAGTCCTGATCGTTTTTGGCGAAGTTGGGCTGCTCGCAGTACATGTGGCAGCAGCCAGCAGGTGGGGGCTCTCTCCCTCGAGCATTGCTGCTGGCTTGTTCTGGCAATCAGTGCTGGTCCCACTCTGCGAAGATGAGGTAAGACACTCTCACAGGGAGGAGGGGTAAATTCAATCCACCAGCTTCCTACTGGAGCTGAGCGAGGGTGTGATGTCTCCGGTGGCCTCCTTCGACGTTCTCAGGGAAATCAGTCAGGTGCAGGTCTTGGTGTGCTGGCTTGACCTGTTGGTCACAGCTGCAATCTTCTGTCTTGGTAATGCCCCAAACTTGTGGCAATGTTGATACCGGCAGCCCCTTCTGGCATACGGGGGTTGCTGTGGTACAACCATGCGAGGTCCAGACTCCTCCAGTGCACTCACCCTTACCACGGCGGCCCCTCCTGGCATACAGAGGCATACAGAGTTGCCGTTAAAGGCGGATGGAAGTCTCGATGCTCTGACAACAAATGGTTCAACGGTGTCCCCCTCTGACATACAGGGTTATCACAATGAGGTGGTGTGGGACTGGCCCTTACCGCATGGCACTCACTACATGGCTCCGGTCATCGCACCCCTCTTCTGGCAAAGGGGGGGGTGGCTAGATCGCACCTTTTCCCCACTGGACTTTGCTTCCTCCAGCGCTCACCTCTTCCGCACAGGGCCACTGGTCTTGGCAAGCAGGCAGGCGCGGGTGCTCCAGAGCAGATGATTTTGGTTATTCCTGGGTAATGTCCCCTCACAAAGCAGGGAGATTAGCAGGCCTTTGCCCCCAGTCCTGGTCACATGCAGAACTTTTGCAGAGCTTCCCCTTCTCACACGTCCTGTCTGGCTGCTTGGCAGATGACAAATTTTGGGGTCTCAACCGCCCCTTCTTATAGACCATTTCTAGAAACCAAATATGATTTAGGTGCTGAGTCTTTGAAGTTTTATGTTGGGGTTCTGCTTCTTTTGAAGTGAACATTTTTCTTTTTCTTCTTCCCTCTCAAAAGGCCGTCTGTCACAGCAGGAAAGACTCCAAAGTTGATAGGCCCACAACACAGTTCATGGGAGTAACCGGTGTCAGTCACAGTAATATGTGCATTAAAAGGTTAATCCTGGGCTCACAGTCCCACTGTTTATGATTTTTTTTCAGCCCCATCTCCTTCCTGATAGATGTCCAGGTCCCTTCCTTGTGATCTATTATTGAATCAAAGAGCATCCTTTTGAAGTGGAAAGGGGGAGTCTCTTCCTTCCTTCCTCCAACCTGTGTCCAACCCAGCTCACATGAATGCAGAAATACACTAATCTGTCTGGGGGGATTCCTCTACTCCTCATGGCTTCATCAGGCAGGCCTGGGATTCCCAAAGTGGAACCCTGGGTCCTTCATGTAATGTACCATTGCAGGCACACTTGCACCCAGTGTACATTCACAGCCTACATTGTCCAGCACTTTGCCATTACAGACACACATACATTCAGCACACACATTCAGTCTGCACACACTGTTCAGTACTGTAGCTTTTCTGTATTGTACCAAGGAGTGCTAGTTGCAAACACACACACTGCCAGCACACACACATACCATGTGCGTGCTGCACAACACTCACATACAACCCAGCACATGCTCCTCGGCTCAGGCCTTTAACGCTGGAGCGGGCCTTTAATAGCCGGTATAGCCCGCTACGGCGGGCTATAAGGCTATATTAATGAGGTAGACTAAGTTAACATATAGAAAGAAACGGAATAGGTAAGAAAGAGACAGCAACAGGTGAGAAAGTGAGGAAAGTGAAAGGTAATAAAAAGGCAGACATTTGAGCAACAGACAGCTCCAGGATAGTTGACAGTGGGTCCAAGGTCATATGACATCACTTCCTGTGATCATATTGGGGTAAAAGTACATGTGATGTCACTTCCGCTATCTCTGGCATTTTGATGAATCAATGTCCATGGAGCTTGGTAATAACCATGGTGTGTTTTATTTGGTGGGTCACTTGCACTTCAAGAATACAAGTTCTTGAAGTGGACAAGTCATTCATGCGTTGCAATGCAAACCTCTATGTAGCTTTGTTGACCAATGTAGTCCCATGTCACAACTTCCCCAAAAATGTTAGTATCTTTTAGCTGTGCGGTCCATATTAAATCATTCCAAATTTTGGACTGTACGTTCTTCAGTATAATTTTTTAGCTAGTCTCACCTAAGACTTTGTAACAGTATTTCACTATTCACAAAAGAATAGCTTTTGTAGAACCTGCACCAATTCCCATTTCTTTAGCCAACATGCACCATCGCACCAGTCATATTGGTCATTTGTTATACAACCCCTTGTAGTTTGGGCATTATAAACACCTCTTATGTATTTATGCAGGCAAAGGTAAAATTAAAGCCCTACAGATAAAAGAGCCCTGGGTAGACTGCGCTATTTAAAAATCATGATAGCCAGACAGACGGACAGACAGACAGATGCATGGATGGACGGACAGATTGCTAGATAGATCAATCTTGTATACATGATTTTCTTTCTTCCACTTTTTAGTAACAGTAATGAGATCAATGTTAAAAACAGTTGTATGAAATTCTCAAAAGGACTATTTGCTTTGTAAGAGAGTATTTATCTTGCATAACTATTGACTGTACAAGACTATTTCACAAATATGAGCCCATTTTGCTTTTAACCAATGGAAACAATACTGATTCGCTTTACATCCTCTCAGGAGTAAACATTCCAAAACAGTAAACATTCTATTGGAAGGTTATTATTCTGCCGTTAACCTCAGTGGCCCAGCAATCTTTCATGACCTAGAAAGTCAAAGGGACCAAAGCATCACAGGACAACAGAAAAGCTCAGCCCTTGAAGTAATTGGATGTTGTCCTAAATCAATTATTCAATTAATCAGTACTTGTATACCATGGCTTATCACCTGTGAGTGTATCCAGGCGCTGGGCTGCGAGTTTCAGTCCAGAAGCCAGGTCTTGAGATTCTTTCTGAAGTCTGTCTGCAAGGGTGATGTTCGGAGGTGGAGGGGGAGTATTTTTCAGGTCTTGGCGGCGAGGTGGGAGAAGGAATGTCCTCCGGAGCAGCGGACGTGTAGAGTCTGTGCAAGGGCGAGGTGGGCGGAGCGGAGGTTTCTGGATGGTTGGTGGAAGTTCAGGCGTTGGTTCATGTATGTAGGTCTGTGGTCGTGGAGGGCTTTGTAGGCATGGGTCAGTAGCTTGAACTGGCATCTCTTCTGGATTCGGGAGCCAGTAGAGGTCCCTCAGGTGCTAGGTGATGTGGGTCCTTTTGGGCAGGTTGAGGATCAGTCTGGCTGCTGCGTTCTGTATTGTCTGGAGTCTTCTCATGAGTTCACTGGTGGTGCCTGAATAGAGTGTGTTGCTGTAGTCAAGATGGCTGGCTGGTGATGAGGGCCTGCGTCACTGTTTTTCTGGTTCTGATGGGGAGCCATTTGAAGATTCTGTGGAGAGTGTGGAAGCAGACTGAGGAGACGGTTTTGAACTGTCATTCATGGAGAGTTCGCTGTCCAAGATGATGCAGAGGTTTCAGGCTTGGTCTTTCATTGTGGGGGTGGGTCTGAGTTCCAATGGCCACCAGGTGTTGTTCCAGTGGGCGGCATGGCTGCCGAAAATCAGCACTTCGTTTTTGTCCATGTGGAGCTTCAGGCAGTTGTCCTTCATACAGGTGGTGATGTTTTTAATGCAGTTATGGAAGTTGGACTTTGTGGTGGTGGGGTCCGCTGACAGCGAGAGGACGAGCTGGGTGTTGTCAGCATAGAAAATGATGTTGATGTCGTGGGTTCTGGTGATGTCTGCTGGCAGCGTCATGTAGATGTTGAAGAGATTAGGACTGAGGGATGAACCTTGAGGTATGCATCAGATGGTGCATTTGGGTTGTCAGGTGAAGGAGGGAAGAAGGATTCTCTGGGTGAACCCCGTGAGGAAAGAGGCTAACCATCTAAGGGTGTTGTCTTCGATTCCGATCTGGTGTAGTCATTTGATAAGTGTGTGGTGGGAGACGGTGTTGAAGGCTGCAGAGGTGTTAAGGAGGATCAGGGCGGCAGATTCTTCTCTGTCGAGTAGGGAGCAAATGTCATCTGTTGCAGTGATCAGGAGAATCTCGGTGCTGTGGATGGCTCTGAATCCTGATTGGGAGGGGTCTAGCAGGTTGTTTCTCACCAGGTTTTCAGTGAGTTGGAGGTTGATGACCTTCTACAGGACTTTGGTGGGAAACAGGAGCAGCAAGATAGAGTGATAGTACTGGAGATCACTGGGGTCTGGGGAGGGTTTCTTGAGGAGGAGTCTGACCTCTGAGTGTTTCCAGGAGTCAGGAAAGGTGGCTGTGGTGATGGAGGCATTGAGGATGGTGGTGAGCTGGTTGCTGATCTCATTGCTTCCGAGGTTGAAAAGTCAGTGGGGGCATGGGTCAGAGGGTACTCCCGAATGGATGGAGTTCATTAGGATAGTAGTGTGTAGTGTGCTGAGCTGTTCTCATGCAGTGAGCGTGTGGTTGATGGCGGTCTTTGTGGTGGTGGGGAGGCTGAGGAGGTCAGTGAGTTGGGGATCGACGTTTCTGCGTATGGTGGCTATCTTGTTGTGGAAGTGGTCTGCTAAAGAGTCAAAGAGTTCCTGTGAGGCGGGGATCGAGTTCTCGGTGGCTTATGGGAAGGTGAACTCTCTGACAATGGTTAAGAGTACATAGGTCTGGTTGGCACTGGCCTCAATGCGGTTTGCCAGGGTATCCCTTTTTGCGTCTCTTAATTGGTGATGGTAGGTGTTGGGGGCCAACTTGAAGGTTGCTCGATTGGTTTTGCTTCTGCACTATCTTCTTTCTAGATGTTTGCATCTGTGTTTCAACACGCTGAGTTCTGGGGTGTACCAAGTGGCTCGTTTGGTGGGTCTGTGCGTTTTGGCTGGTTAGGTGGGGGGCGACTTGGTTGGTGGCGCACGTGATCCAGCTGCTGAAGTTCTCTACTGCTCGATTCAGGTTGGTGGAGATGTCAGGCTAGGTGATGCTGATGGCATCGGTCCATTGGTGCTGAGTGACTTTGGCCCAGTTGTGAAAGGGGGTGCTGTGGTGGTTGTGGGTGGTGCGGGGTGGTCCAGCAATGGTGAAGTGGATGAAGGAGTGATCAGACCAGGTGAGTTCTGTGGTGTGGCTGTATCTGACTCTGTTGCTGGACATGAAGAAGGGGTCTAGCATGTGTCCTGCTCTGTGCGTGGGATCTGAGACCAGTTGTATGAGGCCGATGTTGTCCATTCGTTCCCGGAGGTCAGTGAAGTTGATGTCTGTGGGGTCGTGCTGGTGAAAATTGATGTCTCCCAGGAAGACACAGTGTGGGGATTCGATGGCGAGCAGGGTGATGAATTCTGTGATGGTGTCACTGATGCTGGTTCGAGGTCCTGGGTGTCTGTATGCGAGGGTGCCTTTGATGGTGGTATTGTCATCGGTGTGGAGTTGGAAGTTGAGGTTTTCCATGATCAGTGTGGTTTCGTCTTCGGAGTGGTGCAGATGATTGATTCCTTGTGTATGATGGTGATGCCACCTCCGTGTCTGTTGGGGAGGTTCCAGTGTTTCATCTTGTAATTGGTTGGTGTGGCAGTGGCGATGTCAGGGGCCGATGTGGGGGTGAGCCAAGTCTCTGATCAAGGTCAAATCGGGGGTGAGGGTGGAGGTGGTGTCGCAGCTGGGCAGACGAGCTGTGGGCTTCATTAAGTAGGTCCTGGGAGGGGCATTACGGAAGTGGGAAACGGGACGCGGGAAAAAACAGGACGCGGGAAACAGCGAGTAGTCCTGGAGCCTAAGGGCACTGGAAACCTTGGAGGGCTGAAAGGTGCTGAAGGCTGCACTTAGCTGCAGAACTGCCTGACTGGTGAGGCTTACTACAGGCAGGTCCAGCCTCGCAATAGTCAGACAAGAGAAAGAGGTGACTGTCACCAAGGGAGCCGGCGAGAACCTCTCCCACTGTCACTAATCCAATACTCTCTGTTCTTGACAGCCACCCAAGACAACTGCATTTCCCATGCTTGATGAGGTACTGCTGGAGGACCTGCTTTGTTCCTGGGATGCTCCTAGAACCTGAGGGCTAGTTTTCATTAAAGCATTTGATGTAACCACTGGGGCTCTAAACTTTTCCTTTTTATTTTTAGAACAAACTTGTGCACTGATCCCTAGAGACCACATGGGAGCCCCAAAGTGCAAGCAGTCCATGCTGACTTCCTGCTTGCCTGGCACTCTTCTCTTGGTGCTAGTGGGGGAGTTGAGTTCTCTACTACTCCTGTCTTCATTTATACTCCAGCATAGCCTTCTCTGAAGCACGAAAGTGAGTTGGGAGCCAGCGTGCCATTGTACTCCTGTGCCCTTGCTTCACTAAGAAACTCAACACAGGTTCATGGGCTCCCTAAGTGAATGGTGACTGTTTTGATGCCCCAACTCTGACTCCGGGTTTCGGTCCTGAATTTAGCACAACTGTCCTCTTTGTCCCCTAGGGGGACCCAACAGCACATGGGTTAGTCTTGGTTATGATTGTTTTTTATCTGGCTGTCATGCAGACTTTAGGGGATCAACTGCAAACAACACAGAGACTGTACATGATTGGCCATTCTAATTTAAAATATATATGTCCCCAATAGACCATTTCATTGTGATTTGTTTTGTTTTGCTCCTGATGGTGTACTTCAGCCACCAAGATAGTTCTTATCTAAATTGTAAGGGCTATTTCTGATGACCTTAATGGATCACTGACACAATATCGTTGCCAGGAATATCATTGTCAAAAATATCAGATTTATTTTTTTTACCATAATATCGTGATCCTATACTTATAATGATAAAATGTACTATTCCCACTCCAGTCTGTGCAACAGTAGGTCATGCACTGGATTTCAGAGGGGTGAAATTTACTATTCCCACTCCAGTCTGTGCAACAGTACGAAAGAGTTGGATTTCAGAGGGGAGAAACGTACTATTCCCACTCCAGTTTGCAGCAGTAGGGAAAGCGTTATTCCCACTCCAGTTTGTGCAACAGAAGAGAAAGCATTGGATTTCGTAGGGGTAAAATTTACTACTCCCACTCCAGTCTGTGCAATGGTAGGGAAAGCATTTGATTCTGGAAAGGTGAAATTTACTATTCCCCCTCCAGTCTGTGCAGCAGTAGGGTAAACGTTGGATTTCGGGTGGGCAGAGGGAATGGGGGGGATGGGGTGAAATGTACTATTCCCACTCCAAACAGGTCAACAGTAGGGAAAGTTTTGGACTTTGGAGGGGTTAATTTACTTTTTCCACTCCAGTCTGTGCAACGGTATGGAAACCATTGGATTTCACAGGGGTGAAATTGCTATTGCCACTCCAAACAGCGCAACACTAGGGACATTGTCAAATTACAAAGAGGTTCATTTTGTTATTCCTACTGCAGTCTAAACAAGAGTAGGGAAAGTACTTCACTTTAAACACATTACATATACAAGGAACACTTAATGAATGTATAAAAAAATGATTATTTAACGTAGATATATATATATATTTACATATATATATATATGTATATATATATGTAATAGAAAATAAACAAAATGAATCAATTTACATAATTCCTATTCATTAGAATAATTAATTATCAATTAATCAATAATCGTTATTCAATTATTAATCAACTTTCCACCCTGTACCCCTGCAAACCTAGCAGCCTGCTCCTAAAATAAACTTAAGAAATAAGTATTCCATTATGTACATATTTAAAATCAATTAAATAATTGATTACCACTTAATAGTTAATCGTTAATTAATTATTACTCAATTAACTTACCAGCCAAGACCCCTACAAACATAGCAGCCCACAACTAAAATATAATTCAAATAATTAAATATTCCACAATTTAAATATTTAAGTCAATGAAATAATTATTTTACATAAAATAATTAATTATAAATTAATTATTAATTATTAAATAACTTCCCAACCTATACCGCTACAAGCCTAGCATCCCACAACTAAAATATTAGTACAATAAATCAGTAGCCCATAATTTACATTATTACAAATTTATTAAAAAAATAATTAACAATTATTATTAAATTAATATTTAATTATTAATTAAATTTCCACTCTCGACCCCTGTAAACTTAGCAGCCCACAACTAAAATATAAATAAAATAAATAAGTATTTCATAAATTATATAATTGAAATCAATTAAATAATTAATTATCAATTAATAATTCATTGTTAATTAATTATTACCTAATTTACTTCCCACCCTATCCCCCTACAAACCCAACAACCCACTATGTTTCAACAAATTACTATAAAAAGCTACATAAAAATTCTAAATCGCTTAAAATTACAAGCTATATTTAAAAAAAAAATGACCTTTATATAAACAATAGTAACACATAAAATTAATATATCAACTAAAAAACAATCAAATATTTAAAAAACGATATTCTTTTACCACTATATTTTTGAAAACAATATTAAAAATATCAATATTATTAAAAATGATATTACCTACCTAAAAAAACGATTTTCTTGTCAACGATATTTGTGCATCAGGATATTTGTGTATCACAATATTTATTTTCAGATATTTTTGCCTCTCGAAAAATTTTAATCTGATATTTTGTCCAAACACCAACTTTCTCTGCCATTGGCACTGCTTCTTACTCTACTTCAGCAGCGGTCTTTAAGAGTCTGGACCTAGCGGCTATATGACATGCCAGTAAGAGCAGCTCACAGTCTTCAATGCAGACCACTTTCCCTGTTTGCACGCTCCAAGTCCCTAACGGTGCTTATGTATCCAACAGGAGTCTGGGGTAGCCTCACCTATGGTGCCTGTAACCATAACCAGTACATCCAATCGAATCCCCATCTTTCCGGGTCTTTAGCAAGACCATCCTCAACTGTCCTCAGAAAGATGTTGGGAAGCTAGTGCACTTGCTCTGGAGACCATTACTCACAAAATCTACTTATTATAGTCTAAATTCGGTCCCCAGGGTTTAATAGTACGCTTGTCTTTCTCCCTCCTTCTGCTGCTTTATTTCTTCTCAAATGTTCTTCCCTGTGCAAGGGTTTAACTGTGGAGGTGGAGATCTCTAGAAGTCCCTATCCAATTCAAAGATGCTGTACCTGCCTCATTCTTGACTGTCACTTACATCGAGCAACTTCTTCGCTATTCAACTCCCCACACACATTCTGGGAGGAATAAAAAAAGGCAGTTTGAAGAACATTGGGACAGATTTGTCTCTCAGAGCCAAGCCTAGAACTAGTTTCTTCCCTCCAAACTTCAATCAAATTCCTCTGTGACTGGAGACAAAGTTCTCTCTGCTCTGCTTTTATCTGATGTGGACAGGTCCATAAGTGAAGAGCAGTCCACTCAGTTTGCGATGTATCCTCCTCATAGAGTATCACCGCTGGGCCCTTGGTCCGCGGGCCATGAGCCCCACTAGGAAACTAGAGTCTAACACTCCCTTCTTCGTCCATCAGGCCAAAGGCATCCACCCCCATATTAGCAATTTTAGGAGGGCATATGTCTCCCTTTTATATATCATCCAGCGCAATACTTTGGGTAGCCCCACCTACAGGAAACATCTCAGGAACTCTGGTCCACATGTCCTACACTACTACTTGGGCTACGTTCCCAAACCAGTAAGTAAGTAAGTAAGTCAGTTTTTATATAGCGCAGCTACTCACCCTTACGGGTCTCAAGGCGCTGGGGGCCGTCGTGGAAATTAAGTGAGCTATTGCCCAGAGTCACATGGTCCTGAGCTGAGCTGCCGCCGGAGCCTCGGATCGAACCGTGAACCCTGTGCTCCGAAGTCAGCTGCCCTGGCCGCTGCACCACACCTCTTAAGTCTTAAGTCCCACTGGGTCAATTAGGAGTGCCTCTGGGCATTGTCTAGGTCTTGCCCAACACATCCTAATCTCAAGCAACTACTCTGTCTCCAAGCAGTCAACCTGGAGACCATCTAGGCACTTTACAGATCTCTCTGGGCAATGTGTCAGGGCATCGTGCATGAATACATTGTCACCTGCCACCTCATTCAGATCAGAGACTGATCCCAGCAGCTGAACCCACAGCTGGCAAATCAGGACTTCTAAGAGAACCTCAAAGTCCTCTGCCTCAAGGCTAGCACTCCCAAAGAGCAACATGCAGGAGTCTGCCAGACAGAGTGCTCTACAGCCTTTCCTTTTTACAGTTAAGTACTACAATCCAGAACAAAAGCGACCCTGATCAGTATCTTGATCAGGGCCCCCTCCTCTAAAGAGGGCATCACCTGACCAAATGGCTGTGGCACTGCAGCTTCACTAACCTTCTTCATCGACTCATTCTCATAGGCTTCTGTTCCATGCCCTTATAGCTAGGCCCCTTAGGAACTACATGAGGGGTCATTTAGATAGGCACTGCTATAGTTGCCACCTCATGGTCTGACACAGTGGCAATGCTGACATAGTTCACTTCACCATGGCAGTTGACTACCCTATCCTGAGACTCAGCATCCACCACCAACCTATCCCAAAAATCTATGCAGTCACCCTCGACCTCTCTTGTTTCCGCACTAAATCTACCACTACCCTAATGGCATCCCTCCCTCGGCCCACACTGAGATGATAATCTTGGGACAACTCCTCTCTTCAGCAGTCAACTTTTGAGAACCTAGGAATATGGTACTTTTTCCCATGCTGTCACTCTGGAAAGAATCTGCAAGTCTATACTCCTTCCCCTCTTCTGATGAAAACCCTTGAGAGTGCTTCTGGACCTCCTGTTACTTTTCTGCCTTACTGATACAACTGATTCTGTATTTTTGGGCTATGTCAACAGAGTTTCTGCAATACAGTTACTCCTGTACCTCAATTTGCATTGGTGTTGATATATGCAACAGACTCCATTTGTCACCCCATCAGCTTTCCCAAGAACCCATGCATCACTCTTTGAACATATACAAGTGCCTTGTTGATGCGTGTATAGTTTGTATGTAGTGTTCGAGTTCCAAGTACACCATTGTCTGGGTTCCTTCTAATTGAAATAATTCTAAGGCCCTTCCTACTTTCACCTTATCCCAAAATTTGAACTGGTCACATGTTATGAAGTCTAGAAAATAATCAACTGAATCCCTACATAGAACATAAGGCTTGAAGGAGCTGCCAATACCTCGAACTGAGTTCTCTCCCTATTAAACCTTTGAACCCCTTTTGGAGCCTTTTACTCTGATATTAATTAACACTTTTAGCCAGAGGTTGTGCATGCAAAAACTGAACTAGCTATTTGTGTGCATTCAAACCGGAATCTAGGAATCCTACACAACATGCAAAAAATATGAAGAATCTGGGTTGGAGAGTCACAGCGCAGTTGGAAATTACGGGGCCCCAATTGCAACAACAGGGATCTTTCACTTCTGGAGTTCTTTGGTCCCGGTACTGCTGACCCTCAAACTGGAAACAATGTACCCTTTGTTCCCAGTACTGCTGACCCTCAAACTGGAAACCATGTATCCTTTTTAACACTTGACTCTTAGGCCCTAATTACGAGTCTGGCGGTCCTCGAACCTCCAGACTCGCATGGGCGCGTTGCACCGGCCGTCCGACCGTCCCATTACAAGCTGTTCCCTGGAGGTGGCGTGGTGGTCAGGAGGCTGCAATATGCTTGGCGGGACTGCCGTGGTCCCTCCAAGCATATCACAGGTTTCCTCTCCACCACATGTGTCATGGAGGTTCCTCTTCCATGTACACCATGGAGGAGAGGAAACAAAGGGGGCCCTACAAGCCCTCTTGTGCCTCCTACGCTTGTGGATGCACACAGTGGGGCATAACATGTGTGCCCCTGTGTGCATGCACAACAGTTCCTGCAAGTCCATGCCATGCAGAAACCTTGTGAGGCGTTCCCATTGCGGTGCCTTTGGGCACACACGCTTTTGAAAGAGGCACCGCCCTGGGACCGCCACATCACCCGCCCACCAGACCACTTTAAAGTCGTAATCTGGTGGGCGGGAGCCAGCGAGTCTTGGCGGTGCGGGCGCAACCGTGGCGTACTGCCTGCCCCCGCACCGCCTTAACTTCAATATCAGGCCCTTGGGGTAGTGGTCCAAGCCTTACTCAGGGTGGTGCTGTGGGGTAGAAACTCAGAACTCAGCAACACAACAAATACTACTCTTAATCCAAATCCGACCCATACATTAATACACACATAACTAAATACAAGGGGTCAGATTTACGTTCCCTGGCGCATCCCTGCAAATCAGCAGGGATGCGCCAGGGAAGATGCGTGACGCAAGTTTACCCTTGCGCCACCACAGATGCGCCGCATTTACAATGCGGCGCATCATGGCGCAAGGATAAACAGATGCGTGACGCATCTGTTGGCGGAAGGGTGGCGCAGTACTGGAGTCGTGTCGCAAGTGCGACATAACTCCAGTTCTGCTCAGGGGTGCCCTATACCTAACATGCTGCGTCACTCCTTACGCCTGCTTGAAGAAGGCGTAAGGATTTGACGCAGCAGGGACGTAAAAATGACTCCGTGAAATCTTGTAGATTTCACTGCGTCACTTTTACGGGGCTTCCTTGCGCAGGAACGCCCCCCCCTGCGCCGGCACGCCCACATGAAACCTGACGCAGGTTTCATGTGGCGCAGAGATTTACAACGTGACGCATCTCCCTAGATGCGTCACGTTGTAAATCCCCCGCAGCATGGCGCATGATTTGCGCCGCCGCTGCGTCAGAAAAGTGACGCAACGGCGGCGCAAAAGTGGCGTAAAGGGCTTGTAAATCTGCCCCAATATATAAAATTGCAACTATATTCAAAATGCAGGTGAAACAATCTATGGGAAAACTCTCCAATGGTGCCTTAGATCTAATCTGCATTGAGGGGGTTGTTAAACTGCTTTGCCTTGCTACCATCATGGTCAAGTGTTAAAAAGGTACTTGGAGCCGAATGTTCTAAGAACTGATTTGCAAAAAGTGGTTGTAAATTGGGTACTGACTTTTGGAGAATCAATTCTGATTTTGCAAACTGACTTATGTACTAATAGGTCAGTTCCCAAAGTCAGCATTCGGAGTTGGTCATAATTCGACCTACCTCATCAATATTCATGATGTAGGTGGTAAATTCCGTCTCACTCCGATTGGATGCCATCACAGGTATGGTGGCCGCATAGGGTCAGAAGAAATTCTACATATCATCACATTTTAATGAAGTACATTTTTAAAGCATCACATTTCAATGTCCCTTTTAACAAAACAAGTTAGGCTCAGGGATTGTACTTCCTTCTATAGAAGTAAATAGATCATTGTTATTGCTATGTCTGTTAAACGGTCTTTAATTAGGTTCTCAAGAAAATCTAGCCATCCCCCCCAATTTGTCAGTCTGGAAGACGAATAATAATTTTATTCAATAAGCACAGTATTGTTTTGCAATCAGAACTGGTGCATTCAAATGCTTCCCATAATATGGTCAACTTTTATTAATTCTTTAGGCGTGATAAATAATTTCTAAGGTTGCTAGCCTTTTAAATTGGATTATTCTTTTGTAATTTGTATTTTTATATTGAGATTTCCAACAGAAAACAATGCACCATGATATTCACAGATAGTAGTTTGTATTTCGTTCCTATAAAAATCCAGCAATTTAAATAAAATATATTGACAGTCCTCATCATGCCGTGCCATTCAAGGAATGTGGAATTGGCCCAAATTGCCCCACACTGTCGAGTGAATAGGTGTGTTTTTAAGATGGGCTGAACGATGACATATTTGTAAAGTGAAGGGAAATGTCAACGTCCAAGAAGCATTAACGTGTTCTTGGGTAGTTCCTCTAAAAAGAAATATTGCTATGGATCTACATGGGTGATGAATCTAGCTGACATTGACATAGCTGGTCCAACATCTGTGATGTCAATGCTTCAGAGACACTACTGTCTGGCCATGTTGAGATACTAGTATGAGCAACTACGTGTCGCACATGTTGTGACTACTACTTTTTTCCTCTTATGCCAGCAGAAATTCAGTGTGTTGAATGCTCTCCACACAGGCATGCAGTAATTTGCAGATCAGGAGGTTGAATTCTGACATGGTAAATTCAGCCTCCTGCCCCTTACAGGTCTGTAAATTGAGTACTATTACATTGGATAATAATAACATCTCTTCCAACTTTATCGGTGCAGAGACAAACAATGTTTGGTAGTTCTTTACTTTAGGGACATACTTTTCTTCAAAATTTGGCAAGCACCAGTTGTTAATTAGTAAAAAAAATAAGTGCTGGGGCTCTTCTCAGGAGGCAACTTGCACCATTCCATTTCTCCTGTTAGTGCTGCCTAAAAGAGAACCAAGTACTAGCCATGAAAGTGGGAAGAGGATGTGGCATAATGGTTGGAGCTACCAACTAACCCTGGGCAGAGTCCGCGGAGTTACGCTACGCAAAACTCCGCAAAGTGGAAAAAAACTCAGCCGCGCTACGCGGAGCTCCGCAAGCGGCGGAGTGCGATAGAAAAATGCCGTTCGTGATGATTTTCAGTGCCGGATGCTTGTCCGCACTGTGTAATCTTCGCGAACGGCACCATGCACAGCGCAAGCGGGCACTGCTTTCCTTTCTGACGCTCGAGTAGATTTTTACTCGAGCTGCAGCTTTCTCAACGCAAACAGGCAGCTTCTCAATGCGAGCGGTCGCGAGCATACGCGACCACTCGCAATGAGAAACCTGACCCCCCGCGTTGAGAAATCTCGCCGGGAGGTTTATTTTCCATGCTCACGCTCGCCAACTTGATGTTGACGATCGCGAATGAGGAAAAATCTCGCCGGGAGGTGGATTTTCCTCGCTCGCCAACTTGACGTTAACGAACGCGAGCGAGGAAAAAAACTCCGCTACGCGAGTCGGAGTTTTTCAGATCTCCGCGAGCTCCGCATAATGCGGAGTTCCGCAAACTCTGCGAGCGGAGCGGGGTTCACCGCCCAGGCCTACTGCCAACTTCGTAGCGGAGAAACCAGGTTTGAGCCTGGCGTCGGCTCAACATCCTTTAATTCTCGGCAAATCACTTAATCTCCTGGTGCCTACTCTTAGAAATTGGGGTATCTAGTTGCCAGAGGTAGGCACCTTTGTCCAAGTAGGGACCCTTCTTCCTAGTCAGGGTAAGGGGGATACACTTCTAAAATAACCCCTGCTCGCCCACTTAGTAGCTTGGCAGGAGCAGACAAGCTTATCTCAGAGGCAGTGTGTAAAGCATCTGTAAACACATACAGTAATACAGTGATGCGTTGGTTTCTTACTGCGTGTCCCAACGATGCGACAGACCTGGCACCTCGATGCGATGCGACGATCCGAGACAATGCGTGGGTTCTTGCAGCTGCACAGCAGGGCTTGTGTCAGGATCGGTGCGGTGATCTCGGACTTCGGAGATCGGTGCACTCGATGTGGCGTGCGGCGATTTCTCGAGCCACGGGCAGGCACTGCGATGATTTCTTCAGCGATGCATCAGAAACAGGTGCAGATGCATCACTCTTCTTGTTGTTGCGTTGCTTTTTCAGCTCCCAACAGCCAGAACAACCTCCAGAGGCCCAGAACAGCTACAGGCACCTCTTGGCAGGTCAGAACCCCCAGCAAGGAAGTTCAGGGGAGCTGGGGGTGAAGTCTTTGTGTCCCTGAGACTTCAGAACAGGAGGCAAGCTCTTCTTCAAGCCCTTGGAGATCTTCCTCAAGCAGGGGACACAGCAAACAGCAGAGTCCTTTTCCCTTTACTTGGCAGAAAGTAGCCACTGTAGGCCAACCACACACAGCAAACAGCATAGGGGCAGTATTTCTCCTCAGTTTCTCCAGCTCTTCTCCTTGTCAAAAGTTCCTCTTGATTTCCTAGAAGTGATCTAAAGGTTTGGGGTCTGGGCCCCTCTTTTTATAATCCAAAATCCTTTGTTCTCTGTGGCAGAGAAGCTCTTTACCCAGCCAAAACCAGTTCTGTCCTCTCTGATGCAGCTTCCTGGCAGGAGGTGGAGACGACATTGTCTAAGGCAGGCCAGGCCCATTCAGGTGTAAAAGAAATGTCCTCCCCCTACTCTGAATGCAGCCGAGGTCTATTCAGCCCAGCCCTGGCTCACTCTGGAAAGTCAGGACACACCTAACCCCCTCAAGTGGCTGTCTGAACAGAATGCACATCCCCAGCCTCTGCCACTCCAAAGCCAGACAGTCGATACACAACCTAGAAGAGGCACACTGGATGGTTAGGCGAGAAAATACCTACCTTCTAAAAGTGGTATTTTCAAACCCAGAATGTAAAAATCACCCTCACTAAAAGATACATCTTAACATTCTGAGTTCAGGCATATCAAACTTTATTTTCCCATCTTGTTCCCATGGGCAGTAATGCTCATAAGATGTTATGAGCAAACTCCCCATTCTATCCTATGGGGACAGATAGCCTTAAAATAGTGAAAAACAAAATTGGCAGTATTTAACTATCAGGACATGCCACACATATCAGGGCCTGTCCTTCCTTTCACATACACTGCACCCTGCCCATAGGGGTACCGTGTGCCTACCTTAGGGGTGGCTCACATGTAAGAAAAGGGAAGGTTAGGGCCTGCCAAGTGGGTGCACTTGCCAGGTCGACATGGCAGTCTAGTACTAGACTGCACACAGGTACCGCAATGGGAGGCCTGAGACTTTGTGGCAAGGCTGCTTGTGTAGGTAGCACAATCAGCGCTACAAGCCTACTAGCAGCATTTGGTTTACAGGCCCTGGGCACACACAGTGCACTGTACTAGGGACTTAACAGTAAACCGAATGGACCAATCATGGAATCACCAATCCATAACAACAATTTACAGGGAGAGCATAAGCACTTTAGCACTGATCAGCAGTGGTAAAGTGCCCAGAGTCATAAAACCAACAAAAACAGGGTCCAAAACAAGAGGCCAAAAAGCAAAAAGTCTGGGGGTAAACCCGCTGGAGAAGCCAGGTCTAACACCTACCATAAATTAATGTGTCCTTAAGGTGCTCATACAAAACGCCGTTGTTGATGATTAAGTGCCAGTGCTCAGTACCAGAAACCGCTGACTCAAATTAAGCATTGGCAAGCACTACATTTATACCTAAAGCACCTAAGCTTGTGTCTTCAGAGGACAGATTTAGATGCGACTCAGCTGATGGATAACAATATTTTTTTCTCAATGACAAAGGTCTTTCCCTGGGGGTTTTCATCCTGTTAGATTGACCACACGGTGAGGTCAATCTAAGAAATTTTTCATTCTACCTTAGTCTAAGTTAGAGATCTAGTGACAGTCCATTTGTTCCTTGGTATCTACTTACCCGATATGTGAATGGAATATATTTTAGTCATACAAGTGGGTGGTGAATATACACTTTAGCCCACATATATCATTTACGTTCCAGGCCACAGGCTCAATCACAATATTCTACACCAACTTACTCTGGCTGCGCTAGAAGGTTAAATAAGTCATTTCAGTGTAATCAATTTTACCTTGTGTTTATAGGGGAAGATCACATGCTCCTTGTCAATGCTGTGTCAGTGTCACAGTCCTGATGGCAGAAAAACAATCTGAAAAAAGGGGAACCAGTCAACAGATGTCTTTTGCCACATTTCTCTTCCAGGATTGCTAAATTTGTTTGATGTACTATATAAGTACATTTAAATTGAATATGTTATGTGTACTATTTAATATGCTGTTTCTCTTTTATAAGGCGCTTCCTATCATATCACAGTACAACATAGCCACAACTAGACTAGGCCTGAGCGAAACTTGAATTACACCAGCATAATTTGCATTTGGGGCATTTCATGTAAAGGTTAAGTGAAATTCGCAGAATGGCGCCATTATGCCATGTTAAGTAATTATGCCCTGTTTTACTGCAAGCACCTGTGCATGACTCGAAGAGCCAGAAAGTGAACAGTTGCTGCATATGCCACTTGTGTTTTTTGTGCTATTTTTTACTGCCAAATGTGTTCACAATTACATAAATTCCGCAGACACCTGTTGTGAAAGATCCTTCAAAAGAAGACCAGCAGACTGAGCGTGAAATGAAGATCTTTACTTAAAGCACAACCTGGCATCTGACCACCTCAACGACCCAGCTCCAACTGTCAATCGTGGAGTGCCGTCAACCTTACATTCTAGGAACGAGGTGAGGAACGTGATGAACATGAAAACTCCAACTAAGGTAAGAGACCATTAGAAGAGAAAGACAGTGACAGAGAGAAAAGGTAAGTAACATCACAACACATCCTCTCCCTTAGAATAGCAGAAAATAAAACTGGAAAAAATGAACAAAAGAGAAAAGAAAATAGAAGAAGAACTGAGAAACCAAGAAAGAGAAGATCAAGGTAAAAAGTTCAAGATCTAACATAAGCTTGAAGATACACTGGTGGTCTGCGATTCCTAGCAGACCACTCAACATCAGGAGAAAGAGACAAACCAACAGGACCCTCTTCCCTATCTCCTTGGGAAAGAGGAAACAAACCAGAAGAACATGAATCATTCTCATCAACATTATCAGGGATGAACATGGCCCCCGAGCAACCTCCATTGTCTGTAGAACACTTGGAAATAGATCCACCCTTCTGGTACAAAGCTACTCTGTGCAAGTTCCAACGTACACGTCCTTCAATCACAACAAAATACTTTCCCACACTGACAACTCTGCAAGGACCTTTGAACTTAGTGAGACCACCTTTAATCCTACCAGATTTCAGTTTGACCCAATCACCTACAGAAATCTTAGAAGGAAAAATGTCAAATGTATGCTCACCTCCAGAAGATACCCAACCTTTGAGCCAAGATGACACAAGACGAGAGCCAAGAAAACGCCCTCTCATAATCAAAAATGGGGACTTCAGGGTAACACTATGAGAAGTGGTGCAATAAGCCCAAAGCATATCTTGAACAAGACGTCTAGGAGCCAAGCCATTCGCCAAAGCAAGTTGTATAGTGCCTTTGATTAGTCTGTTTGCCCTTTCCACAATTCCATTACCCATTGGATTGTAGAGAGAAGTACAAGAATGCTTAACACCACACTTCTCAAGAAAACAACGCATCTCCCCAGAAGTGAGTTGAGTACCATTGTCAGTTAGTAAAACTTGTGGAATACCTTCAAACAAAAACAAGGTTTCTAATACACCAACAGCAGAATTTGTGGTAACATCTTTCAAAAATTCAACATACAACCATCTCGAGTGTACATCCACAATTACAGCTGCAAACCGCATGTCTAAGGAAAGTTCAGATAGAGGACCAATGAAATCGAGACAAATGGTGTGCCACGGCTGGCCAGGATCAATAATCTGACCCATGAAACTCTGAGAACCAACTTTAAGTCTCTTTTCGCTCTCTTTGCAGAGGGTGCAATTAACTACCCAGTTCCTGATTTGATCATCCATGGCAGGCCACCAGAATTCTTGCTTAATTCTCCTGATGGTCATACCTTGCCCCCAATGGCCTTCATGCGCAAGTTTAAAAATGTGCAACCTGAGAGCAGCCGGGGGCACAAATCTCTTACCCCTCATAACAACATCTTGACCACTCAAAGACAACTCATCCAAAAGTTTCCAATATGGCCTAACAGCTGCAGACACCATGCTTTCTCGAGGTGAACCTTTCTTAATAAGAACAATGACATCTTGCAAAATAGAGTCACTGACCATGGCCTCATACCACTGTATTTTTTAAAATGATCCCAAACTGCATTCACAAACATCAAATACAAAGGCAACAGCTTCCTCACTTTCCAGCTTGTTGACCACATCTTTGTCAACCATTTCCCAATCAAGTGACATACGCGACAAACAATCAGCTTGTAAATTTTTCCAACCATGGATAAATTCAACATCATAAAGATACTCTTGTAACCTTGCAGCAAACCTGGCAAGACGTGCTGACCCCTTTCCTGCACCTCCAGCCGACAAGATTTTCATTAGAGGCTTGTGATCAGTCCTCAACACAAATCTGGATCCCCACAAGTATACTCTGAAATACTCCACACCCCAGGCTGCAGCAAGAGCTTCACGCTCTATTACTGAGTAATTCCTTTCGGCTTGAGTGCGAGTTCGCGAAGCAAATGCAATCGTCCTTTCAGTGCCTCTCTGATGTTGAGACAATACCACACCAATACCAGTAAGACTGGCATCAACTGTGAGAAACGACTTGCAGGAAACACTGAAAGGAGCAAGAATGCCAGCATTACAAACCTGACCTTTTATTTTCGAGAAGGTATCAGATTGTTCACTGCCCCACTCAAATTTACAGCCTTTGCGAAGAAGTTTCCTTAAAGGTTCAGACATATCAGCAAATCCACGAACAAATTTAGCATAATATTTGACAAGCCCCAGGAACGACCTGAGCTGGTCCTTGTCCCTAGGAGCAGGAGCATTTTTTATGGCCTCTAAAAGATTCTTTTTAGGAGAAATCCCCCCACCAGAGATCGAGTACCCCATATAGTCAACCTGATCCGTGAGAAACTGACATTTTTCTTTGTTAACTGTAAGACCCTGCTGCTCAAGCTTCCACAAGACTTGGCTGAGTGTGGCATAATGTTGCTCAATGGTCTTTCCTGAAACCAGTATCTCGTCCTGAAAGTAGACTACACCAGACAAACCCTTAGGCATATTTGACATCATCCTTTGGAAGACACTCGCAGCCGAGGCTAGCCCGAAGGGCATACGAGTGAACTGGAAAATGCCTTCCGTTGTAATAAATGCTGTGAGAGGCTTGGACTCTGGATGCAATTTAATCTGGTGATAAGCACTTCTCAAATCAATCTTGGAGAAGTACTTATCACCTCCCACCGACTGCAATAATTCATTGATGTTAGGAAGAGGGAAAGTGTCTGTGACAATAGCACGATTCAAAGACCTGAGATCAATGCAAAAACGGAGCCGACCATCTGACTTAAGTGTCAAAACTACCGGAGAAATCCAAGAGGAAGCCTCCACTGGTTCAATGACTCTGGATTTTAACAAATCATCTAACAAACCCTTAAGACCCCGCCTCACCGACAAAGGGACTTTCCTGAGTTTATGTTGTACAGGACACGCATTAGGTTTGAGAATGATCTTCTGTTGATACCCCTTGACACAACCAAGTCTGTCGTCAAACACCCGGTGAGCATCTTGAAGTGTATGCTGAACTTGAATGTCATCTTGCACTACCATGATTTGATTGGGGGACCTCGGATTGATGACGATGTGAAGATCGTATTGGTGCATCCAACCCAGTATTGGGGGACCCTCTTTGGCAACATAAATCTTTCCTTGGGTACTGCGTGTGTCAAAAGAAATTTGGCCAAAAATGTAAACGAGAACATCAATGGACTGGCCCTGATACCCAACAGGGTTGATATCTTTGGCACACAAGGAAACACCCTCCCATGTGGTTCGAAACAGAGACTCAGGAATAATGGTAAACATGGAACCAGAGTCTACCATCAATGTAATATCTTTGCCACAAATATTAAACACAGCAGTGGGTCTTTCCAACCTAGGAGACACTTCATTGACTCCAACCATAACTTCATTGCATATTTCTTCCACAACCAAGACCTTATTCGTACCTGGTTTGTAATCATCAGACACTTGTACTACATTTATCTTATTTTTTGACTTATCAGAAGATTCAGTTTGCCTACACATTCTGGAATAATGCCCTTTCCGACCACATCGTCGGCAAGTTTGATCAATAGCAAAACATCTTTTAGAGTTCGCCAAATGGTATTGACTACCACAACGTAGACACTCTCTGTTCTTGGGTTTGGATGTGGCACCAAAAACACTTGGACTCCTAAATTTTTTTAGAAACAGCATTAACATCAACATTGTCATTTTTGTTTTCCACGTCCCCTATTTCTTGTGAAATTTTGTCCTTCTTGCTCAATTTTCTAATACACTTTTGAGATTCTTCCATGACCTTGGCCATGTCAACAGCAACTTTCAATGAGGGGTCTTTGGCAGCCCAGAGCCTTTCCTGTATTTTCCTGTTGCGGCATTGAATGATCAACTGATCAGTTCTTCTGTCATGGTCCCAAAGCAACACTTGAATGACAGTTCACGTAGCCTAGAAACAAATTCATCAATACTTTCTCCTTCAAGTTGAGGCTGAGTATAAAACTTATATCTAACTAAGACCAAATTAACCTCTTTGGAAAATCTTGTTTCAGATCTCTTAATAGCCTCTTTAAATACATCACCCATAGGTTGCCCATTGGGTTCCATCGCCACAGGTAAGTATTTAAAAACACGTTGACCCTTAGTACCCAATGCGCTCAATAACAAAGCTTTCTTTCTTACTGGAGAAAAATTATTACCATCTAAAGCTGTAATATAATTATGAAGCATTTCAATCCAATCCTCCCAAATGATTGGTGGAGCACCTGGTTGGGAAAGAAACATGGGTGGCATAATTACATTTGAAGAATTGGCAGACATGTTCGCAATAGATAGGTAAAACAAGTGAGCAAGATAACCTGTGGAAGGAACGTTAAAATATGGTATTGACAAAAGTAGCAGAGTAATAAACAACAGTTAAAACAGGGTGTGCAGATCACCGTAGGTAGCTGCACTGAATAATGCAAAGCGTGGATAAGTGGACTCGATGAACTATGCAGAGTACTGGAGGATGTTAACGGAGGAGACCACAAGATGTCAAAATTAAAAGTTAGAACTGCAATAAATGTCAACAAGTGCAGTACATTGCATGCGGCGTAAAACCAGAAAAAGTACCGTAAAGACAGGCAGGAAACTTGAGTGAAGTAAAATTTGTAGGCGGATGAGGAGCGTGAAACTGACAAGCCTGGTAATGAAGACCGGTGAAATTAAAGATGGCGGCACGTTACGCCGCGTTAAGTTTGTTGCTCCCAGCATGCAAAGAGCTTCCAGCGTGCATCGTGCGTTCCAGTGATGCAGAGGACTGAAGATGACGTCACTTCGTCTAAGGCTCCAGACAACAACGCTCGCTTCAAACGGTAGCGCAAAGTAGAATCGCCCAATAAATTTGTCAAATACCTCAAAGCGTGGCACACAAACAGAGCAAAACAGTATTGGAGCCGGACACAACCGCAAACATCACCCAGCGACGGCAGGAAACGTGAAGCTCAATAAAGATGAGGAATTACGTCAAAATATCGCCAGATTGTGCTTGGAGAGAGAACAGGTGTCGAAGATCATCGCCAAAATTGTTGTGAAAGATCCTTCAAAAGAAGACTAGCAGACGGAGCGTGAAATGAAGATCTTTACTTAAAGCACAACCTGGCATCCGACCACCTCAACGACCCGGCTGCAACTGTCAATCGTGGAGTGCCGTCAACCTTACATTCTAGGAATGAGGTGAGGAACGTGATGAACATGAAAACTCCAGCTAAGGTAAGAGACCATTAGAAGAGAAAGACAGTGACAGAGAGAAAAGGTAAGTAACATCACAACAACACCTAAAACTGACCTCACATATCCTATTGTTCTAGGTACAGAACCTCATCTTTGGAATGCAAATGCTGCTATAACCATGGTATTGAAAGTGAACTCTACTTTTCCCCTCGCTCTTCTATATTTCTAAAATTGAATGGAAGTGAGTCTTCCTGTCTCTGCGAGGGTCGAGGCCACAGTGTGCAAGATTATTTTGCCATTCTTTTCAACTCTATTTGAAAGTCTGCATTGGTTTCACAATTATATATTTGTTTCTAATGAGCAAGAAACCATATTGTATATTTATTTCCTTGTTTATCATTTTCATTTAAGCATCTTGTGTTATGTTTCATAGGGATGGGAGTAATTTAATTTTTTTCTTGCAATTTAAATTTGCAAATCTTTGTATAGCCCATGACACCATTGCTACGCCACTGAGAGGAATTATGTTTTGTTCCGTAACAGCAGTGTCAAATCACTGAATACAGACTCCTTACGGCTGCCCCTTACCGCAGGCTGTGAATATATTTCGAGAAACCGTTCTGTTCAACACATGCCTCATCACCGCCACGTACACATTGTCATTTCCTGACCGTGTTTGCCCAATCAGGCCAACCAGGAGTACAATGCTGATTCTCACAGGATGGCGTTTATGGCGTCACCATCGCGTCGGCCCCACATGACAGCGCCGCTCGCGTCATAACGTCGATGCGTGCCAACTCCGCTTCTGGAAAAGGAGGGCGCGTTGCTGGGAGGGTACCATTACAAGACAGGAACGGGCATCTTGGGAGCTACCACGTCATTATGGACCGCTACCAAAAGTCTCGTAGATAGTGTACCTCTAAAGTATTACAAATATTTAATTAGTGTTCACGTTTCCTTTCTGTTTAAACTCTGCATTGATATTTATTTCGTAGAAGCATTGTGTCAGGGTCAGCTGTGTTCTCTCATCCTCTTCAGGCGTCATGCCCAGACCCACGCCCATCTCTCTATTATGAAAAGTACTACAGGAAAGATAGTTAAGAACGCATCTATTTTTTTTTAAATTCATTTTATTGCTACAGTGCTTATTATGCAGTTGGTTCAAGAAGGAATTAAAAAGAATCATGTTGAAAGTACAGCAATGTGGGTGATAAGTTACAACCATTACGGACATTGTATAATGCAAACTGGCTCTTTTTCCGCCTGCATCATAGGCTATGAGCCATTCCAAGGAGATCACAGAGTAGGAGCATCTTCACTTCCAACTCTCTTAGTTTCCCCATTTCCCACCGCCCTGAAAATCCGTCCAAGCCCCCTACACTTTCTCCCACTTTTTGGGACATCCTTTACTTTCATAAACCACCTGCTCAGCTCTTTGGCACCAGTCTAGATCGACTTCCCAATCTGCGACGCATGGGGGGCTGAAATGGCCCCAGAAACATTCCTTTTTGCCACCCAAGCTGCTAGCGTCACCCATATCGACTGATATTTTGCCCATTGTCCTCCCCTGATATTAGTAGAATCAGCCACTTTGCATCCAGGAAATAGTTTTCCCTAAGACCTGAGAGATCTTGTCGGTCACCACCTGCTGGTAGGTCTGAATCGCCGGGCATTCCCATAGGATATGAAAGAAGTAACCCTCTTGGCCATTCCCTCCGAGACACAGTGATGTGTTAGCCTGGCCGATTTTATGTAGTTGGGTCCTGGAGTAGTAAGATCCATGAAGGATTTGCAGCTGGACTAGTATAAACCTAGCGAGGTTTACTATTTCATTTGGACTCTGCAATGCCTCAATCCAGTCATCATCTTCAAGGTTTCGTAAGTCTCGGGACTAGACCTTCCTTTTACGATACCAATGGGTTGGAGAATTGTTCACTCGCTTCTTATAATTCAGTGAGATGGCCTTGTTGAGTATAGGCTCTGTATGTAGCCTGTCTTCTACAGGAGAGGCTTCTTGCAACTGTTCACCCTCCAGTATATGGCATCTGAATGCATGGCTGAGCCAGAGATACCTGTATCTTTCGTTCTCTGCCAGTTCAAATTCCTGTCGGAGAACTTCAAACTGTATGAAAGATTGCTCTGTATGGAAGACATCTCCTAAGCGTTCAATGCCAATGATCTCCCATTTAGAGAAACCCTCCAAACTGCCTGCCTCCTTCAGCAGATCACTGTCCATTAGAGGTGTCATATCAGTGCAATTATTTTGCCAGCCCAAGAAACCAGTGGCCTCCCTCCAAACTTGAACTACTGTCTGAGTGTGGGTCGGTAGGACCCGCTCCAGTCACTGGAGTTACAATGCAGTCACCGAGCCCATCTTACCCGTCACTGCTCTGTCCACTCTGTAGGCCGGTTCTTCATGGTCGCTAAAGACCCAATCATTTATCACCACCAACTGTGAAGCCCAGTAGTATTTAAGAGTGTCTGGGACTGCTAGCCTAGTATCATATGCCCCCTCTGGAGTTTGCGAAGAGCAATACTTGGATTATTCCCATTCCATAACAAAAGGTGTATTGTACTTTCTATTTGCCAGAAGAGCTCTGGTGGGATCCTGAAGGGAGTGTTCTGAATTATGTAAACTATGCGTGGGAGAGACATTATTATATATAATGCTGCTCTACCCATCACAGATAGGGGCAACGTTCTCCAATGCTCAACATCCCTGTGGCGTCTATCAATATGCAAGAGAATATTTTTGTTTAGGAGGTCCTGAGAGTTTCAGATTATATGAATCCGCAAGTATTTAAAACTTCCAGTTACCTGCGGTGCTGCACAGCATGCAGGAACTCTCAGGGGGCCACCCAACAATGGAAAATTAGGGATTTGAACCAGTTAATATGGTAACCCAAATGATCCGGGAATATACTGAATATTTGTAAGATTCTTTCAGTTGGGAGAGTTGGCTGTGTGAGATATAGCATAATATCATCTGCGTACAGGGAGATAGACTCCTCCCAATCCCCTCCTGTACTCACTCCTTGTATCAATGGATCTTCTTGACTGACCCAGGAGACACATCTATTTAGGTGAGAGAGGAGTGGACTTGATAATGAGTAGAGCAGCAATTCAACCATCTCTATCTTGTGACATCCTAGCTCAGCTTCCTCGTGCCCCACTCCCATTGCAATATTCACAAGTGAGTTGGTGGGGAGGAGGGGGGTGGAGTGGTCAACTGCACTCAATAGTGGCTGGTATCAAAGGTATGTCAATGCATAGCAGTAAATTACCTTATCCCTGTCACCCATGCCCTGAAACCCACCACCATTGGGGAGTGAAAGTGTGACAGAGCCTTGTGTTCCTGGAATAGCAAGCTGCCTGCCTGCTAGCGACAGATTTGTTTCTGCCCAAATGAAGGTGAAGACTTAAGGCCACATGTAATAAGGTTTTTTCCGGTAGCAAATGCCCCCATTAGCAGAATCAGGCCTTTTGCAACCAGAAAAAAGCATTTTCCTATGTACCAAAACCATTTTGCGATTTGGTAACCTATTACCGAATTGTAATATGGGTTAGTGATTTAGTATTAGGAAGGGACATGTTAACGGCGTCCCTGCCTAAGAGCGACTCGCAGTGCTATGTATGAGTATTTTGTGACCAAAATGCTGTCACAAAACCTTCACATTTTATTGCCTACTTTTTTAAATGCATCTCTTTTTCCTTTAAGGAAAACTGGCTGCATTTGAAAAAAAAACGTTACTTTATTTAAAAGAAAACACAGACATGGTGGCTTGCTGTCCCCAGCAGGCCACCATCCCAGTGTTTTTAGCGATTCCCAATGGGTCACAAGTTGCAACCCACCTCGTGTATAATAATGAGGTAGGTCAGTTGCGACCCTATTAGTACATAGGTGTTTGCGATTTCTTAATAGCGAATCGCAAAAATTTGCTATTAGTTAATCGCAAATTGAAACCTACTTACATGTGGCCCAAAGTTAATTTCGCTAATAAGGTTACAGATCTCATCAACTGCACTGGCACCAGAAAAGTCTGCATTTTTTACGGGTAGCCTTGCAGCGATTTGTAGGTTGGCCGCAAAGATCAGTGGAAAAATAAAAAAAAATTGCCAATTGGTTATTGAAAAAGTGGGTTTACAACTGGTGCAAAATTGTATATCATCATTGCAGGAAATTATGGCATCTGTGTACAAATCCCAACATGGTGATGAGAGGATCTAAAGGATCCTCCCAAGTACATGTTAAAAAGAAGCATACACAGGAAGCTGCTAAAAAAATATTTAGCAACTATTACAGAATTTTTGAAATTGAACGCCTCAAAAACAACGGAGCACAACCAACATAATTAATAAAAGATACAGTTAAAACGGCTTACGGAAATTAAACTGACAAGAGCGTGTGGGCAACCTGCAGGTAAGCAAAACGAGTTTACTGGCGAGGAGGGAACCCGATGATGCAGCAAGCCACCCATGGAGAGGTTCATGGCATTTTTTGCAGGAACATTCAGGTGAGAAGTCCAAGTGCACAGGGCAGGACCTCTGTACAACAGGGCAGGACCTCTGTACATTTTGTGCTTTGTGGCTCTGTGAATGCTACATCAAACCAATAGACAATACCTAAACAAACCTACATATCAGCCCATAAAGTTCAGCTTCGCAATTATACACCTTATTTCGCATTTCCTTTTTGGCTGCTCAAAAGCCTAAAAACATTTTCAAAAAATCGATATTTGTAATACTTTGGGGCATATTAGCAAGGGCACTATCGCTGCTTTAGCGGCACTTTTTGCCGCTAAAGCGGCGATATTTATATCGCCCTATCAGCAAACTGTCTCTAACAGCAGTTAGCGACAGTTTGCGGGCATTAGCGCCCGTTTTTACCGCTTTGCATGTCAGCGATATTTATCGCTAATGACATGCAAAGTGGGCGTTCCCGACGAACAAACCTGGGAAACACTCGCTAACAGGCCTATCGCCTATTAGCAAGGTGGCCATAGCCCCAGTTAGCGACGTGAAAATTCGCGCTAACCGGGGTCATCGCCATTTATTTAACACCTGCAATTAGCAGGTGTTAGCCATACCTAACATGGGGGGGTGGATTATGTTGATACGACCACAGGGTCGTATCAGCAAGGTGTTCTCCCTTCTCCATGCAACATCGCTGGTTTTTCAGCGATGTTGGCCCATTTCCCCCGCTATCGCTGGAATATTCATCGCCATAGCGCTAATCGTTGCTAATACAGCGTTAGCGTGGCGATATATTCCAGCGATAGCCAGCGATAAAAAAATCACGCTAAGCAGGGTTAGCGATGATTATCGCCTCTTCTTGCTAATATGCCCCTTTATTTTATAGATGTCAACATTTGCGGTAAAAAATAAAATACATTTCAATCTAAAAATGCATTCGAATTTGTAATGTGAACTAGATTAAACAATTCACTTTATCCTTCTATTTCCAGATTACCCCTTTAAGTTTAGCACCCTATTTCTGAGCACGTGTATGGCTATGCAAGCATAAAATGTATGCAAAAATAACTCCCAGAACATATGACTCACAAGGGTTGGCACAGTGGCCTGCCTATTTGATTTTTTATCTTTAACCACCAATATCAATTTGTGACCTAATCCTTTTACACTTTGCCTTTTTGAAATTTAATTTATTTAAGGTGCCACAAAGCTTCAACAGACTTGGCAAGGACTGCTAAGGGATCGAGAAAAATGTTTACTAAACACAGCGAGTAAATGTGGGCTCCTCTACGTAAGCTGCTAAATTAAGTAAATCCCCAATAATTGTGTTTTTCTAAAAGATGGCTGAGTATGCAAGAGAACAAGGCAATAAGGAAAGCGATTTATTTCCTTCACTTCAGCTATATATCCATTCACCCATTATTCATTAAAATGTAATGATTAGAGAAAATGACATCACATTGACAACTTGTCCCACTAAAGGCCTTCCACAGATTTTCCATTTGCTTCTATGGTCTAGGATTATGCCAATCAGTGGAAACTACATCACGTAATAAAATATGACTGGTTACTGCCACCCCCTTCCTAACCTCTTAGTTCAAGGTAGAAAAAGCAGTGCCAGGGGCATCAAATTGACATCCGTGGTAACATCTACATATTCTCGCAGGGACCATAATCATCTGCTCTGTATAATTTCAAATTGCATACCTACCAGCCAGCAGTGAATTCCACGTGGGCATCAAAGAAGCCAGTAACCTCTCCTGAAGCGGCTTTCCAACCCACAATCCGGGCTCGGATTAGGCCCTCTCGTTTCTGGTTGCGGACCACCTTCACGAGCCCGGGGTATCGTTTCTGAACATACTCCTCCAAGGGTGCCTTCAGTTCCTCTAAAGGATGGAACAAGAGAGCATACATTTAGAAAACAAAAAGAAATGGTAAGGGCTACTTTTAATGTGCACAAGGACCCAGTAAATTATTTATTAATGTATTTATATATTTGAGGTTATATGCAGCATGGAGCAGGTCCTTCAGGATATATGACACTTGACAATGAACATTAAGGTATTCATTTGCAGAGTGTTTTATATAATTTCATTTCAAATAGCTTTATTCGACAAATTAAGTCATAAAAGCATATAGGAACTATCCATCATAAAAATGCATAACCTAAAAAGATTATTTTTAAAATATATACAATGTTATAAAAAACAATATATTAAAACCAACTTTAAAACATGTAACATGTACATTTTATAATACATTAGAAGGACCTTCCCTTCAAGAGTATTTATGATTACAAAACTTGCGGGTCAGCTCTTGGTATAGCTCTCTTATACATGTCATAGGTAATTTGATCTTAAAGCCCACGACCACCCTAGATATTTCGCCATTGCTATGACAATAGGTGCTGTTGTATCCGAGCGCAATATTCTTTCAGCCTCCTGCGCCCTTCTTGTGCCTATGAGCTTACAAATTGGCCGTAACCAAACACGACGTGGTATTTTGTATCCAACACAAACAAAAAGTAAATGTGTCAAAGACTCAACACTATCTTTGCAAAAAGGACAAGTGTTATCACTAGATACTTTCCATCCTGCAGTAAAAGCTCTCAAAGGCAGGGAGCCTACCCTAAACTGGAAATACAATTTCCGGTCCAATGGCTTTGTAATGAGGTCCCAATAAGACTCCATCCTCAGGGTGGCTTTGAATTCCAAAAAAGAACCAGTCAAAGTGGAAGAATCACTAGATCTAAAAACATTGAGATAAACCCATTCCCAATACAACTCCTTCATACATTGTTTCGAAGGGAAGGCAGAATTTTCCGGATCATTCCACAACTGGATCATGCCAATATTAAATAAGATATCTCTAACTGTCCGTAGCCACTTTATAGAGTGAAAGGTGTCGGCTCTAATTATATCTAAAAACCCTGCTGCATAACCTGCAAGTTCGGGTACACTCCATACTCTACGCCAATACAATAAAAGACGCAATTTCGCTAGGGCTGCAATCGGTTTTCTCCCCAAATCTAGCAATAATGGGCACATTGGGGTGCTTTGGGGTAGTCTAATAATATTCCTAAAGAATCTATTTTCAGAGGATGTAAGCACCACCAGATTTTCACAGCCCCACAACTTCGAACCATAGAGGGCTGAGCTAATAACTTTTGTGTTATAAATCTCCAGGGCAGGACTTATGGGTTTTGTATATGAGGTATTGTATTCGAGTTGAACCGCCCCCGCAAGTTGTCTATGCTTAAGGGATGCCAATTCTATCTGATGATTCCATTTCAGATTATTTTGGAAGTTGACCCCCAAATAAGTGAACTCTTTTACATATTCTAGCAGTCTATTATTCATAGCAATTCCGCCCTTCAGTGCCTTTTGTGTATTAAATGCCATCAATCTTGTTTTCGAAACATTAACCTCTAACCCAAGCAATGAGCAGAACTCCTCAAATATTTTGAGGGCCTTTCGCAGTCCGCTAGGGGTCTTGAAGATAATTAAAGTGTCGTCCGCAAACAACAGTATGGGGATTTTTACTCCAGCTAGACTTGGGGCATCTGTAGGGGTAGAGCTCATACTACTCACTATTCCATTAATATATAATGAGAATAGTGTCGGGGCCATCACACATCCTTGTCTAACTCCTCTTTCCACAGGGAACGACTCAGTCACTTCGTCTTGATTCCCCCATCTTATCTTGGCACTATTCTCATCATGCAGCCTAATAATAAGTAACAAAACCTCATGTGGCATCCCTAACTCATGTAGCACCTTCCAGAGTTTTGCTCGGGGAACTAGATCGAATGCCGACTTGAGATCAACAAATGCGGCGTATAATCTACCCTTGCCCAAAGTAACAGTTTTCCAGTAAAGCAAAACAAACCTAAACACCTGATCAATGGTGCTGGTTGATGCCCTAAACCCTGCTTGAAGGGGAGATAAAACATTGAACTCATCGACCCAGGTCTGTACTTTATTCAATACCAATCTCCCCGTAACCTTTTGCATACAGTCAATCAGACTGATTGGCCTGTAATTCCCGGGGCATGACCTATCCCCTTTCTTATAGACTGGTATAATTATTGCTCCTCTCCAGGATTCTGGTATTGGCGCCCCCTGAGCGATAGCATTTGTCAACAAGAGGATGTAACGATTCCACTTGTCTCTATCATAAAGGAAAACGTCCCCCGGTATGCCATCTGGCCCTGGTGCTTTTCCAACTGAGATTGCCCTAAGTGCAATATCAACCTCTTCCTCACAAAAGACTGGGCCTTGATATGGTGTAATGGTGAAGCCACCTTCATCATAGACTATTTCTGAGGCATACTGGGGTCTAAAGTGGGACACCGAGTCCTTTTGGGAAACATGATTCAGGGGCTGCTGAGCCTCCCCTCCCCTCCCCCATTTGTAAACATTCCAAAATACCTTAGAATTTTTTGAGGCGCAGGCCACCTTTAGCTCAAGCCATCTTTTGTCATCCCAACTTTTCTTCGCTGAAGCCTGAGTTCCTTTATAAACACTTCTTGCCTTACGTACTACTTTAGGGTCTCCTACCTTAATGGCTTCCCTAACGCAAGCCGAGCTTCTCTGCACTCTTTGTAGAACCAGCGCTCACCTTTCTGTCTAAAGACCTTTTTTGTCTCCCTGCTTAAAGAAATAGGTGCGCAAATCAGCAAAAAAAGGTTATGAGTACTTGTTATTTCGTCTAGTCCATTAGAACTTTTCACCTTCCTTTCAAGTTCGGTGGTAGCACTATCCACTCCCTTCTTTATGCAATCTAGTAATTCTGGTGTTTCGATAATTTGAGCCCATTTGAGACGTCGCATATCGTTTGAACAACTAACTTCATTTGCCACACTACTATCAGTAGATCCTATTTGTGTCTTAGGCCCCCACGGGTGAGTAGTTATGCACAGCGGGTTATGGTCACTTTCCTCCCTATCAATAACTACCATATCATTTAAAAGATGCCATAGATCCAAACTCAACAATACATAGTCAATTCTACTGGAGCTAAATCCATTATTAAAAGTCTTGGCCCCAAACCTATCGGAGTGCGTACGCCCATTGACCGCCCTCAAACCCCTTTCCATACAGATAGTATTGATTTGAATGACCACATCAGTCCACTTTCTTATAGGATCCAGTTCCAGCTTCGGGATGCCCCAGAAAATATCTGCATCATCTAGGTGGTTACCTCCCTCCTGAACTAGAGGCTCGAAATGTCTTATTAAAGTCCCCAGCAATAATAGCTTTAGTAATTTCCTGGTAAGAATCTAGGTGAGCATCTAGAACATCCAGGACTCCCGATTTCTTGCCTCTTGTGCCCCGCACATAGATGTTATAGATATCTATTATTTGACCTGCGCTTAAAATCAGCCTAACTACCTGGATGTCTTTACTTTGGATTTGGATTTCCTTTATAGTTAACTGAAGATTTTGTCGCACCCAAATGGTCAAACCCCCAGATGGCCTCCCTTTTTCTCCCCTGCAGGCTGGTATGTGATAGTTTAAATACCCTTCACAATACAGTGGATTCTCTGCCCAGGTCTCTTGGAAAAGGCAGATATCATATTTTCTAATGAATGCATGCCATTCTGGAGAGACCATCTTTTTACTCAATCCTGCAATGTTCCATGACAGGATAGAATTCTTATATGGTGAAGTATTCCAAGTCAAAGCCCCATCTATAGAGGGATGGGACAAATGACCCTCCATCGAACTACTGTCTGCCTGAGCTAGGCTGGCTAAGCCTAGGATGGAAGTCTGTGTTATTTCCACTGATGAGACCTTAGGGTGCACAGAACTACCATTCTCATACACTTCGTTTACTAGCAATCTTCGAGCTTTATTAAGCGGAGTAGATTGGGCCAATTCTGTCACCTGGTCTTGCGGGCACACAGGGTTCTTCCTTATGGTAGAATTCAGGATTATACGGTCTTGTTTTCTTAATGCTGAACCCTTAGTGAGTCAATCATTACTATCCAACGCAGAGCTCCCTTGCAAACTGGTAGGCCTTTCTTTTGCCAAACAGTTGCTGTGATCATTCGGATGGAAGCGTCTAAATTGGATAGCTGAGTGGCCTGGTGATGTGGTGCGAAACTCAAGTGTAAAAAGATTTTCTACTAGATCTACACTTTTCATTAAAAGTTCGATACAATCAAAGGGATGGGTAGGTGAGGATAGCCTACGTGCTGAAACTATGTCATCCCTAATTACAGATCGGCAACCCCTAACATGCCTCATCCAGTGAATAGCCTTATTGATTACCGACTCCCTGTTCTCTATGCCTCTTCGTGCGTCATATTTTGGTACGTTGGTCATTAAGATTCTATTAGGGTTGGAAGTAGGATATGTGTTGGGTATATTCTTTACCACAGCACCATGCTGAAGTGAACTAGGCTGATTGTCCTTCTGCTGCTGTTCCACTAATCCAGGAGGGTTTCTAGTAGGTAATACAAGTACCCTCCTGTCGCCCAACCTCCTAGTACCAATGCAGTTACTTGAGACGGTATTCGGTAAATTTTTAGGCATCAGCTGAGGTCGTGAGTTTCGACTGGCTTTATCTAGCTGGGGAGAAGGCCTACGTGTCAATGCTGGTCAAGTGCCTATTTCCCTCGCTGGAGTAACTCCTTGCTGGCGCGCTGTATGGCAGTTATTGTTTACATTCCCTATCCTACTTTGGGTTAAGTCTAGCACCAGCGATTTAACCAGTAGAGTTAATTCCTCTACCGTACCTCTCATAGACCTCACTTCCGTTTTTAATGACATTACCAATTCCGTTAAATTCTGTCGACTAATGTCTAAGTCTGTGTCTACATCCTGCCTTTGATTCGTTTCGGCCACAAAGACCCAATCTGGCATTAGCCTTTCACCCTCATCACAAACTGGGTTTTCTAACGTTAGTAATGGCTGAAATCTATTTGAACAGAGGACTTGGGGGTCTTCGTAACAAGTATCTGACGGAAGTATCACTGGACTGGCACTAAAATCTAATACCCTCTCCTCCTCTATTGCTTTATCAATACAGTTTACTAGGGCCTTAGTACTGTTTTGTTTAAGAAACATATCCGGTATTGACAAGTTAGAAGGGGGGCATTGCTTAGATGTGTTTTTCTTACTAGCTACTGGTTTCTCCGAGGCAGGTTCTAAAATGACCTCGCATTCATTAATTAGACTATCGATGCGATCCATCACACAGTTACTACCCGATGATTTTATTGCCTTTTTCGCCCTTTTGCCCTTATTGCCCCGGCCAGGTTTCGCTCCCCCTGCCTCCCCGCCCTCTCCGCACTCTTCCAGCTGTTTCCTTTTCCCCATCAGATTGCCTTAGCTACCCTGGTAACTGTATCCCACAAATAGAAACCAAAGCGTAATAATATTAGGAAGTGTAGATTGAAAAATACCAAAACTATTTGCTTTTGTAGGTCCAAGGGTTCATCAGAGCAAAAAATAAAAAATAAAAAAGAGTACAGTACCTTAGGACACCCCTTAAGTCAGTTCTACTCCCTAGAGTCAGTTGTCAAAGGGGTGGCCCTGTCCTGTCTCTTCCTAGCGCTGGCGGGCGCAGGACGGGCCCGCCCTTGACCCGGGCTTTGCCCGGACGCGGCCCGCGCGCGTCCCGCGCCACGGGAGGCGAGCCGCGCTGATAAGGACACTACCGGCCCCTCCCTCTCAGCTGACCGATGGACGTCTGTGGCGGGAAAACACACGCTGCACTCTGGGACTTGAAGTCCCACCAGAGTGTGGAAAATGCAGCAGTGCACTCGCGGTGGCCTTGAAAGTAACTGGCCAGGTTCAGGAAGGCACAAAGGGCTCGAGATGACACAGCCTCGGCTGGGAGGTCCAGGGACAATGGATTTGCCCGCAGTTTTCCTCAAGCGAGTGTTTTATATTTAATTTATACACCTAATAACAACTTGTTTTGTAGAGCGCTTGATACTGTGATTTTTCCATTTTTAAGCACTGTCCCCAATTTAATGGTACTCAAGCGCTCCTGGGTCTGACTGAGAGATGACATTTAGAAAAGAGCAAATAATACTAATTTTAATATTCACATTTATTCCTGCAAGTTGTTCCACAGTAATGCAATTCTGCATAAAGAATTACTCCGGAACATCTATAAATGTCATACATTTGCTTATAAGACATTAACAACGAATGCCTTTACCACACATGCCTTTAACGCGTATCCTTTAACACGCAATGCATTTACCACACATTGCCTTTACCGTGAAGATCTTTACCACACATATGCCTTTACCACAAATGCTTTTACAATGAAATGTTAAGTATATATCAGGTAAGGGACATCCCTTATTCCGACTTGCTGATGTAGGGAGCGCAAGGTAAGTGGTTTTATTTATTTATTTATTTTATTTTCCCTATCCCGTCGTATGTCGACTTCCTCCTACCCCGCCCCGCCGCTCTTACCTGTACCTGGTGTGTGTGTGTGTGTGTGTGTGTGTGTGTGTATGTATATGTATATATGTATATATGTATATATATATATATATATAGGAGAGGATGTGGCCTAATGGCTAGAGTGGTTGACCTCGAAGCTGGGGAACCGGGTTCGAGACTCGGCAGGGACACTCAACATCCTGTGATTCTGGGCAAATCACTTCATCTCCCCATGTGTCCGTCTGTAATGCAACTGGTGCTCTTGTAAAGTGATCTGATACCTTCAGATCAAGTTTGCACTATATTAAACTAAAAAAAAAAGAATACATATATATATATATACATATACAAAAAAAGAGTTGCCTCTAGGTGAGATGCACTCCCAGGTGGAAATTACGCCAAAGCAAGGGCACACGCCATGAACAAAGTCCCTTTCTGGTTTACCTGCCAGACGCGTTTCGGGCCAACGCCCTCTTCAGTGGCAGACCATGTGACGTGCCGGCATGCGGCAACCACCAGTAAATCCCCATAATAATAACGCTCAGGTGAACCACCTGAAGCAATGCTTCCTGGGACTGGTGGTTCAGTAAAACCCAAGTGGGTCGCCGCCGGCACTCACATTCAAAAAGGTCTTAAAAAGGATTGCCGATGTTCGCGCCGGCACCCCTGCATATAACAGGCACTTCCTGTTCCACAGTTAGCTGCCCCAATAAAGCAGCCGAGGACCCGCAAGTGTTTCGCGGTGGTGCAATCCCGCGACCAGGCAGGCCGCTGTACAAAATACAAAAAAGAGTTGCCTCTAGGTGGGATGCACTCCCAGGTGGAAATTACGCCAAAGCAAGGGCACACGCCATGAACAAAGTGCCTTTCTGGTTTACCTGCCAGACGCGTTTCGGGCCAACGCCCTCTTCAGTGGCAGACCATGTGACGTGCCGGCATGCGGCAACCACCAGTAAATCCCCATAATAATAACGCTCAGGTGAACCACCTGAAGCAATGCTTCCTGGGACTGGTGGTTCAGTAAAACCCAAGTGGGTCGCCGCCGGCACTCACATTCAAAAAGGTCTTAAAACGGATTGCCGATGTTCGTGCCGGCACCCCTGCATATAACAGGCACCTCCTGTTCCACAGTTAGCTGCCCCAATAAAGCAGCCGCGGACCCGCAAGTGTTTCGCGGTGGTGCAATCCCGCGACCAGGCAGGCCGCTGTACAAAATACAAAAAAAGAGTTGCCTCTAGGTGGGATGCACTCCCAGGTGGAAATTACGCCAAAGCAAGGGCACACGCCATGAACAAAGTCCCTTTCTGGTTTACCTGCCAGACGCGTTTCGGGCCAACGCCCTCTTCAGTGGCAGACCATGTGACGTGCCGGCATGCGGCAACCACCAGTAAATCCCCATAATAATAACGCTCAGGTGAACCACCTGAAGCAATGCTTCCTGGGACTGGTGGTTCAGTAAAACCCAAGTGGGTCGCCGCCGGCACTCACATTCAAAAAGGTCTTAAAAAGGATTGCCGATGTTCGCGCCGGCACCCCTGCATATAACAGGCACCTCCTGTTCCACAGTTAGCTGCCCCAATAAAGCAGCCGCGGACCCGCAAGTGTTTCACGGTGGTGCAATCCCGCGACCAGGCAGGCCGCTGTACAAAATACAAAAAAAGAGTTGCCTCTAGGTGGGATGCACTCCCAGGTGGAATTTACGCCAAAGCAAGGGCACGTACGCTGGAACTAATCTTGCTTGAACTGGCAGAAATGCGTGACTTTTTGGTTTTAAACAGAGACAGTAATGTGATGCCGTTTTACAGTTTAAGGACATGTGATAAATCCAGTCCAGGCTTTGCACGCAATAGAAAAATGCATGATGGGATACTTTAAGTAAAAACGAACTGATGGACACAGTCAGTAAATAACTAAGAAGCAGGGGCACTTGCAGGATATTACTCTGGTGTAATTTACTCTAAGCAACTAAGGTTATGCAAGCTCGTTTTTTATCTATAGTTGTTACTTTCCCACATACGAGTGCAGACCCAATCATTGTGTAAGGAAGTGCATCCTCTATTTTTATTCTTACTAGAGCTTTAAAAGAAGCACCAATATGGCGCATAACAGGTCGAAGAAGGCAGAGTGACTGCCGAAACGCGTCCCTGTAATGTTTGTGTGTCTAATGTAACGGAGGCAATAAACAGGAGAAACCCCATGAACACGAGTGCTGGATCTTCAATCATATGAAGGTTGGGGAACATTTGTTATATATATATATATATACACAGTTGTGCACTTACTTGATATATACTTACCATTTCGCTGTAAAGCCATGCTAGGTAAAGGCATATGCATGGTAAAGACCTGCGCGGTAAAGGCGATGTGTGGTAAATGTACTGTGTGGTAAAGGATGCAAGGTAAAGGCATTACGTGATAATTGCCATGTTGTACAGACTGTTTCCCCATAGATTTACTTTAGTACTTCTGGGGTTCTTTGCGAATCCATCAGAAGCTAGAAGTTTATTCAAAATGTGGGAATATTTCCATTAAAGAATTATTTCAACTTTCCTAACTGCCGATTTTTCAACTGAGCTCAGAGAAAAAAGGTATATTTAATGGTAAAAAATGCATTTGCAAATCTATTTGCAACCTTAAATTAAACTGTGTGAACGGTAGTCCACCTTTGTGATACAAAAAAAACACAGGTTTCATGGGAATGTGTGCATGGAATATCGAGACTAGAATGTGACTTCATACACAAATCAAGGGTTAACAAGATCCACATGTTAGTTATAAATTAAAAATGAAACATGGTGGAAAGTTGTAAGGGGTGTTGTTGAGCCAATTAAACATTTCTAATTCATCCTGATAGTTGAGACTAATAATGTAGATATAGCCACCAGGAATCATGGGCTGGCAATGTTGAAGGTTGAGTGGGTACTAATGTGAATGCATGACCACAATTGTTCACCCATCTTGCAGAGCGTGCTTGGCTCAGGATTGCTAGTCAGTCCATTAATTATATATGAAGACGAATGTTTGTGCATGCAACTGCTGGAGAATACAGGAAGACTTCCAGGGGCAAGAAAGTTCTGATATAGTCTAATATCCCACTGCCGAGGTCTATGCTGGTTGTTAAAGGCCCTGAACCTCAGTTATACCTAAAACAAGGGAGAGAGCATTTAACAACTGGTATAGCCCAAGGCAGAAGGGTTATAAGGCTGTTAGAACATTCCACCCACTGAGGGTAGAATGTTTCAAATTAAAAACCGTGAAACAAAAAGACAAACATTGGAATGTTGGAGGTACCAGCTTATACCAGCCATTATAAGCCGCAGCTACTCCATTGTTCTAATAAATATTGAAACACAACAAGAGTTCATGAGCCTGATTGACAAATTGGCAGATACGTTTTAACAAAGAATTGATAGTGATTATTATAACGAGAGTTAGTTGAACTGAAAAGACCCTAACTGCGATTACGTGCAGAGAAACTGATTGTAAGAGTGCAACTAGGTTGTGCTTGTAGTCACTGTATCTAGTTTCCCTGTAGAGTAACAGGGCCAGTCAATGCTGGCTGCTAGAGCTGGAAAAGGTTGATGGAAGGGAGACATGAAGCCCAATTATCTTTAAAAAGGTACGCTGGCTGCAAACAGGTGAAATGCACCCTATTATATTGAATGCGCTGCCTCAGGGCAGCGCATTCAATAGAAATATGGAGCAGCTGTTTAAAAGATGCTCCATATTTCTCTGTGCAGGCGGCAATCCACCTGCACTTTTTAAGAGGGAGTAGAGATCCCCTTGCAGACGGGTGCAGTGAGTGACTGCAAACACCTCGGTTGAGTCCGCGGGGGTGGCATCGTTCCTACCCCGTGAAAATCTTTGATGACCTACAGCTTGGATAAGTCAAAAAACATAATGTGTTTATTTTGGCTTCAGTACCCTTAAGGGACATTTTTCGTGTTTTGCAGTTTTTGGAGAAAAAAGTCCCTTACTCTCCCCATCGGGATTGACCATTCCTAATATGCCTACTTCTTTACGACATAAAAGCATGAGACGGTGATCCACCATATCACAAGTCGCAGAGAGGTCCATGAGGACCTTAGCGGCTGGGTCCTTATTATGCAATGGCAGACACTGAATTTTCAATTGCCCAGATGTTTACGGTTTCCAAATATGAGGCCAACTGAGTAGCTGCTTTTCTTTCTGCAATCGGAGCCAAGTAAGGCACAACGTGAAAGGACAGTAATTGTTGACTGCGGTGCTATGTGGATGTTCCTTCTTTCACAAAGATAGTCCTATGCCCTGCTTCCAGGCAGCCAGAACCATGTCTGTTTTTCTGTGATGATGGGGAGAAGGTCAACCTTCTGAGGGGTAGAATGCTGTAATTGTCAGACGTCTATGATTTGAGATTGCTTGATGTTGAATTAGATATTTTGTATTTTAGAGATAAAGGGTGAAAACAAACTGAAGAAAACCAACCACTTATCTAAATGTAGCTATCAAAACCAAAAAAAAAAAAAATGTAAGTCCGTTTTTATATAGCGCAGCTACTCACCCTTACGGGTCTCAAGGCACTGGGGGCCGTCGTGGAAATTAAGTGAGCTATTGCCCAGAGTCACATGGTGCTGAGCTGAGCTGAGCTGCCGCCGGAGCCGGGGATCGAACCGTGAACCCTGTGCTCCGAAGTCAGCTGCCCTGGCCGCTGCACCACACCTCACCACAACCATACCCCATCTGTAAGAATCCTACCCTGTCAAGGCCACCTAGGCTATCACGGACATATAAAAATACCAAGTCGTCACAACTGTACTGAAACCCTTTTGGAGGCTCATTGGAATAGACAGTGTATACCTAATACAGCCAGAAAGTAGCATCTCAAGCCACATGACCTTTTACAGCAACCAAAGAGGAAGCTCTTAAAGAGAGGGGGTGAATGAGTGGCATTTCCTTCTAGTCACCTCCTGAATACGTCCTTACATTGAAGTTATCATCCTCCCAAGGCTTAAGAAGTTCTCGTATAACGCTTTCTGACTTTACATCCATTGAGCTGTACCTGTGACCTCGCTCTCCTCTTCTCTACTTCACACAATAAAAAGAGACCAATAGGTACAAAATGTCTTCTGATGTTACTTGATAAGATGCGCCATCTCCTGGTGGTAGGCAGCTGCTTCTTCAGATTATTGTATCGTCCTCCTCTGAACATTGCTCTGTTGCTTTGTAGCTTGGTTCACTTTTATATATAGCACATCAATACCTATTTACACAGCCTCCAAGTTAAATGTACACTCTGAATTACATTTTATAGCCTGCATTAGTCTTCACATCTTCTCATTGCACACTAGCCTCTTTGCTGTGCACTGAGGTGATTCACTTCAGACAACACACCTGCATCAACCATCGAGTGAACTTCCACCATCCCTCTAGAAACCTGGGCTCCTCTTCACTCGCCCTCGCACACACACCCCGCATCTGTCACAGCCGCAGTGGTGGCCGCTCCTTCTCCTACATCACAGCCAAGACCTGGAACGACCTTCCCCTCCAGCTCCGTACAGCCCCCTCGCTGGCAGACTTCAGAAAGAGACTCAAGACCTGGCTCTTCGACAGATGCACAGCGCCCAGATACCCCTTGAGCTTCACAAATGCTGATTGATTTTTAGATTAGAAAGCGTGCAGGACCACGATGAAAGGTCCAAAGTAGTAGAATTTACTATCACCAAAGAATGGCAAGAGCTGCCTCTGTTGCACCGCTATAATCTCAGCAATGGATTGAAAGTTCAATAACAAAATGTCAACAGTGAATACAGACATATTGTTTTCATCAGCCTCAAACATGTTGTCATCTCTCTGGAGAGGAAGATCCTTGTAAATGAAGAAAGACAGCAAATGAAGGAAGAGTCCTGCAACAAAATATAAAAAGAGCCATTTTTGTTGTTTCCCTTTTAGTTTGATTTCTTGTTTTCATTTATTTATGCTGTCAGACCTGCTCGCTACCCAGCTGTGAGCGCTTAATAAAATGCCAGTGAAACAGGATATATGGGAGAAGGCAGGAGCAATGTGAGCAGGTACAATCGAGCAGAGGAGTAGGCCCAGCAGGCCTAGGGCCAGCAAAAGCCTCCAAAGCCAAGTGACTACAGAGACATTGATAAAGTGCGCTAATGGTGATGCCAGAGCGAGCTCTCCCAGTGCTCCTCCACGCGCCTGCCCAGGGTCAAACACAGGAAATGAAATCATGCCCACTTGATGGAGGCTCTGCTGTATTTCGCTTCAGGCGCCCCAAAGCAGCCACGAAGATGCATGTGTGTGCCTTATCACATCCTAAGTAAATAATTAAAGACATTTATAAAGCATTCTCTGAGAAAAGTGTCTGCCTTTGTGAATGCAAGCCCAAGGTATGAAGGCTTAAAAATGACACTCAGATTTCGCATTACCGATTACACTGATTACAATGTAAACACCTGTGAGTTCAAGGGGCGCAAAGGGGGTGCATGTACTCTTTCTGCCTACGTGCATACATAAGCGGTAATTTTTGTAACCTGTCATGAGTGGCATGGGTGACTTGGGTGAGCCCTTATGCAAGCAAGGAAAGTGGGTTCTTATTGGCATCGTTAGGTAGCAAATGCAGTCATCAGGGTTCATTGGGGGCTCAAATCTCTGGGTTCTGGTGCCGTTGCACACACTCAGAATCGCTAGCTATGCCCCTGGCTTGGATGTAGTGGCGGCGGCCACAAAACTCCATTGGGGGACAGGAGGGATAAGCGAGATATAATTTTTTTTAAAACGTACCTGTCCAGCACGGGTCCCCCCCCCCCACGCAATCCAGACGCTGCTCTCATACCCAGGTTTGGTCTCAGCGGCCTCGCTTGCCACAAAGACAGTGCCTTAGTGCCGGTGGCGTTTCTCCAACCCAGCTTTGCAACACAGCTGGGTTGAACAAACCTAAGTGCGCATGTCTGTTTGGCCGGCCTAAGAGGGCCAGCTAAACTGACATGCGCACTTTACAGTATACACTACCATCTCCTCCCTGCCATGCCCGACCTCGCCCCGCCCAACACTCCTTGGCTCAGTCAGTCAGCAGAAAAAAAATGATAATATTGTTATAGTATCATTTACATTTCTGCTGACTGACTCAGTGGAGCGATGCTCCTCTGCCATTATGGAAGAGCCGCCCCTGCGTGGATGACCTTCCAGAACACTGAATAGTGATAGTAATAATTTTCTTAAACAATGCTGTCATATAATATATTTTAAATGCGGTAACGAATTAATGTATTGAATCCAGACTGCATGCAGTCACGCAGGACAACTTCACACTTGTGCAGCATTATTTTGTTCCCTGCTTTTCAATAACCCACTAGGGCAAATTCAGGGCCAGATGTTCAAAGAGTCCATCTGCAAAAAAGTGTTTGCACATTGTGCAGCAACGTATTGTGGCCGGACTTTGAGTTTTCAAACTTATCCATATACTATTAAATCTGTTTGCGAAATCAACATTTGCAGGGGCTCACAGAACAGCCTGCTAAGGATATTAATTAGGTGGGTTGAAATTTGCAACCTCCTACCTGAGACTACGAACACTGGGATCGTGGCTTGCAAGGGACAACAGACCATCGTCTCAGTGTTTGCATTTCCAAATAGCAACTTTTTTTTTATTATAGAAACCAGTGTTGCTTTAAAAAAAAAAAGCCATCGGGGAAAACGTCAGTAGCAGCAGACAGTGGTCGCATAGACAACTACCTTCTCCATCTGAAGGTGCCATTCCTATTTCTTACAGAAAGTCAGTTATTCACCTCCTTTGTAGAGTCGCTACCTGGTCAATGGTTTACGACTATTTGCGCCTGCAAACCATTGACACATACCATAGAGAATCGCAAATCGGATGGAAAGCCCCTTTTATGCTTCTTCCAAATTGTGAGTTGTTATGGCATGAAAAACTCATTTTATGAATCGGAAAAACTTTTCCAACTGGTAAAATGGGTTTTGTAGATAACGGACTGGGATTTTGCAGCCACAAACCTAGTGATTTTGTGAATTGCAGGGTTTGCGATTGCAAAATCCTTTGTTATATTTGGCCCTCTGCACTGCTCAATCAGGACAAATGGAATTCTTGCCCTTTTGGTCAGTGCAAATGTTTGTGCAAAATAGCACTGCAAGGGTGGCCAATTTTCTGGCTCCAGCGCTGTGAGTAACTCCTTCTGTTGTAGGAGCAATCGTAGGGTTGTCCCTTTTTGGACCCTTAGGTTTTGAGTTCTGCTGCAGTCTGAAGGTAGCTGAAAAAGGAACCTTGACCCCTCAATGCTCTGTGTAAGCTGGCATGCCGTTCATATTCAGGCCATTTTTGCCTGGAGTGCATACCACATTGCTGATATTGGAATTTTAATATTTAATGTCTATTCTGCAATTTGTACATGTGCATGCTGTTTGTACCGTTGCTTGGGACAGAGATCGGCTGGTGTGTGAGCTATTATTATTCAGTGGGTGGCATGACAAGCTGACAGCTTGTAGTTATGTGCACCAATATCTTAAAGCTTTAATTACATCTCTAAATTCATAGGGCCTCCTTTACAAGGCCATTGCACTGCTGTTGAGTCACTTTTTTTGATGCACCGGCGGCGCAGTGTGCCTGCCCATATTTACAGGTCCACGCAAAGTCACCCTGCGTGACTTTTCATGGCCTGGTATATATAGACCCCTTTCACGCATTACTTTGCGTGAAAGGGACGTTCCATTGGTGTTGTTGTGGGTGTTCCCACGCCACATCCATGGAACCTGACACGCTCCCAGATTTATAAAGTTTTGTAAAGCTGGGAATGCATAAGATTCCTACGCCTCTCCAGGGAAGGAGTAGGAGTGGCGCAGCGAGGAGAAATACTTTTATTTATTCTCGTTTTTTCCTCTTTCTATGTGTGCTGCAGTCTGCAGCACACATAGAAAGAGGAAAATATCATCAATGATTGTTTTTGTGCAGGAAGGTGTCCGTTCCTGCACAAAAATGATCATTCCCGCAACGCAGGCACCCTTGCAACATGAGGCAAGGGTGCCTGGGCTGGCGCATGGCAGCCAAATGTGCACCAGCGGAGGAGAAAGCACACGGATGCATTGTATTGTTGTTAATACGATGCATCCCTTTGCTTTTAAAATGATGCAGCTCGGCACAGCAAAATGGCTTGCAGTGCCGCGCTGCATCATTTTTTTGTGAATGATACCCATAGCTTTTAAAATATTTCATCTTATTTTCAGTGCTTATATGTATTTTTATTTCAAAAAAGAAAAATGATGGTTGATGTGTTTGAATTAATCTTAAAACAGGTGCGCCAGGTGCAAACAGGGAAAGTGGTCCTATTGTGGGGAATGCGCTGCCCCCAGGTCAACAGCAAACTTACGCTGCCCTCGGAGCAGCGCATTCAAGTGAAATACAGAGCGGCTGCTTCAAAGATGCTCTGTGTTTCACACTGCAGGTGACAAGAGGGGAGAGAGTGACTGCACCTGCATACAAGGGGATGTCTGGGAAGGGGGTCCATGGCACCCCTTCCCCCATCCTCCCCAGGAGGGCTGCCTTTAGGAGGCACACTGAAAGTGTCCCACATTTTTGCGGCACACTTTTAGTGCACCTATGAAAGGCATGAATGCCTTTGCGCCCATGTCAGCAATACGGCCAGGGTGCAGAGGGAAAGTGATTCCCTCCTTTGCATGGGGCACGTCCCCAGGCAAATGAAGGAGTGCGCTCTGAAAATAGCACTGGTGCTACATGTGCACCAGTGCTTTTACAGAAGGGTACGGACAAGCGTCTACAAGCCATTCTGTAATACTGTTGTGCCCCAGGGGTGCATAAAGCAAGTGCACACACCCAATGTGCCCTCAGGGCACAATGTATAATATGGGCCCAGGTGGGTGGAAGGCTATAATTAGTATCAAACATTGCCAATAACACATAACAGTGATGACGTGGTAAGTGGAATTATCCAATTAACTCTCACACAGGTTGGAAAGTCATTAAAGTGGCACAGTGCAAAAAATGATAGACTGGAGTGCAGTCTAGAGTGCCCTACTAATTAAGTTCAGGGCAGGCCGTGGCCTGGTAACACTCATGTGCAGACTAGACTCTAGCATATTTTAACTTAAGTTACACTAGGAAGCCTTCCCAAGAGTGCCTCGGATCAATAGTCATATGTGTTTGTTGGGAAGTGGATTATTGGTATGTGTATGCACCTACCATTAGTAATAAGGCCACTAACACGATATAGGGTTCAGTAAAGGTCTCAGTAATTTAGCCCCTAGCTCAAGTCTTTGTAACTGAGAACGAGCACTCAGGCCTAACTTAGGAGTCAGGAGAGTAAAGCATTTAAAAACACAAATACATCACATAAGTAAGATACAACACACAATAAATATCCCACACCAACTTATAAAAATTGGGAATATTTTATGAACAAATAGACACCAAAATGACAAAAATCCAATGTATGGAACCGGAGATATGAATTCTCTAAAGGTTAACCACTTTATAGTGCTTAAAAACATACAACGCCACTCTGGGACATCTGGTCGTTCTTTTACCTTTAGACTTAGAAACTTTTCTGGAGCTTTTTCTTCCAGCGTCGCTCGACACTCCACAGCAGGCCGGATTCGATGAGGGTTCGCCGACTTGACTTTCCGCGAGGCCCCGGTCAAATCCTGAAAGTCTGTAGCTCCAGATCTTTCAGCGGGATGAACCTGAAATCCTGGCTGGGTCGTGGTTGAAGGTAGTCGGCTTGACTGTCGAGGTCGGGTCGGTCACCTCATGGAGCTTTTTCACAAAAGTTCTCCAAAGTTCTCCTAATGTCAGGAGGGGCTTCCTTGTAGGTTCAAAGTGTGCAAAGCACCAATACAAAGGTCTGGAATCTCCTAGATGGTCCTTGGGATGTCTGGAATACAATTTCACAATGCACCTGGCCAAACCCTTAAAAGTCCACTGGAAGCACTCCAGGTTGGGGACTCTTGGTCAAGATGATACAGGTGGGCTCTGTTAACCTGTAGCTTGCAGGGATTCTACTCCCTAATCCTTCCTGAAGCAAGGCACAGTCCCCAGGGCTGTAGTATCAGATTGAGCAGCAGGCACAGTCATTCAGAGTGCAGGCCTTTAGGTGCAGACCCAGATTCCAGCAGTGCAATTCTTCTTTTCCTTGTAGTTTTAGGCAGAAGATCTGAGAGACTATGCAGCTCTCACATACTTATTTAGTGTTCTGGGGAGACAAGCAGGGGGAAACCTCTGTTCAATGGGAATGCTGGATGCCACCCAAAAGCATGACAACTTCCTCCAAAGTGTTGCATCTTCTTGTCCCACAACGCACTGCACTTCCAAAATCCAACATAGATGATTTCTCTCCGGAGGAGAAAGAGCTAGCTAAACCAACCCACAGTGTAGCTCATTTCCATTAGCTCTCCTCCCCCTTACCTCTGCAAATTTCTCTTCTAAGCCTGCCATCTGGCTGGGGCACAGGATGTGGGAGTAGGTGCGCCTGGCATTCCTTACTGATCTCCTCTCTCATTGAGCTCAGTTTGATTTACCCAGTCCCCTCTTTAGGACCTAAGCTCCACAGTTGCAGAACTCTCTCCATCAGACAACCTCTGCTCCGGCCAGGCCACTAATCACCTAATCAAAGCAGCCTGGCTAAGCCTGTTAAGACTGACCAATCTTCAGAGACCACTAGAAGGCTGGATTTTGGCTTACAGAAGAGAAAGTTCTATAACTTCTCTTCTGTACTAGTTATGAAAAATTCAACAGTGGCAAGTTGTTGCATTTATCAATACCAATCGTTTAAGTCTTTGAATAATAATGACACCTTTTCTAGTAATATTTATGTTCGCCTATGGAGCAAAGTATCTACAATGGAGAAAAATTAAATGGGCAGTTTTCCCTCACCATGGCAAATAAATCATATTTTATAAGGTCCCTGCTTATAGTTAATCGGCCTCCCACCCCTGGGACACCTGAGGGAGACCTGGGGGGTGCCTAATATTTGCAATAAGGTAGATTATCACTTTTAATGTGCCCATACTACCAAAGTCGAGTCTGCACACAATTGAACTGTTAAAGACAATCTGCAAAGCCAAGCTGCCTTTAAAATGACAGCAGGCACTCAGCAGTGCACACATGCAATTGCAGGAAATCTGCTGGGCCTCTAAACTTCCATGCCCTATTACATACTAGGGACATATATGTAGTTTGAACCCCAAGCCCAATAATATACTAGGGACTTATGGGGTCTGTCAATATCAATTGTGAGAATATACTTTTAAAGACAGGGCTGCAGGCAGGAAAACTATTTTCTTTGGGCAAAATGCACCCTTGCATCCAAAATGGATGTGATGATGAATTTTGCTCTGATAAAACAGCGCTAAATGCAGAAGAAAATAAATAGCAATCGATTTTTACCCCAAATTACTCTTAATTACGTGAAGAGGAGTAATCGTGTAATTAGCGTCACAGAGTAACGCGAAATTACTGAAATTGCTCCGGCACAACTGAAATTCCGCCAAGCCTAGTTATTACAACATATAATGTCATAAATACATAAAAGGAACAGTATTGCGAATTTGCAACTCTGATGCACATTGTGACTATGGGAATGCTGTACTTTACGCCTGTGCTCAGGAACAGAGCCCCTCTTCATTTATGTGCATGCAGAGCCACCTCTTTTCAAAACGTTTTTCAACGATTTCGAATGTTTTTGTCATTTTTGGGAAGGAAAGGTTAAATCATATTATTGTGTAAACTTGTCCCAATTGATCTCTCGATGTAAACTTGTATGTCAAAACATGCCAAACACAGTTTTTGCTACTAGAGCATGATTAGGTTAAATAGTTAATCAAATTAAAAGTTAATAAACAAAATGAATCTATAAATCACACATTTCTGGGGTGGGACATGCCAGTCCACTGTATGAAATCATTTTGCAGCCAAACATCAATCTCATTTTATATTTAAGTGAGTGAAGAAACAGTAGAATTACACACTGTGGCGTTTCCATGGAACAGCTTCTCAGCGTTCATTATTGGGAATAAATTGCGCTGTCAAGCTGTAAAACTGGAGAACAGAAAGGAGGAGCTCAGGAGAAAAGCCTTTGATGAAAGATGGAGGAGGGAACCAGGTGTGTGTGTGCATGCGTGTGTGGGATCACTGACAAAATATCGAAGGTCAAAAAATCGACCTACAAAAATATCGGAGCAAGAATATCGATGTCAACAATATCGATATCCTATCTACAACATGGTAAGTACAAGAATATCGAGAAAAAAAATATCGTTGTCAAAAATATCGTTATCAAAAATATCGTTTTTTTTGTTAAAAAAATATGTAAAATAAACTAAATAATACTTATAAATAAAATAAACGTAGTTAAAAATATTTTATAATGTTTAAAATTAATAAGTAATATATATAATTTAATAAAATATGAATTAAACATATACATATAATATATAATATATATACTTACTTAATCAGTTTTAATAATGATTTTAATAAATTATAAATTAATAAAAAATATTATAAATGACAAATACATCTATACACATAAAACAATAACATAAATACAAATTAAATAATTATGTATAACAAATTAAAAAAATAAAATTTACTTTTAATATTTTTAAAATTAATTATATACTACATTAACTAAAATAATACAAAAAATATTAAATAGCGAAGAGAATAAAAATACTATTTCTACTCCCAAAAAAACAACAGTAAGAAAAATGTTGGATAGCGCAGAGGTTAAAATTACTATTCCCACTCTAGAGAGTGCAACAGTAGAGAAAGTATTGGATAGCGTAGGGGTAAAAATTACAATTCCCACTCCAGGTAGCGCAACAGTAGGGAAAACGTTGGATAGCGAGAGGGTAAAATTAATATTCCCACTCCAGTGAGTGCAACCGTAGGGAAAGCGTTGGATAGCGTAAGGGTAAAAATTACTATTCCCACTCCAGTGAGTGCAACAGTAGGGAAAGTGTTGGATAGCGTAGGGGTAAAAATTACTATTCCCACTCCAGGGAGTGCAACAGTAGGGAAAGCGTTGGATAGCGGGAGGGTAAAAATGAATATTCCCACTCCAGTGAGTGCAACAGTAGGGAAAGTGTTGGATAGCTTAGGGGTAAAAATTACTATTCCATCTCCAGAGAGTGCAACAGTAGGGAAAGTGTTGGATAGCGTAGGGGTAGAAATTACTATTCCCACTCCAGGGAGTGCAACAGTAGGGAAAGCGTTGGATAGCGTAGGGGTAAAAATTACTATTCCAACTCCAGAGAGTGCAACAGTAGGGAAAGTGTTGGATAGCGTAGGGGTAAAAATTACTAGTCCAACTCCAGAGAGTGCAATAGTAGGGAAAGTGTTGGATAGCGTAGAAGTTACAAATAACATACTTATAAATAAAATAATTTTTTTAAATAATTAATGAATTATTAAATAACTGTAAACTATTTACCAATACCAATAAATAATTATTAAAAACATAATTACCAATATAACATTTATTAACAATAAATTAATAATAAATACCAATCAATAATAATTAATAAATATGAATTACTAAATAATAAATATTGAACAATAAAATATTTTTAATAACAAAAAACATATAAATTATTAAAACTTAATTACCAATTAACTAATATTGAACAATTAAATGCTTTTTTATACCAAAAATAATAATAATTAAACATTAGTTATCAATTAATAATTACTTCTTAATATATTAATTACATTTATCAATAAATAATATTTAATAATATTTAATTACCAATTGATGATAAATCAACAATAAATTAATTTTTAGAACCAAAAATTCTAATTTAAAAAAATTACCAATTAATAATTAATTTCCAATAAATTAATTATCAATACCCAAAAATAAATTTAATAATTACTTAATTAGATTTCAATTACTTCCAAAAGTATTCCCCTATAAACGCACAACACACTTCAATAATAAAATAATACACTTAACATAATGATCAATTAATCAATTAATAAAAATTAATAACCAATTAATAAAAATTAATTACCAATTATTAATTAATTAACAATAATATAATTATCAATACCAATTAATTAAAATAAATTATAACTTAATTACAATTAAATTACATAATGATCAATTAATCAATTAATAAAAATTAATAACTAATTAATAAAAATTAATTACCAATTATTAATTAATTAACAATAATATTATTATCAATACCAATTAATTAAAATAAATTATAACTTAATTACAATTAAATTACTTCCCACCCTATTCCCCTATAAACCCACAACCCGCTACAGAACTTAAACGCAAAATATAATTAAAATTAATTTATAATTCCTAAAAATTAATAATTAATTTAGTATAATTAAATTACTTCCCACCCTATTCCCCTATAAGCCCACAACCCGCTACGGTACAAAAAAAAACAATAACTTAAAAAAACATTATTAACATATAAAAATTGTATACATATATTTTTAGACAAGTAGAACACTTCACAAAAAAACATATAACACATACATATTAAAAACATAACAAAATACATAACAATAATACAAATCTCGATATTAGTAACATCAATATTAGTAACATCGATATATTTGATTTCGATATTACTAACTTCGATATTACTTACATCGATATAAAAAAATTCGATATTACTTACCTTAGGGTCGATATTCTGTCCATCGATATTCTTAACATCGATATTCTGTCCCATCGATATTGTGACTTCGATATTAGTGTATGTCGATATTTTATTTCCGATATTTTGACTGCCCACCGCGTGTGTGTGTGTTTGTGTGTGTGTGAGTACGTGTGCGGGTATGTGTGAGTGTGAGAGAGAGCAGTGTTAGTATAGCCTATTGGGCGACCTGGCATTGCAAGAGGGGCGGGCATAAAAAGGGCCAGTGTGTGTGTGGGCATTTTTTTGGGTCCTGTGGACAGTGGTGAGACAAAAAAATACTGGCAGAAACACTGACTGTTTCAAGTCTGGCAATATTAGCGAGAGAGAGAGAGAGAGCGAGAGAGATAGAGAGAGCGAGAGAGAGAGAGCGAGAGAGAGAGAGAGAGAGAGAGAGAGAGAAGTGTGGGGAGAGAAATGCCACATGCAAGGCAGCAGAAGGATAATGGAGGGAGGGAAGAGGATTGGAGAGGATGCCGATATTATGTCATAGATCAGGGCATCATATCATCTGAGCTGCATTTAGAGAATGGCAAAACTTATCACTTATTTGTTCCATGCACTGTTGAAGGGCCAATGTTCTAAAGAGTAATTTTATATCTGTTATATCTTCACTGAGGTCATCAATTGCCATGGGTGACATCACGAGCAGTGAATCAGGAAATGAACAGCTGCATAGATTGCCATAACATATTGAATATGTAAGGATTTTTATGATACAGGTTAGCTAGCTATTTTACTCGGCAACCATATCAACTCTTTAACAAAGTTGTTTGAATATATGTATTTAGATCTCAAAACAGATGATGATCGAATCGCATAATGAGTTTAGTACATCTGGCTCTTAGATATTTTAGAGTTTAATAGCATTTAATACATGCAAACATAAAGCTCAGTGTTTGACTGAAATCACATCAAAGATTGTCATAAGAAATCTATCCATTATGGTGTGTCTTTTGAAATGACATCTTTTGAAAGAGAGATGCCTTCTATAAATATTTTGAGAATGTCTTAACCAGAGATTTTAATCTTTGGATGTCTAATTGTCAGGAATCAGGCCACTTGTTCCATAACTTGGAACAGAGTATAGGTTTTCTGGTGCATGTTTTGAATAGAGAATGTCTCTCTTTTGAGAGAATCCCTTGCTATGCTCCTAGTTCTTGGGTACGACATTTACCCTCACTCCCTTAACTGTTTAAACCCGGCGTCATCGGAACAAGCCCCTGCTTGGCTTACTGTTCCGGACCGGTATCCATGCCCCCTTTTTTCTGGTGCCTCGCTTTGTTTGTTTGCTGTCAGTTACGCGAGATTCTTGCAACATTGTTTCCAGCCGCAGAGCTTTAATCTGTCTTCGCAGCCGCCGAACAGCCGAGACGCGAGCTACATTCAACCTTAGCCGCGTGTGTTTATTTTTCGGCTGCTTCTAATTTTACTCTTTGTTTGCCTGCCCTTCTTCCCGATTACCGCCAGTCATCTCCCCGGGGCCCCAACCAAGACGCTCCTTTTCAAACTCCTAAACTGTTTTCATTGTTATTATTCAATCCCCGATTACGCTACGCGTTCCTGGACTGGTATCAGCATTACCGGTGACTCCACTGGCTGTCGCCCTCTTCACCTCAATGGTCCTTGGCGTTTTGATTCCTTCCACGCCTCCTGGGTTCTTAAGCTTCCCCAAAGCGGCTCATTTCCTTTTTTTTGTGGCGTGTTTATTTGTACACTGAAAACCAACACCAGTGCTCATTAGTTCTACTTTTCCCTGGACATTTATGATATTGTTGACCACATGTAAGAGACTTAAACCAGAAGAATTCACACCGCTGAGTTTTGTGAACCACTGCACTGTGCTGGTAAAGACGTATGTGCCGGCCTTTCATATAAGAGTTATATTAACTCTACGATATTCTTCAAAGTCCTGGGAGACATATAGCTGGTAAGTGGATTATCTCTATATGCATTTCCCTGATAAACTGGGTTATGGAATCCTGATAGATTTCTGGTTCCCTTTCACTTTACATAGTTTCCTGCCTTGTCTCCTGATGTGACCTGCTTTACTTACGGGGGGGAAGAGTGGAGTGGTCTGTGTTTATTACTCTTCCCCTTATCTCCTCTGAGAAAGCGATCTTGATTGAGAGTTGTTCTTTACTCACTGAGACGCTATTTCTGGGGAGTGTGAGGAACTTCTCTTCGTTCCTGTGGAAGTTGACCAGATCCAGGTTAGTGGTGATCTTGTGCGTTACAGAAAGCCAAGCCCACGAAATAGTATTCCACCTGAATAAAGATGAATCCCGAGGGGGCATGTTCTCCTATGGATGCCACACTACAGTCTGCACTGAAAAGCCCCTCATTAGAGGAGCTTGCTGCGGCTTTAGTAGATTTACAGACAGAAGTAGGAAGGTTAAGTCTTTTCGCAAAACATACATTTATGCAGGCTAGTGACAACGAGCTATTAAATCTTAAACAGGGGTCCAAAGACCTACTCACATGAATGAATGAATGAATGAATGAATGAATGAATGTTTTTATAAAGCGCAACGTTCACTCCAAGGAGCATCTTGGCGCTAACGGAAAACACCTGAGAATCTGCGGTAAGGAAAGCTTAGCTACTAGAAAAGAAATATGTTTTAAATGAGAGATAACACAGTGTGATCTGGGGTAGCAAAAATCCAGGTTTTTAGAGGTTTTTTGAACATAGGTTCCGTTTGTGTATGTCTTAGTTGGGAGGGCAAGAAGTTCCAGGCTTTTGTCCCCAGGACAGCCATTGCCGTCCCCCTCTTGATTTCAAACGAAAAGTGGGGGCTGCTAAAAAGTTTTCAGAGGATGACCGAAGGATGAGTTGGGTGGTATATGGTCTAATTCTAGATTTTAGGTATCCTGGTCCTGTTGCCTTTGTGGCCTTATAGATAATAGTTAGAATTTTAAAGAGAATCCTTTTATGGATAGGTAACCAGTGCAGGGTTCTGAGTGCTGCTGCTGAGGAAGAGCCCTTAGGCCATTTGAGTACCAACCTCACAGCCGCATTTTGGACTACCTGTAATCTTTTTAGGACCGTCTTTTTTGTTCCTGCGTGCAGGCTGTTACAGTAATCCAGGAGTGATAAGATCAAAGCTGCTGCAACGGTTTTCCTAGCAGTTATGGGAAGAAGATCAAAGAATTTTCTAAGGATTTTTATTGTGTGAAAGCACATACCTGCCACCGCAAGAGCTTGCTTGTGAAAAGATAGTGTGGAATCAAATTTGATCCCTAGATTTCTCACAGTGTCCACTGTGTTTGGGGGTGGAGGCGAATTTGGAGGACACCACTGTTTGGGCATGAAACAATTGGATTTTCCAAACAGCATGATTTCTGTTTTTGAGCGATTACATTTGAGATGATTAAGTTTCATCCAATCCATCACTGCCATTAGGCAATGTTGAAACTTCTCTTCAGCTGCTGTAGAATTTTTGTCAAGGGTAAAAATCAGCTGAGTATCGTTGTGTACATTACCTGTTTCAATAGATTAGTCATGGAGACACATTGGCTGGAGGAAAAAAAGAACCTCTTTGTTTTACAGAGGACTTTGTGACTAATTGAAAGATCTCCTTTCTCAAATTGTGGATCCTCCAGAGGATTGCTCTGCTTTTATCGATCTAGTGGTGAAGCTAGATCATAGATTGAGTGAAAGGAAAGGAGAGAAATCAAGCAGTACGCTTTCTCGATTTCTAGTAGTTAGAAACGAGAAAAAAGAGAGTAAGGACACCAGAGATAGCTGTGAACCCATGCAGATTGGGGGTCTGAGAGGTCCTCTGTCTGCCGAAGAGAAAGAAAAAGAAGAAAGCTCAATTTATGTTTATATTGTGGGAAAAGCGGGCATTATGCGTGGGAGTGTCCTGTAAAACCTCATACTTCTCCCAAGTCTTTAGCAGGTACCGAATACAATGTGCCACCGTCGGGAAACTGAACAACTTGAAGACACATGAGACCGGTTCTTCAAGTTGTTTGATTCCTCAGGTCTCTCAATATCTAGCTAATACAGTCGCTATTGTGCCTAAACACTTTACCTTGTCAGTCACCTTAGTTATCTCTTCTCAAAGTAGAAAGACCTTATCTATTCTTTTAGATTCAGGCGCCACAGGGAATTTTTTAGACATCAAATTGGCCCAAGAATTGGGAATCCCTTTTTTGCCTAAATCTCGACCTGAGCCAGTGAGAGCAGTGGATGGGACTGAGTTGTCCTCGGGATTCATTACCTACCACACCCCTGATATAACCATGGTATGTGGCAATGGTCACTCTGAATCCCTCAGACTTGATTTGATTGATACGCCCAGTTTTGGTGCGATCCTTGGTGTTCCCTGGCTACAAATTCACAACCCCCATTTTGACTGGACTTCTCGTAAAGTCACTCTGAAATCCCTGCACTGTATGTTACATTGTTATAAAGAAGCTAGTGAAAGGAAAAACACCCTATGTTGTGCCCTTGATACTTCAGGTGAAAGACTTAGGGGTCGATTCCGATTCTGGCCGGAAATCTCTCCGACCGAGCCGGACCCGGAGAGAATTCCGACCGAATCAGACCCTAGCAGTCCGACCGGACGAGTACGATGCATTCACATGCTATCGGACTTGATTTGGTCGGACTCCCATTGAAGTCAATGGGAGCCGGTCGTACAACGCGTACGCGGGCTCCCATTGACTCAATGGGTGCGAGGCAAACAAGGGCGCCCCCTACAGCGGGTACGCGTCCATGCGCATCGCGGCGTACATGCACAGGTAGGGGGGTCCCATGGTTCCCCCCTGTGTGCGACTCGCGAGCCTACGCGTACAGGGGGGTCCGACGCGGACCCCCAAAGCCCGGCTCCGACAGCTCTTTCGAGCCGGATGGCGCGAGTCGGTCGGACTGCTCGCGGCGCGCATCGTACTTACCCGGCCGGGAAACGTCTCCATAGCGCGGTGCGAGTCGTGTCCATGCGAGTCGGTCGGAGCGTGTTGAAGCCGCGTACGAGTCGGTTCGGCGATTTCGCGGGAGCTTGCATCGTACTCGCTCGGCCGGACCCGTGTACGATTCGGTCGGGAAACAGGGCTCCGAATCGGATCCGGTAAATCCGAATCCGATTCGGAGCACTACCGGCCGAGATTGGAATCGGCCCTTAGTGTACCACATTTATATGAGGAATATAAGGAGAACTTTGATGAAGTCAAAGCTACTGCTCTACCGCCTCATCGGAGTTATGACTGCCGAATCATTTGGTACCAGGGGCTGAGTTCCCAGTGAGTAGAATATATGCCTTAACAGATCCACAGACAGAATATCTGCAGAAGTATATAACTGAAATGTTGGAAAAAGGATTTATAAGACACTCCACCTCTCCTGTATCATCTCCCATATTTTTCATACCTAAATGGGAAGGAGGATTGCGCGCTTGTCTAGACTATCTCGCTCTTAATCGAGTAATCATTAAGAACAACTATCCCCTCCCTCTTATTTCGGTCTTGTTAGACCAAGTGCGTGGAGCACACATTTTTACTAAGTTAGATCTCAGAGGGGCTTATCATTTGATACGAATAAAAGAAGGGAACGAATGGAAAATGGCGTTTCGGACTAAATTTGGTCTATATGAATACTGTGTGATGCCATTCGGCCTCTGTAATGCCCCTGCTGCTTTTCAGTTTTTTGTTAATGAAATTTTAAGAGAATATCTGGATCTATTTGTTATCGTTTACATCGACGATATATTAATTTATTCTCAGTCAGAACAAGAACATGTTGTTCATGTCAAAAAGATATTGAAAAGACTCCAAGAAAATCAGTTGTTTGCCATGTTGGACAAGAGCACTTTTCACACTACCCAAGTTGACTTTCTAGGTTTTGTGATCTCTCCTGAAGGCATCCACATGGACCCTAAGAAAGTCGAAGCCCTGGTACATTGGCCAAGTCCTGGCTCAGTAAAGGAAGTGCAGTCCTTTATAGGATTCGCTAACTTATACAGAAGGTTTATAGATAATTTTTTCTGAGATTATCTCACCTATCACTCGCCTACTCCGCAAGGGAGTTAAGCTTGAGAGTGGTCTCAAGCAGCGGAACAAGTCTTTGTCAAATTAAAAGGACGATTCTCTACAGCTCCCATTATAAAACATGCTAATAACACGCAACCTTATTATGTAGAAGCTGATGCATCCCAATATGTAGTGGGAGGGGTCTTGTCCCAAAGAAATAAAAAAAAACTGGTTGTTTACATCCAGTAGCCTATTTTTCTAAATTGCTTCTCCCAGCAGAGCACAACTATACTATCGGAGAACGCGAGTTATTAGCCATCAAACTCACTTTTCAAGAATGGAGGCATTATCTGTTGGGCACCCCACACACTATCACTATTTATTCTGATCATAGGAATCTGCAGATCTTTAGATCAGCCAGAGCCCTTACACCTAGGCAAATGAGGTGGGTCTTGTTCTTTAGTGAATATGGCTTTGTGATCACGTATCGTCCTGGTCCACAACACAGTAAAGCAGATGCCTTATATAGAATAGGACAGGAGAGGAAGGTACACACTAATACATGTCCACCTATTATACCATGTCATAAGATCATTGGAGTAGGAGATAAGGAGCCCTCCTCTTTTCTAGAACAATTTGTAAACTCTTGCTCGGCATTACCTACACCCGAATGGTTAAAGGATCCAGTGAATACCATTACCAATGGATTGTACTATCATGACAATAGACTGTTTGTATCCACTACGGATTTACAACAGCAGATAATTTGATGGTGTCACAATAATTTATTAGCTGGGCACCCAGGGGGAGAAAAAACCCTACAAACCTGTCAAAGATGATTTTGGTGGGACGGGATGGCCAAATACATATCAACCTATGTGAAGTCGTGCCCTGTTTGTGCTAGACAAAAGTCTTCTCACGCTGCCCCTACAGGATTGTTACAGACTACCTCAGTTCCCTTGTTACCTTGGCACTCCATCAGTATGGATTTCATAACTGATCTCCCACGATCACAGGGATATAACACCATATATGTGGTAGTGGATATGCTTACAAAGAGGGCGCATTTTATACCCCTACAAAAGATTCCATCTTCTAAAGAACTAGTGCAGGTATTCATTGAACAAATAGTACGATTACATGGGCTTCCCTCCATTATTATATCAGACAGAGAAACACAATTCGTGACTAGATTCTGGCAAGGGATGTGTGCGGCTCTTGGTATTGATCACAGATTGTCTACATCATACCATCCCCAAACAGATGGACAGACTGAAAGAACGAATCAGACTCTTGAGCAATATTTACGCTGTCTATTGACCACCGTATTTGGGTACAGGCTCTACCAATGGCAGAATTCGCTTATAACAATACCACACATTCATCCACTGGAATCTCTCCCTTTTATTTCTCTCATGCACACCATCCCAGGTTCTTGCCTTTCCCCCTGCCCTCCCTCTTAGTGGAGATCCCTGCAGTCAAAACACACCATGAAGCCCTCCTAGCAGTATGGAAAAAAGCTAAACAGGAGTTACAGGGAACCAAAGACGCTATGAAACAACAAGCAGATAAACATCATCGCCCGGCTCCTACTTATGAAATAGGAGATAAAGTATGGTTATCCACCAGAAATTTGAGATTAGAGGGACCAAGAAAACTACAGCCTCGATACATAAGACCCTATTCAGTTATCCCTGTCACCCTAAAATTGAGTCTGCCTGAAGAAATGCGTATCCAGTCTGTTTTTCATACTTGTTTAATTAAGAAGTATACCCCTTCTCCTGAGCCCGAGGTACCACCCCCTCCCATTCTGATAGAAGGGGAAACAGAATACCAAGTGAAACGTATCCTTGACTCCCGTAGATACAAAGGCAAGCTGCAATACCTAATAGATTGTGTGGGATACTCCCCTGAGGATAGATCCTGGGAACCTGCGGACCACATCCATGCTCCTGTCTTAATACGCAGATTCCATGCCCTCCACCCTACAAAACCTTGTCCCATAAATAGGCCTTTGGGTGGGAGAACTGTCAGGAATCAGGCCACTTGTTCCATAACTTGGAACAGAATATTGGTTTTCTGGTGCATGTTCTGAATAGAGAATGTCTCTCTTTTGAGAGAATCCCTCGCTATGCTCCTAGTTACTGGGTACGACATTTACCCTCACTCCCTTAACTGTTTAAACCCGGCGTCATCGGAGCAAGCCCTTGCTTGGCTTACTGTTCCGGACCGGTATCCACGCCCCCTTTTTTCTGGTGCCTCGCTTTGTTTGTTTGCTGTCAGTTACGCAAGATTCTTGCAACATTGTTTCCAGCCGCAGAACTTTAATCTGTCTTCGCTGCCGCTGAACAGCCGAGACGCGAGCTACATTCAACCTTAGCCGCGTGTGTTTATTTTTCGACTGCTTCTAATTTTACTCTTCGTTTGCCTGCCCTTCTTCCCGATTACCGCCAGGCATCTCCTCCCCGGGGCCCCAACCAAGACGCTCCTTTTCAAACTCCTAAACTGTTTTCATTGTTATTATTCAATCCACGATTACGCTACGCGTTCCTGGACCGGGTATCAGCATTACCGGAGACTCCACTAGCTGTCGCCCTCTTCACCTCAACGGTCCTTGGCGTTTTGATCCCTTCCATGCCTCCTGGCTTCTTAAGCATCCCCAAAGTGGCTCATTTCCTTTTTTTTGTGGCATGTTTATTTATACACTGAAAACCAATACCAGTGCTCATTAGTTCTTCTTTTCCCTGGACATTTATAATATTGTTGACCACATGTAAGAGACTTAAACCAGAAGAATTCACACCCCTGAGTTTTGTGAACCACTGCACCGTGCTGGTAAAGACGTATTTGCCGGCCTTTCATATAAGAGTGATATTAACTCTACAATATTCTTCAAAGTCCTGGGAGACATATAGCTGGTAAGTGGATTATCTCTTTATGCAAAACATGCACTATAACTGATCTAATATTTCCCTGATAAACTGGGTTATAGAATCCTGATAGATTTCTGGTTCCCTTTCAGTTAACATCGTTTCCTGCCTCGTCTACTGATGTGACCTGCTTTACTTACGGGGGGAAGAGTGGAGTAGTTTGTGTTTATTACTCTTCCCCTTATCTCCCCTGAGAAAGTGATCTTGATTGAGAGTTGTTCTTTACTCACTAAGACGCTATTTCTGGGGAGTGTGGAGAACTTCTCTTCGTTTCTGTGGAAGTGGACCATATCCAGGTTAGTGGTGATCTTGTGCGTTACACTAATGTTTATTCCTGCTTCCCTATGCGCTGGATCCCAGAGGGCACGAATACCTATGTGCTACTTAGACATAGGGACCAAAGCTATCAGTGAAAAACAAGTCTAACACAATACGGCCAACTTTCACTATCTGTTGTGGTCTATCTTAGCATCCTTATTTCTCATTACCTCCTCATTGTCTTCCTAGTCACATTCCTTAAATTGATAAGAGAAAGCCTCGTGTGTGTCCCTTTCTACCACTTTCTTTTCTTTCTATGCTCCCTAAGTAGACAACCGTCCTATAAACAGCACTTCCTCTCAACACACTTTCTGCTGTCTTTTTTGTCCATTTTCTATCTTCACCTGTAAGCACACCAGTGGTTGCCAGAGCAGTCCTATTTTTTTGTTATTTTCTTTTTGAATAGTTGTTTTTGTTATTTCTCTAGTTTTTCAGGGGCCCTCTCTAGGTGGGACTGAGCTAATAAAGTTTGCTTTAAGAAAGAGAATCATTGAACCCACCGACAGCCGTGCACCCCCAGTGTAACGAGTTATGGTGCTGGGGCCTGCTTCGCACAACGCGCAGGAATGGCAGTGGCTGTTTGGGTCCCGCTATCACCATTTCTCTCCTGTCAGTAGAGAAAGAGGATCTCTCAATGCATTCCCTGCAAGACGTATTTTTCAGCCTGGGAAAAAGAATCCTGGTTCTTATTATACACCCATTCTGTCAGGTAAGATATATCCATGCTTCTAGGACCATTTGTCAGAGCATTTGAGATGGTGAAAAATAAAAATTAACTGTGAATGCCTTCTATTACCTTTTGTGAGGTGCCTACTGTGATAGCTTATGTTTTTCCTGGCTAAGAATGCTACTTTGTTTGGTTCCTAAATTTTTACTAGATCAGAGCTTGTTTTCAAATTAATTTAAGAAGGAAATATTTGTTTACTTGGGCATTACTGGGGCTACTATCGTAAAGCCCATTGTCTTCATATATATCTGGCTCATTCTGGCCGTTACTTTCTTGGAGTAACACGGATAAGCATTCCAAAAGACTCATCATTCTTCTCCTTCTCCACAGAGGGATAGATTTCTGAATGGTGTTAGAAAGCAGATGCAGAGGAGGTCCTACTTCTCTCCTATAGCAGAGAAGAAATTGCAAGAAATGGTTAAATCTCTTTGTGATATGTATAAGAGACATAGAGGCTGGTGTGTCTCCTCCTCGTGTTCCTGTTCTTCTTTGGCCTCTCTAGACTTAGACAGATGGAAGACCTGCTGCAGTTCAGGAAGAAAATAAAGACCTGGCTCTTTCCCAGAGTATAATTTTAGTCCTCTCCCATTCTTAATGAGTACTGCCTTTCACTGCAGCATCTGTGTTCGGCAAGGCATGCGTATCTCAGCGCCAGGGTACCCGTAGGGTGATAGTGCGCTTTATAAGTTTTGATAACATTCACATTAACATTAACCACAGTGAGGAAGAATTGGGGTTTCCAGATGATTCTGCTACTCCTAGGGGGAAGCATATTCAGAAGGAGGAGATGAAGCCTGTGCCTGTCATTGCTTACCTTACCTCTAACCCCCAACTCCTGGCCAATGAACAGAAGCCTAGCACCAGCGGGTATTGGTTCCGTCATTTCCAGAGTCTCGCTGTTGCAAAACCTCCAGTCATTCAGGGTCTTTTGAAAGGAGATTGAGAGGATTCAGGTATGTTATCTTTATCTGAGAGGAGGGAAAGCAGAGCTTTTCCAATAGATTTGTTTACGACCAATGCCTATTTATGGTAATAAACTGGAGAGCTCGATGAAGTGCTACCTAAGATCTTTAAGAACCAAAAGCACACACAGTCCTTTCACCATAGACACATAAGCATAAGAGATATTTTGAAAAGAACATACAAGGAAGATATGATTTCTCTTTCAGTATATCTCATTTCCAGACAATGGGTGCTCAAGGAATGTTGCTTCCCACCAGTTGACTGGGGATAAGGGTAGTCAGTAACAGGGTGCCTGACTATGACAGGATTATAGAGAATGTAGGCCCTGTAGGTCCTTAAGGCTTACATTTGGATCAGTGGAAGGCTTAAATAATGGACAGATGCATCTGAGAAGTAACTTCACAGGAGTATAGGATGGACTTCTCTCCTTTCCTGACAGGCTTCCAGTTTGTTCAGACTTCTTGGATCACAAATCAGTTTCAGAGGCAGGCTCTATTGAACGGTACAGTTTGGTTGAGAAAAGAGCCATTTGTGTGGTCCCACCACAGGAGATAGGGTTGGGATCTATTCAGTCACTTTTCTGGTTCAGAAGTCCTCAGGGGAATGTAGAATGATTATAGATTTAAAGTCCCTCTACAGCTTCATCTCGACTGCGCATTTCAAGATGAACACTCAACAGCAGATGATTCCTCTGATTTTGGTGTGAGGCTTTCTGACAACGAATGGCTTGCAGGATGCTTACATGCACATCCCAAATGCAGATTCTCACAAACTGTTTCACAAATTTTGTGCGGGAAGATCATTGGCAGTTTCCGGTACTCTCCTTTGTGATAACAACTGCCCAAGAGTTTTTACACAGATTCTTGTTTTCCCTGATGGCCGTGCTTCACAACCAGGGAACAAAGATACCTCCCCATCTCACCAGCCTTTTGATCCACTCTCTCATATGCACAGACACTGAAGAATACCCAGATTGTGTCTTGCACTCTCCAGTGGTTCCTGTTTTAAATCAACCTGATAAAGTAACAGCTATCGCCATCTTAGAGCATTTGCTATATCGGAGCTTGGTTAAGGGAAGATCTGGGGAAGGTTTTTCTCCTGCCAGCAAAGAGATTGAAGTTACATAGTCACATGAAGCAAGTCATTTTGAAGAAGAGGGTCCCAATGAGGCTCTGGTTTTAGGGAGATATGGTAATTATGATGTAGAAATGTTGTGATAGTAGAAATCCTAATGATAAGAAGGTGGAAGCTTTAAAAATTATTCCTTGGGCTCAGAGTCATCTGAGACAGATTGTCTGAAAAGGTTCTTCAGCATTCATCTCATTCGTCTCTGATTGCAGAGAATTGCAAAGTTTTCATCGCAGAAACGAAGACTATCTGAGATCAGTTGTCCTGGTGGCCGATTTCTGTGACTGTGGAGCAGGAAACAGTATTTTCTCCTCATGTTCCAACAATTCTCATGGCAGATTGTAGCAGCCTACGTTGGGGGATGGTGCTGGAGGACCCGTCGGCTCAGGGGCCAGCAGTGTCTCCTCCGCTTTAGCATCGCCCCTCCCCCCCACCCAGCAGCACCAGCTGCAAAACTTGAAAAATACAATGATAATAAAACATGTTTACAGCACATATTTTGAACCTTTGTATTTCAAGGTGAAATGTGATGATAAAGGAAAAGGCTATACAGTAAATGCAGGTAACTGCCTGAAGGCAGACATGTTCAGTGTATGTACATCAGTGGCGGCTCGCATAGGGCGTGCTGCGGGGTGGTGAGGCGGGGCGGGGGAGGGGCAAGGTGTGGGGGTAGTAAACTCGGACATACGACGGAATGGAGGAAAGTAATTATTACGTTCCTCCGTTCCGTCATATGTCCGAGTTTGCTACCCCCACCCTGCCCTCCCTGCCCCGCCTCACCGCCCGCAGCATGCCCTATGCGAGCCGCCACTGATGTACATGCGATCAGAGCCACTGCTTCAGATGCTACAACAAAATGAAAAGCAACGGATACATTTCAGGCAGACTTTCAACATTTATATTGGACTGGGTTGGCATGTAGGGACTCATTATTTCAACCCTTGATGCAACACCTGAGCTCATATGTGGGGACCTAATTATTCAACACTGTGCCGTGTTGTGGGGACATTTCAACACTGATCCAGAATACATGCACACGTGTGGGACTGTATTTATATAAATATTCGTGCAGTACTTTACAGTATTTTCTTTTTGCTTCTTTGATTATCTTTAATGCCCACCGCTAGGTGCAAACACTGCAGAATTGACGCATGTCACCTTAATTCCAGCACCTCACAGATTGGCGATGGTCAGAGTCGGACTGGCCTTTAGTGCAATCAGGCAGTGCCCAATGAGCTGCCCTTGCAGATCAATGCATGCCCAGGTCAAACTGGATGACTTTAGAAGCCATCCCAGAATGATTGGATGATCATCCAACTACTCTAGAAGTCATTTTCTCATCATCAGACATCATCAAGCTCTTGTAGTCACAAGGAGAGTTTAAAATCTCGGCTTGATGATTTCAGGATGACTTGAAAATGACTATCTGATTACTTCACAGGATGTGCTTGCTCTTGATGACTTGAGGATGATTCGAAAATGAGTATCTGATGATTTTACAAGCACAGTTGTATTCATTAAGATAACATTGTTCCTCTTGATTTACTGATTACTTTAAGAACATGCTCTCAATTAGGGTGCCATTTGTGTCCTAAAAGTTAAACCTGTTGCATGATTTCAGAATTATTTGCTAATTACTGTACGATGAGAACATTTAAATATCACATTTAATTTCTAGTATATGTAAATATACATAAAATTTGCTTTAGAAAACCGTCTGTAAGAAGAGTCACAAGTTAATTTTTCGTCTTTTCAGTACTGTCTTGAATATGGGTAAAAGCAGGAATCCATTGTGAAAAATAGCAATACATATTAATAATGATGGAAATCTGGCACTAAAGGGAGGGATGATGGAATTAGGCAGCACTGGAGTACAAGATTCAGACGACCTTATGCATTAGGGACAGATAAATTATACTGTGAAATATGTAACTAAAATAGACCTATGCTGCATAGCGTGGTAGCTGACCTTTTACATAGTGGAGTGTGAATGAACGACTTTGGACAACCAATCAAGTTTCGGGAAGTGTTAAGCAAAAGCAGGCCAGTAAAGTGGCCCTTTATCACAGTGAGTAACAATTTCAGGTGCTGTGAGGTTCTTTTGGTAGTAGCGTCAGCTCTCCCTTGTCAGGGGCCCACCCCCACATCCCCTGATCAGAACCCAAATCCCACATCCTGCTCCATAAGACCCCCATCCTCCTCAGAAAAGTTGCTTTCTCTGAGCCACCCACCCTCGTTATTACAGAGGTTGAGTCCAGTGCTTTAAATCGGGGAAAAAATAGTGCAGGTCCTCGTTTAAATGTGGTGGGTGGGTGGGCGGGGCTAGGTGCGGGACTATGGGCAAGACATGCCGATACCTATTGACTTTTACAGTAGTTGCAGCACCTACTAAAATGAGAAATGCGTTGTTACACAAAACGAAAGTCAAACACAATATTTTAACATGTCCTTGTTTTGTAATATTTGCAGTTAGAATACTGTTATTTGCTGTTGCTTGGCACTAAACTATATAATCTTGAGCGTGCACACACACAGAAAGAAACAAGCAGACGTGCACCCACAAAGCATTCCACACATTTCCTTTAATATACCTCCAAAGTGTCTCGATTCTCTCTCCCTTTCTCTCGCTTTTCTCTCACACAAAAACACACACAAGCAAACGCCAAGACTCATTTATAACACAGTGAGGAATGACTACAAAGTGTACTCCAGTGCTTTTGAAAAATATATTCTTTCAGTACATCCTGACTGTTCGAAGTGTTGTTCCCTAAAGTATTTTTTTTGCATTGAAGAACAGGATAGGTATTGTTATTAGTATTGCGCTTCTAGCATCCACGGTAAAACAATTTCTCTAAATCCAGGGCTTTAAGTGGGCCGGGTCCTGCGGTGCTCAGCACCGGCAGTTCTTAAAAGTAGGCTTCGAGACGGGTCCCTATCGGAGTCTCCATTTTCGCGCTCACTCTCTGAATGGAAAAAAAAATCTTAACTGCAGTAGTTCACTGTTTTTGGTGTAACTTTTATTTTTTGCAGTTCTATTTTGCAAAACTCCAAGTGCTTTAAATGAGCACCAACAAGGACACGTGCATTTATTTTTTGGTAGGCACAGGCGATTAAGTGATTTCTCCCAGAAACACAGGGGTACTTATTTACAAGAATTGTTGGATCGCTGGTGCGTCACTTTTAATACGGCAAAAAGTGACGTACTGGCAACGCAAGGGGCTTGTAAATAAGCCCCAGGATGTTGAGCCCACGCTGAGGATCCAAACCTCCTTCCTCAGCTCCAAAGTTGGCAGCTCTAGCCATTACGCCACAACCTCTTGCGCAAGAACTAAAGCATTTTCAATATTATGTACAACGAAGCCCTAGTTGTATGTATGCATGTAGTATACTTATCTTATGCAACTAACAACCTTTGACAAAGCCAATAGTCCTGCTTGTTGTAAGTGTAATGTGACTTGTTGTATTATATATGTGGAGGCAATAACAGAAGCAGCAAAATACCAGTCGGGCGGCACAATATGCTGAGCACAGATTTTTTAGCATAAATGTTTTAAGCCACGCCCTTGGCCACGTCCCTTTGAGAGATCCCCAGTTTTTTCATGCCACTAAAAGCCCTGTCTAAATCATATAAAAAGTTGCACTTAACATTCAATGCTCTCCTACACGATGGTGCTTCCTTCCCCTGCCTGACTCTAACCTCCAGCGTTTTCACTGATGCCCTCTCTCCACTCCACACCTGGTGACCCTCCCACCCCCACTCACCAGCCCTGCACCACCAGCAGCTCCCATTTACCACCTGTGATAGGTGATGAAGGGGAGAGATAGTCTGCACGAAATAGGCAATTAGGTGTGCCAGTTGAACAGAGAGAATCCGGTTCCTTGGTTATTCCTCATTCCGCAGGTTCAACAAAACATAAATAACCAAGGAACAGTGAGGGGGAAATCGTGCTCAGGCAGGATGGGTGAGGCAACATTACATTTTGAGTAAACAAGCATTTGTATGTTTTTTGTTTGTGTGTTTGGACATCTGCATGTTTTTAAGCAACACCATGTTGCACTCTGGAATTTGGAGTCCAGTATCAAGATAAGACAAAAAGTGAAACTACAAACCTCAGACTACAATCGACTATTGGATGAAATGACTGGTACAACTCCTTCACTGCATCTTGATTTCTGCACAAATCACCCAGTCCACGTTTTGGGTGTGCATTCTGAGACTTATAGTCCTGATTGTAAATTGAGATACACATAACTACAAATCCCAGAATGCACAGCAAAACGCCTGGACTGGGTGAGGTTATGGTACTCACGGATAGAAAATTTAAGTATCTCAGTAGATTCTTGCATGTCAGCTTGCAATCTCATTTTCTTGCAACAGCTGTTTAAAGAACTGTGGGGGTCGCATTTATAAACAAAACGTAACATGTAGCAGAGGCCGCCCCCGAAGGGGGCCTCGAGGGCCGGCGCCATAACGGTCGCCAGTAGCCCGCAGGGAACGGATCCGGTCAGCGCTGGTTTGCGCCGCCGGGAAAGGCAGCGCGGCGAAAAGCGCCCGAGGACCTCTCCTCCCCCTTCCCAAGAACAAAGGGAGGAGAGAAAAGGGGAGGAGGATATAAGGCGACGCTCCCCCTGGGCAGCTCACCTTTACATCAGGGAGCTGGGGGAGCGCGCCAACGGATTTCGAGTTCGATGGGGTAAGGAAGCCGCTTTTCCCCCAACTACTGTCTTGCCGCCGTCGCGACCTAAGAACAGCGAGGAGTGACCATCAGAGGACGGCACAGCCCCTGCCGGGGCATGGAAGGTCGGGGCGGAATGGACGGAGGCCCGAGGTCGAGAGAGGCAGGCATGAACCCCCAGCTCCCCAGGCAGCGGTTGGAGATGAAGAGGCTCTCGGCAGCCGGCGCCCGACCGCAGTGGCAAGGTACGGGCTCAAGGAGCGAGGAGTGGCGGCGCTGCATGCTGGCCACCTTCTGCTAGAACTGTGTTAAATTTCAAACAAACAGCGGAGCGTACCGCGGTCCAGGCCCTTAGAATAATAGTCTTGCCCCGTCTTTATTAGCTTAGACATTTTTATAACCACGAGAAAGTGGCATCTGGGGCGCAAATGCCGATACGCTAAGTAAAAAATACAGAAAAAACATGACCAGGTAGCTAATGTTTATACTCGCGGCTAATTTGCTGGCCGGAACACATCGAATCCTTCCCACCAAGGCCCACTTTCCTCAGCGCCATTTGCGGGTCTAAAGGCAGGGGCTAAACACCTCACCGAGTGAGGGAGGCAGGTTTTTCGGCAGGGCTGGTTTGGCGGGTCTCTCTAATGCAGGAAGAGCAGTCTGCAGTCCTCAAGGGAATAAGTAGCTTGTTTAGTTGGCGAGGTTGTGGCGTAAGGCTAGAGCAGCCGATCTTTTAATCTGAGATGACAGGTTCGAGCCCGATGTTCGTTTATTCAAAAGGAATATATCCTGGGTAATGTAACTGGTGCCCATGTGAAGCGCTCTGCGTTTGCGCTATACAAGCCCGAAACACGAGCTCCCTTGGAGTTGCATCCTCGGTGAAGTATATCTGAGGCAGTGACAGGCTGTATTATTCGGACAAAATGGACCGATGGAAAGTGTCAGCAGGGGCCTGCTTAACCTTCCTCAAATGACACAAGCTTCTATTTATTTATTTTAGGTATTTTATTTAAAGCATTTTTGATATAGCTCGGACTTTACCCGAAGGTGTCAGAGCGCTGTTCAATACCGTTCTACCCGTGGGTGTCTCCGCAGCAACTTGGTATGGTGAAAGTAAACAATTGGGCTGCACTGGGGTCCAGCGGAGAGCACCAGAGAGTGTATTTCTGTACGCAGACCGACACATTCAGGGAATGAAGGTACTCGCAACGACGTAGCGCAAGAAAGCACGGGGCACTGTGCCTACAGATGCCAAATCAAGTAATTCATTAGCTTTACAGCCTAGGGCCTTACCACCCTGAATTGGATGTGAGACCTCCAGGTGCTGTAAGCTTGAGTGTTTTTTAGGAATTGGATTAAGAGCAACGTTAAAGCTGTTGAGAAAGGCCAGCTAGAGTCTCCCCAAGTCCAGGTATTGACAGCAGCTGAGACCCAATACAAGTGGGGAAAATTCTCTCACTAAGTTATTGGGGGGAGCAGGAGATACCTCAGGTCCCTGGAGCATGTTGGAGGAGTTACTAAGAGAGATTAAGTCAATTAAAACACAGACTAAAATGGCAGGTGAATTAAAAGAGCAGCGCACCATGATGAGGGTACAGTAGGGGAACCTTTCCTCAAGACTGAATGAGATGGAGTAAAAAGTGTCTGAGTGTGAGGACAAGATTCACTCACTTGAAGAAGTTAATGACAAGTTAGAAAGGGAGATATTGTCTGTGAGAAGTTGGCCTGGTATATGCCGTCCACTAATTGAAGTGGGCACCTGGCTCCAGTCCAAACGACCCTTATTGATGATTAGGTCAAAGATAACCTGTATGAAAGCTATCCTAGTGGTAGCTATGGGGAGCAGCCTTCAGGCGAAGTCTTGAAGGAGTGTTAAGCGGCTTGTTTTACCGGATCAAAACCTCCTGAGTAACTAAATGAAAGGAGAACCACACGAGTGTTATATAAAATATATGTATTTATTACTAAACACTCTCTACTAATCTCTACACGAGATTGGAATACATAGTACACAGTACTGAATCAATAGAACATTTGTAAAAAGCACAATACACAGCGGGCTCCAGGGGGAGACCGAACCATATACTAAGAAAGCGGTATATGAACCACGACTTTACTAGACACAGTGCCTAAAGCACATAGAATCGCTGGGACCCCCACCAAAATAAATAAATAAATAAATAATGGGGCGAATTCTCTCCTTACTAAATTATAACTAGTTTAAGAGAAACACATTGTATCGTGATTGTGTGTGAAAGTGACTTCGAGCTGATATAAGAAATGTTATGGCAGGGGGCCCGCACCGTGCAATACTGTGTAACCCGCCCACCGCCCCCATGGGTCCCTGATTGGGGTTGAGAATACACACAAGTCCCAGCCCCCAGTAAGAGGATCCTAGTGCCTGCGGCACTCTGCCCAGTTCTCCAGGAGCTAGGGGAGGTCGGAAGGGGGAGGCTGTAGGCCGAAAGCGGCTGTTGATCTCACCGCGCATTGTAAAAAAAAAAAAAAAAAAGAAATAATGCGAGTCAATTCTGAACTGCGGACTGCCAATGGTTGAAAAAGGAATCAAGCAGAGTCCGAGCTTACCCGGTGGCGGGGCTAGCCCTTAGGACGTAGAGTAACGGTCAGAGCTCCCGAATTCATAACTAGGGAACCAGGTCCGAATCTCATGGGTGGCTTAACAACCTGTGATGCTGGGGAAAAATCACGTACTAACGTGTCTAGTAGGAGTCTTTGACTCGGGGTAAGTTGTTATTCATGGTATGCAGCACCGAGGGTTAATATGCCGGCTGCAAAGAACATGTAAAACGCAGAGCACAAAGGGAAGGTAATGGCAACAGGTCAGTGGGTACCGCCTTTTCCAGAGACTTCCTGTTAGTTCCAGTTTACAGCGAGCTATTAACGGTCAAAGAACTGCATGCAGATTCCAGTGCAGGTAGTGCAGATTTCAAGCACGCACTTCGCGCTGCTCAGGAATATTCCTAGGAGCACACTTTTCAACCAGGTGGTGCGACACGGGCTGGTGGCATCAGTGTCACCGGGGCCAACGCAAGTCATGCTGAATTTTTTCACTGATACGTATCAGCACAGGAGTCATCCAGTTGCATTAATCCCATGAATTCCAGTATGTTGTTTAAATAATGCATATGGTATCTCGCACACAAGCGGTATCTAACTGTCTCCCATATTTGATTTCATTTATGACCCATGGTGAGAGGAGACAGTGCGGCAAGACTCCGAACGGGACACAAGAGGGCCACTGCAGAAAGGCAAGAACGGAGCAGAGCACACCATGGCGTTGTGGGAAGATTGCCGTCAGAATTTACCAGACGTCAGCCTCCCGGAGACACAGCTAGAGGTTGGGATCCTAGCGCTCGAGCGGAGCAACGGCACAGGGCAGGCTCCACGGTAAGAGCAGCGGGAGGCGGAAAGGGACGACATAAGTTTGGGGGAGCCGCAGGAAGACGGAAGCCTCCCTGGCGGCGTGGCGGAAACAAAAGGTGTATTGGTTTGGTTACGGAAACACACCGACAGGGCGGTGTGTAGAAGGAGGGCCACTCACTCTGGGATGCCTCACGGCTGGGTGAGTGCGCCTGACAAAAATCGGGGTAGCAAACGGAGACGGCACTCGCAGCCCAGCCCCCGCCAGACGGCAGGGCGCAGGAGAGACTAGCAAGGTAGCGAGTTGGGGCCTGGCTCCGGGGAAAGGCTACCCCCACACGCAAAGGGGCGTGGAAAACAACAAAGAACAATCTACGAGCTGTCAGGGTGATTTACGACCCTAGGATATGCAAATGAGCAAAAGACTAACCAGTGATTTATGACCAGCCGATGATTTATGGCGGATGATTTATGATGCCAATGCAGAATGATTTATGACAACAAAATGATGACAGATTTGTGACAGAATGATTAATGACATCCCGATGATTTATGGCCATGATTTATGGCTGCTGATTTATGATGATCAGGCAGAGTGCTTTATGACAGCAAATAATAACCGATTGGCGGATGATTTATGATGCTCATGCAAAATGATTTATGACAACAAAATGATGACAGATTTGTGACAGAATGATTTATGATACCTGATGATTTATGACACCTGATTTATGATGTCCAAATGACACTGAGTGATACCCAATTGTGATAATGTATGATCATGATTTACGACCCCGGCTCCGAGAAGGTGTCCAGGGGAGTTGTACAAATATGACGTATGTAATGAGTAATAAAACTGCGGCCAACAACCACCACAAAAATGACTGTTGGCTGTGTGTAGTAATACAGATACAGAAGTATGGTACGGTTCCCGGAATGGGCGCAGTGCGGCTGTTATAGCAGAGGCCGCCCCGAAGGGGGCCTCGAGGGCCGGCGCCATAACGGTCGCCAGTAGCCCGCAGGGAACGGATCCGGTCAGCGCTTGTTTGCGCCGCCGGGAAGGGCCGCGCGGCGAAAAGCGCCCGAGGACCTCTCCTCCCCCTTCCCAAGAACAAAGGGAGGAGAGAAAGGGAGAGGAGGATATAAGGCGACGCTCCCCCTGGGCAGCTCACCTTTACATCAGGGAGCTGGGGGAGCGCGCCAACGGATTTCGAGTTCCACCCACCCACACCTACAACAGCAGCGTCGCAGTGCTGACAGGGACGAGATGAACCAATGGTGCAATGATTGGCGATGGAGACACACCGGGCGGTGTGTGGGAGTAAGGCCACTCACTTTGGGATGCCTCACGGCTGAGTGAAGTGTTGCCACTCACTTTGGGATGCCTCACGGCTAAGTGGAGCGGTGTATTGGTTTGGTTACGGAAACACACCGACAGGGCGGTGTGTAGAAGGAGGGCCACTCACTCTGGGATGCCTCACGGCTGGGTGAGTGCGCCTGACAAAAATCGGGGTAGCAAACGGAGACGGCACTCGCAGCCCAGCCCCCGCCAGACGGCAGGGCACAGGAGAGACTAGCAAGGTAGCGAGTTGGGGCCTGGCTCCGGGGAAAGGCTACCCCCACACGCAAAGGGGGCGTGGAAAACAACAAAGAACAATGTACGAGCTGTCAGGGTGATTTACGACCCTAGGATATGCAAATGAGCAAAAGACTAACCAGTGATTTATGACCAGCCGATGATTTATGGCGGATGATTTATGATGCCAATGCAGAATGATTTATGACAACAAAATGGTGACAGATTTGTGACAGAATGATTTATGACATCCCGATGATTTATGGCCATGGTTTATGGCTGCTGATTTATGATGATCAGGCAGAGTGCTTTATGACAGCAAATAATAACCGATTGGCGGATGATTTATGATGCTCATGCAAAATGATTTATGACAACAAAATGATGACAGATTTGTGACAGAATGATTTATGATACCTGATGATTTATGACACCTGATTTATGATGTCCAAATGACACTGAGTGATACCCAATTGTGATAATGTATGATCATGATTTACGACCCCGGCTCCGAGAAGGTGTCCAGGGGAGTTGTACAAATATGACGTATGTAATAAGTAATAAAACTGCGGCCAACAACCACCACAAAAATGACTGTTGGCTGTGTGTAGTAATACAGATACAGAAGTATGGTACGGTTCCCGGAATGGGCGCAGTGCGGCTGTTATTGGTTGAAGTATTGCTGGCACGCACTTCCAGGGGCGCCAGAAGTGACGTCATTTGGGATCGCCGTGCAATCGTTTTGGCAACTGCGCGTGGGTCAGCAAGATTAAGTAGGGTATTTACAAGAGTGGACATGCTGCTTCCTCGACTTCTTTTTGGAGAGTATTGCAGCTTTCTTCAACGCTTCCCGCCGTTTGCTTGTTGGTGTAGGGAGAAACCTTTATCGGGACAGGAGCAAGAGATCGGATTACTGGCTTCTCTGGTAATTGACGGACTTGTGTTTTACTTTTCGGTGGTTCAGAAAGGTCTCTTTTTGTACAAATCAGACCTCGAATGAAAAATGCTTACAGCAGCAAAAGCTGCCGTTTGGTAATTCTTAAGCACTGTATGGGCCTACAAGTAAAGGACAAGGAAACTTAGAAAAATAAAAAATCTATTTTTGAAGGAACTAACTCGATCTGCAGCAGCAAGGTTTAGAGAAATCTCGTGCTGTATTTGGATAAAGAAACACAAACCGCATCTTAGCCCCAAGATTGACCTGAATTTGCTGCGCCACGCAAAGAAAATTCTTTGATAGCTTTGTGAGTAAAGAAAGAACTGGCCTGCAAGAAGATGACTCTTAGGCATTGATGCCCCTTTGCTGTATTATCTACCGTGTCATCTAGTTGGCACAGCGTGCACTCTGATCTGGGCAAGGAAAAGTGGACATTGGCTTCAGGGTTTCGTTCTGTAACAAGAAGTAGGAGTTGCGTATCTCGAACCACTGTTACTGCAACATTTACTGAAATGTTTAGCAATGCACGGTTTGATATTAGCTTATTTAGACTCTTTTCATCCAAAAAGCTTATGTGATGTTTGCATTGTGGTATATTCGAATTGGTGACCATTTACTTGCTTACATAACTGAGACCGAAAGCTCCTTTCAGTACCAGTTATGTCAGCACCTGAATGTAATTATCGCGTCACTCACCCTGGTATGCTTTTTCATAGACACTGCCAACACCCGTTAATGCACTCTCATAAGTCTATTGGAACAGTGTGTCAACTTGTTGGCATACCTTAAGCATGGCCATTAGCAGATGATGCAGTTTACAAATTTCCCAAGAAGCAAAGACTAAACCAGTAGTATTAGAATTGTTTTTTATAAGATTTTAACATTTTGAGGATGTGAGATGTCACATTCTGTATTGTGTTAATTTTTTAACGGCTTCAATATACCTATTCGTTGCTGAACTGTTCTCTCTAATCACTGGTAAATTGTGAGGGGAATGTTTTGAAACTGAAATCTATGAAGGTGGCAAGAAACTACTACAGAGACACCTTAGTTATTTCTCAATTCTCTCTCCATCCTTTTATAACTCACCTCCCTCTAGCCCCTTTTCAGCTAACTTTCGACCACGAAAGTGACATGAGGACACAAGTGTAGAGGGAAATTTCGGAAATTGCGTGTAATTTAAATTTCACCCAGGCCCGTTTTTGACCCACCTCCCTCTCAAATGCAAATGTAATGGCCATTGTCAATTTGAAATATGTGTTTTCTTTAATGGTAGTGTGTTATCACACCATGCATACTATGCCACTCCACTTTATACCACTCTTCTCTACAACTCTACATCACTTCACTGTACAATACTGCTCCGCTTCACTCTGCTCCACTCTGCCATGCCACTCCACTGTAAGACACTCAACGATACAGTTCGCCACTCAACTCCACCACACTATGCTCTACTACCCCCTCCAATATATCCACCTGCACTTCACGAAAATGTATCCTACTCCACTAAAATTTACCATTCCAATCAACCATACTCCACTCCACTCCAATATACCCCACTCCAACCTAATCTACCCCAGTCTACTCCAATCTACTGTTCTCCACTCTACTCCAATATCCCCTACTCCACTCTACTGCAATCCACCCAATCTACCGTACCCCACTCTACCCTACTTCAATCCTCCCACTCTACCCCAGTGTACTATGTTCCACTCCACTGCAATATGTCCCACTCCACTCCATTCTACTACCCAACTCCACTCCAATATATCCAATTCACTAACATTAATCCTACTTCATTAAAATTTACCATTCCAATCAACCAATACTCTACTCCACTCCCCTTCAACCTAATCTGCCCCAGTCTACTCCACTCCAGTCTATGCCACTCCAATCTGCACCTCCCCAACCTACCCCACTCCTTTTCAATCTACCCTACTCTAATCCACCCAATCTACTCCAATCCACCCGCTCTTCCGCAATCTACCCTATTCCAATCTACCCCAATATATCACTCCCCTCTACCACAATATACTGCACTCCTATCTACTGTAGTCCATCCCAATCTACCCAACTGCACTTCAATCTACCCCACTCCACTACAATCCACTTCAACCCAATGTACACTCTACTCTTCTCCAATCCACCCAGTCTACCCCAATCTACGCTACTCCAGTCTGCCGAATCTACCCCACTCTAGCCCACTCCACCCCTCCCAAATATACCACGCTCCACTCTACCCCACTCCACTTCACTCCAGTCTATCCTACTCCAATCTACTCCACTACACTCTAACCTGCTCCACTCCAATCTAGCCGAATCTACTCCACTACATTCTTCAACAATTTTATCTACTCCACTCCAACCTACCTTACTCAATTCCAACCTATCATATTCCACTCTATCATATTCCAATCTACCCACTCTGATTCGCCCAATCTAACCCACTCCACTCTGCCCCACCCACCCCAATATACCTCACTCCACTGTACCCCAATCTACTCCACTCCCGTTTACCCAAATCTACCCCACTGCACTCAAGTCTACCCCACACTTCACCCAAGCTAGCCATCTCTACAGCACAAGTCTACCCCACTCCAAGCTACCCAATGTACCCTACTCCACTCTACCCTACTCCAACCTACCCCACTCCATTACAATCTACCCTAAACCACTCAATGTACCCCACCCCAATTCACCCCACTCTTCCCCAATCTACCCCAGTATACCTCTCTCCACTACCCCAATCTACCCCACTCTTTCTACTGCAATCCACTCAAATCTACACCACTGCACTCCAATCTACCTAAGCCACTACAATCTGCCCTACTCTGCCCCACTCACCCCACTCCAATCTAGCCCACTCTACACCACTACAGTCTACCCCAATATATCTCGGTACAATCTAACCTACTGTACCCCACTCAAAATCAATCTACCCCACTCCACACTAACCCAATCTACCCCACGCTACTCTAAACCAACCTACCCCACTCCACGCTACCCTAGTCTACCCCACTTCACGCTATACCAATCTACCCCATTCAACTGTACCCCAATCTACCCCACTAACTTTTAGCCATGCTGAACAGCAGCCACACTGGTGTACAGCAAGGCTAAAACGCATTGCCAAAGTCAATAGCTCTCACATAGGCGAGACGTTTTGGCTTTGCCAATGCTAATTATAGTAGTGTTTAAAGCACTAAGTGAAGGTTTATTTGGAAATAAGACCATCGGGTAATTAAGGCTATATTTCATGCACTATATGCATATGTCTGATCTTAAAATTATGTTACGCCTCTAAATTACACCAAGTAATTCTTAGAGTGCCTTTTTTATGAACACCTTTCGAGTGTTTGGCAGCGGCAATTGAATTAATAAACTACGTTTTATGCTGTGGTAGCCAAAATCCCATGCAACATAATTACACATGCATGATGATGTATGCAAGCGTCTGAAACATCGTCCTGTGTTTGTTTTTTGTTTTTCCCTAGCGCTGTTTTGTATTAGCATGCAAGCAAGCTTTATTTGTTTTAGGCAATGCAGAGCAGCATCTGCAAAAGACTTCGAAAAGCCAAGAGGCTTTGAATCATTGAACACCAGGACCTGTTGATTTTGCCAATGCATATTTATACTTGCGATCGTTCTGCTGTTTGTGATAGAAAGGACAGAGAAATTTAGCTGTTTAAAAATACCAATGAAAGCAGCTACCATATCACTTAAGAGTGATTTCAAAGCAATTGTTGTTTTCCAATTAACTGATAAATAATAAAATTGCCCAGTATATATGTATATCACCAATCAATCAATCAATCAATCATAGGTTTGTTAAAGCGCGACTACTCACCCATAAGGGTCTCAAGGCGCTGGGGAGGAGGGGGGGTGCGGGTTCCAGTCCATCAAGGAGGGGATCTGTCGAAGAGCCAGGTCTTGAGGTTTCTCGTGAAGGTGGGGAGTGATGTTGTCTGCCTGAGGTGGAGCAACTACTGTAATAGAAACTATTAGTAGACTCGCAGCGCAGCATCTTTTCCCAGGAAATATTTGCTCAATCTGAGTGTACTTTATTTTTTGAGAGAGTCTATATTGCCATGTTTAGCTTATGCACTTTTATCTTTAATAATAAGCAATTCACCTCTATCTCATTGGCAGTGACCCTATTTTCAGCAATCGCATACAGGTAAATTGGCATCTTTGTTGTGCATTTTGTGCCTTATTTTGAAGCTAAATGTTTTTTAAAGCCATAAAACAATGTTTTAGGGATAAACTGTAGCTGTCTCCAAGTCACTTATTCAAATCAAAGATGAAAGACGAAACCATGACGTTGCCACACAGTGCTATGAAAATATTTCCTCCTCAAAACTTTACCCTTTTCCTTGCTGGTTACAGCGCACCATTCTACCAAGTCATGATACACTCAACAACTGTTTGCACACCCAGAGGTGTTATCGAACGTGATTCATCTTCAACTAATACAACAAACTTCAATCTGCTCTCACTGCTATTACCGTGGATGTGTACATTGTTCCTCGCTACACAGACCAGTTTGCAAGCAAGAATGTTGGTGACCATAAGGTAAGCTGATATAAATGAGTGTCAGTTGCATATAATTGAATGGAGCAAGCCTGTGCAACACTCTCATTATCCGTGGCATCTCCTATGTCTGTCTTCAGTGACAGCAGTTTTAATGAATCCGTCCATTAATTGTCTCAGCTGCTTGCCATGTAAAAATATGAAAGCGAAAAAATGCTTGCATGGCACATTTAATTGTTTTATGTTGCACCTTTTTCAGCTCATACAACGCTTGCCAGTTTCAGTTGCAAAACATACACCAATTTTTCATACTCATGATTCAAACTCATTTGTTTTCTCTTTTAGGAATTGGCATATAGCTCATTATCCATTATTGATGAAAATGACTACTATTCAATGGATTGCCCAGCAACCCGTTTAAATGAGTATGTGCTACCACATGCAAAGGTGAGGGCTTTAGAAGATGATCATGACTGCTGACAAGATAAGTGAAGGATCTATTTTAAGAAGGGGTTAATGTAAACTCCTTTTTATGACCCTCGAACACATCGCCAAAATGTACAACACTGTTACCCTGCCTGTATGTTCTGGTTCACCAAATGTGTCCCCTTTAAAACTCTTATTTTTATTTCATTGTAACACAGTTAAGATACACATGCAGAAATGACTATGGATTGTCTATCATGTATTTGCAGGCAGAACAATTCGCTTTGACAATTTCAGGACTGGTAATGAAGAAAGCGGATCAGAAACATGAAGTGGATCCTTTGCGGTACTAAAGGTGACTTGCTTTATTTTCCTCTATATTTTGTGGACATTACAATCTGAAATAATCCCTTCACATTGTTAAGTTTGTGAATGATAATTTGATTCCCTGCAAAAGGAAACTGTACACAGAAGGCCTGTAGAAATCTTTTTGACATGGCTAGTATATATTTCTGAACACAGTAATTCCTTATCACTGTTAATTATGCTGTTTAAAAATGTCAGTAAAATCAGCTTTCACTGACTTGCATTTTATTTTACAATACTGCTGAAGTTACATGATATCAAGTGTAATACTTTATATGTTTAGATGCAGGCTGATCAGCAAAAGAAACAAAGAACTGCTATATTAACTCAGTTTTTGGAAATGTCCTGGTAGAGAAAAGTGAATTGCCTGGGTTCCTCAAGGATTGAAAGGCTTCCAGAGATGCCGCCTCAAGGTTTCTCAGTGGTTAATGTGAAATTGTTTCACCAAACAACTTGCATCTGTGCAAAATGCCATGAGCTCAACTTTCAAAAGCAAAGGAATACTGTGTAAAGATGCATGTGTCAAACCATTGAGTGCAACACTGAGTAGAGTTTGGAATCCACCCTAATGTGTTTTCTTCTGAAAAATGGATCAACACTAAAAAAGGAAGCTTGCTGGTTGACTATCTCTGGCTAACTCCTGGACTGATTTCCTTGAATCTACAACTTACTCCACCACACTTAAAAGTTTGAAAAGGAACGGTAATGGTGATGAACAAGTTAATCTCACACCTGCTCTCTTAACTCCACCACATGCTCCCTTCATTGTTCCACCCAGAAGTGCATTCCTTGTTATATTATCAACTCTTGTAACAATACTTAAATTATCTCATCAGGCTTACTGTATGATGTAAAGGGCTGCACTGCTTTTTGAAGGCTGGCCCTGTGAAACTGTGAAATAAAGTTGTGGAGACCGGACCGGTACTAATCTATGCTTGTGATTTTCTTTCAGTGTATGAAATGTGTACAAGATCAACAACACACCATCAATGGACAAAAGATCTATAAGGATGAAGCTTGCCATAAAGATCCTGCAATGCTGGAACAGCTTAAAAAGTCAGACTTTGTAACCGCACATGAAATTGCTTGTGTTTGTTGACCTTTTTTTTATTTGTACTTTTTGTGATATCTTCTGCAGTATCTTTGGACCAAGTATGTTGCAAATAAAAGAAAATCCACATTGACCAGCCATTTTAGTACCCATTTTTTTCATACAATATTTTCAATTTTGCCACAGAAGGCCACCATATTTAAAAAAAAAAAAAAAAAAGTAAAAACCTGTACCTCCACTGAAGACCCAGCCAATGAGCGTGACTGAAGCCAAAGGCTGCTTTAAAATGCAAAATATGACATTCTTGCAACACCTACTTTGCGCTCAGATTCTTAATACCATAGTTCACTTTTTAATGCAGAGATGCATAAAACACAAAATCGGATTATTTGTTATTTATAATTTACCTGATTGTGAAGATAAGGAGGTTCTTTTATGTCCAATTACTATTTTCTTTTGTATAGGGAGGTGTAAAGTGGTAGTGAATCTGAGAAGGTACTCCTGAATGAATTAGTGTTCTCAAATTTTACCTCAGTGACAAACAGAGTGTAATTCCATCAACTAGTGATGCAACTAAAATTATATTTGAACATTCAGGGGTAATCCACAGCCATCCAAAACTTTTAATCCTCACTCATCCTGTGGTTGTCCTGAATTGTCCTAGAGTAATCCACACTCATCCTGAAGTTGTCATGAAATCACCCTAGAGTAATCCACACTCATCTTGAAATGGTCCTGAAAACATCCTGTAGTAATCCACACGCATCCTTAAGTTGTCAGCTGGTATTCCTGGGGTAGTAGAAGATCATCCTGCATATTCAAATGATGTAATCAGAACACCATCCTAGAGTAGTTTTTGTGCTGACTCTCAAATCATCTCATTTAAATATTTTGCCCTGTAGGCATACTTCAGGATGGCTTGGGATGACTTTCCCAGATAATTACAGTTTACTGGAGGATGAAGTCATCCAATGACTTTAGAATGACTCCAGGATGATCTTCCTTTTAGACTTGGGTGGGCCACTTTTTTTTTTAACAATTCGTGGGATTGTTTTATGGCCAGGTGTGCCGGTTTTTTCCTGATATTACTACAAACATTCTCTGCAGCAAACACAAATGCATGCAGTCCCCATACCTAACAAAATACCCATACAATGTGTCTGTACAAGTTCAAAGCTGGCCCGATTTGCAAATGGAGGGCACTTGTTTAGCTATCTGGTTCGCTAACTGCTGCCACTTTTATTTTGGTGCCCGGGTCGGTTTTTTGTCCCAGTCCGACCCTGCCAATGGTAGTACCTCGTGTTTGCTTTCTACTACAAGTTGGGCCTACACGGCCTGATATATCAGTCTCTGGCTGGCAACACCGGCTGCAGCTTCCTCCTGAACCCAACCATCCACACCCATGACTCCAGCTAGAGTGCATGCCCTGCATAGTGTAGCCCTCTCACCGCCCAGTACAATGCCGTTTTGGGGTGGAATCCATTTTTAAAATCTCACCTGAATCTGCTGTGTTGTGTCCTGTCAAATGCGACTGGAAGCCAAGATCCAGGCCAGGGGTCGCAAACAAAATGGCAAGGGTCGCAAGGGTTGCCATTTTGTTTGCGACCCCTAGGCTAGGGTAGGGTTGTCAGGTTCGACCCCTAACCTCCATGTACAGCCCCACAAGGAACCCATGCACAACTAAAAGCCATTAACAACTGAGAAAAAACCCACAGCTGCATAATATATTGGGCACTTATGTATTTGTGCTTGCACAGTTTAGCTCTACGATTTGCACCAACCAACTGGTGCAACAGCCCTATTTGCTCTAAGAGGCCGCTGGAAAAAAAAAGTAATTTTGCACCGGTCGGAGGCTGGCTATGGTCAGGTCAAATTATCGTGCAAGAAAGCGCAGGCCCCATTGAAAGATTACTCCAGACGGATCATGTACACCTCCTTTAAGCTTGTGTATGAAAGTCCATTTTTCATTCTTCTTAACACCTGCCATGTCTGTTTTATAGCGTTATCATTATTACGTTTGGCAAAAATGACAAGGCTGGCGAGGAGTCTGCCCTCTGCAAAAAGACAAGAATTTCCATTCTATTTCCTAAGGCGCTGTTTCATTATTTTTTCTAAAAAGGGTCACCATCTCTGTCAGGAGACTAAAAGAAACCCAGCGTGGCGACGGTGCCTCATGCAGGACAAAGGAGATTTCTAGCGGCCGGGAGGGGGGGGGGTGAGGTGGTGCTAAAGAGGTATATATATTAACCCTGGGCAAAGCACTACGCTACGCTCGCGTAGTTTGCGCTACTTCGCACAACGCAAATTGCACGTAGCACAGTGCAAACACGCGTAGCGTAGCGGTCATTTTTTGCTTGCTCGCCGTCCTCAACGTCAAGTTGGCGACCGCGAGCAAGCAAAATGACATTCCGGCGAGACTTTTTCCTCGTTCGCGATCAGCAACATCAAGTTGCCGATCGTGAGCGTGGAAAATAAACCTCCCGGCGAGATTCTCAACGCGGGGAGGTCAGGTTTCTCATTGCGAGTGGTCGTGTATGCTCGCGACCGCTCGCGATGAGAAACTACCAGTCCGCGTTGAGAAAGCTGCCGCTCGAGGTAAAAATCTACTCGAGCGGCAGTAAAAGACAGCTCGCACTGTGCAAGATGCCATTTTCAATGATTGCACAGTGCGGACAAGCATCCGGCACTGTGCAATCATTGCGAACAGTGCACTACGCAGTTCGCGTAGTGCTACGCGTAGCTCGCGTAGTGCGAACTGCACTTTGCGTAGCTTCGCGTAGCGCTACTTCGCGAACTACGCCCAGGCTTAATATATATATGAAACTGGCGTAGCCACCTACAATGGGCGATCATGGAGATTATTCACATATGTGAGTAATTAAAATATAAACACACACACATACACAAAGTAATTTAAACTTTTGAAGCAGATTGTAAATTAAACGATAATCTGTGAAAGGGGCAAGGTTTCGAAGAGTCTCGACTGCTCCTGTTCACATCACTCTCTTCTGCAGTCTCTCGGATAGGCACTTGTGCACTTTTTCTCCTCATATCTTTCGGAAATACTACATCTGCAATTCTCACATCTCATCTCTTTTCTCCTCCGCACCCTCTTTTCATTCACGCCTCCACGTACTTCTTTACATCTCCTTCTCTTCACCACCCACATACACAACACACCCACTCACCTAAGCACTGGATTTCTTTAACTTTAGCCTTGTCCGTTTTTTAACAGCTGTGTGCCTCTTTGATACACTTTCACATAAAATTGCAATTATAGTTGTCACACCTGACCAGTGCTCTCTGTGCTCTGCAGAGAGGCCAAGGATTGGATGAGCATCCTTTCTAAACCCCTTTATCACCCTCTAACAGCCACTGAGAGGAATTCGCACCACGTTTGACCTGAAAGCCACAGCTATAAATTATCGCCTATTCACACCCTGAACTCATACAGCTACTTAAAGGCAACTCTTTTCATAGCACTCACAATGCATGATTAATATATTGCATTAATAAACAACAAAAACACAGCATACTGGAAAATGCAAATAGTCTTAGGGAACAACAGCGCTCTTCACAGGCTGAGAGGGCAGTGTCCTGTTTCAGCTTGCTGACATCGGTAATGCGACTCAAGGGGGGAGGGGGGCGGGGCAGGACTCTTACAGAAGGGGCACCGATCCAATCTGCCCACTCCTAGGAAAGAACAAGGAAGCAATGCCCTAGCTCAATCACAGACCTTCCAACTCACACAGTGCCACCGTGTGTCACACGATATTGGCTCCCATCATACGGTCATCCGAATTTCCAGTTAATTGTTTGGAAGTTCTGCTCAGCCAATGTGGATTACAAGGTGTGAGACCTTCCCAGGACATTATCAGCAACCTCAAAAGCTTTGTTTTTGGTGGGGGGCAGGTTGGGGCAGAGGAAGTTCGGGAGACGGGGGGCTTTGAGGTAGTGAATTAAAAGAAGCCTCGAGCAGTGCTCGTCATTAAGCTCGGTCCCCTTCAAGGCCAATCCCCCTCCTCACACAGTGAAAAACTTTACTGAGTTGGCAGGTCTGCAACCAAACTTTACTGAGTTGGCAGGTCTGCAACCAAACTTTACTGAGTTGGCAGGTCTGCAACCAAACTTTACTGAGTTGGCAGGTCTGCAACCAAACTTTACTGAGTTGGCAGGTCTGCAACCAAACTTTACTGAGTTGGCAGGTCTGCAACCAGCAGGGACATCAGTATTATATGGCACCCTCTACTCTTAATGTGGCATTTTTCTGGTATTAGGATTGGCAGATGAATCAGTGTGCGCTATCACGAAGAATGCATATGCATCCCCCATTTTATGCAACAAACTTGGACACAATAATTTTGTGTTCTTCAAACAATACCTCATTGCACTGTAACCTCATGGGGCCTTCTCCTCTGAAGAAAGCTCACGTCACCCCCAGGGGTATATAACATAAAGGAAGCAATGAAAGTGCTAGCTCAGAACAGGTCTGTTGCACAGTTTTGGGCCGAATAGTGTTGCAAATGGTTGAAATATTTAATCAGTTTTTACCATCTTATAGTGTGGCAATTGGTTTTTTGCTACTTGAACTTTAACGGAATGTACTGCTTTTGACTGGAAATGTAATAGAATTTGTTGACCTCTCAACACAATAGAACACAGTATAATTACATAACATAAAGTAAAATGTCACCACAACAAAAGCATTACAAGGTACAACACAACAAAACCAACAAAACCGGATGCAATACAACAACAGTACAGAACAACAGCAGCACAATGCAATAATCCAGCACAAAAGGACAATAGCACAAAAAGAACAACACATCACAACAAAAAAATGCAACACAACAATGTTGCACAAACCTTCTTACCACAGCCACAACTCTGCATTTACAATATCGTGATAAACAGTGTTTGCATCAAGCACTGAATAAGGGCAGAACAAAAATCTACTCTGTGAGACTTACCCTTGGCTTGGAATCCGCAACAGACCCAGAAGTCCTGACAGATGCCAGAAGACCAACACCATGAGTTGTATCTATGCAATTTGAGCTCAGGACTACAGAGCATACTCTAATGACTCAACTGGGGCTATGAGCTATGGTGTAGTGTAAATTGGGGGACTTTCTCCGGCCTGCACCACAGCAAGCAATCCTAGCATGGTGGCACAACACTGTGTGGTAAACTGACCCACAGCAGAGGGAGGTCAAATAAACCACAGCTAAATTAACTCCAATGCTAATCCTGGTTTTCTGTAGTGTTTGCAGTGCTCCTCTATGATCCCTGGTAGAGATTAAGGCCTCATGTTTCTGTAAACCTGTATTTGTTATCAAGTAATAATTGGTCTTTGGTGTGTTCGAGAAATATCTTAGCAAGTTTTCAGTTCTATCTGCTCCTGCAACCCAACGACTGTTAATTACTAAGGCTATGTGGCAGACCTGATCTGACAAAAAATATCATCAATGCAGAACATACACTGGTAAAAACAATAGGCCTCGCATCTCTCAGGCTGTGTAGGCACTCTGGGGTATATTCAGGGCTCGAGTCGGGGGTATACGCGGGTGGACGGCGTCCACCCACTTTTTACACAGGGTGGACGCCGTCCACCCTGCCAAGAAGTTGGGCCCCATTGAAAAAGATGCTGAATTTGTCCCGGTGTAATTTCTAAACACCGGGACACATTCAGCAGTGCCTGCACGCTGTTATCTGCTTTCCATACGCAACAATGTGCAGGCGGGGATGGGGCTCTCTTATTTCTGACTCCTGCTGGGCCCATGACAAAGGCCGAATCTGAGGGGTCATAAGGCCTCCTTTTGTTCGAGTCTCCTGGCTGGGAGCAGTCAGGAGCCTCACACCTGATGCAAATGCAGCAGAGGGGAAACAAAGGCTCACACCTTGTTAGCACCTCACAAGTACTTTAAAGAGGCAGCTTTTCACTTTGTTCAGTCCCTGTTTAGGAGATATGCATGCACTGTAAGAACGTCAGATGTGTTGATCTTACACAGTATTTGCACAAAATAAATGGCATTTATATAGTGCCCTGAGGAGGCGTTGTAATAATTTAAATATCACTATTTTTTCTTTTAAAGCACTATGGCTAGAGGAAGCTTTACGCTGACAAAAGGCAACATTGTTTTATGTGTAGTCTACAAAAGTGTGAATCTTCTGCCTAAATCAGGAGGGTTTGCAAGTATATTTGAAATGTGCTCAAATGTACTCATGATACACCTGCTAAACATATATGTGAGGGCTTAAGATCTGATGTCACTTCTTGTGATGCCACTTCCTGTGATGTCACGCGCCGCGATGTCACGCGCCGCGATGTCACTTGCATACTGATTAACTAGGTTAGTCCCCCCACTTCTTTTTTTAGGACTTGTGCCCTGGGTATATTTACAAGGAGATTGCGCCACATGAACACCACTTTTACCGACATCCGGTGGCGCAATGCCTCTCCATACTGACAAAGTGGCGTTAAGCTACTTTTTGTAGCTTAACACTGCTTTGTAAATATGGTACCCTTTCGCGCCGATATCGACGTGAAAGGGGCGTGCAATGGGTGTTGCTGTAGGTGTTCCACCACAACATCCATTATTTTTTGTAAATCTGAGGCAGCGCCATAAACTAACGGCATGCCAAAGTAGGCGTTAGATTGGTGCAACGAGGAGAAATACTTTTATTTCTCCTTGTTTTTGCTTTTTCTATGTCTGCTGTATTCTGCAGAACACATCGACAGAGCAAAACGCTACTAGTGAATGTTTATGTGCCGGAAGGTCTCCCTCCCTGCACAAAAACAATCATTAAATAATGGTGATTTGCTACTTCTATGTGTGCTGCATAATGCAGCACACATAAAAGTAGCAAATCGCCATTACTGATTGTTTATGTGCAGGAAGGGAGACGCCATGCAAATGTAGGCGTTAGATTGGCGCAATGAGGAGAAATACTTTTATTTCTCTTCTTTTTTGCTTTTTCTATGTCTGCTGTATTCTGTAGAACACATAGAAGGAGCAAAACGCTATTAATGATTGTTTATGTGCAGGAAGGTGTCCCTTCCTACACAAAAATAATCATTAAATAATGGCAATTTGCTACTTCTATGTGTACTGCAGAATGCAGCACACATAGAAGTAGCAAATCACCATTATTGATTGCTTATGTGCAGGAAGGGACACCTTCCTGTACATAAACAATCATCCCTGCAACCCAGGCCCCCTTGCACTATGGCACAAGTGTGTCTGTGTTGGCGCTAGGCAGCTATTTTTAGTGCCTGCGCTAGGGGAAACACAGGGGTGCACCACAATCTTGTGAATACAGCGCATCCCTGGAATAGATGCAGCGCGGCGCTGCAGCGCTGAGCCATTTCCTTATACATATGCCCCTCTCTTTGGTTTGCCAATGTTCGTTGTTGATGCTAACCAGCAGCACACATTAAAGAGAGTACGAAAACACATGCACTCTCATGGAGAGGTAAAAAAAAGAAAAAATGTAGTTCTGTCATTATAAGCAGTTATGCTCAGGGGGGGGGGGACTCAAGAAGGCGAAGGAAAACCAAATAATCAATCAAATGAGATTGACAAGAAGGCCAGCCAACTGTAAGCAATCAGCTTACCTTAAGTCCACCGTAAGTATTGCTATTGTACACAATAGGTTTCTCAACAACAGACAGCTAAAGCTGTCAATAATCAAGTCCTAACAATGCTTGCCTAGTTAGAAAAAATCTATATCATAGAAACCCTACATCTAATAATCAAAATGCTGGCATTTAGAATCACAAATACTATCACAACTCTGAAAGGTATACCGAGTGTGTAACTGTAGGGAAACAGGCTTGTGGTATGTTTCCTTAATGCTCTATGATCATCAGGGAAGGCCACTACTCTGCTTGTTGGGAAGAGTGTCCTCTTTAGAAAGAAACTGTTCACTTTTTTTCTTATACCATGGCAGGTCACCTCAAAGGGTTATCCTTTTATGTTAGAGACAGAGGAAAACAGTGAAACGTTGTCCTTCCAACAAATGGATAGGAATCTGACTCTTGGTTGAGGGAAGAATTGTGGGTAGGTAAAAGCAGAAATGTACTCAATATCAAATTGATTCCATAAAGAGAGCAAGAGGCTGTCTGTGAAAGAGAGAGGCAGGAAATCAAAAAAGAGACTGTGTTGCTGTGTACTACATTAGTGTGTCAACATATAAATAGCCTTTACCAACAAGTAATGACACAAATAGTATATATTTAAAAAAAACTTTGATCACTAATGTGAGAGCGATAAAGTTAGAATAGAATACCTGGGTCCATATTACTCATAGTGTCCCAGGTGTGCAACAGGTGTTTGCATCCATCTTTATACCCTTTTATTGCACCTTTGTGGCTTAATAGGATTATAGATGCTTAGGTGGCCCCTTTTATAATATGGATCATTCCGATGCAAAATATGCACCAGCATGATCACAATGGGGTGTTGCCTCTTTTGCAAAGAAGTGTGGCCCAATGCAAATGAGAGGCATACCTTCCATCATCCTCCTGCACCCTATGAATGACATGAGCTCAATGGCAATGAAGCCATCATAAGATGCGCTATTTGTGTGCTACGGTGGAGGTCACAGACAGTGAGTGCACCCCCAAGAGACACCTTTGGGAGGAAGGTAAATGTGTTGCAGGTCTCCCGTGGCATCCTCCTCAGGATGGGCCACTCGTAGATTGCACCAGCTAGTGGTACATCACTGACCTCTCTTAAAAAAATTTCGGGGTCCCTTTCTAGTGTTTCACTCATGTGCGCTCACCAGCCAGGCTTGAGACACCATATTTTTTTCTATAATCGGGCACTATTCCTGATATGCATTTGATACACCAAGTAAAGTGTGTGCCATGGCACAAAGTGGAACAGAGCATCCTATATGTAATTTAGCACCAGGAACAAATAGTAAGATAACATGTGCTCATTGGTGCGACAATCAAATCCACCTAGTCCTTCAATACTCTAAAGTTTAGAGTATACCTGTTTATCACATTTAGTGAACAAGTCTATTGGTGTATCAGAGGAGATTGTACATTGTGCCGAGATGCGTAAACTAGGTTAACTTGAGATTATTCATGGATCATCATTCTTTTAAATAGAAAAAAACATAAAATCCCCTCTTGTGTCAAGATTTTCACACAATACAATGAGTGTTCATAAATATTTCCTGAAACATTGCACATATATTCTATCAATTGAATCTATAAACTACACCCTCTAATTGTCATAACTCCTTTGTACAACATTTTTTCCAGTTCATCACAAGAAACTGTGCACAGACAACAAACACAGGTTCTCTGGATCCTTATGCTGGCCCTGATCTAACTAGTTCTGATCACCCTTATACTAGTTTCCTGAATCTGGGGGTCCCGGTTGTAGTCCTTTCTGACCCTGGTCTTCCTGGCCCTGGCTCTTCCTGCCCCTCCTGATTCTGATACTACTGATCCTCATCCTGCTGGTTTGCTGGTTCCTTATCCACCTATTCCTGTTGTCCTGGCGCTACTAGGGCTGTTTCTGGTCCAATTTGTACTGATCCTTCTATTCCTCCTTGCTCTGGTCCTGCTGGCTCTGGTCCTCCTGGTATTTTTGGTACTGACCCTCTCACATTCCTTGCTTAATCTGGCCTCCAGTAATATTGACCTGGATCTTGTCTCCTTTGATCTGGTCCTGATCCTCTAGGCCCAGGTCTTCCTGCTGCCTGTCCTTGTGCTGCTACACAAACTCACCATGGTCCTCCTTTATCTGGTCCTCCTGGGCCTGGCCATCCTGTTGTCCATACTCCTGGCCATTCTTTTCCTAGCCTTGTGGCCTGGACCTTCAGGGTGTAATCATCCTGGTCCTGATGTCCCTGATCCTCATCCTCCTTTTCCTATCCACCCTGGTCCTCCTGGTCCTGGTACTCAAGGTCCTGATCCTCTTTGCCCAGATCTTCCTGGTCTCCTTAGTCCTTTCTTTTCTGGTCCTCTTAGAACGTTTCCTTCTGACTCTAGCTGCCTGGCTCAGCTACATGGCACTACTGGCCAAGGTCATGCTATTCTTGTTTTTCATAGTCCTTCTAGAGGTTCTGTGCCCATGGTACCTGATCCTCTTGGTCCTATACCTTATAATTTGGGTTCTCCTACACCTAGTTCTCCTTGCCCAGACCCACCTGCTTCCTTAGCCTTGGTCTCCTTGGTCCTGGTTGCCCTGGTCCTTCTTGTCCTATTGTGCTTGTTATCATCAACTTTCCCTTTTGGTCATCATGGCCCTTCTGGTTCCCCTAGTCTTGGTACATCTGGCCCTGTTCCTTTGTGGTCCTCTTGGTCCCGATCACCTTGTCCTGGTTCTCCCCACCGTAACCTCCTAGCGATGGTCTATCTTGCTCTTAGTCTTTGTCCTCCTGGTTTTGGTTGCCCTTCTACTCCTGGATCTGTTCAGTCCTGCTGATCCAGGTGTTCCTTGTTCAGGTCCTCCTGAGCCAAGCCATTATGGTCCTGGTCCTCCTGCCCACCACTGTCTATTCCATTTGGTCTTCCAGATGCTAGTTGGCCTTCTTACCTCAGATCCTCCTCACCCTGGCCCTGCTACTTGCAATGATTGTTCTGGCCCACTTAATAATCAGAGCCCTGGTCTCTTAGGTCCTGATCTTCACGATCCTGTTAGCCCTGTTTCTGGTCCTCCTGGTCATGATCCTTTTAGTTAACTTAGTCTTCTTGCTCTGGTCTTCTAGGTGTCTTTGGTACTTCCCCCCCTCAGTCTTTCTAATCCATGTTCTGCTTACCCTAGTATCCTGGACAAGATGGCCATTACCCTTCAGGTCTTCAGGTCCTGATCTTCTTAGTCCTGTTCAATCTGGTCCTGATATTCCTGGCCCTTGTCTTCCTGCTCCTTGCTGCATGGCTCTGCAATAACTTGTCCTGTCAGAGATCATCCTAGCCGCTGCTAGTTCTGATGTTCCTTGACCTCTGGTTCATGCTAGTCTAAGAACTTCCTGGCCCTGGTTTGACTGGTCATAATTCCCATGGATTTGTTACCCTAGTCCTTTGGATCTTGTATCTCATGTTTCACAGACTCCCAGTCCTGGACTTTTTCATCCTCCTCACCCTAATTCTCGTCTATCAGTCTTCCTGGTCTGGCTCCTCTGGTTTATCTAGCCCCCTCGTTTGCCTGTTCCTAATCCTTCTGTTTTTAGTCATCTTGGGCACGTAGTCCTGGCACTCCTTTATCTGACCTTCATGTATCGGGTCTTCTGTTGCTAGTTCCACTGCCCTTGGTTTCCCTAGCCCTCTTAGTCCCCAGGCCTCCTGCCCCATCTACCCCTACTAGTCCTCCTGGTTTGCCTATTCTACCTTGTTCTTGTTAATATGACCATGTGCGCCTCTATCATGGTCCTCCTATGTAATGGTCCTATTGAGTCTGATCTTCCTCATTCCTCTGGCACTAGTCTTCCCAGTTCCTATGATGTGGGTCACTCTGGTTCATCTAGTTCTTGTCAACCTGGTTTAGGATCCCCCTGAGTCTGACACTCCTGGACCTTCTCATACTGGTCTCACTGGACCTAGACTTTCTTGTCTTTTATAACCCCCTGGTCATTCTAATTTGGGGTCTCCAGGTCCTACTAGCCCTGGTACTTTCTGGTTGTGGTCTTCCTCATCCTGATCCTTTTGTTTCTGGCCCCTTGGTCCTACCTGAACTGAAGTCTGTGATCTTGGCCCTCCTGTTACTGGTCCTTCTCTTCCTTGGTCTCCTGGTACTGGTCCTCTTTGGTCTGTCTACCTTGGGCCTGCAACTCCTGGCACTGGTTTTCCTCGCCCCTCTAGTCAGTGTGTACAGTCCCTCATAGCCCTTAGCATTATGGTCTGGGATCTCCTGTTCCTTCTGCCTCTGATCCTTCTGTTCTTTTGGGCCCTTGTCCACTGGGTCCAGATCCCCTTGTTGCACATCCTCCTGGTTCTTCTCACCCAGGTCCTGGTACCCATAGTAATGTTTTTCATCCTAGTAGTCCACCTTTTGGGCCTTATCCTCCTACTTTTCATCCTCCTACTGTTTCCGTCCCTAATGGCCCCTCCACAATGACTTTAGTCAGGTACAGCCTCAAAGCCTTTCACACAGATTGTTGGGGATTTTTGTTTCTTCCAGAGTTCTTTTGCAGCAACAGCACTGTCAAGTACAGAATGAGGGCCCATTAGAGACTGTATGTTGACCATTTGAAACACTGCTTAACATGTTAAAAATCAAAACTGCCATTCCCAAGATGCATTGTACAGGTGACTTGAATGTCAGTGTCACTCATGACATAGGACCAACAGGCACCAATGCCCTAAACCTAGTCTGTTGGGTCAATAGTATGAAAAAGTTTGTTTTATTCACAGGCAGCAGAGTGAACTTCTTCTGGGAATAAACACCTCCTGTGAATTGCCGAAATGCATTACTTACCTGTCTCCTGCTTTCACTTCCCCACTCCACAGAAGCCCTATTACAGTGTCTCACTCAATTTACCTCCTGCAAGTGCCCCAAAGCACTGTGCCCCAAACACCAATTACTTACTGTACGTCTCGCTTCCTCTGTTTGCTGCTGCTTGATAACTGCTGCTGTGTTGCCAGACTTGAAATAGTAAGCAAGCACAATCCCCCTTAAATAGAAGCCTAACGCTAGCACAAGGCCTTCCATAAGACGCCCATAAAGACCGCTTTCACATTATCTATCCAGCCGCTGGGTAAATTTTACACTATCTCTACTATTTAGTCTATGGCTGGCTAAACAGCAGAAAGTATGTACTATTTTGCCGGCCACTGGGTAAATAGCAGAGATGTTGTACTATTTAGCAGGTGGATAGGTAAATAGACACTTCCTTTCTTTTGTTACTCTTTTCGTAATGAATCATGTGATTCCGTCTTTTTGTGATTTGATTTTCAGAGTCTGAATAGTAACAATGACAGGTGTGGATGAAGCTGGGGAGAGTCGGTGAAATTACAGTAGATATGATTAAATCACACTCAGTAGATCGTTTTACGTTGCAGAAGGACATGCTCAAAGTTCCATATATGCCAGCTGTGAGGAAGGTAGAGACTAAATCAAAAAATGTATTCAGAACAAAAACACACATTATATATGCGTACTTGCCCAGTAACCATGACAGCTAAGCTGTTCACAGCTCCAAACACTGATTTTTTGAAGAAATATGAGTATTACAAGAGACAGTATTTATAGTTGGGTCTTAACGTACAATCCTCTGATTTCTTGATAAGATATTAAATCGAAGGCAGGTCTATGGGGAGATAGTTTCCTCTGTGGGGATCGCAAGGTGTTTTCTTTTCTGGTTGTGGGCCTTGCCCTAGTAATGTCACCTATCTCAGATGACATATCTCAATGATGTCACCTGGCTTAGTGTTGCATGCAACGAGCCAGCAGATGCGAATGCATGCAGCAAGTGCACCTAAGGTTGGTACAGTCATGTGCTGGAACCGAACACGTTAATTTCTCACCACAGAAAGAGAGGGAGTATAAACCTCTTATGCACCAGTAGGGAAGTCATCAATCAGCATTTTTAGAGCACAGCACTGTCACCCCTTAGGGTATCTGGACGCTGGGGTGTGAGGTCTCTGTCAAAAAACCAGGTCTTGAGGAAATGGTGGGGAGAGGGAAGAACCGAGCAGGAAAAGGCAAAAAGAGGGCAGAAAATGAGTGAGCAGAAAAGGCAAAACAGAGGGCATAAAACTAGCAGAAAAGGCAAAACAGAGCAGAAGTTGGCAAAACAGAGGGCAGAAAAATGAGCAGAAAAGGTCAAACAGAGGGCAGAAAAATGAGCAGAAAACAGAGGGCAGAAAAACGAGCCAAAAGGCAAAACAGAGCAGAAGAGGGCAAAACAGAGGGCAGAAAAATAAGCAGAAAAGGCAAAACAGAGGGCAGAAAAACGAGCCGAAAAGGCAAAACGGAGGCCAGAAAAACAAGTAGAAAAAGGTAAAACAGAGGGGCATATTAGCAAGAACCTGCGATAATTATCGCAAAGCTTGCTTAGCGCGCGTTTTTCTATCGCCGGCTATCGCTGGATATTACCGCGGAGATAACATGCTATTAGCAAGGTTTATCTCCAATGCGATAAAATATCCAGCGATAGCGGCGAAACTCAGCAATAACGCGAGAAATCCAGCGATAGATTCCTCGCGCTAATGCTGGGGACTTAACCTTGCAATCCACCTCCCATTGACTATTATTGTTAAGTCATGCTTTTACCAGTTCTAAAAAACCAGCGCTAATCGCGGTTAGCGCGCGTATTTTTATCGCCTCGCGGTTATTGCTAATAGGCGATAGCGATGTTAGCGACTGTTTTCAGTCGCTGTTAGGTTGGGAACGCCTACCTTGCATGTCATTAGCGATAAATATCGCTGACATGCAAGGCGATGTAATTCCCAGCCTCTAACGCCTGAAAGCTGTCGCTAACGCCTGTTAGCGACAGCTTGCTAATAGGGCGTTAAAAATATCGCCGATTTAGCGGCAAAAAGTGCCGCTAAATCGGCGATAAAGCCCTTGATAATATGCCCCTTAGTGCAGAAAAATACGCATAAAAAGGCAAAACAGAGGGCAGAAAAATGAGCAGAAAAGGTCAAACAGAGGGCAGAAAAATGAGCAGTAAACAGAGGGCAGAAAAACGAGCCGAAAGGCAAAACAGAGCAGAAGAGGGCAAAACAGAGGGCAGAAAAATAAGCAGAAAAGGCAAAACAGAGGGCAGAAAAACGAGCCGAAAAGGCAAAACAGAGGACAGAAAAACAAGTAGAAAAAGGTAAAACAGAGTGCAGAAAAATACGCATAAAAAGGCAAAACAGAGGGCAGAAAAACAAGCAGAAAAAGCAAAACAGAGCAAGAAACGAGCAGAGGAGGCACAAACAGAGGGCAACAGGTAGACAGGCAGCAAAGGGTAGTGGACTGCGGGCAAGCTGGACAGGAGAACTGTCACAGGGGGAGCTGGCACAAGGACCTGAAGTTCTATTTCACTTTCCATGAGAAAGTAAGTTATTACATCTCCCCTTCTTATGCTGACCACACTCATCTAGCAAGCCAACTTTCTATAAAAGGCTTGCTGCTTAGCACTCCCTACCTGACCTTATTGATGATTAATATTGGAAAAAAAATTGCTTTGCATTTTCCCAGCTTTTTGCCTTAACTGTTTTTGTTGGCCTTAGAACTCTGTGTTGTTTATCCCTTCTAACCACTGGTAAAGTGCCTGTGCGCCCTCTTTAAACATGATGAAATCGGTATCCATCTGACTGGTACCTTTAAGTTACCTATAAGTCTCTAGTATAATGGTACCAAGTGAACCTAGAGCCTGTAGGTTAAATGTCACCAGTGGACAGCAGCACCCAGTTGTGCCACCCACTGCAGTGACCGAGCAAATCCGAACCCATGCCTAACAGTATAGCATGCCAGTGCAGTTTTGACTCTTTTTCTAATTCTGCTCACTCTTGGTTATGACTCCTTGTTTAATAAATGAATTTTATCAATGTGATTCTTTAGCCCATTAACATTTATCAAGTATCATCTAAATGCCATTCCATTGTAGTAGCCCACTTATATAACCTCAATCCTCATTTACCCCAAAACAAACCAACACAAGCACAAGAACTATGAAGCTACGATAAAGCTGAAGCTTTGGTAATGTATTTAAACTTGCAAATAAACGTACTGGTCTTGATTGTCCATCTTCTATCTAAATGATATCGAATCCAGCTCTTGTAGCTTGCAAAATGTTTTAGACATTGTTAGAAGGTGGTTCTGACCATCTGAGCCGCCCGGATTTTTCGCTTTTTGAACACCTAATTGTTGAGCTTTTACTCACCCCCAGTGAACTCATGATGAAAGAAACTGCGTGTGGATTTTACCGGTGTACCCCTGGCTTGACTAGGCACTGCGCTGCAGCTGGAGTAAGGGGCACCTGGCTGGTTACATGCAGGCACATGTGTACATGCTTGTGCACACGTGTAGGGGCTGCGCAGGGGAGATTCCTGGCGTGCGCGGCCCAGGAGCAGGTACAGATGGAATGGTGTGGCAGGACTTATGCAGAGCTGGGTGGTGACGTGGAATAGGCTTTATACAGTGGGAAGAAACATGCCAGGGAAAGTCAGTGTGTTTTACTGTTTTTCACTTCATTATTCTCCTATGGTGATGTGGAGCCCATGGGCTAGTTGCACTTTCCTAAGGCCTACAAATTACAGACACGCACTAAAGTCCACTGTAACTTGTGTGAGAAGAAGTATTCTGCAGAGTCCAAAGTCATATTTGTACTGCTTTTGGGTCATCCAGAAATGTCATATTTCTCTGAGTCAGCTCATAACCAGGGCCTGGCTGGGGCTGACCCGGGCAGGCTGGATTGATGACCTTCCTTTCAAGGACAAAGGCCTCCTCTCCAAGAAAAGAAGATGGGTGGAGCTACAGGTTCATCCATCAGCAGCTGACACATGGTGCCAGGCACCAAGCTGCACTGGGGAGAAGGCAGCACAGAGGGAAGGGGCTCTCAGAGACCATGTGGCAGGAGACCCCTGGACGACGCCATCTTGAACCAGCCAAGAGGCCTGGGCAGGAAGGAGGGAGCAGGGGCAGTGAAGTGATGTGTCGCTGTTTGATAGGGCAAACAGAGACTTCCTGCCAGCCCCCTCCCCATTCCAGGCCCCGAAGAAGAGGAAAGTCGGGGATCGCCGGCGCACTCCCCGTGAAGCTGGTGAGGGGGCCCGCGACCCCATCCCCGGGCCCCGAAGTGATGGAAGGCGGGGGCACTCCCCCGAGGTCCGGCGAGGCCGAGGAGGTCTTCGCGTCTGCCCGCCAGAGCGGGCAGACCAGAAAAAGAGGTGCCGGCTCCCGCGGCAGCACGCGAGGGTGCTAGCCCGTCAGGGAGCCGGCGGGGGCAGCCGGGGGTGGGCTCCCCGGGCTGCCCTCCAACGCGGTGGCATTGCGGGAGGCCCGGGTGGGACCAGGCCTCTGTGAAAAGAGAAGCGGCCGGGGGTGGGCTCCCCGAGCCGAAAACACTCACCTGGGGGTCCGGGTGGGACCGGGCCCCCCAACGGGCCTGGAGATGCGGGAGGGCCCGGGTGGGACTGGGCCCCCGCGAAGAAAAGCTGGTTGCGCGGCTCTCCCCGGCACAGCGGGAGAGCCGCTGTTCTAATATGCACAGAGCTGGAGGAAGCGCCCCATAATGCTTTGCAGGCCGGCCGGCGTGCAGGAAACCACCTGCTTGTTTTTCTGCCTGTGGGGGCCCCAGGAGAACGGGGTCACCACCAAGTGAGTGCAACGGTGCAGGGGGAGCTGCAGGAGAAGCGCAGTCTCCCCCAGCACGAAGAGAACAAGTCCCCCCCTAAGTCTCTGGGGACTCTGAAGAAAGAACCCCTCAATGGCTCAGCTAGCCTTGAATCACTTTCTGGGCTGGAACTGTGGTTCTACAGCTGGGGGTGTATTGTGAAGTGCACCAAGGGAAGAAGGGCTGAGTTGGGGATGTCTAGAGAAGGGCATCTCCTGGAGTTGAAAAGCTGCAATTGCACCTGTAGTGCATTTACTAATGTTATTTCTTTCAGAGGGACTGAAGGTCACATGTGTAATGTGAAGTACTAGTGTAAGGTGATGTCATAAGCCAAATGGAGTTATGTTGCTAGACATTCCTGCTAGGGTGTATGGCTGTATCTGCTTAATTCTGTGATTTCATCTGTGATGCCTTTTAGAGGTGGTAATTGCAATACATTACAAATGTTATCAAGTCTAATAAGTACCTCATTTTAAAGGGATGCCTAAACATGTATTCTTGCTGCTGCGTTAGGTGAAGAAGAACCTAGACTGTTAGCCCCTAAGATGTAGAGGTATATACTTCATGGTCAGTATGGGATGCTCAGTCAGGGTTGTGTGTCACCAGGGCAGGTGTGCCTATTTTAAATGCTGGTTGAGATAATGGGGTGGGTCGGCACTGGGATGGTGCCAGTGCGCAGGGCCCTCGCTCCAGGTTATGTTCAACTAACTGCATTAGGGGGCAAGATGATGTGCATACATGGGAGTGGTTGTACTAGACCCCACCCCCCCTGCGGGAGGGGTGGAGACGTTATGCAATGTCACAAAGTAATTCCAACAGCTTATGTATATTTGTAAATTGGTGCATAGTATTGAGTAGTGTGTGTGTTTAATAAATGTACTCTTACTTTTATAAAGCAAAGTACAGACTGGACAATCAATTATTGAATGTTATTTCTGCGTACCTGTAAATGGCGATTACTAGCCCACACCACCTCCCTTGAGTAAGCCTTAGGCTGCTCTGCAACGCTACCCTCTGAGAGTCAAGCGCTGCAATGGGGTGCTTGGTTCCCAGTGAAGGACAGATGTGACATGTTATTTGTGCAGGCCTCACAGATACTGCCTCGTTGTCCAACAGACATCTACAGGGAGTTTTCATTTATCAGATGCAGCATCATGCTGTTCCAGACTCTGAGAGGTTATGTTCTCAACTCTCACATTTTCTCAAATTAAAATTGATGACATGCTTTCTTCATTGGTTAGTGGCATGGGATAGCTTTCACATGATCCCTCGATGCAAGCAGTAGCACAATTCTAATTTTATTGGATGTCTTTGCCACCTTCAACATGGTATCATGTGCCTAATTTCTCAAACACCCTGAAGGAACAGGATTGGAAGATCTGAACCTAAATGTATAACTGTATTGCATCTTTTCTACAAGACGACTCTCAAGTGGTCTGAGTTCCTCCTCTCAGAAGTACTTTCAAAAGTCTGAAATGTGGGGTTGCTTAAAAATCCCCACACAGTCTGACACTTTTTAACAAGCATGTCACTTTTTTTGCTTATGCCATTTAATCATTTGAGTTTCTGTTTTACACCAGGGATGATGACACCCAGTTGATAATCCAGTAGGATGTGCAGTCTTTGGACTTCCAACTTGTTTTTAACAATGACTAAAGTGTTAATCAAATCACAAGCAACTCACTCAACTTGTGATCTGCAACATGGTGGGCATATAACTTGGCTGATGCTCCACACATCTTCTTCAGCCAGAAACATTACTTTACATTTTGATAAAGACCTTTCTTTGGAGCCTGATATGAATAAGCTGACTTCAATTCCTTTTTTGATTACCAATCCTACAGAATATCTTTCCAATCTCATTCTTGATCTGCTACAAAGCCTAGCATTTGCCCTATGATAACTCTTTCTATTCGTGTCTTCCCAAATGATCTGTGGCTAAACTCCAACTCATACAGATCAGGGCCACCCACATGATTCTAGGTTTGATTCATAGGGATCGTATTTCAACCCATTTGACCAGACTGCTTTGGCTTCCTGCTCTCAAAATAATTCTGTTGAAATGTATCACAAAAGATTGCACTCTTCACCACTCTTTCTCTTCAATGCCATATTAGAAGATATCTGTCTTTTCTCCTGGTGGCCATAATGAACCGCTTGATAGTGTCTTTCGTCCACCCAGCATGTTGTAGATGATAAGCCTTTTATTTTATGATTTTCTGAAATTAAAAATCTCCTTCCGCCCTGCAATTCAACCTCTGTTTTTTTTAAAGTTGAGACTGTTTTTCATTACCTTTTCTTTTTGATAGACCATAAGTATCCTGTAGGCAAGGGTGGTGTTGCTCGTTAAGGATCCAGGCTATTTTGGATGGCATTTCTAAGTCACTGATGTTGAGTTCAGTCATAAAGGTCAATCCTTGATTTTTTTAATGTTAAATCTGGAACAGATTCCACAGGTGGAATTACATCCACTCAACAATGCCTAAGGTTCATGACTTTACGTTAGTGTGTTCTCCTCTATATTTAGCATTTCCTGCAGAAATTGGAATAGTTTCCACTACCAGAAAATTCTAAATCCAGTCAAAGATTGATTTGGGGTATTCCAATCCTTTTTGACTTGGGAGAGTTCTTTAGTACTGCAGGATGCTTCATTAATCTCTAGGAGTGTCAGGTTTCATCAGGGAAGACACTGACGAGGCATACGAACGGGATTAGAACTGCAAATCCCATGATTCCATGCGGTGACCACGTTGATGACGTCATCGCGGTTCAGGAAGAGCGTTATTTCTTCTCCTCCGAGGAAGCAGCGGGTGCCGGTTACTCCTACCGCTGAGACGCTGAGTCCTCGAGGTCTGGTAAGGGTGCAATACTGCACCGCTTCTCTTTGCTTCCTATTTTCCTGGTCGCTCAGCGGATGCGGCGTACCTTGGGTATCCTGAATAATATCGCTGCTGTCCCGTTGGCTGAACCTCATACCGGGTTCTTGCGGGAGAGCGGAAGGAACCCTGTTTGTTCTAAATTGGAGAACAAGCAGGGGGTTTTGTTTGCCTGATTGTTTCTAGTTACAGTTCAGAAGGGAGGCGGCGGCCTTTCCTAAATCCTCGATGGCGTTCTCTCTTTGAGGAGTGTTCTAACTTGAGAGATCGCAATATTTACTTTGTCCAAGCCGTTATCTGAACGGTGGTATTCCTAAAGTACCTTTTGTGAAATGCTTTATATCGGATCTTCCTTTGGATTCTTTTGCACTGAAGGAAGATAGAGAGCGTATAACTTGCTATCTTGTTCTTTTTACGCTCCTATGTTTATAGAGGCAGATGACTAACAATCTGTTCTATAAATCATTATTCTGAGACGTATCAGAAGTTGGGTACATTTGTTTCAATTATAAAAGCTTGACAAACTGTGGAGCTGGATTATGAATCTTTCCTGAAATTAAGGAACATCGTATTTAATGCATCGTATGTCTACGTGCCTATGCCTGGGGCCCTTTTTGTGTTGTTTTGTTACAGGGGAACCTGAAATTCCTCAAGTCAGCCCTGCACCCCTGTAAGGCCACGCACAGCACATCTTTGGGTAGGTTCTTCAAGAGAGTCAGAAGAGAGGTGTGAGTGAGACAGCGTAATTATATGGTAAACGTGTTGTTTCATTCCTTAGATATGTGCGGAGCCATGATAACCTCTATATGCTGACTAGAATACGAAGGAAATTTTCTTTACAGGTACATAGATAGGGTATGAAACATCTGTAGTCTTATGGTAGATTTCAGGTTGTGTGTATTCCAGTACATTACCTGATTGTTATTGTCTTGCAGGTCTCCCTCCCCACAGTCCCCATCCTTCCCTTCCCCCGCTTGATCACTCCATGGAGTCTGTATACTAAATCAGACCGTGGTGGTATCGAGAGGTGGTCCATAACGAGCAACTTACGACCCTGAGGATCCAAGGCTGCGACAGAGTAACCGGCCTACATATTAAAATCCTCCCGATCGCAAGTTGAATATGGCCACTTTGGAAGACGTTATGGCAGCGCTGGCCATAGTACAGACAGAACTCACGGCCTCTAGGGCCGAAACAGCCACCTTGCAGGCAGTGGTGAACAGAATGCAAAGGAATCCTTTTGATGCAGGCATAGTGCAGGCTTCGCACACAGCACCTCTGGTAGTAGAGATACCTACACCCATTCCCTTGGCCACCCCAGAGAGATTCCATGGTGAGAGTAGTATGGTACAGGTATTCTTGACGCAGGTGATGTTGCACTTCTCCTGCAAGGTAAAGGCATTCGCGACTAACCACGCTAGGGTAGCGTTTCTCATTTCATACTTGGCAGGGGATGCTGCTCAATGGGCTGTGCCTCTAGTGAAAAGAGATGACCCGTTGTTATATGACTGGGACTCCTTTATTAGGGAATTTGAAAAAACTTTCAACCGCCGATCTGCCACACTCTCAGCCGACAGGGATTTGCTAGAACTAAGACAAGGAAACCGGGACCTAATCGCATATCTTAATGACTTTCGTAGACTCATTACTGAGACAGAGTGGCCCGAGGCTAAACAGGCTGCTATATTTCATCAAGGGCTGAGAGGAGAGCTGAAAGATGTCCTGGCACAAATAGACCCTCAGCCAGCGTCATGTGAAGACCTAAAAAGTCTAGTTTTGAGATTGGATCATCAGCTCAACGAACGCAAAGGAGAACACAAAAGACGAGAGCGTATGCCAGCTAGGTTTGAGGCACCCCGTCAACCCGAAGTTCAATCAGCCACCAAAACCGAGCCCATGGAAATAGGTGCTGTGCGCTCAGCGCTTCCCATGGAAGAGAGAGATTACCGAAGGAAGAAAGGGTTATGTATATATTGTGGCAAGAAGGGACATTTCATTAGAGAGTGTACCCTGAGATCGAAGTATCCTCGTGTCGAACCTAGAAAGATGTTGCCAGTAGCCTCCACGTTCTCTGCGGGAAACGACAGAGCTTGAGGATAACAGAAGGGACTCCTTCAAGCTATACATACATCCCTTCTTTGGACAAAGACCCCCTGTGTAAAACTGACCATTTCTTCCTGGAATTACGTCTCCTTATCCATGATGAATGGTGTTCGGTGCAAGCTATGTTGGATTCTGGAGCAACAGGCTGCTTTATCGATCAGAAACTGGCTATCGCCCTGGGACTTAAATTGCAGGAGAAAGAATTTCCTGAAGCAGTCTATGCAGTGGACGGAAGACGTTTGGATGCTGGCCCCATTCGGTTCTGCACCGACAACCTGGATGTTCTACACGGACCTGACCATAAAGAAAACTTAATATTCAACGTCATACAAGCCCCACAGTACGGAGTCATTTTGGGACTACCTTGGTTGAGAAAACATAATCCTCAGGTGGATTGGGTGGATAGATCCATTTCCTTCTTATCGGGGTATTGCATACAACACTGCCTTCAAGCAGAAAGCAATCCAGCGACAACCTTAGCAGGAAGACATCATATTGCTACAGCGGCTGAACATCCAGTGTTGTTACCTGACGAATACACAGAATTCGCAGTTGTCTTCAATGAAACAATGGCAGAAACGTTACCACCACACAGGCAATACGATTGCCAAATTGACTTATTACCCGGGGCTGTCATACCATCAGGGAGAGTGTACGCGTTAACCGAACCTGAGACTCTCCATATCCGTGAATATCTGGACAAATACCTAGCTTTGGATTTCATCAGGGTTTCCAAATCACCTGCTGCCTCTCCGTTATTCTTCATACCTAAAGCCAACGGAGAGTTGCGTGCATGTGTGGACTTTCGTGCACTCAATGCCATCACTGTAAAAAATAGGTATCCGTTACCTCTCATTAATGTTTTACTAGAACAGGTAAAGAAGGCAGTCATCTACACCCGTTTGGACTTGAAAGGAGCCTACCATCTAGTAAGGATGAGACAGGGCGACGAATGGAAGACGGCATTTAAAACACGCTTTGGCCTCTATGAATATCTGGTGATGCCTTTCGGCTTATGCAATGCGCCGGCCGCCTTCCAATACTTCCTCAATGATGTGTTAAGAGAGTATCTTGACCTTTTTGTGGTGGTCTATATCGACGATATTCTGATCTACTCGTGTAACACAGAGATCCATGGTACACATGTACGCACCATCTTACAAACGTTGCGAAAACATCAGTTATACTGTAAAATCAGTAAATGTGAGTTCAGCGTCACCACAGTGGAATTTCTAGGTGTAATGCTGACAGCTTGGGGGCAGGAAATGTCCGAACGTAAAGTACAGGCAGTAAAAGAATGGCCTACTCCCACGACGGTTCGCGATATCCAATGCTTCCTGGGGTTCGCAAACTTTTACCGCAGGTTTATCGATCATTTTTCCAAGCTGGCCGCTCCGCTTACGCGCCTATTACAGAAAAAAGTGGTGTTTCATTGGATGGAGGAGGCTCAACAAGGTTTCGAGGCACTAAAGAAAGCGTTTGTATCCGCCCCGGTATTACAACATGCTGATCCCGACCATCCATACATAGTGGAGGCAGACGCATCCGAATATGCGGTAGGGGCAGTGCTATCTCAACGCCACCTAGATACTGGCCAACTTCTCCCGGTGGCTTTTATGTCCAGGAAGCTCAATACCGCCGAGCGCAACTATACCATTGCGGAGAAGGAGCTGTTGGCCATAAAGAACGCATTCCAGGAGTGGAGACAGTACCTGATGGGATCCAAACACATAGTCACCGTGTTCACCGATCACCGCAACCTGCAGTTCATGACAGCTGCTCGACGTCTAACACCCCGACAGCTGCGTTGGATGCTGTTCTTTGCGGAGTACAACTTTCTTGTGACATTCCGCCCAGGGAGCGAAAACAAAAAGGCCGACGCCTTGAGTCGCCAAACCACCTTGACTACTCCTGATGCTCTTCCCGAGAATGCCATCATGAATCCTCGGAATGTGTTATGTGCCACAGTCACAGAAAGATTCCTCAGGAGCATCAAACATAACCTGACACGTAACAAATGGAAGGTATGGTTGAAGAAGAACAACGATTGGACTGTGAAGGACGGACTTCCGGTGCGTGGAAACCAGTTGTTGTTGCCTGTCTCTTCCTTAAGGAAACAAGTGTTCTACTGGTGCCATACCTTACCCAGTGCAGGGCACAATGGCATCGATAAGACCACTGAACGGGTACTCCGTCAGTTTTGGTGGCCAACCGTCAAGAGAGACGTAAAGGTGTGGGTTGGCGAATGCGCAGTATGTTGCCAGATGAAAACAACACATACCAGACCGGTAGGGCTTTTGCAGCCTCTCCCTACCCCGGCCCAACCATGGGAACGGATTTCACTGGACTTTGTGGTAGGGATGCCTCCAGACAAAGGACATACAGTCATTCCCGTAGTGGTGGATTACTTGACTAAACTAGCCCACTTCGTTGCCTGCAAAAAGATACCTACGGCGGGCGAACTGGCACAAACCTTGTTGAAAGACATAGTAAGACTACATGGGCTTCCACAAGTGGTAGTTTCAGACAGGGGGACCCAATTCACTCCTAACTTTTGGAAGAAGTGGTGTTCGGCGCTAAAGATCACCTCTAACATGTCTACCAGCTTCTATCCCCAGACTGATGGCCAGACAGAAAGGGTCAATCAAACGTTAAAGCAGTATCTTAGATGCTACGTGGATGTTACAGCAGAGGCTTGGGTAGACAGTCTGTGGCTAGCGGAAGTACCGTACAATAGCGCGTTACACAGCTCTACAAAACACACACTTTTCACTGCACCTATGGGTATCACCCTTGTTTCACCCCCTTCCAGCATCCTGTGGGCCAGGGATCTGTGCCAGAGGTACAGGAACGGATAACACATATCCAAAAAACATTACACCAAGCCCGTAAGGAGTTGCAGAAATCAAAAAGCCGGTATAAAGCTTATGCAGATAAAAGTAGGCGAGAGGGGCCTACATACAAACAAGGAGAGTATGTGTGGTTATCCACTAAAAACATAAGATTCAAGAGATACAGCATCTTTAATCCTCGATATATCGGCCCCTATAAAATAGTCAAATTGATTAATCCGGTGGTGGTGAAATTAGCTTTACCATCTTCCTTACGCATTCATCCTGCCTTTCATGTTTCCCTGCTTAAGCCCTCACATTCAGGGGTAAGGAAGACGCCAGTTCCCGTGCTGGTGGATGGGGAGGTAGAGCATGAAGTGCGGGGCATACTGGACTCAAAGATTCATCGCACCAGGTTGTGGTATTTGGTTGCTTGGAAAGGTTATGGTAACGAGGAGAATTCATGGGAACCCGCTACAGGGGTTCATGCACCTCGATACGTTCGCCTGTTCCACAACCGATTCCCTCGTAAGCCTTGCCTCTGTCAGTGTTCTTCGGGAGAGGGATGTACTGTCAGGTTTCATCAGGGAAGACACTGACGAGGCATACGAACGGGATTAGAACTGCAAATCCCATGATTCCATGCGGTGACCACGTTGATGACGTCATCGCGCTTCAGGAAGAGCGTTATTTCTTCTCCTCCGAGGAAGCAGCGGGTGCCGGTTACTCCTACCGCTGAGACGCCGAGTCCTCGAGGTCTGGTAAGGGTGCAATACTGCACTGCTTCTCTTTGCTTCCTATTTTCCTGGTCGCTCAGCAGATGCGGCGTACCTTGGGTATCCTGAATAATATCGCTGCTGTCCCGTTGGCTGAACCTCATACCGGGTTCTTGCGGGAGAGCGGAAGGAACCCTGTTTGTTCTAAATTGGAGAACAAGCAGGGGGTTTTGTTTGCCTGATTGTTTCTAGTTACAGTTCAGAAGGGAGGCGGCGGCCTTTCCTAAATCCTCGATGGCGTTCTCTCTTTGAGGAGTGTTCTAACTTGAGAGATCGCAATATTTACTTTGTCCAAGCCGTGATCTGAACGGTGGTATTCCTAAAGTACCTTTTGTGAAATGCTTTATATCGGATCTTCCTTTGGATTCTTTTGCACTGAAGGAAGATAGAGAGCGTATAACTTGCTATCTTGTTCTTTTTACGCTCCTATGTTTATAGAGGCAGATGACTAACAATCTGTTCTATAAATCATTATTCTGAGACGTATCAGAAGTTGGGTACATTTGTTTCAATTATAAAAGCTTGACAAACTGTGGAGCTGGATATGAATCTTTCCTGAAATTAAGGAACATCGTATTTAATGCATCGTATGTCTATGTGCCTATGCCTGGGGCCCTTTTTGTGTTGTTTTGTTACAGGGGAACCTGAAATTCCTCAAGTCAGCCCTGCACCCCTGTAAGGCCACGCACAGCACATCTTTGGGTAGGTTCTTCAAGAGAGTCAGAAGAGAGGTGTGAGTGAGACAGCGTAATTATATGGTAAACGTGTTGTTTCATTCCTTAGATATGTGCGGAGCCATGATAACCTCTATATGCTGACTAGAATACGAAGGAAATTTTCTTTACAGGTACATAGATAGGGTATGAAACATCTGTAGTCTTATGGTAGATTTCAGGTTGTGTGTATTCCAGTACATTACCTGATTGTTATTGTCTTGCAGGTCTCCCTCCCCGCAGTCCCCATCCTTCCCTTCCCCCGCTTGATCACTCCATGGAGTCTGTCTACTAAATCAGACCGTGGTGGTATCGAGAGGTGGACCATAACGAGCAACTTACGACCCTGAGGATCCAAGGCTGCGACAAGGAGGCACATGCATCAAGGTAGGAATTTGCGAGTCCTTAATTGCGATTATTAAGGAATCGAAATTAAGGACTCGCAAAAGCCTATGCATGTAGTAATCGCTATAAAAATAGCGATTCCTACATATCCCATATTTGCGAGTCGCAAATTGCGAGTTGCAAATAAGGAATGGCTTCCCATTCATTCCTATGGGCCTACAGGCCCATAGGAATGAATGGGAAATTGCATGCGCAATTTGAGAGTACCAATAGGTACTTGCAAATTGCGCATGCAATTTCAAGGGTGTCAAAAGGACACCCTGTTGCACCCCTGAAATTGATCTGTGCACATATGTTGCGCACACACATGTCCCGTGTGTGTGTAACCTACAACTTTGAAAAATGCACTTTAGTGCATTTTTCAAAGTTTCCGCTATTTACCATCTAGTATGATTTCGCTGTAAATAGCGGGCTCAAATAGCGAAATCGCTATTTTAAAAGGCATCTTGCGGTGCATTTAAGGAATCGCAATTTGCGATTCCTTAAATGCAATCGCAATTTAAGAAATCGCAAAAAGTGCGATTTTTTTAAATTGCGAGTGGCAAGTTGTTTCATGCATCGCAAAAGCTAATTTTGCGATCGCAAACGGCCGATTTTTGCGATTCGCACCGTTTGCGATCGCAAAAAGCTTTGATGCATGTGCCTGTAGGTGTTTTGTAGTACTTTTTCACCTGTTCTTTATTTAAACAGTAGATCCTCTTCCTGGTGTTACCTCTGAACTCATCCAGTGATCTTCTTAAATCCTTGCTTATCTCTCTCTTACTAAATGATTAAGTAAAGATGCTTTACTGTTGTGTTTAATATTTAAGGGAAATGCCTCTTTTTAAATGATCACACCCGTTTCTTTTTTGCACTGAAGCTGCTGCTTTTTTGACAGGTACTCCGATAACCAGGCCAAAGTGCATGTGCTCCAATCCCTAAAACATGTCTAATTGGCATATTTAACTTACCTGTAAAACCCTAGTATATGGTACAAAACATACCCAGGGCTTGTAGGTTAAGTGCCACTAGTAGACTGCAGTACACATTGTGCCACCCCTAGAGAGACAATGCAAAACATGACTGTAGACCTACTACTGTAGCCTGTCGGTAGGACTAAACCCTCCTTTTAAATGTGAATAATTCACCCCTAAGTAGGTCCTAATGCCCAATAAGGCAGGGTGCATGCTATTTTCATTGTAACATATTTTACAAAAGGTACTTTAAAAGTGTCATCTTTTGGCCGCATAAAGCCTTTAGAAGCTGTTTTGCATGAGCTTCCCACTGTCACCTAGGAGCTGAATAGCTCCTTGATGAGTCTTGAACTTTCTCCTAGAGCTGAGACAAAGTCCTTAGGTGTTCGGAGGTATCCTGTTCCTCTGACAGGACCATCTATGCAGTGCACATGAACTTAACTATCATCAAATAGGCCTACCCTATTACAGGCAGATGTAGCTAAACCCCAGGACTGCTCCTCTTTTGTCCTTCTTGCCAACCAGGCACCAACCCCAATGGGAGAGGCGCTGTCCCCAGAACCCGTTTTGAGTGACCATAGAGGAGGGACTGATCATTTCCGTTGCCACATCACTAGGGTGGGCACAGGAGCTCTGCACATGTGAGGGATTTGAGGAACAGAGAGGCAGTGTTTGTTTGTAGTAGGGAAAATAGGAACCTTTGCAAAAGTGGTTAGTGTTTTCTCTATTGGAAAGAGAAGGGTCATGAGTCACCCCCACCCACAGGCTAGTGCCAAGCATAAATGTGGCACCCCTGGGCACCTTCTTCAGAATACTACTGGACCTGTAGAAGGCAGAAGAAGGACTGCACCTGCAATTAGAACTGTGAAGAGAACTCCAAGGGCTGGACTTGCTCTCACTTGTACCCAGGACTACGTGGACTGCAAGGGTGAGTTGGGTGATGACCTGGTAATATAAAGGGGCACAAAAGCTGCAAATAGTCCACTTTCCTGGAAGAGACCAGCTGACCAGTTACAACTGGACCAGCGCTGGACCCATTTGGTGGAGTCTGTTAAGTCAGTTGTATTCCAGAGGTCCTGGAACCCTTGGCTGGTGTCAGAGCATACTTCTCCTAACCTAAACTATAAACTAGCACTTGAAAATGTTTTGCTAATTTTTTTGGGAGAACCGTTGTGGGACCAAGAACAACCTACCAGTCGATCCGTCAAGGGTACATCACTGGTAGACCTGATTTCGCTGCAGCTCATGCTACGTTCTTTTCCACAGCAGCAAATCCATTTCAGCTGGCTGATGCCAATCACCATCCAATGACATTGAAGCCTGCAGCTTTGCCCGCTGAGGAAATCCACCTTCCAGAAAAGAGTCAAATTCCAAATGAAGAAATCTTTACCGAGCGCATCGCCGAGCAGCATCTGATCGACTTCGACAGCTTCTTGGGTGCGAACTTTGGACTTTTCCCACTTGGAGCTTTTCCCATCTTCGCCATTGGCTTCACTGAGAACTCATCCTTTAGTAACCCATTTCCGACAAGCTCGTCTTTGGATCCTGCCTGCAGCCTTGCCCTGTTAAGGGTCTACCTTCTTGAAAGTTTTCTAAGTGTGAAGGTAACTTTTTGATGTGGACGAACCTGGTCCTTAAATCCGACCTGCTCCATCATGGTGGGCTTTACATCTTACCTTTGTCTCCATGTAGCATGACCAGAGGCCTGTGGTTGGCGCTTTGCACTTTTTTGCACTATTTTTATATACAAAAATCTAAATTCATATCTCTTGTCTGCCTTATTGGATTTTTACATTTCAATGTTATTTTGTTCATTAAAACATTCTCTATTTTTATTGTGTTGTGCTTTTGACTTTTTAACTGCTTTGATACTTATAACATGCTTTACACATTTTCATAAGTTATGCCGGTCTGCTCTGTGCCATAGCTACCAGGGGGTGCGTTCAGGTTTAAATTACTGAACCTTTTAATGGGTCTAACAAGAATAGTGCCATTATTACTTGTGGTGGACTACCGTCCATCCTAACTAATAATCCACTTCCTAAAATTGGTGTTCATCGGTGGGGTTGTGCTTAGCAGTACCACTCAGCTATCAAGTGAGAAATAAAAAATTCCTAAATTAAACTGAAAGCAAAAATTGATTTTTGATTTTCAATTGGCATTGGGTCTTTGATTGGGTCATTTTTTATTTTTTCCAAATTACATTTCATCACACTTTTTGTACCTCTTAAACTTCTATGGGAACATAGAGTTGGATCTGGCTGCCTTGGCAACTCTCACAGTGGTGGAGATGAAGGGCCTATGGAGGGAGAGAAAATAAAAGCTGGTCCACAATGCCAAGAAGGCAGATTTTGAGAAGGCTCTGAGGGCTTTGGACGAAGCACGCTGCAGCACCAATTGTGCCACTACAGAGACCACTCACCAAGATTATGCAAGCTGCCATTGCAGGCTGCGTGTCTTGGTGCAGAGAAAACCGAAGTGTAGACATGCCACACAGCCCTGTGTGCCATGCCCCTATACACTGCATGAGGTATGGATAAGTCATCCCTACTGCAGGCCTTACAGCCCTAAGGCAAGGTGAACTATATCCAATGTGTAGACACATCTGCATGAGCAGATATGACCCTGCAATATCAAGTCCATTCTAGGATATTGTAAGTGCACAGGGAAACCATAGAGAGTACATTGGCTGGATACTTATCATCACGAGTTTCCCAGCTCCATGATGGCTTACTGACCCCTAAGATGTTTGATACCAAAAATCTTGTCTTAATAAATCCTCATTGATGCCAGTGTTAGATTTATTAAAAATGCACACAGGAGACACTTTAGAGGGTCCCTGAGAATCACTAAGAACTGGTGTGGTATCTGACTAGTCTTAGCAAGCCTGCCACCACCAGACATGTTTCTGACCTCATGGGTGAGGGCCTGCTCTCTCAGAGGCCAGGAACAAAGCCTGCGCTGGGCAAAGGTGCTTCACACCTTCCCCAGGACAGGATGACCTTCCAAGGCGGGAAGCTTCAAAGGCGATGCTGCCTTTGTAATGTGACCCAGGCAGCTCCAGCTAGTGGAGGATGCCAAACCCCCTTTCCTGCTTCACTTGGTGAGAGGGTAGGAGGGAAAATTAGGTAAGTTAGAAGGTGGGCCCCCATTCTGCCAGCACCACCCATAAGAGCCGCAAGCGATGTGGAGCCCACTTTTCATCTCTCTCCATCTTGGTTAGAGAGGGAATTAGCCAATTAGGGTCAGGGTAGTGCCCCTTCCCACAGGAAGTGGTCACTTAGAGGGTGTAGACACCGGAAAGGTAGGTAGCCCATTGGCTACTACCTATATCCCCCTGTAAACGCCTCTAAATTTAGCATTTGGGTAGCATCTCTGGACAATGAGCTTAGATTCAACAGACACAGAGACGAAAAGGTAAAAGAAGAGACTCAAGGACTGAAGTCCTACTGCGGAAAATTGATGCCAAACCCTACCTATGCCTTAAGGACTCGACAATCTTGGTCTGCTGTCTCGTCCTGCAACTGTGAAACCTCCAAGAACCTCCAGACTTCTACAAATTTCCAAAACACTCCCTTGGCGTGGATGTACCGATGCCCTGTAGCCCACAGGCACCGAACCACAGAATCAAGTTTTACCTACTTGCTGATCCCCGGCGACTCCGATGCAGCACCCAAACTATAAGTGGTACACCAGCTCCGGAGGGTTGATCTGTCTTTCCACCACGTTTAGGGACACCAGGATCTACCCGGGCTGTGCTGCACCACTACCTGGAGTACCAGACCCTCTGCAGCATTCACAGAGACGAAGAGTCCAATCCGCACTCCAACTGCCCAGGAAGCAAGCACTCACCAAGGGCTGTCAAGACTCCTGAGACCCACTTCATGAGCGGCCCAGCTGTCCTGAAATCTCCTCTCTAACCTGCCTGCTCCTGACCACGAGGACATCTTGGAGTGTGTGTCTTTGTGAGTACAACAAATGGTTAGCACTACCCTCTGATAAGCCTGACTGCTCGCCCACACAACCACAAATAGAGCGTTAGTATTATCTACTTTTGCCTCTGTATGCCAATCTGGGTCTCACTGGACTCTCTGCACAGTGTACTTCATTTTAGTGCACTATATAGAGAGCCAGTGTCCTACATTGGTGGATCAGCGGTGGGATCTACAACTTTGCATTTGCTGATACTACTCTGTCAATAAATGACTACCCGAATAAATCCCAAAATTGTCTTTAGCCAGTTATATTTTTCAATTGGTCTATTTTTCTAAATTTTAAAATGAACTGTTAGGACCTTGCTTAAGTCCTTGTACTCAGTTGTTAACATTTTGAAATCTTACTCTAGTTATGACAATAGGAAAGTGTTAAGGGTTTTTTATCTTTACAGAAAGGTCCCAACTGTAGTGAAATAATGGATAACTCACAGCAGCAAGCTCAGGAGCTCAAGCTGACACCATACATGTAGTTGTCATGCTCCCAGCTATGGGCCATAAGGCAGGTAGGGGTAATGGTGCCAAAACTGGAGCTCATGCTATCAAAGAAAAACTTATGAAGCTTTTGGCAGAACATGAGAAAGAGCATTCAGAAGATGGAAATGATTCCCAGGAGAATCATACAACAGAAGATGATACTGAAGAGGTGGTGGAGACCCCTATCCCAGAAGAGGAAGCTCCCCCAGAGAAGGAGCTTGCCCTAGAAATATTGACCAGAAGGTTGAACTTAGAAGCTCAACTCCTGGAAATAGAAAAGCAAAGAAAAGAGATGGGCCTAGGACCTATCTCTGGTGGCAGCAATCTCATAATACCTAGGGAGAGAGATGAATCTTTTGACCTTAAACTCCCCAAAGGAGTTATCCCTAAATATGCAGAGGGTGATGATATCACCAAATGGTTTATCGCTTTTGAGAGAGCCAGCTGAGGCAGCTCTAGTCACGGAGGTTGGAGTGAATATAGCATCCCAGGCTGTCTGGCCCAGTAATCTGGAAAAAAACAGACAACAGCCACATATAAATGGGGTTAAAGTTTAAGATCTGCGAGATACTGGTGCCAGTGTCATCATGGTGACTGAGCAACTGGTGTCCCCAGTCCAGTACTTGATTGGAGAGACTTACACAGTCCTCAGTGCTGACAATTGGGCTAAGGTACATCCAATGGCTTTGGCGTCCTTAGAATGGGGAGGGGTTACTGGCCACAAAAGGGTGGTGGTATCTTCTCCAATTCCTGGCCAGTGTTTGCTTGCAATGATTTAGAGTCCTCAGCATGGCCTGTCATGCTGGGTATACCTGAATGGATGTGTGTAAAAACAAGAGCACAGTATAAAACCCAGGGTAAAAAAGAAGTGTTGGAGCCTGAAATTATGGACCAACCTTCCAAGAGAAAGAGTAAGAAGTCTGAGAAACCAACTTCTATTCAGACACAAGATCAAGTCCCCTCTCCTTAGGGAGAAGACTTGTCAGCCCTAGAGGGAACTGAGCCTCAGGAGCTTGGGCCTTACACAGCAGAGCTTTTGGGCCCAGGGGGACCCTCAAGGGAATATCTGTGCCAGGGGCAGAGAACCTGTCCCACTCTTGAAAGCCTGAGGCAGCAAGCTGGTGATCAGGAAAAGGGAAGTGTCAGTGGTTCCCACAGGACCTATTGGAAGGAGGGACTCATTTACACCGTGGCTAGAGACCCCTAACCTGGTGCCACTAAGAGAGTGGTAGTTCCTCAACAGTTTTGAGATTTTCCCCTAACATTGGCCCATGACATTCCCCTAGCTGGGGATCTTAACCAGACCAAAACTTGGAGGAGGGTGGTGAACCACTTCCACTGGCCAGGAATGTCCCAGAAAGTGAAAGAATTTTGTAACCCCTGTGCCACCTGTCAAGCCAATGGCAAGTCAGGTAGCCACTCCCAGTTGTTGGGGTACCCTTTGAGAGGGCTGTGCTTTATATTTCTGGTCCCCTTGACTCTCACACAGCATCAGGAAACTGATTTATACTGGTGGTAGTGGATCATGCCACTAGGAATCCTGAGGCAATTCCCCTGAAGACTACAACTGCTACTGCAGTGGCAAAAGTCTTCTTTGGTATTTTTACTAGGATTGGGCTTCCAAAGGAGGTTGTCATGTCCTTTAGGATAGTCCTGTCATGTATGCCCCCTTTTATATACATTGCCCCATCCACACGAGAATAACGGTTCAGAATAGGTGGCCTTTAACCTAGTAGTTTTCCCCTGTCTCTTCGACACCAGGCTCTTAGTAGTTTATCATAATCCCTGTACCTGACGCACATAAACAGGTCCTCAGGCACTGCATAATTATTCTATATAAGGGTCACCACTTTTTCATCCTTGGCCAACAGCCCGCTGTGCATGATCGCATTGTTTTAGAAAACATTTAGGATTGTTTCCAAAACATTTATGATTGTTTTCAAAACATATCGATTCTAGAAGAAACCCTGGAGTGACCACTCTAGTATATAAGGGGCACATTACGATGGCGGGCGGAAGCACCACCGCCGTGCTGGCGGATGCAAAAACCACCAGTTACCGCCGGCACGCAGCAGTCCACACGCCCGTCCAATTACGATGCGAAAAGTAGGCCAAACACCGCCGGCAAGCCAGCAACACCGTCCGCCATCAAAGTGCGCCCGTACATGTAGCGGCGCAGCCCAACTGACACACACCGTCCGACGAAACACGTCCCGCCCGGCGCATAAATTACGATGCCGCAAACAAACGGCTCCCACGGCCAAGAGATACCGTACGACAAACCGAAGCGGTAACACGGATGCCGAGCACGGACAACGAAGAAGCGGCTCCCCGAGCATGAATCCAGCACTGCAGGCACTCCCCATGCTTCTGCTGATGCACCACCAAGGACGCAACGTACCGCGGAGATGCAGGTAGGCACACACAGAACAAGTGCACGCAAACAGCGCACACAGTGCAAGGGCGGAAAAAGCGGACAACCCCCACCAGCGCGTGTACACTACACATCCACCATCGCATCCACATATGACACACAGGCCAAATCGTAACATCGCAGAACACATGTGTACACACCACCTGGGACTAGGAACCAACCACCCCGTCACGGCCCCAAAGCGCCGATGACGCCGCCACACATGCGCACAACACAGAGGCCAACCGCAGCGCCATGCATGCGTCGCACACAGACACAGGGACACAACCAAGCAGCACACACATCAGCCCCACCCCGAACGCACATGACACGTGACAGGCCGGCCACAGACATGTCCCCAACGCCCAATTCACGGACAACACCCAACGCCACACAACCGACGCACACATGTCAGTGAAGACACGCAACAGCAGGACACACCCCAGTGTAACAAACATGGCGTAGCACACAGCGGCGGCAACACCAACTAGGAGAAGCAGGGCCCCTTCGGGAAGAGGAACGCCAGTACCACACAGAAACACCCATACCACCCTGCACATATGAACAAGACATATAAAACGGAACACCAAAGAGCCCGGGGACCGACAACAGGTGGCCCAAGAATAACATTCACACACAAGGCCCAACGCAGAGCGGAAAGGCAGCCTGCCGCCCACACAAGGGAGAGCAGACAGCACTGAATGACCTTCCATTCCAACTCCGAAACCACAGCCCTACGACAGAAGCCGGTGAATACAGCCATTGTCCAAGAATAGACCAACACAGGCATGCCGAGGAGACCGACCACAGGGCAGATAGCGCATATCACAGAAGCACACAACGGACGGGGAAGAAAGAAGAAAACACTCCCCATGTCGGCCACATGCAAGTTAATTGGAAGGAGTCACACATCACTGACCTTGAACTGTCTGAGAAGCATGTGGGAAGAGGGCCCGTGTCCTCCAAACAAGCCAACAGAACACAAGTCCTGTCTCCCTACGACTACACAGAGCTCACAGCAACCCCGGAGCGTGCACATTGCAGACTGCACACACAGCCGGAGCACGCCACCTCAACGAACCGCTGCGAAATGGCAACCGCAACACACCTACCCAACTACGCCGAACAGCTCAAGCTGTACAAAACCAACCTGTTCCATACATTGGGATGGAATCTCCTGTCCCTGCTGAACGTAAGTTACCGACTGACTTACCGCATCACATTGTTCAGCTGCGTCATGCCCGTCTTCTACTGTCGGAGGTGTCCCTACCAGCATCCCGTCGAGATATGCCTCTCCAACCCGGCATGTCTGAAGGCGGACCTGCTACCACTACTCCTCCCTCTGGACTCACACGACAGGGCCTGCTCTGCCTATGGGGGCATGGCGTATGTGGCCAACATCGCACCCGCACTGAAATGGGACCACTGTGCCTCCACACGACGGATCATCGAGAACAGCTACATCGAATGTCACCCAGCATGCCCCATCATGGTCCTCCAAGGGACAACTTACGAACAACACCTTGACAGCCACCATCCGCTACATTGGCTGGCAAACATGTACACCACCAATGACATGGAAGCCCTGCTGGACGGCATCGCATACCTGACAACCTGTAAATACGTCGGACCACAACGCAGGTTCCCCGAGTGACCTATGATGTCCAACCCCGCACCCATGCTTAGCTTCCGCACGGACTGGCCAGTCACCACCACAACAGCCATACCAAACGACTGGCAACTGTAACCACACCATCAACGACATCGCCATGACATCGGATATGACCGGGACATGCACACTGTTCCCCATCACATCCAGGAACACCGCATGCATCGTGGGAGGCAGTGGCATGGGCTCTGTGTATCGCACCCACATGGACGGAACTGCACGAACAACCAGGACACGACATGGATCCAGCGCACATGGACACACACACCGCTCAGTGGACATGAATAGGTCGCCTGGAGTCTGTGGGTGCTGCACCCCTCCCACCCCCGCCCCGGGAATCCCATACCAGGACCTTTGCATGGACGACAAGTGCATACAACAACAACACGACCCCAGTGACTGTGACATGTCCAGTAACCACCACAGTGCAACAACAAGTGGCACGCCGCTGCATGCACGCAAGCACATGCCCTGATGTCATCTCACATGCACGCGTGCATGAGGAACAACCGCAGCAAACCTGTCACATGGAACTGAGATGGACTGTGCCCATGATGCCAAGCGGTCTGGTAGGCTACATGTATACCGTCTGTGTCAAAGTCCGCAGCTCCGCAGCTATACGTAAATGTACATTAGCACAGCCTTGGCCAAGCAGATGTCACTCTGAAGCCCACATCCCACATGCAACAGCCAATCACATGTAACCCCACACCCTATCCCATTTGCAATCATGCTCAGTATATCCTCAACATGTATTCCGCTGCCAGTAGTGTCCACTATACTGCATCACAGAGGACAGAAGACACAATATAATGTTTGAAACCAAAACTGTCTCCGCTGACTCATTTCACAAGTACGAATGAGAGAGGATGAGAGTATGTGAAGTACACGGCAGTCGTGACATGACCATGTAGTCCACTGGTATTGGATGTCAACGCAAATGAGTAGCACTACTGTGGAAGACACACATGTGTCGTGTGAAGTCGTATGGACGCAGTGCTCAGGTGGGTGGGTGCGACGGGTAGATGCGCACATGCCAAGTTGGAGCACGCCGTGTTGGGAGGGGTCATGAACAGTACACCACCGCTTCCCTGGGCATTGTGAGAGGACACCTGTCGGGGGGAGTGAACACGTGTGTGCACAGCAGCCGGGCACACGTACAAAGCGGTACCAGGCGCACCTCAGCCCACCCTCTGTGGACAAGCTGGATTCTGTTGTGCGCCCGCCATGCCCCTTGACAAGGCACACACAGCCCCAGTCGACCAGGTGTAACCCCAACATAGTCAATCCGCACAGGCGATACAGGGCACGGGATGGCAGTGGAGCATGGTGTGTGAGAGGTCTCCTCGCGCTCCTCCTGGTCATATCACGCAGGCAATAGAACCTCAACGTCTAGCATGGCACAAGTCACATGGAAGTGTAGGGGGACGCACCACAGCACGAGCAGCACTGACGTCACGGGAGGTGGCTCGCACCATCCCATCCATTGCCCATCATACCAACCACGCCACATGCCATTGCGACTAAGTGCAAGCGCGTGCGCCACCACCCCGAGCCCTCCCCAGAGAGGCCAAAGAGTGAATGTGTGGGCCATCAGTCACAGACGGACGTGGCCTGGCCGCAAGGGCAGCCACAGCCAGTGGGTGTCGCAGGTGGCGGATCCGGAAGGCGAAGACTGTGATGCATAGTCCATGCAGGCCGGGTCTCCATTTGGGGCACCACGCAGGTGGACGGCGTCCCGCAACACATCATACCCTGAGACAGCCCACTCGTGCAACTGGACCCACACATACACTCCTTGCCCTCTCTGGTGCGAGCTTGGGGCTGCCTGTGCAAGCGCTAGCCTCGCAGGTGAGCATGCATATTGGGGGAGCGAGGGGAGGACATGAGGGCTGGGGCGAAGATGACTGTATCACTGTCAGTCAGTACAAGGGATGACCCAGATGTGGAAAGGAAGAGACGTGTCCCGTGTGTACTGCAACTAGTCGCCAATCCAACTACCCCCCATGTCCGGAATGTAAGCCCGCACCTAGGCCCGCCCATCCGCCACATCGAACATACCACCAGCACGACAACCTTCCCATTCGAAACACTGACTGGGGGTGGCGACCAGTGTACAATCATGTGTAGCCTACCCACGCGTACATGTGGGCCCTCCATGATCCATGTCACCTGCGGCAAAGTCATGACATGCGCAATGAGGGAAGTGAGGAGAGCTGTCCGCCCCACGCGCAGAAGGTGCATCAGCTCCACAGACCCAGCAGCGAGTCCAGCAGGGGTCACATGTGCAGGGGCAGCTGTGCCTGGTGTGAAGGCACATGCATATAGACAGCACATCGACCAATGTGTAGTCTGCCCACATCTACAGTCCATCATCATGCGGACATAGGAATTGAACACAGGGCAACACATCTTAGTTGGTGCACCCACTGTGACCAACAATGCGCAATCATCGACGTACCCGCCCTGTGCATGGCCCCCACCCAACGGAGGCACATCCAGTGCCACCATCCCACACACACAAGCCTACCACGGAACATGCTGTGTCCAATGGTCAGTACAGAGTCAGCGCCCATCTGGTGGAACCTGAACAGGAGACACATGCACACACATGCCAGCTCCCACTATGTACGTCTGCCACCTGGCACGTGCAATGTAACCTCTCACCTGTGACGTGTGACTGCAAGCACACAGCCGTCTTGGCATGGGGCTGTCAATGTGGACACCTGTCAATGTTTCGGGAGGTGTGATCCGTACAGTGCTGTACATAGGGTGCAGTGCTGACACCTACTACTGTCTCATATCCCCTCGTGCCACAGGTCCCACTTGTTTTGGCCGCTCAGCCTGTGCCCACATCGTTGTCGTCGTGTGCCATACTCATCCAGCCGCGGAAGCAGTTCCATGCTCAGCAGACATTCATGTTGCCGTGGCGTTGCCGCTTGACGGATATGCAGTCAGTCCCCATCAGCACGCCCCGCAAGTCATTGGGGCCTAGATCCCCATGTGCATGCACATGGCAGTGGTTTGTATCACTAGCCATTGCCATTGTTGGGTGACCTGTGTAAGTGTATTGTGGCCGTGCCGTCCCAGCTTGACAGCTGGGCTGTGGCTCATGTGCTTGCTCAGTCATGTCAGTGATGTGTATGCGAAATTGCTATGTGTCGTGTTGCATTGACATGTGTCCTCTGCCATTGTCCCTAGGCGGAGACCGAACATTGACCGCCCATACCAATTGCTGGCGGACATGGACGATACAGAGGTTATTAGGAAGTTTCGGCTGGACAGGCCAACCCTGCATCGACTGTGTGCCATGTTAGAACCCCATCTCCGTCCCCGCAGGGTGTATCCGACTGCTGTCACCCCCACGGCTAAGGTGATGGCCGCCATGCATTTCTTCGCCACTGGGTCATTCCAGCACACAGTGGGCATTGGAGGAGGGATGTCCCAGCCCATGTTCAGCAAGGTGCTGAGGGATGTACTGGCAGCCATGATGCTGTACCGGAACAGGTACATCCGCTTCCCCAGGGCTCGTGAATTGGCGGCAGTGAAGGGTGCATTCTATGCCCTTGGCAGAATCCCACACGTCGTTGGAGCCATTGACTGCACACATGTCGGCCTTGTTCCACCACAGGCCACTGAGCACCTGTACCGCAACAGGAAGCACACGCACTCCCTGAATGTGCAAGTGGTGTGCCTTGTGGACATGGTGATCACCCACGTGTGTGCAAAGTTCCCAGGCTCGGCCCATGACGCACACATAATGCGCAACAGCATCTTGCCACGACTGATGTCCAATATGCAACAGGATCGTGCCTGTATTGTCGGTGAGTATGTGGAGTGGTGTAGCGTGCTGGCTGTGCGATGCTGTCCCCTGTCCAGTTGGATTAGCAACGGTTCTCTGTGTCCCTCACACCCAGGTGACTCTGCGTATCCGAATGGGGCATGGCTGCTCAGTCCATTGAGGAATCCTCGCACCCCAGCAGACGATCGCTACAATGAGGCACATGGGAGGACCAGACGTGTGGTCGAGCGTACCTTTGGCCTCCTCAAGTCCAGGTTCAGGTGCCTGGACCGCACCGAGGGTGCGCTGGCGTACTCCCCACAGAAGGTGTGCCGGATAGTGGTGGCGTGCTGCATGCTGCACAATCTGGCCATTCGGAAGCAGATCCCCCTCATCGTGGATGACGGAGATCAACCAGGGCCCCAGCCCGCAGACCAGGACAGCTCGAGTGAGGAGGACAGCGGAGAGGAGGAAGCTGGGAATGTGCGGCAGCAGCTCATCGCCCGCTACTTCACTTGACGGTGAGTGTCCATGTACGACGGCTGATGTGGCTGTATCTGTGCAGGTGTGTGTGTGCTGTGTCAGGGTGGCCGTTTGTTCACTGCGTGCTGTGTGTCAACGCTCCATGGCCAGGGTAGTATGCCACTGTTGGTGGCTGTGGCATTGTGCCCTATTGCTCTGTGCGATGTGTGTACATTGCTTGTAGTTGTTGACATGTACTGTGTGATGGGTGTGTGACACACTCATTGAATGTGCTCCTGTTCTGTCTCCCACCCCTAGGTCCCTACAGGCCCTCCGGATTCAATTGCCATGCCACGCATCAGGTGCCTTTCCGCCCAAGGTGGCCGTTGTATTCCGTACAAATAAGACACAGGGCACAAACAGCAGTTAGTGAAAAAGGTGCATTTATTACAAACTGTGACATGTGATTGTGTGTAAGGTGATGACAAAAGTGGTGCGTGCAGTGACAATGAGCTGTCGGTCATGGCTGCGTGATGATCAGGGTGTACCCACTGGTTCTATGTCCATAGTCCAACACACACATGCCATCCAGATGGCTGTGTGGAGTGGGATCGTAGTCCAAGTCAATGCAGTGGCTGGTCAAGGAAGGCTGGCGGAAGGCTGGCTGGCTGCCTCACTTGCGTTTGGAGCGTGCGAAGTCCTCCCGGGAGATCTGTTTCCACTTCGGACGGCCCCTTCCACGTTTGCGAGGGGGGTGCCTGCTTGCGACATGCTGGTGGTTGAGGTGTGATCACTGGCTGTGGACGCAGGGGAACTGGACACTGCTGCTCCACCCTGCGCCCCGGCAGGTGGTGGCGGAGGGGAGCTGCTGTCCCTGGCTGTGACCTCACCGCCACCACCAGCTGTCCCATGAGGTCCACGATTTGGCCCATACGGGCGTCCATGGACCTCAGCACCCCCAGCACTTCACGCGTGTCTGAAGCAGACTGGACCCATTGTCCTTGGGCCTCTTCATAGGCCCCAAGGACTCTGGCCATGTGAGGCAGGGCATGGCTCCCAGGGGAGGCTGGCGTTTCCCTGACCCTGCTCCTCCTACCAGTCCTGCTGCCACCGGCCTGCCCACTAGCCACATTGCTCACCACGGTCCTCGCTGTGGCTCCCAGGGTGGATCCAGTCGTCCGGGCCACCACCTGCGCTGGGGCTGGTGCCAGCGAAGACGTGGCGGTGGTGGCGGCGGTGGTGGTCGGTGCGGCGATGGTGGCGGTTGCGGCAGTGGTAGTGGCCACAATGACCGTGGGTGTGGCCGCAACGACAGTGGCAGCAGGGGGCTGGGAATGTTCAGCAGCCCTGGATGATGGGTTGGTGGGTAGGAGGGGTCCTGGGGAGCGGCTGGGCCCTGCCACACCAGATGGGCCTGCTTGGTGGTCCGTGTCCGAAGAGGAGGACAGATCCTCCAGATCCGTGTGTCCTCGTTGGGGGCTTGTAGGCTGGCTGTGCTGGCTGCTGGCTCCATCCCCAGCATCCAGCAGTGCGTCACCTGTGGAGAGAATGAGATTTGTTATTGTGTTGCACCTGGCGAAGTATGTATTTGTCGTCTGACATTGACAGTTCGTGCAATCTCGTACATGGGTTTCCCGGAGGCGTGTGTGTGGCTGTAGCATCTGTAGTTGTGTGTGCTTGGCAATGGGACTGTGTGCTGTGCACATGTGGCATGGGACGGATTGGCCATGCCGATGGGTGTGTTGCTGTGCCCCTACTTATTGTGACTCTGGTGTATGCGGGCTCCTGGCCCATCCTGGGTCTGGTTTGTACTTTGCTTTTGGTGTTCAGATGGGACGCTTAGGAACGCATATGGCAACATGGGGGCCATGCCCCAGATTCGCATTTGGGAGGGGATATGCTTTTGGGGTTCAAATGGAACGCTTAGGAACGCATATGGCAACATGGGGGCCATGCCCCAGATTCGCATTTGGGAGGGGATATGCTTTTGGGGTTCAAATGGAACGCTTAGGAACGCATATGGCAACATGGGGGCCATGCCCCAGATTCGCATTTGGGAGGGGATATGCTTTTGGGGTTCAAATGGAACGCTTAGGAACGCATATGGCAACATGGGGGCCATGCCCCAGATTCGCATTTGGGAGGGGATATGCTTTTGGGGTTCAAATGGAACGCTTAGGAACGCATATGGCAACATGGGGGCCATGCCCCAGATTCGCATTTGGGAGGGGATATGCTTTTGGGGTTCAAATGGAACGCTTAGGAACGCATATGGCAACATGGGGGCCATGCCCCAGATTCGCATTTGGGAGGGGATATGCTTTTAGGGTTCAAATGGAACGCTTAGGAACGCATATGGCAACATGGGGGCCATGCCCCAGATTCGCATTTGGGAGGGGATATGCTTTTGGGGTACATGCTGTGAGCCATGGGTGCCGAACGTGACATGTGTTGTGGCAGCATGACAGTGCATGGTTTGAGGTGTGTGCATGCTTGACATGGCCTGCATATTTGCTGTCTGTTGTGATTACTGGACATGGCATTGGACGCATCGTTATGAGTGAGTGATAGTTGTGTGCCAGCCAACGTATTGCAGTTGTCCCATCTCCTTGGTGTGCGTGCTGCCCTGTGCCATGTGCATCACTGCAGTGCTCGGGGGGTGTGGCCCATGTTGTGTGTTGTTGCTCACAGTGTGTCGTGCGCTTAATTGACTTCTGGCACATGGTTGGTCATGGGCATGTGTCTTAGCGTGACTGCTGTATGTGTGGCAGCTGTGCGGATGACATGCCTTTCATGAGACTGGGGCTGACGGATGGGATGGATGGTATGTTGTATGTGCATGGTGTGTCTGTGAGTTTGATGGGTTCAGTGGTGTTCGTGTGCATTTATGTTGGTCCGCTCTGTTGCGTCTAGTGTTGTTTGTCTTACATAGGCGTAGTTGTGGGGTGTGTGGTTGACAGGCAGTAGGGGCTACATGGACAGGACTTCAATGGTGTTTCGGTTGTGTGTGATGAGTTCCACAGTGGCTGCCGTGTGGGACTATATTCAGTGTGGCTTGTGCATGCAGACGTGGCTCCTTGGGTGTTGCTATGTCTGTGATGGGTCATGTGGGGTGTGAGTCTGTTGTTCATGTCCGTGTGCACATTGTTCACTTGTTCGTGACGGTGGGCGGTGCTGCGTGTTCGTCTGCTACGTGACATGTCCCATGTGTTGGTCGTGTTATGGTCCTCATTCCTCCAGTAATCCAGCCCTGTCCAGTTTCCCACCTGCAAGTTGTTCGTGCGTGCACTGTACTGGATGCCACATGGCTCTGAGCGGGGGTGCTCCATGTTGCAGGTCTGTGGGGGTGGGGGGGTGTTGTGGGTCGTGGGGGTGGCTGGACACCCACTGACACCGATTGCTGTGGACCGTGATGTCTGCCTTTCGGCTGTCGTTGTGCACTGCGGTGGCTGACACGTGGCTGTGGGGTGTGGGGGATGCTCCTCCTTGCTGTGGGACTGGGGCCTGGTGTGTGTTGTACTTGGGCTGTCCACCGTCCCACCCACTGCACTTTGTGTTCCTGCCACTTACCTGTTACTTGTCGGTTAGTGCAGCTGTGGCGGACACATGGGTGTGGTGGGTGCTCGTTGTGGCGCTTCTGGCATATTTGGGGACCTGTTGGTGGTTACGTGGCTGGCTTAGTGTACACATGTCCCCACGCATCTTACAGTTGTTCGGTTTGGGCTGTGTGTGGTAGTGTCTGTTGCATGTGTGTGTGATGTGTTGTGTATTGTGTGCTGGACATGGGGGTGTTTGTCCCTGGGAGCTGTGGCATGGTAGTTGCGCATGTGAGTACATAGCGGTGTGCTGGTATACATTAGTTTGTACTTACCAGCCTCCACTCCCCCTGCTAATCCGGCGAGGATCTCCGGATGTATTACGACTCGCACCTTCTCCTCCCACGCTTTGAAGGTCTTAAAGAGCGCGGGATTCCCTCCGCCAGTGACGGCAGCCAGCTCTCTGTTTTTGCCCTCCTTCTTCTTGACCAGGCTCTTTACGTCATTCCAACGTTTGTTAATTTCGACTCTGTTCCTGGGCAGGGTCCCGACTGCATTGACCTGGTCTACGATCCGGTTCCACATTCTGTTTCTGGTGGCTAGTGGTGTGTGCTGGACCATGTTCCCATAGATTTGTGGGTACACCTTGATGATCTCGTCGACCATGACCGTCAGCTCCATGGGCGTGAACTTGGGCATTCTTTGTGGTGCCATGGTGTTTGTGGTGCTGGTGCGGTGTGTGTTGTGTAATGTGCAGGGGGTTTGTGGTGCCGGTGTTTGGTGGTGGTGGTGGTGGTGGTGGTGGTGTTTGGTGGTGGTGGTGGTGGTGGTGGTGGTGGTTGTGATGTGTGCGTTTCTGTGGTGTGCTGCTGTCCTTGCTGTGTCACTGTGTCCTCTCCTCTCCTCTCTGGTTTGCAATGTAGCAAGGGGTTGTGGTCTGTGGGAGTGCTGCTTTTGTACTCACCTATGTGGGTGTGTCCTCATGGTCTGTTGTTTTCAGGTGTGTTGTGTCTGGGGTTCTGGCCTTTGTATTTTTTGTTTGTCCGGGGGGGTGTTTTCGGGATGTGTACTGTGCTTGTGTATTTGTGCGTGCCTTGCTGTGTGGACTTGTTGGCCATGTTGTGTGCTATTGGTTTTGTGTGCGGATGGTTTCTGTGCAGGTACGTTGGCGCCATGGCTTCTGCCGTGTCGATTCTCATCGGCGTTGTTTGCGCTGGCGGGCGGTATATTTGTGGTTTTTCCGCGCTCATGTCGGTGCGATCGTAATGTCACGTGCGGTGTGTCGGCCGTGAGGGCGGGCAGTTTTGTGTTGTCGTGCGTGTTTCCGTCCGTGGTGGGCGGTTTGACTCCGACTCGGACGTTGGCGGGCAGTATTTTGTGTGCTTTTTCCGCCGATGGCGGTTTTCGGTTTGTGAAATCGTAATGGCGTGGTCGGTGTTCAGGCGGTGTGTGCGGGCGGATTTTTGCCGCTTCCATGCCTGGCGGATTTATTTACGCCGGGTATCGTAATGGGCCCCTAAGACCCTTATTTCCCCCTGAAAATCAGAGGAGAATTCCTTCCACGCTGACACGGGTTCCTGCATGCTGAATCTTTGACATTCAGCGGTCTGACATCCCTTGCGGGGTGTCATCCTCGAAGCAGAGACGGGGTCCTTCATTCTCTACCATCAGGTGAAGGGGTTGGTTCTTCCCTAGGGGTTTCTTGTGTACACACATATATATAGCTATACACTTATACATGCTACACCTGCATATCTAGGCTAGGTACATTTAGGCAAATTACATAGGGAGCGCATTCTATGAGTATGCAAGTGCTACTGTCTTATCTGAACTGTATATGTTCATCTTCTTAGCACTATGGTAGATATGTATCTACTGTTTACTATATTGGTACTTGCAATTTGTTTCGTACGCTTCTGTCTCCTGATTGTCGCAGCAAATATGTTTTACACAATACTGACACTGGACGAATAAATACTTATTGAAACGTCCTAACCGCCATCCTGTGTATTTTCTGAGAATACGTAAGCACAAGTGAATGAGTGAAAAGTACTGTACTGTTTTCCACAGTCCCTGAGGAATCGGGGTTGTCCTGTTCAGTGATTGCCAGAAACTACCTACACCACTGTAGGATATAGGGGGGTGGTAGTGGCACTGTAGAGCTAGCTGGTCTAACGGCTGACATATCCTGTGGGGGTGTCCGGAAGCGGTTTGGACACCAAGCCCTGAGTTTAGGTCATCCAAAACATGCAGGTCCTGGGGATTACTAGGAACTACATGACAAGGTAGTGTCAAACAGCAGTACAAACTTCATGTCTGCATACTTAAAACATATGTGGACTGAGTGTGGAGTGACTTAGAAGTTCACTACCCCATACCATCTGCAGACAAATGGGCTTGTTGAAAGATTTAACAAAACCCTAAAAGGTATGATTAGTTTACTCCCTGAAGACTTAGAAGGAGATGGGATGTCTTGCTACTGTGCCTGATTTTTGCTTACAGCTAGGTGCCATAAAAGGGAGTGGGGTGTTCGCCCTTTGAACTTTTGTTTAGACACCCTGTAAGGGGACCATTGTGTCTTATGAGGAAAGGATGGGAGAGACCTCTCAAACAACCGAAACAAATTATTGTGGATTATGTACTGGGCCTTCATTCCAGGATGGCTAAGTTCATTGAAAAAAACAAGCAAAAACCTTGAGGCCAGCAAGGAACTCCAGAAGCTCTGGTTTGACCAGAAGGCTGCCATGGTGGAGTTGCAAATAGGGAAAGATGATATGGGTTTTGGAGCCTGTGGCTCCTAGGGCTTCCAGGAGAAATGGACTGGTCTCTACCCTATCCTTGAGAGAAAAGGGGAAGTCACTTATTTAGTGGACCTTGGCACTTGCAGGAACCCCAAGTGGGTCATCCATGTGAACCACTTTAAACCCTTTAATGTCAGAGCTGAAATGATCATGGTCACAGATGAGGATCAGGAAGCAGAGAGGGAACCTCTCCCTGACCTCCTCTCAAACAACCCTAAAGATGGGTCAGTTGAAGGAGTGGTCTTGTCAGACACCCCCACTGCCCAACAGCAGACCTATTGCAGGTAAGTCCTAAATCAGTTTCCTGAGCTCTTCTCTTTGACCCCTGATTGGACTAACTGGTGTATACATGAGATGGACACTGGTGACAGCCTACCTATCAAAAATAAAATCTACAGGCAGTCTGATCATGTCAAAGAGAGGATTGCGGCTGAAGTAAGCAAGATGCTGGACCTGGGTGTCATTGAACTCTCAGAGAGTCCCTGGGCCAGCACAGTTGTTTTAGTCCCCCAACCTCACTCCTTGGGTGGAAAGAAAGAAATTAGGTTTTGTGTGGACTACAGAGGCCTCAATGCTGTGACAAATACTAATGCACATCCAATTCCTAGGGCTGATGAAATGATTGCCAGGTTAGTGGCAGCCAAATATCTCACTACTTTTGATTTCACATCAGGGTACTGGCAGATAGATCTGACTCCTGGGGCCAAAGAAAAATCAGCATTCTCAACTCCAGATTACTGTGATGCCTTTTGGACTAAAGGCTGGTGAACAAAGTCCTTGCTGGGCTGGATTCCTTTACTGCAGCATATCTTGATTACATTGCTATCTTTTGCTCCACCTGGTATGATCACCTGATCCACCTAAGGGAGGTCCTGAAGGCTCTGCAGAGTTCAGGTCTCACTATCAAGGCAAGCAGGTGCCAGATAGGGTAGGGCACAGTTGTGTACTTGGGCCACCTTGTGGGTGGGGCCAAGTTCTACCCCTACAACCCAAGATCCAGACTATTCTCCAACCATCCAGAGTCAAGTCAGGGCATGCCTTGGCTGGACTGGGTACTACAGGAAGTTTGTGAAGGGGTATGGGTCCATTGTGGCCCCCTCACAGAATTGACCTCCAAAAAGATGCCCAAAAAGGTTAACTGGACAGTGGGCTGTCAAAAGGCTTTTGACACCCTGAAGAAAGCAATGTGCTCAGCACCTATTCTAAAAGCTCCAGATTATACCCAGCAGTTCATAGTGCAGGCTGATACCTCTGAACATGATGGCCATGACCAAATGGTTGCTTTCATTAGAAGGCTTCTCCCCAGAGAGCAGCGTTGGAGTGCCATTGAGAGGGGAGCCTTTGCTGTGGTTTGGTCTCTGAAGAAGCTGAGAGCATACTTGTTTGGTTCTCCCTTCCTAGTTCAAACTGACCACAGGCCTCTCAGATGGCTAGTACAAATGAAAGGTGGAAATCCCAAACTGTTAAGGTGGTCCATATCTCTACAGGGAATTGACTTTACAGTGAAACACAGACCTGGGACTGACCATGCCAATGCAGCTTGCCTATCCAGGTTCTGCCACTTAGAAGATGGAAACTCTCTAGGGAAAGATTAGTATCATCCTCTTTCGTTTTCTCCGGGTCATGTAGCAAAGTGTCTCTTTTGACATGGTTAGCTGGACTTCAACGGACGTGTGGTTTGATGAAAATTTGTCTTTCTCGTATCACATCAAAAAATTGGCCGGGAGCTGTTTTGGGATACTGAAGTCACTCAGGAAATTTCTCCCCTTGCTCCCTAGGGATGCAAGGGAAACAGTGACCAGGGCGTTGATTTTGTCCCGCCTTGATTACGCCAATGCCCTGTACATTGGTTTACCAGATTACTCTCTTAATAAACTGCAGGTCGTCCAGAATGTAGCAGCCAGGCTTTTATTCAACATTCCTATCAGAAGCAGCGTTAGACAACATCTGCTCACCCTGCACTGGCTGCCGGTCACTAAGCGTGTTAAGTTTAAAGCCCTTGTGGTTGCCCATCGTGCTCTCCACGGATTGGGGCCAGCTTACCTAAGGAAGCGCTTTGAGTTCTATACCCCTACTAGAGATCTGAGGTCAGCTTCTCAGTATCTTGCCCGGTTACCTCGTGTCCGTCGTCAAAGAATGGGGGCAGATCTCTTGCATTTCGGGCAGCCACCGCCTGGAATTTGTTGCCCTTCTCGCTGCGTAACACCCACGATCTTAGACTTTTTAAAAACAGCTCAAAACACTTCTGTTTTAACCTGCGATTCTCTTTCTAGCTGCACCTCAAGGCTCGCGCCGGGACACTCCTGGGAGTATCTGAGCGCACTATAAACTTCATTAACATAACATAACATAACATAACATAACAGAGTCAAAAAGGACAAAGAAGAGAGCCAAGGACTGAAGCCCTGCTGAAGAAAACGTGTGCCAAACCCTACCTGCAGCCTGAAGGATTTAACAATCATGGTGTGCTGTCTCGCCCTGCAACTGTGAGGCCTCCATGAACTACGGAACTTCTCCAGCATTCTACAAATCGCCAAAGAACTCCCTTGGAGCTGCAGCCCGCAGGCACCAAACCGCAGAATACGGTTTTACTTACTTGCCGCACCCCGGCGATTCTGATGCAGGACCCAAAACAAAAGTTCTACACCAGCTCTGGAAGGTCAGATCTGTCTTCCCACCAAGCTTAGGGACACCAGGACCTAATGAAGCTGTGCTGCACCAATACCCGGGGTACCGGACCCTCTGCAGCATTCACCGAGACAAAGACTCCAATCTGCACTCCAACTGCCCAGGAAGCAAGCACCCGTTGAGGAACATTGAGACCCCTGATACCCACTTCGTGAGTGGCCCGCTGTCCCGAAATCACTTCTCCAAGCTGCCTGCTCCTGACCACAAGGACATCTTGACGCGTGCTGCCCAGCTTACCAATTTACTCTGCACCCAGCCTGCCTGGCCTAACGATGAATCAGCTGTGCTCCCGTGGTCCTAAGGCCCTTGCAACCTGCTCCCGTGAATGGGAACCCTCAGATTTACCTTTAAGTCCCCTTGTGCAGTGTGTTTTCAGGTGGCCCCCTTCTTCGTAGCATACCAGCTACCAGCAACCTCGCACCCTGCTCCCGGCCGAATCCGGGATGCACCTGAGAATCTGCTGGTGAAACATTGGGCCTGGCCTTGCTACTTACTTTATTCCCAAAGATGAACCTTGAAATGGAACTGCATGATTTTATATTCAGTTTCTTGTTTCTTCCCATTGACTTTATTTTGCGAACTTTGAAAATTCATATCCTAAAAAGTACTTACTGTAAAACAAAGTTCTTAGTCTTAAAAATTACATAAAAATTGGTGTCATTTTCATAAATTGGTCTCGGATTTATTCTTGAGTGTGTGTCTCATTTATTGCCTTTGTGAGTACAACAAATGGTTATCACTCCTCTCTGATAAGCATAACTGCTCGCCCACACTACCACAAATAGAGCGTTAGTATTATCTAATTTTGCCTCTGTATACCAATCTGGGTCTCAGTGCACTCGCTGCACAGTGTACTTCATTTTAGTGCATTATATAGAGAGACAGCGACCTACACACCAGAGTAGCCTTCCAAACATGTATCAAGCCTGCATTGCAGGCCTGTGGGTGCACAGTTGCGCCTATGCTCAGGTTGGCATTTTTAACTCATTAGCCAGCCCTGAGTGGGCCTTACACCATCACTAGAGCACCCTGAGGGTAACCCCTGTGGTGAGAAGCAAGTGGTAGGCGAAAGGCAGGGCAGTACAAATGAGTGTTCCCTGCCCAGGTAGTGAAGAACCCCCATGTGGGTTTTCTCTACCTAGGAGGTCGGCTCCTCTCACGGGACAACACATTGGTTGGGCTGCTTCTCTTGTAGTGGCCTTAGGGCTTTGGGTTCTTTCCCACTATAAATGCAGTGTGAAAGTGTGCACGCTCTTCCTACACATGTTAGGAAGGGGTGCTTACCTGAAGTTTTTAAACATGCCTCACCCCTGCCATTGCAGGCCTTTGTGTGCGCACTTGCACGTATAATTTTTTAACACGTCTCCAGCCTGCCATTGCAGGCCTGTGTATGTGCACTTGTACCTATGGTGTGTTTAAACATATGCCTAGCCTGCCATTGCAGGCCTCTGGGTGCGCAATTGCACTTATGCTCAGGTTGGTCTTTCTAAATCATTGACCAAGGCCGGGGATGCCTTTCACTAACACTAGAGCACACCTAGGGTAAGTCTTAAGGGGTAAAGCAAGTGATAGGTGAAAGGCAGGTTAGGTACATATATGTGTTTCCTGCCCAGGTAGTGAAGAATACCCATGTGTGTTTTACTACATATTAGATTTGCTCTTCCCATAGGTTAACTTAGGGGAATGCTTCAAATTACTTCAAGCTGCAATTGTGGCTTACAGTGGAGCAGCCTCGCAATGTTTCCTATCATTGCATTCACAATGGCAAACTCCCTCGTGGGGTGAAGAGGGATTTGCCATTATTAGCTTAGAAATGCCACTTCTAGAAAGTGGGCATTTCTCTGCTCTAAAACTCTTTGTGTGCCTTTTAGTTTGACTCTAGTCCACACTGGAGGATGAGGTAGCGCATCTGTGCACTCCCCAAAGACAGCAAAAATCTTTGGACATGCAACTGGAACGATAGACCTCTGCTATTTGAGGGCCTAGCTGGATAGACTGGAGGAAGAGGTTTTGACACTTGGCCTCTGGAGCCAGATCATGGCCCCACTAAAGATTAAGATCTGCATTCCACGGCCCAATGGCAGACAGGACTGAAATTTAGGGGAGACATCTGTGGTTGAAAGAGATACCCTCTGAACCACCCCCACATCAAAGGCACACCGCAATATAACTATTGGTGCCACACTTCAGCAGGGTAGGGATACACTTGTGGGGATGTGGGACCGGAGATCCTGGAACTGCGTGGTGCCCACTGCCAGAAGAATCTGCTGTGCACAAGGAGGATTACTGCCATTGGAAAGGACTGTGCACCCTTCCTGAATAGTGGCTGGCTCAGACTGACTACCTGCTGCTGTGTGGTAACCTGAAGTGTGGTCTCAAAGGTCTTGTTGGCTTGCCCCCTGTTCTCTTGTGGAGGTCTGAGGGACATCAAAGACCTCCCACGAGGAAACCAGGCCATCTACCTGTGACACTAGGAGAGCGGTGCCCTCTTAAGTGCCCACATCGTCAGCTGGATTCCCACTGGTAGTGGGGTGTTATTGAGGAACTAAGTATTGTGCCTAGAGACTGGACTGTCTGGTACAGAGCCCCAAAAACACTGCCTGCATCTCAGGAGTGTGGCTCCTGCCTTGTGCGGCCTCGATACGCATAAGCATCTTGTTGGTGGAGAGTGGATTCATCGGTTGCGGGACCCCATGTGGACCGCTTCGTCGATCATGCTGCATCTCTCTCGTACGACACGTTGACTGCACGCTCATTGTTTGCGGCATCCGATTCACAGATTGCCACCCTCAGAGGTGGGGGGTGTACCCGAGGCAGTGCCTCATTCTACCTTGTGTGGCACTGCTGAACCTGCACCTTTGTGTATGACCAGAATTGTCTGATGCAACTCAAATCAATGCGCACCAGACATTGAGCCTCATTTCCAAGGAGGCACAGAATTTGCAACTCTTCGTTGTGTGTGACCAGGATTGTGTGGTACGACTCAGCTCAATGCGCACCAGAAATTGTACCTCATTTCCAGGGCGGTACGGAATTAATAATTCTTTGTTTAATTTGACTGGAATTGTCTGGTGCCACTCAGCTCCACGTGCATCAGACGTGCCTCATTTATAGAGAGGTGCTAAGTTTGCGACTCTGCATTGTGTGTGACTGGAACTGTCTGGTGCGACTCGTACCAACACCACCAGACGTTGTGCCTCATTTCCAGGGAGGCATAGAGGAGCAGATTCGTGTTCTGGAGTGCCCGGATTGCCTAGGAGCTACTTTGATCAATGTGTGGCCTACGGGGTGCCTCCCTCTTCCGAGAGGCTCCCCTTCTTCATCCCCCATTCATCGATTGCTCCTTTTTGTGCCCTCAGTGCGGCAGACCAAATGCCCTCTCCTCACTCGGCCCCAACAACTTTATGTTACCAGTAGTATTACCCGGATCAGTCCTGTGTGGTGAGAGTAATTGACTGGGCTAAAGAACGCTTCTGAGATCGATCAGAAGTGGGTCAAGAGACTGCATGACCCCCTGAGCTTCACAGAACTGGGCTGGTGTCTGAAGGCACAGTGTGAAATCCTTTATTGAACTTCCCGAGTAGTGGCCAAACCTCCATTTGTTGACTGCCGCTTAATTAGCCTGTTACCTACCCTCATCTTTTCCCCGAGACCCTGACTTAGCGTGACTCCGACCGCGATCGGCCTGCTATCAGAGGGAAGGTTTTCTTTATCTCCAGTCCATGGTTGGAGGGTAATCAGGGTTAGCTGAAGGGTGGAGGATGGCTTGGGCCATGGGGTTATCAAGTGCGTTATCAACTGACCTTCCGGATATCAGTGCACTGTATTAGGGTGCTGTGTGCGTGTGTGTGCGAGTGTGAGTGCACTCCAAATGGACCGACCTGATATCCGTAGCACCTCGTATCAGTGCTGAGTGAGTGTGTGGGAGTGACTGCCTGTGATTAATTACACCACACGATGGTGTTGCCGTACACGCTGTTTCCTTGCCAAAAGAATATTACAATTGGCAATGGTTTTTACCCCTGTGGCCTTGTCCCACAGGGTTATTTAAAAGTGTTGTAATTATCTGTATATACACATTTCTGATATCGTTGTGAACCGGGGTGCACCCTATAACTGTGTGATATTGAATTAGAATCATTACCAAGGTGGGCCTCATTCTGACAATGTTTTGCATCGCTTCAGTGTGCTGGGAGGTAAAGTAGGATTTTTCACATGTGTGCATATTACTGATGTCATTTTTTTTTAAAACATCTTTTTATTATAAACAACAACATAAATGCTTTCCATTCCAATTATCAATTATTCAGCAGTGGGTCAGCAGTTCCTAGTACAAAAGGTAAATCAAAACGTACATTCCCTCAGACCTCCCTGTGACCCCCCCTCCGGCCCCGGAACCCACCCTCGTCTAGTATATATCCCCTCAATCTGACCACAAATCCCCCTATACCCCATCCAAGCCCTCCAAATCTTTTCCCATTTGCGCGGGCAACCTCTGCTCTGATACACCACCCGCTCCGCCCGTTGGCACCAGTCGAGATCTTTTTTCCAGCCTCCCACAGACGGCACCTCTCTCGCACCCCATAGTCTGGCTACATTTCGCTTTGCCACTATACCTGCTAGCGCAAGCCACATTGTCTCCCACTTGGGCCAAACCACCTCCCCGGTCACTCCCAGGACAAACCACCTAGCATCCAGCGGGACCGTGGACCCCACCACCTCTGACATGACCTGGGCAACTTTCGTCCAATAGTCCTGTATCAGGGGGCACTCCCACATAATATGAAAGAATGTCCCAGTCTCATTACACCCCGCAGACACTTATCAGAATCACAGTACCCAATACGATGTTGTACAGTTCGCGGTACATAAGAACGGTGCAGGATGCGGAGCTGGATCAGCCGAAATCTGGCCCTGATTGCTATTTCCCTTGGACTTTGTAGGGCCTCTAACCAATCATCATCCTCGAGTATGCCCACATCTGACTCCCAGGTTTCCCGCAGTGGCCCCAGGGGATCCGGCGCGTTGTTCATAAGTTTTTATAGGTAAGCGATATAGCCTTATCGATCATGGGGTCGAGTAGCAGTCTATCCTCCAGCGGGGTGTATTCAGCCAATCTCTCCCCCTCCTGCACATGGCGCCGCAAAGCATGCCGGACCTGGAGGTATCGGAAGTATTCCCCCTCCCCCATCTGATATTCCGCCTGCATGGTGGCGAAGGGAATCATCTCGCCATTTTTCCAGATATCACCCAATAAATCTATGCCAATATTGCTCCAGCCGTGAAGACCTCGCAGGTTCGCAACCTCCGAGAGAAAATCCCCGTGCCACAGCGGTGTCTGTTCAGTATGTCTGGCCTCCCACCCCGTCATCCTGGTCGCCTTACGCCATATGTCTATCACTACCTCTGTGTGAGGCGGGCGTGCAGACACTCCCCTCCTCTTGGAATAGAGGGCTGCGAGATACCCGCCCTTCCCCAATGCCATCCGATCCACCCGATACGCCGGCTCCTCAGTGGGGGAGAAAACCCACCCATTAATATTTACAAGTTGCGCGGCCCAATAGTACCTTCGCAGGTCTGGCACAGCCAGTCCTCCCTCATATATCCCCCGTTGTAACTTCCTCAGGGCGATCCTAGGGCTCCCACCTCCCCACAACAATGTACGCTGCTCCGCCTCTATGGAGCGAAAGAACCTCTCCGGTACCAAGAAAGGAGTATTCTGCAGTACATACAGGAGGCGCGGGAGAGCCATCATTTTAAACAATACAGCGCGCCCCATAAGCGAGACCGGCAGCCCGCGCCAGTGTAGGACATCTTCCTTCACCCTATCCAACTGGGAGAGGACATTAAGACGCATGAAGGCGGCCTCAGATTTCGTGATCCAGATACCCAAGTATTTGAATTCCGTTTTACACGTCAGGTCCCTACATTCCGACGTCAGCGCTGGGGGCTCGCCCGTTAGCACAAACACCAAGGACTTACCCCAATTAATACGGTAGCCCGAGTATTCTCCAAAAGATCTCAGAATGTGCAGGAGTCTATGGAAAGTCTGCCGGGGGCGATGTGCATATAACAAGACGTCATCGGCATAGAGGGAGATACGCTCCTCCCATCCTCCCCCAAAATCAATGCCCCTAACCACCGGATCTCCCCTCACCCAAGACGCCAGCGGCTCCAGCGCAAGCGCAAAGAGGATCGGGGAAAGAGGGCATCCCTGTCGCGTGCCCCTGTGCAGCCCAAAAATCCTGGAAACGGACCCGTTCACCCTCACTCGCGCCCTCGGCCCCGTGTAAAGGAGCCGAACCCATGCCCTGAACCTCGACCCAAAGCCAAACTTATCCAGGACCGCAAAGAGGTAGTCCCACTCCATACTATCGAAGGCCATATGGGCATCCAGGGACAGGAGGGCGGCCGGCGTATCAGGGCGCCGCGATACCATGTGCATGACCCCATAGAGGCGACGAAGATTCAGCCGAGTGCTCCTATGGGGCATAAACCCGGATTGGTCCGGATGTATTAGCTCCAGGAGGTTCGGGCCCAGCCGATTAGCCAATATCTTTGCCAGTACTTTGGTCTCAAAGTTCATCAAGGATATCGGTCGGTATGAACTGCATAAGTCCCGCGGTTTGCCCTCTTTAGGGATCACAACAATGGTCGCAACTCTAAGATCCTCCGGCAGTTGGCCGGCCAGCAGCGCCTCGTTAAACATCTTTAGCATGTACGGTGCAACCGTTCCTGTCACGCACTTAAAACTCTCCGCTGGAAACCCGTTAGGGCCCGCCGCTTTCCCGGCCTGTAAATCCCTCATGGCACCCTCAACTTCTTCTACCGTCAAGTCCAGGTCCGCAGCATCTCGCTCGCTTTGGCCAAGAACTGGTACCACTATGTCTTTTAAAAATTCCCGGCACTCCTCCTCCCTGCGGTCAGTCCGTGACTGGTATATCTCTTCATAATATTGCGCAAAAGCCTCCACAATCTCCTCCCCAGCCAATGTTCCTGTACCCTCTCTTGGTTGAATGCCTGCGACCCAGTTCCTACACTTATCTCGCTTCTCAAGCCACGCGATAACCTTATTGGCCTTGTCCCCCAGATCGTACATACGTCTCTGCGTCCCTATGGCGTATGCGCGTGCCGCGTTCTCACTAATATCCCTGAGCTCCCGCTGTTTAAGCTGGAGGGCATGACTACGTCCCGTCCCACCTCCAGATCCTGGGTCCGCTCCCAATTCTAACTGGGTTATCTCTCGCTCTAGGTCATCACATTGTGCCCTTCTCTCCTTACGTCTAATCCCCACCTCAGCCTGCACGAAATCCCTCGCCACCGTCTTGTACGCCTCCCACAGCATACAGTGAGATCTCACCGTCCCGACGTTTTCTTCAAAGTATTGTTTCGTCCTCTCCTGATATCGTCCCTGAAAGTCATGATCCCTGAATAAATATGGGTCTAGTCTTGGGGGTATCGTCCAGTCTTTCTCCGGTCCCCATAGCCACACCTCCACAGGGGAATGGTCTGATATGCCCCTGGCCCTATGACTGCTTGCTCTGAATAGTCCAGCCGACGTCATGTGTGTAAAAACGTAATCCAGGCGAGCACCACTGCCATGTGCCGCTGAGATATGAGTAAAGTGTTGAGTGTCTGGGTTATGCGCCCTCCACAGGTCCACCAACCCCATCGCATTCACAAAGGCTGTCAGCGGGCGCGCCCCTTGGGCTCTATGCGCTGGCGAATCTCGGTCAAGGTCGTGTGACATAACCTCATTCATATCGCCCCCATAATCAAGGTCCCATTGGGCATATCCAGCAGTAATGCACTAAGATCGGGAAAAGTCGCCCCATGCAACCTTGGTGGTATATATACCGAGCATACATTCAGGGTGAGACCCTCCCATATCCCCGTGAGTGCAACATAGCGGCCCAGCGGGTCGCACCATGTGCGATTGGGCACCAATGGCAGGGATTTCTTAGCCAGGATCGCTGTTCCCCTGGAGCCCGAAGTAAACCCCGCGTGGGCCAACAAGGTATAGCCAAATCAATTCAAAGCCAGGTAGTTATTTCCTTTCAAATGTGTCTCCTGGAGGAGAACTATATCCGGGGTGTGGCGATGGAGATACTGAAGTACCATGGTCCTCTTAATCCGGTCTCCGAGGCCATTTACATTCCAAGATAAGATCTTGAGTCGTTTAGCCCGCTGTGTAGCCATCAGGAAAATGCACCTCGCCCCCCTTTCTTCCTCAACCCACCCAGGCCACCCCCACCGCCCCTCCCATCATTGCAAATAGTGGAAAGCATTAAACACATTATAAACCCCCAACTAAACCCCTCTACTCTCCCTCCCCCTGTCCTACCCAACAACTATATCCTACCCCCTCCCTGCTACCCTGCTCCGTGGGCTTAAAACCACCCACATCCCCGAACTAGCAGAGCGCCTGTCGCCCACAAAAACAAAGAAAAACTAGAGATTGGGGACGTGTATCTTAGCCCATCAATAGCTCCGTAAGGCCTCGTTTAGCCCCAGATTTTAAACTAAACAGCTGAAACTAGTCAATAAGTCCACAAAACAAAGTTCGCTAGGCGTGCAGCGGGCACCGGCTCCCCCTATAATGAACACTGCACCCATTTATAAGATACCAAACTCAGGCAGTGGCAGACAGTGTCCTCGTTCCTGTCAACCTCCAGGGCCCCCCGAGGACGCCACACTCCGTGATCTGGATCTTCGGAGGCGCTGATCTCGCCCATTTCCTCCTTCATGCCCACTGGTGGATGCCGGAGACCGATCTCGAGTGTCTCTCCATCCCCCTCCGCTCTTGCAGGATCTGACTGTGACCGTGGCCCGTCCAGCCACGACTGGACCTCCGCCGGGGTCGTGAAGAACCAGGATTTGCCCCTGCTATGATCTTGAGTTTCGCCGGGAAGAACATCATGTACTTGATGCCCCTGTCTCTCAATGTCCGTTTCACCCCATCAAATGTCCTCCGCTCCTGCTGCACCTTCAGCGTGAAGTCCGGGAAAAACCGCACCGTCACGTTCTCATATTGAAGATCTCCCTGCTGCCGAGCCGTCTGCAGGATGGCATCGCGGTCCCGATAGTTGAGTATCCGCGCGATGATCGTTCTAGGGGCGCCCCGGTTTCGGGCGGAGGGACCGGCGCTCTGTGCGCCCTTTCCACCGTGAATAGGGCAGATAGTCGTTTAGGCTTCAGGTGTTGCAATATGAGCTCTTCCAGGACTAGGTCCATGCTGGGCCCTTCCACTCCCTCCGGAACCCCCACTACCCGAACGTTGTTCCTGCGGGCCCTTCCTTCCTGATCCTCCATCTTCAGAGCCATCTGGTGATGTTGTTTAATCAGCTGCTGGACCTTCTCCTCTAAGCCCCTGGTAGAGGACTGCAGATCTCCAATGTGCGTTTCCGCGGCCTTGACCTTCTCTGACGTCTTATTCATATCTGCCCGCATGAGGTTCATCTCAATGGAGACCTTATCTATCTTGGTCTCCAGTGTCGTGCCCAGTGTCTGTATAGCCGCCATGATGGAACTTAAGGATGGTTCGGGGGCCGGGGCCTGTCCCCCCGCACTGTCGTCGTCCGTCGCCGGTGGCTTCGAGACTGCATACCGATCCAATTTATTTGTCTGGACCGGCGCCCCCCCTTCGGCTTCATCATGTGGGTCAGGAAGTACCGCTCGGCGCTCTGTCGCCACTATCTTGTCCCTCCGTGCCGGTCGCTGCGACGATCTCCCACACCGCGTGGCTGTCCCGGTGGGCGTGTATTCTCCGGTCCCCCCAACGCCAACTCTCCCCTGGGGGACCCCGCGGGCTCCCGGTGCCTGGGATGTTACTCCGGTGCGTCACCACTTCCACATCTCCGCACCCCCTTCGGCGTGCCACACCAGCCAGGCGCAGTGATCCACAAGGCCGCCCCTATACGCCAGGCTCTCAGAGGACCCCACACAGTCCCGGCGCTAACCCCCCTCTCAGCGGGGCACGCTCCCGGCCTCCAATAGTGGGCGCCCGCCCTGCTTGATTGCTCCGGTAGGTAGATCGCTCCTGGTCCCACCAACGCTGGCTCGCCGCCGCGAGAACTCCACTCGTGCCAGTGCCCTGGGCCGCTTCACAGCGCACTCACTTCATGCCCCTCGGGTCGGCTGCCTCAGCTCATCAAGCCACTGCCGGTCATCAAGGTCTGTTTCCTAGGCCGCCGCCCCCTCAGCAGCTCCTGCTTCACTGCCGCTCGCTTCCACAGTGGACGCTCCTCCGCCACTCCTCGCGCCGGAAGACTCGCACCGCCAGTCTGCGCTCTCCCCGCCTGCCGGCACTGTCCGGATATATTCCTTGCCGCCGGACCACAGTCACTCACTGCAGCACGGGCCCCGAGCTCTCTCACCTCGGGAGCCCGCAAGGATGTCCTCCACTGCGGTCCGCGCGGCTCCGAAGGCCCCTCCTCTCCGCTCTGGCGCTCAGGAGCTCCGGCGCCGCTGCAGACCCCGCAGTTCACTCGGTCGGCGATCGGCAGCCGCTGAACGCTTCTGCTCTCCGGACCCCGCAATCTACGGCCGCTCTCCTGCCGCACCGCTGCACCGCTTTCCCCCTCGTCAGCTGCCGGATTATTATCGGATTTTCCGGGCTTATGTCCCGGCCTCAGCGGAGCTCACAGCTCACACCGCCATCTTGTCCGCTGCCAGGCCACGCCCCCTCTACTGATGTCATTTTTTTTTTTAACATGGTTGGGCCTAGTACTGCTAGTGATATTTCTGAATGTGAATTATGCCCAGAAATACATGATGTTCATGTTGTGATAGTTAATGTGTGTGTTGAATACACATTTTATTTACATACATCACATGTGAAGTCTCTTTTGTGGCACTCAGTGTATTTATTGTGTGAGAGCTGTGCCAATGCTTTACATATTCCCTCTGTGACAAGCCTGACTACTCAGTGCCAAGCTATTAAAAGTTGAGAACAGGTTATACAGTGAGTGTAATCACCCGCCCCTGACGGGAGTGGTAGGCTCTGCCTGGATAGGGCCTTGCCTCAGCCAACCAGAATGTGCCAGTTCCAACACCATGGTACAGGCTCTGAGGGATACAGGAGCCAGCATGACAACAGTAGTGAACCAGCTGGTTTTCCCAGAACAGATTTTCCCAGATACTCTACATAGGGTAGTCAACACTGACAATGGGATGAGGTTTCGTCCTATGGAATGGTAACCTTTGAGTGGTGTGGGGTTAATTGCCTGAAGAAGGTAGCTGTGAGCCCTGCCATTAAAGTGGAGTGTCCGTGAAACAACTTTGAAACCTCTGCTTGGGATGAGGTAGAAAAGAAGACTCATTCAGAAAGGTTGGGTCTGCCTGAGTGGGTGTGTGTGGTTACAAGGGCCAAGACAGCCTGTCAGGGAACTCAAGGGAGCCTGGAGTCTGGGTCAATGACCCAGGATTCCACAACCAAGAGGAAGGGGAAGAGGCGTGGAAAACCAGCCTCAAAACTTTGCCTTCCCCAGAATGAAATGTGACCCCAAAGGGGGTGGCTCTGGAGCCTAAATGGGGAAGTAGATCCGTTATGGCTTATGTAGATTTGTTTGTGCATATGTTCCTTTAAGGGTGTTATAACCTTAAGAATTGTATGGGCATCATCTGGAATGGGAAACCTGGGCAGCAGGAGATGGTTGATGAAGGAGCTGAACTGTGGCTGTGCCATACGTCGATGGATGCATTAAAGAGAGTTAAGACATTTGTGAATGTTGTCTTTCTTCCAACACTGGCATCCAACAAGAACTCTGCATGCAGCGTACCAGAAGATAAGGGATAGGTATTCTGCAGGTGAAGGTGAACATTTGACGGTAAGTGGCTACTATGGAAATCATTGAACTGTTTCAGATGGTTCGCATTGCGACATTTCAGAAATCTCCTAAAGCAGCTCAGGTTACAGCAATACAGCAGCAAATTCCTTTACTTTGGGAACTGAAATCTTCCGAAGTGTACCTGGCTTTACTGGCTGGAATGCGAGACAGTGACTGATCGCAGCACGTGCGTACGCACACCAACATTGAGCTGATGTTATGGAGATCATGCAGACTGAGCTTTGACCTGACGTTATGGTGATCCTGCAGCACAGGTATATAGGAGTTGAAGACCGTGTGCATGCGCCTACCCTGAGAGACCTGCAGGAATTCTCTGAGTTGCATGGTCCAGGAGGATCCTCAAGGGAGGAATTCTGCCAAGTGCAGAGAGAATGCCTAATTCTTGAAGGCCTTCAGCTCCAGGCCAAAGTCCAGAAGAAGAGGATACCAGTGGAACCCACAGGATCTCCTGGGAGGCGGTGTCCAGTACAATTAGGCTGGGGACACAAAGCTTGGGTTAACCAGGAGATTGTAGGTCCCCCAATGAGAGAGGGACTTTCAATTAAACTTAGCCCATGATATCCCCTTGCTGAGCATTTGGAGCATACCAAAACCTGGGACAGGTGGTCATATACTTTTACTGGCCCCAGATCTCTGAAAGGTGAAGGAGTTCTGTCACTCCTGTACCACCTGTGACATCAGTGGCAAGACATAAGGGCAACCCAAGGTTCTCTTAATTCCACTACCTATGGTTGGGACTCCTTTTGATATTGCAGGGATTGACATTGTTGGGCCCCTAGATCCTAAAACAGCTGCAGGGAACATGTTCATCTTGGTGGCGGTTGACCATATTACTAGGTACCCAGAAGCCATACCTCTGAGAACAGTGATGACACCCGTAGTGGTCAGGGTCCTGCTTGATATGTTTACCAGGGTAGGGTTCCCAAAAGGGGTAACCTAAAATAGGGGAACAAGCTTCATTTCTGCATACCTGTAGGCTATGGGTTGTTGCCTTGTCCAAGATGCCAGTTGAACTGATACTCATCTACCTAAGACTGTGACAGTTCCTCTGCTTTTAAATAGCATCTTTGTGACAATTAGCCACTTACATATTTGGTTTCGAAACCATCCCTGACAAAACATAGTGTAGGAATAAAACATTCAACACAAAAGATGCAGCATATTGAAATCTTTATGGAGCTCAGAGGTCTTCCAACGTTAAACTGTATATTTAAGCTAGTTTAGGTGTGTGCGCGCGCACATATGCATGTGTCTCTCATTCTGTTTCTGATATTCATCCAAGCAAAGTCCAATAAACCATTCAAGTAAAACCATTTATTTGCTATCCTAATCGAAACAGCATTTTTGCAAAGCCGTTCATTCTTGTTCTGTAACATGATGCCTGCTGTTTTTAAAAGGTCTTGATCTACTGTAAACTGTGTTCTGGAAATGTTCCCTGCACCGTGAACACTGCACAGGCTCCCTGCTCGGAGAGAGGTCCAGCACATGACCTTCAGCCGAGAACATCCGCGGCTCTTCGATTTGTGCATCACATTTCGATATGTTCTGCTCCAAACACACCTCCAACAGGATGAGCTCTCTTTAAAATTTCCTACTGATGTACCAGGGTCTGCAGGCTCATGCCAGGTTTGCCAAATGCTCATTAAGGTCCACCTGTTAAGGTTTGGTAATTTGGTTTCAAATGTGAATTTGGCCTGAATCAAGATTTCAAGAAGTGCAATAATATCGGTGCAAAGCAGTTTTTCGTGTAAACTTTTCAGCATGTAAAACGGGATGCAATTTTTATAGGTAAAAACTGCAGCATTCCAAATCCTGCATCTTGAAACTTTAAAAAACGTGGTATTGTTTAGGCCACAATATTTTGCTACAATGTTTACTTACATAGATATTCTGGAAACAACCTGGCCTTGCCTAGGATTTTGGGTACAAAAAGTAGACATGAACACAAAGTTGACATATATTGGAATACTCCTGATGATATGTTTGCAGGCAAAACAATTTAAAATAGATAAGCATGAGCTGGAGAATCTACATTCTCTGGATGAGCGTTTCTGCAGTCATTCGTTGTAGTGCAGGAGACGCTGTCAATAGCCCTGTTGCCACAGGTAACAAAAACATCTCTTTTTCGGGCTAGTTCATTTTGTCAATTCTTCAAAAAAGTAAAAATTGCAGGTAAAGAGAGAGTGGGTCCGACTGCTTCAGCCATTTGTTTTCAGCTGTTTTTCATGGTTTGCCATTGCTGGGATGGGCTATTCATCAAGGTCATGACATTTTATAGATGATTCCATTGTCCCATTTACACTCCCATTAGGTTTTGGGGATGGGGCATTATGTATTCCTTTAGTTAGACAGCAAATGCAACATGTCATATAATCTGTAAATGATGGCCGGTCCAGATTCTTTGATGTATCAACTTTGCTAACACAAAATTTTAATTCCTGATTTATGGTGTTTTTCTTTAGATTACACATGCTGTTTGGATGCCTTAACATTTCATAAAGATAGTGCTAATCACTAATAACACACGTGCTTTCATTTGTTTCACTTTCCTGTCATCCTATCATATTTTTAGATGTAAAGCTTTTTTTGTTCATGCATTAAAGAAATGCATGTGCATAGGCTTTCTTAAAGATTCAGTAAAAATATTGGTCCTTTCTCAAAAGTATCTACAATGCAATCTTTTTGCTTTGTATGAATTTCAAGGTAGTCACTCAAATTACAAACATTGTCTTTTGAATACGTTTATTGGGGTATACAGCATAGCTCTGATAAAGCCACCCACTTCCCAACAAGGCATTATTTTTAGATTCCTTGTTGTTGTATTCCAATATGTTGCTTCTTATCAGATTGTCTTTATAAGGAACTTTAGGTCAACACACACAAAGCAACCCAATCATTACCAAATACTTCCCCTGAGAAAATGTGATACCTATTGGCGTTGCCAGTGCTTGTTTCATACAATAGTAGAATCAGGTGGTGCAGTGGAAGTGAGTGACAGCCTCTTAAGAAAATGTTTGGACTCAGATTCTTATTTTCTTTTACAAATTAATACATTCTTGAGAAAGTGATGTAGACAAAGATAGGATTGTGGGATTTGCTATGAACTACAGTGATTGCTCTAGTGTGTAGAGAGCTATTATGATCGATAATGATTAGTGAAAAAAGATCCAGAAGAAAGAGAAAAGGGGGCACAACTAGAGTGGTGAAGTACAGCCAGCATTCTTTGTCTTTTTTATGCATGTGGAACAGTGAGATAGGGAATTAAGGAATCTTTCTGATATAGATGGGAATTGGGAATGAGATTTTAAGTGTAAGTAGTCTTCTATTACTTTATTGTAGTTTGGTCAAGCGGTTTCTACTCAGTCATGGGTACGTATTAATGATATTAATTTCCTCAATGAAGTGGAAAGGGAAGCTAGGATCTTCAATGAGAATGTGTGTGAGGACAGAGAAAGAAGCTAATAATTAGCAGCATGTGATGAGGGCGACCTGATGGTGGAGCAGAGAGTAGGAATGTCTGGTAGAAACACCACTAGTGTGTTCATTGGCAAAATATACATTTCCTGCTGGAGCACTCCAAATTCACTGATTAAAAAGACAATTTTTAACCAATTTCCTATATTTGGGAATCAACTAATGGTGGTACCTTACCTTAGCCTGTGTTATGGTGCCCCCAGGCCTGAGCCTGGAATAACCAGCAGTGGCCGGTAATTTTAGCAGGGAATGGGGCTGATAGGACACACACTCACACCCATGCATTCTAACACACACACACACATCCATTCACAACACTTACTCCCAAATATTCATACATACACGCACCGAACATTACAAAATAAATGCACTTACCTGCGTAGCTCTGCCTCGGAGGTCCAAGGAGAGTTGGGAAGCTCCCTTCTCATAATGGCTGACCTTAGGTCAGACAATGAGGGGCGGCAGCGTCTCTGCCTTTTCACAGAGTGTAATGGGGTCAGCGAGAGTTGCTGACCCAACCCTACTCTGTGACGAGGTGTCAGTGATTGATACTCGGCCCTGGGAACTTCAGGGCTTAAATCTGAAGTGCCTAGATCCAAGGCAATGAGTACCTCTTGTCACGAGGGGGATGGTCTTGATGTGTTTTGCCAGGCTGAAGAGGTCATAGCCACAGAGGCGGTAACATCTTCAGCCCGACAAAGTTCAGCTCAGGCAGCCAGGAGCCTGCACATTTCGCAAATGTCTAGCTCCTGGCTGCCGGACCTAAAAATAAAGAGTGTCTGTCAGGCTGACATTTGCTCAGCCTGACAGGCACACTTTTGTTGGGCAAAAGATGACGGGGCATGGCCCATCCCCTAATTTGGACGGCCCACGGCTGGGAACAACAAGAGTTAAAGCTAATGAAGTTATGCTGAGCACTGTCATCCAAATTTCTGAAGACCTTCCCAGACGGACACTTTGTACAGAAGAAAAAGAACGGCTCCTAAACCTTGACCCTGACATCATTATCCATACAATTAAAAGACTAAAATACCATATAAAACAATTAGCATAGAGTCCCTAGAATATCTGAAGACAGAAACAAAACTAACCAGGCGTCTTCCTGCAGAGGAAGTAATGACTGAGGAATGCCATATATGGGTGACCCACCTTTTAACTGCTTTCACCTGGATAATAGCATTATGAGTAGCCAGAAAATGAAAGCTCTTTAGGAACCAAGCAAGCAGAGCAAAACATTGCAAACCTTCCCAGAAGAGCTCTCATCTGTTCCTTCCACGCATCTATCTATTCATACTTTCATCCACATATTTATTTCCACCGTTTTACCTTTACATGCTATCACCCATTCATTCTTTTGTCTATCAGCCTTTCACCATTCAAACCACCCATTCATCCGCCTAACTATATTCAAATCTATCCATCTCCAAACCTATTCACCATCCATCAATCCATCTTTCCGTCCGTCTGTCCATACTTTTGTTCATCCATGCATCCATCCACCCTATCATTTATCCATCCATTCACTCATCCATCCATCCTTTCATTTTCCATCCACCCTTTCACTCATCGATCCATCCACCATGTCAGTCATCCATCCACCCTTTCACTCCATCCTCACTTTCACTCATCCATACACCCTTTTACTTAGTCATCCATCCATCTATCCACTTATCCATCCATCTATTTACCCCTTCACTCATCTGTCCTTACACTCACTCATCCATACACCCTTTCACTCATCCACCCATCCACCATTTTACTCATCCATCTATCTGTTCCTTCATCCATCCATCCTTTCGCCACTCCATCCATCTATTCATCATTCTTTCACTCATCCATCCATCCACCCTCTCACTCATCCATCCCTTCACCCATCCACCCTCCCTTCCACTCATCCTCCATTCTTTCACTCATCCATCCTTACATCCATCCATTCACCCATCCATCCATTCACCCACCCCCTTTAATGTTAATTATGAGCCTCTGTCTGCCAAGTTGCAGACAGAAGAGGCTCATTAAGAACTCCACCCCCACTGTAGCTAATAAAGCGGGTGGTTCACGTACCCCTGATAGTCTAACTGCGATCACAAAAGCAACCGTAAACTGAAGGACAAGTGGCACAGAGAGTTTTGAGCATCTCACTATTCAAATTCTCCGATTCTGGAAATGCATCAGCTCATGTGTGAGCAGAAACAATACACCTGGGCTTCAGAAGACTTCTAAAAGGCGGGATGTATGAAAGGGTCAAAACTGGTGTCTAGTTCTATTATATACAGTGATGGAATAAATACAGGCAAAATGCAACAGGCTTAATCTAGGGTCAGACTGGCCTAAAGGGCAACCAGAAAGTGCCCAATAGGCTGGTCTGACAGGTCAGTGTGTGGTACAGTTTTATAATCTGCTGGACCAGTTTTTATTGTCTTTTTCCCCTGATATAAAGACAAACATTGCCTGAAGGAAGCTCAAATCCATGCAGTCTTCCATACCTTGCAAAACACGTATACAGCAACTTTACAAGTTCAAAACTGCCTCAATTTGCGAACATGAGTCACTTTTTAGGTGTCAGAGTCACTAATGGTGGCCACTTTTATTTTGGTGCCTGGGCCAATGTTCTGTCCCAGTGGCTTAACCCCACTAACTACTACACCACATTTTCTTATAATCACTGATAAGAATGCAAACTTACGCCCTAGATGCTAACTCCTAACAACAAGCACATATTAATGGATAACATTCCATCGAGCAACTATACCACCTTCATCACCTAGGGCGTGGGCTCCAGGAAGGCTCCAAATTTCTAAACTATATGGGGCAGATTTACGTTTCCTGGCGCATGCCTGCAAATCAGCAAGGATGCGCCAGGAAAGATGCGTGACGCAAGTTTACCCTTGCGCCACCACAGATGCGCCGCATTTACAATGCGGCGCATCATGGCGCAAAGATAAACAGATGCGTGTCGCATCTGCCGGCGTAAGGTTGGCGCAGTGCTGGAGTTGTGTCGCGGGCGCGACGCAACTCCAGCACTGTTCCAACCTGGCCTATCCTCAACATGGTGCGTCATGCCTTACGCCTGCTTCAAGCAGGCGCAAGGTTTTGACGCTGCGGGGTCAGAAAAGTGACTGAGTGAAATCTTGTAGATTTCACTCAGGCACTTTTCCGAGGCGTTCCTGCACCGGAACGCCCACCCTGCGCCGGAACGCCCACATGAAACCTGGCGCAGGTTTCATGTGGCGCAGGGCTTTACAACGTGACGCATCTCCCTAGATGCGTCACGTTGTAAATCCCCCGCAGCATGGCGCTAGCTTTACGCCACGGCTGCGTCACAAAAGTGACGCAACGGCGGCGCAAAAGTGGCGCACGGGCCTTGTAAATCTGCCCCTATGTTTTTAGAAGCTTCATAGTTTTTCACTCCTTTTCTCTATATATCAATAATCGACTCCAGTGCTAAAAGCATTCAGACACACTTGAGTGGCTATCTGGGCAAGCCGTACAGAGACCTTGACATTTACAGATCTGGCGGATTTTATTCTGAACGAACACAGTCCCTGCAAAATGCATGTCATATGCTGGGGATTATTATTTTTTTAATCAATTTTATATATCACGAACGTGGCCAAATGGCCTCAGAGAGCTTTACAAGAGAACAGGAGGAAGAATATGGATATTAATCGTAATAAAAATATCAAATAAGCAGCTTGCTCCCAGCATTCCTCTACCCGGGAGTATTTAACAGTGTGCCTAGCAGCACTTCTTGTTTACCTTGACTTTACGTTAGAGCTCACTCATATGCATTAGTAAATGTATCTATAGGTGGCTGAGCAAGAATGTGAGAGAGAGAGAATGGGAGGGAGAGACATGAGGAGAGGAAGACAGCAGCCACACGTGGCTTTGTGACGTATGTCTAGGAAGGGTCTGAGAGGGAAGGGAAGAGAACAACATTCTGAATGCCAGGCTCTACCCTACGAATTTGAGGAGATGTGGTACTTAATACAAAATGATGACAAATTTAACAGTGGTATTCAAGAAAAAAGAAAAAGTAAAGAATCAAAATCAATAAAAATGATTACATCTGATACTTTGTATAAATATAGATGAGTAAGAACTAGGTATAAGGAAATTATAGGTGGGCAATCTATAAAAAGTATATGTGAAAAGAGGATGCATGTACTCAAAAGAAGCGAAACATAGGGATATATTTGCTAAGTTTTAGCACCGTGTTTGCACCACAAAAATGATGCAAAATGATGCTAGATCTTTCTTCACTAATTTACTTCCAGCTGGAAATTCACTTGAAAGTAGCGCAAAGCAATGCATAGCGCTGCTTTGCATTACTTAGCAGCAAGGGGGCGTACCATGGGTGGGGTATGGGTATTCCCATGTAACCACCCAGGATTTCTGACGCTAAGCTCTATTTACTTAAAAATGTAGACAAGGTTTAGCGTCAGAAAATAGCGCCTATTTTAGATAGGCTCTATAAAGTAGAAATGCTTTTGTTTCTCCTTTCTTTTCCTACTTTGCATGTGTGCTGCACTATACGGCACACATACAAAGTGGGAAAAGGTTTAAAGTTAGTCTAAGCATAGTATTTTGTACTGGAAGAATATCCAACCAGTACAAAACCTATGCTATACTCACGGAGACACCCTTGTACTATGGTGCAAAGCTGTGTCCGCAGTTTATGGCTGCACATTTCTGCGCCGGCGTTGGGGAGATGGGAGGAGAGAGCCATATTTCTGTTATTATGGCGCTCTCCTTCTCACGCAGCGTAGCGCAGCATTTGCGGTTGCTGCACTGCGCTGCATGACTGTGAGAAACCCAGACCTGTTTGCAGTGTCCCCCCACATTGTGCCCCAATTTGACTACTAGGTGTTGGTTTTCTGATTCTGATTGTGCCCGGGACTCTGCTAACCAGGCCCAGGGCCTGTCCTCTGATTAAAGAGTACATGGTTAGGTATAATTATAATTGGCAATGACAGACCAATGTAAGTCCTGAGTATATAATAAGGCAAGGGGGATTCAAGCTACCTATAAGTCCCTAGTATATTATAGGGCAGGGAGGTTAAGAGGCCCAGTAGATTTCCCACACTGGAGTGTGCACTGCTGAGTTGCATGCTGTCATTTTAAAAGCCAGCCCTGCCTTGCAGGCTGCTTTTAAATTGTAATTATATGCAAATTCGACTTTGAAATCGAAGATACTTCAAAAGTAGTAATCAACCCTATTTTTACATATAAGTCACCCCTAAGGTCTCCCATAGTTGCCCCAGGGGTAGGGTGCGATGTAACCTTAAGCAGGGAATTATAAAATATGTTTTATAAGCCCTGGTGAGGGAAAAACTACCAAATTAGTTTTTGCAGTTTTAGATAATTAGCTCCGTAGGCTAACATAGGAATATTTTATTTAAGTATAAATATTGACAGGAGCGAGATAGAAATAACATTCAAGGTATTCATATGTAGTTATGATAAATCCAACAACTTGCCACTGTTAGAATATATAATAACTATCACAGGAAATAAGTTATTAAAGTTTCTTTTCTGTAAGCCAAAATCCAGCCTTCCAGCTGCTCTCCTGATTGGCTAGCCTCTGCCAGTCTGAACCAAGCTGTCTTAATGAGGTGTGAAGTAGCTTGCTAGAGAGACAATGAGTTTCCTGTGGGAGGAGAACTGAAATTGCAGAAGCAGAAGGCAGGAAGGAGTAGGGGTGGCCAAACTGGTCTTCAAAGGGAGAATGACACTTTAGGACAGCACAGGCTCACCTCCACATCATGCCACCCCACCCACACAGAAGGCACTGTAATTAGATTAAGGAGAGGGATGGACGGGGAGTGTTAGAGAATCTTATCCATGCCAGTGGGTTGGCTTAGCCTGGTCTAACCTTCGAGGAGAGAATTCCTCCATGTTGGATTTTGAGAGAATAGTGTTTCTGGGACAAGAACATGCCACACTTTTGAGAAAGTTGTCCTACACCCTGTATCCCATTGATCAGAGCTGCCCCCCTGCTTGACGCCCAGGAACATAGCATAAATATGGAAAAGTTGCCAAGCAACTCAGATCTGTTGCCTGAAGCTACAAGGAGAAGGACTGCCCTGCTGGAAACCTGATCTGGACCCCAATGGATTGCACTCTGCTGCAAACTTGGAACTACAGCCCTGAGGACTTTGGTTGCTTCAGGAAGGATTAAGAAGTGGACTCCTTGCAAGCTACAGGTTAACTGAGCCCACTTTCATCATCTCCACTAAGTAGTCTCCATCCTGAAGTGCGCCCAGTGGACTTTTAAGGATTTGGCTAGGTGCATTGTGGGAATTGTAGTTCCAAAATCCCAAGGACCATCTCAGAGATTCTAGACTCCAGAATTGGTGTTGTATACACTTTGAACCCTCAAGGAGACTTTCTGGAAGAAGAACCAGAAGTTTAGAGAAGTTTGGTGAACTTTTTTGGAAAAAGTTCCATAAGGTGGCAAACTTAACGTTGAGGGTCAAGCCAGCTATCCTCAACTGGATTTCTGGTTCATCCAGCTGAAAACTCTAGAGCTCCAGACTCCCAGGATTTCACTGGGCCCTTTCAGAAAGTCAAGCCGACGAACCCACACCGAATCCAGCCTGACGTCAAGGGAAAATCCTCCAGAAAAGTTTCTAAATGTGAAAGTGAATTTTTGACCAAGGCTTCCCGCTTATTGTATCCGGCCAGGGCTCCACCGTTGTCGGCCTCAAACTTTGACTTTGTCTCGGTCAAGCGTGACCAGATGTCCCAACTTGGCGCTATTGGTTTTATAACACTAGAAAGCGTTTGTTCTTTAAAAATTCTTATCTCCAGTTCCCTACTTTGGATGTTTGTCATTGTGGTGTCTATTTGTTGATAAAACTATAGTTTCTTTTTATAAATTGCAGTTGGATTTTTATTGTGTGTTGCGTCTTACTTATTTAATGTATTGATTTTTTAAAATGCTTTACACACCTTCCTCCTAAGTTACGCCTGCCTGCTCGTTGCCAGCTACCAATGGTTGAGCAAGGGAATCATTTATTGAAACCTTGACTTATCATTTTTTTGTGTTTGTGGCCTTATTACTGGTGGTAAGTCCCTCCTTACCACTACTAATAAACCACCTTCCAAAAGTGACAAACTAGTAAATCTGGCCCATAGTTTGATTGGTGACTGGATTTGAATTGCTTTAATTGTGGTTTTGGGATAAAATTGGAGAGAGATTCAAATAAAATGTAAGGTTTCTGTCCGTTTTTATGATGATGTGAGTCACCACGGGATGCAAAAATGTAATGTTATAAAAAACTGCCACTTTGAATTAAGATGGATGAACTAAGATGGAGTCTTATGTGTTTTTATAGACATTAATATAACTTTGAAAACTTTTCGAATTAAACCAATCCAATAAATTAAATATATAATTATGATAGAATTAAGACTTTGGTTTGAATCATTGACATTGGACCTGGCTCAGTACAATTTGTAGAATTGCTTTTTCCACCACACCAAGATGTGCGATGGTCAGTAATACTTCAGAAGTTGTGTAGGAAAAAGTAATTTCAGTTTTTGCAATGTTTGATTTATTTCTGAATGCCTCTTCAATATGTTTGCATACAGCGGCGTAGCTTCGGGGGCGGGTGTGTTTGGGGTGACACCCCTCAAATAAATACATTCTTGGCTTGGAAATTGGGTTTGGGGGCCCTGAGTCGGATCTATCTATATTTCAGTTTTTCTCATTGTGAGTCGGATCTATCTATATTTCAGTTTTTCTCATTGTGAGCCAAGAAAGAAAAACAAAACAGTGGCCTTAGATATAAATGAGAGAGAGAGAGAGAGCGAGAGGCCCATCGGGTGGCTGAATTTCAAAATGTGAAACGAGGTAACATGGAATCAATGTTGGCTTCACTGCTTATCCAAACTGTGTGATCCTAGGCACATACTTTATTTCACAGAGCCTCCTTTTCTTATATGAGCACACTTTTAAATACTTGAGTTCAGGTTGTGCAATGTACAAGATACCCTTACATTTGATTTAATAGACTGTAATGTTGCTTCATTTATAATAAGAATCAAGTCCATGCTTACGGTTTTCATGACAACTGCCTTGTCTCTTGGTTCTCTAATGGCAATGTAGTTCCACGAGAACCTTGAAAATTTCTAAAATCTATCTTTTTTAATACATTTTTGCCTATGCAGAAATACAATCTGAAGTGAAATGCTTCCGAGGGTTAAAGAAATACAATTTCTTCAAAATTAAAAAAAGTGTAGCATATGTTTAAATTATGTTTGCTGCACAATATACATGTCATACGTTTTCTTGGTTCTGCTTGTGTACAGACTCTTAAAGCCATGCCAAACCCATGACTCGGCTTGGCTTGACCTCTTAATTTGCCTGCGCACCCTCCTCTATTGCAACTTGGGCGTAGTACACAGGCCGTCAGTCACTTCATAAAATTATTTGTAAAAGGAAGACTAGAAACATGGAGCCCTGCCCATGTGCACTAATTTGACAACTCTACAACAAAGACTTCCTTTAGCAGAGACAATGAAGACTACGTGGACTGAAAATACATTTAAAATAAGCGATCCCAGGGCAGGGACTCCAGGCTATTGTGTTGTATGTGACTGTAATCATGAGTTCCCAGAGAGAAATACCAGGCCCAGGTGAGACGGGAATGGGTGTACCTACAGCGGGGGTGTTTGGGGTGTAACACCCCTCAAATGCATTCTTGGTTTGGTAGTTGAGCCTGGGGGCCCTAATTGGAGTCTGCTATGTCTGTGTTGGTTTTTCTCATCATTCTCATTCCACTAACAGGTTTTAACTTGTTCATTTTTAGATCAGGATCTTTAACATATATAGTGACTGCTTTACCAAAAACAGTAAATCTATACCCATAGATGTACTCATTGAATGGGTTCAAATGTACTAGTTTTTGGAATTGACAAACATTAATAGGCTTGGAAAGCTGCACCAGTTTCAAGTTCCCAGAAACACTACTGGCAATCAGACACCCAAAAGGTGATGGGATGAATGCTTGCAAATAGTCTAACCAGCGGCAATCACTCGGGATAACATTCCAGTCCATCATATTTCTCTCACTGTGTCACTCTAGACAGAGGCCTTCCTAATGCAAATCAGTACTGACCCTCTTCTTCAAGGAAGCAGTCCATTCCTCCACTCTGCAACACACTGCTTTTTCAATTGGGACATTTGTGACTCACAGCGCTCGAATCTCACTGACTAAGCTACACCACTGTTTGTATATACATTGACTGTGTGTTTGTATATATTTATTACAGGCTTGAAAAAGGTTTTTACTTCAAAACACGTGTTGGCTGTTTTGAAGTTTGTATGAATTTTTAAATAAAAAGATGAAATAAAATAATCAGATTTGAAGAAAATATATAGGATTGTGAATGACAGAACTTATTTGGGGAGAACATTAAGGGACCGATTATGAGTTTCAGCGGTGCAAGGGCAGGTGGTACGCCACAGCTGTGTCCCCACTCCACTGAGACTCACTGCCGCCCGCCCACCAGATTTTGACTTAAAGGTGGTCTGTTGGCCCGGCAGCGTGGTGGTCCCACATTGGTGCCTCTTTCAAAGGCGGCAGTGCCTTTGAAAAAGGCACCGCAATGGGACCGCACAACAAGGTTCCTGCATGGTATGGACTTGAAAGTCCATGCCGTGCAGGAACTGGTGTGCGTGCACACAGGGGGCAAATGTTATGCCCGCCTGTGTGCTCCCACATGCGGTAGAGGCACAGAGGGACCTGTAGGGCCCCCTTCGTTTCCTCTCTGCCACGGTGTACATGGAGGAAGAACCTTCATGACACCGCCGTGTGGAGATGAAACTTGCAATATGCTTTGCGGGACCACGGCGGTCCCGCCAAGCATATTGAGGCCTCTGTCTGCTAAGCCACCTCCAGAGAATGGCGGTTCATAGGGCAAGGTCAGCGGTCACAGGGCGATCCGACTGCCCAACGCTTAATGGGGCGGTCGAACCACCGGTGTAGCGGTGGCTGGACCACCACAGCCGCGCCCCATGTGTCTGGTGGTCTCTGGACCGCCAGACTCTTAATCGGGCCCTTAGAGTTTACCTCCTTTTAGTACAGCACAAAGGGGTCAGTACACAAGGGTGCACTGAGACTGCAACATGGAGGGGTGAGATCATGAGGGCAACAGTAGAAGTAAGGCACAAAGGGGTGTGTGTATACAAGCAGTGGGAGTATAGCACTCAAGAGGAGGTGTGGGAGTAGAGGACAGAGGCATGAGTACACAAATGATCAGTAGAAGTACAGCATGGAGGAGTGAGTATACACAATCACAGCAATGGGAGTACAGCATGAAAGGGTGAGTACACAAGCAGAGCAGTGGAGGGAGCAGCACAGAGTGGTGAGTATGCAAGGGAATAGGTGAGAGTAGAGTACAAAGAGGTGAATAATAAGGGGAGCAGTGGGAGAATAACAAGGAGTGGTGACTATACAAGGGTGTGGTGGGAGTACATCACAAAAGGGTGAGTGCCCAAGTGAGCAATAGAAGTACAGCTTTAAGGGGTGAGTATGCAAGGGTAGCAGTACAAGTACAGCATGGAGGAGTGACTACAGAAGAGGAGCAGTGGGTGTACAGCATGGAAGGGTGAGCATACAAGGGGAGCGGTAGGAGTTCAGGACAGAGGGGTGAGTACTCAAGGCAAGCAGTGTGAGAATAGCTCATAGGGGATGAGTAACCAAAAGGAGCAATAGGAGTACAGCATGGAGGAATAGGGTACACAAGGGATGTAGTGGATGTACAGCACGGAGAGAAATGTTGAGGGGACGGCACAGAAGGGTCAGTACCCAAGTGAGCAGTAGACGTACAGCACAAATGGGTGAATACACAAGGGAAGAGTAGGGAGTACAGCATGGAGGGGTGAGTACACAAAGGGAGTGGTGGGTGAACAGCGTGGAGGGGTGAGTACACCAAGGGACCTGTGTGAGTACAGGACAGAGGGCTGAGTACTTAATGGGAGTAGTGGATGTACAGCACAGAGCGGTGAGTATGCAAGCAAAGATGTGTGAGTCCAGCATGGAGGGGTGAGAACACAATGGAGGCAGTGGGAGTGCAGCATGGAGGGGTGAGTACACTGGAGGAGCGGTGATGTGGAGTTCAGCACGGAGGAGTGACTATTGAAAGGGAGAATGGGAGTACAGCAGAGGGGGGTGAGTAAACAAGAAGAGAAGTGTGAGCACAGGTATGTGAGTCCTCAAGGAGAGTGGAGGGAGTACAGCACAGATGGGTGACTACACAAGGAGGGCCATGGGAGTAAAGCACTTAGGGGTGAGTCCACAAGGGGATTGTTCGACAGAGGAGTGGATGACAAATCAAATCGCCATGCTGTAGGATTCTAGCATCAATGTGTCTGCAGAGAGTAGGTGAACAAGAGGCTGCTGTTGCTGTGGACGCAAATTAGAAACCGAGAGCTTAGGTAATGAGGATTCTATTACCCCCCTTAATTGAAGCCTGTTAAACCCCCCCCAACTTGACCTGAACTGCGCCTTATTGAAGCCGCGATTCATGACTAAATTTGTATTTCCTAATGACAACTTAGTGCGCCCTGCATTGCACTGTGAACCACCCACCATACTCGTCATTCTGTCTTTAATTAGTATGACTGGACTGTGTACTGCTCCCTCAGCATGCCAAGCAGTGCACATTGTTCAAAGCCTCTGAACATGATTAACACTCAAGCTGTCACCCACGCTTAACATACCCTGCGCTGCACAATATTGCACCCAATTAGCAACCTAAACATGTATTTTACATTGCAAAACCCATTCCACGTACGTGGCTGATTGCACTCAATTACACACTCTGACATAAAATGCCTCGCATTTCATTACACCCACTCATCGTAACGATTAATGTGACCAGCTTTTTACATTTTGTCACAGAGAAAAAAGCCTTTATGGTTTCCACATGACTCAGCAACATGATAATGTTTTTTACCCCCGCCCCCAATCAACATAGGTTTTATTGCAAATAATTATAACAACTTATGTTAACTATAACATCACAAATCCTACTGCACAACACTCACACGCACAATACCACTGCATGGAATCAAAGGGCTTGGAAGCTTGAATAGCATTGTGCCCACTGAACACCCTTTCTTGTCAGTCTTGGGTCTTTCACATTCAGGAAGGACCACAAGACCTGGCTCTACGACTGAATAGCAGACCCCTTCCCCCTTCAGCGTCTTGAGACCCTTACGGGTGAGTAGTCAAGCTTTACAAGAACACTGATCAATTGATGGACATAGGGGTTACATATGCTTTATGTTTACTAAGGGTCTAAACAATACCTTTATGCAACCAAGGAACACATGTCAGAGTTCAGGTCAAGGGAGAGGTGTGTCTGCACATACCATGCTGCTTCCAGCACCCCAGCTCTTGAAAGATGGAGTGCATTTGCTGCCCGGCATCCTTCAGCACGGCACCAACAATCTACCCCTCCCACCAAGTAATATTTTGTGTGAAAATCTATTAATTGTATAATTTGGCATTTGAATATACTCATTTGCATGTGAGTAAATTCTCACCACAATCTACTGTTCAGCGGCTACCACTATATTACGTTTGCCTTCTAGAGGTGGTGGAGAGTGTAAGGTCGACACCAAGGCTACTCCTCTCCAATAAAAAAGTTGCATTTAAAAACTTTCGCCCAGAATTACTGAGGGCCTGGACCACCGAAAAGAGAAATATTTTTGAGTGTTGTATCTACTTCCCAGTGCTAATGTAATTTTGCACTAGAACGATGCCCTTGTCTTGATGCAAAAAGCACTTTACACTGCTTTGCGTCAAGGTGACAATGCTGAGGTGTTACTTGAGCTGATCAGTGCAAACGCTTGCAGCTTTTGTAGCAAAGCCCATCTACTAAGACAACCAGACAAGGCTTTACATCTCAAAATAATGCCTCCTTGAAGCAGGAACTAGCAATAAGAAATATTTTCGTTTCTCCCAAAACCCCACACACTGTATGTGTGCTGAAATGCGTTGCATGCATCTAGTGCGTGGGATCCTTCTATGTTTGTCTAGAGAGCAATTTGTACTGGTATGCTTCTAGTACAGAATTCAATGCTGCACTGCAAACAATGACAACTGCAAGGCTGTGCATCAGGTTGGCCTTTTAGAGCAATGGTGCAGGGGATGACAGCAGCAGCAGCAGACCAATCTCAGTAGACATGTCTCTGCGCTGTGTTTCCCCCTTGTGCAATGCAGTGTAGCAAATTTGGTTCCAGCAAAATCTGCATATTAGTCCCCATTAGCAGGGATACGCTCGTGATTGGGAGTTATTTATTGGACCCAATAAAATCTGACCCAGCACAGTCAGATTTTAATAACTCCCATAAATTCCTGCATGCCTGTCTGACAGAGCTTTGTCACCTCCATCCTGTAACTGGATGTTCAGGATTCCAACATACTTGTCCCGTAGCCTGCAGCATCTCCGACATTGCTGGGAGCACAAAGCTCTCTCTACCTTTGGACATTTTAGTTATTGCTCTGTATTTCTCTTATAAATTAGGCCATTACACACTTGATGCTGGCCAACACCTTCTCTCCTCTGGGTCTCAAAGGTGTAGAGACTGAAAGAAAACACTAGCGATAGCTTGAGAAAAACTGGAGACAAGACCCTCCTCTTCTAATGTGACTAAACTCAGGGCTGCCAGACGAAACCTCAAAACATGCATCTTAGGAGCTATATTTAGCCACATTAAAAATCTTGGCCAATCACCTCTAAAAATCGTTCAAAATGTATATTTGATGCCATTAAACAAGCAAACAGCCAGCCTTTCACTAGTACGAGCTACACACCAGTAACCAAATGTGAAAATTTCGCAAGCTTCTTTAAAGATAACGTAAGTCTATGACCAATCACCTTTGGCAAGTTCCAACAACCCAGATTGCTGCATACTGAATCACAAAGCCGAAGGACCTGTTTGCACTTTGATACATTTGTTGGGTCAGACTTACTTGAAACTGTAACTAAAGTCAAACCTTCCAATCTCTTCTCTGATGCATTTCCTGGATTCAACAAGCATTTACAATGCAATAGGCAGTAGCGGTCCGTGGTAGGAGTGCCAGCCGGGCGGTGACGTGGCGTGGGGGAGGGGCAAGTTGGGGGGTAGTAAACCATGGATTACGGCCGAATACAGGTAAGTAAACATTTAAATAAATAAAACGAATTTCGTTGTGAGCGCTGCATCGCCAAATGCGATGCAGTGGGCGCAACGAAATTCGTTTTATTTATTTAAATGTTTACTTACCTGTATTCGTCCGTAATCCGTGGTTTACTACCCCCAACCCTGCCCCTCCCCCGCCCCACGTCACCGCCCGGCCGGCACTCCTACCACGGACCGCTACTGGCAATAGGTCTCGCAACTGCGAGTTTTAGAGCTATTGGTATTGTAAATGGCAATGCCTTTTGAAAAATTAATAAGTATTGTAATTTATAATAGTAATTTTCCACCAGTACCATAACTACCACTATTATTATTAGTATCACCACAGAGTAGTAATAGTAATAATTGTAGTGGTGGTTATGGTACTTGTGGTGGTTGTAGCGGTGGTGGTAGTGGTGGTGGTATTGGTACTGGTGGTGGTGGTACTGGTGGTGTTAGTGGTGGTGGTACTGGTGGTCTACATGGATTTTATTTCATTACTTATGCTACTGCTGGAATATTTTTAACAAAAACTAACAAACATTATCATTTGCAACGCCAATAGCTCAAACTTTTAGTAATGCCAGCCCTATTGCATTGCAAATGCTTGTTTTATGTTGCAGGCATGAGGTGCATCATCTACTTCCCAAAATACAATCTTAGATTTGTAGACACTCGTAACAGTCCTATGGTAGGAGGCAGTTGTTCAGCCAGTGTAAGGCTAATAGCTCACAAAACTTTGCATTTTGATACCTGAAGTTTTAAATTACAAGAAATGTAGTAGACCTCAGGCAGGAGACTTGAGTTACCAGTAACTGTGGAAAGAGCAATAACTTTAGAAACTGGTGCTTTATTTCACCTTTTCCGTGGTGTGAAGGTTACGTAACTGTTTTATTGCGTTCGAATGGGCACAATGGGGCTTATTTACAAGTCCCTTGCACTGCCGGTGCTTCACTTTTGTGTGGGAAAAAGTGACGCAGCGGCAGCACAAGGGACTTGTAAATAAGCCCCAATGTCCTGTTTCTCTGGCTCTAAAGCAGCTTTGCTGACCTGGTTCTGTGGCTCTACAACGGCTCTGCTGACCTGGTTATCTGGCTCTAAAGCAGCTCTGCTGACTGGTTCTCTGGCTCTACAGCGGCTCTGCTGACCTGGTTCTCTCCCTCTAAAGCAGCTCTGCTGACCTGGTTTCTCTGCCTCTAGAGCAGCTCTGCTGACTTGGTTCTTAGGCTCTAGAGCAGCTCTGCTGGCCTGGTTCTCTGGCTCTAAAGCAGCTCTGCTGACCTGGTTCTCCGGCTCTAAAGCAGCTCTGCTGACCTGGTTCTCTCCCTCTAAAGCAGCTCTGCTGACCTAGTTCTCTGGCTCTGGAGCAGCTCTGCTGACCTAGTTCTCTGGCTCTACAACGGCTCTACTGACCTGGTTCTCTGGCTCTACAGCAGCTCTGCTGACCTGGTTCTATGGCTCTACCGCAGCTCTGCTGACCTGGTTCTATGGCTCTACAGCAGCTCTGCTGACCTGGTTCTATGGCTCTAAAGCAGCTCTGCTGACCTGGTTCTCTGACTCTAGAGCAGCTCTGCTGACCTGGTTCTCTGGCTCTAAAGCAGCTCTGCTGACCTGGTTCTCTGGCTCTAAAGCAGCTCTGCTGACCTGGTTCTCTCCCTCTAAAGCAGCTCTGCTGACCTGGTTTCTCTGGCTCTACAGCAGCTCTGCTGACCTGGTTCTCTGCCTCTAGAGCAGCTCTGCTGACCTGGTTCTTAAGCTCTAGAGCAGCTCTGCTGACCTGGTTCTCTCCCTCTAAAGCAGCTCTGCTGACCTGGTTTCTCTGCCTCTAGAGCAGCTCTGCTGACCTGGATCTTAGGCTCTAGAGCAGCTCTGCTGACCCGGTTCTCTGGCTCTACTACGCCTCTGCTGACCTGGTTCTCTGGCTCTAAAGCAGCTCTGCTGACCTGGTTCTCTGGCTCTAGAGCAGCTCTGCTGACCTGGTTCTCTGGCTCTAAAGCAGCTCTGCTGACCTGGTTCTCTGGCTCTAAAGCAGCTCTGCTGGCCTGGTTCTCTCCCTCTAAAGCAGCTCTGCCGACCTGGTTCTCTGGCTCTAGAGCAGCTCTGCTGACCTGGTTCTTAGGCTCTAGAGCAGCTCTGCTGACCTGGTTCTCTGGCTTTGAAGCAGCTCTGCTGACCTGGTTCTCTGGCTCTAGAGCAGCTCTGCTGACCTGGTTCTCTGGCTCTACAACGGCTCTGCTGACCTGGTTCTCTGGCTCTAAAGCAGCTCTACTGACCTGGTTCTATGGCTCTAAAGCAGCTCTGCTGACCTGGTTCTCTGGATCTAGAGCAGCTCCGCTGACCTGGTTCTCTGGCTCTAAAGCAGCTCTGCTGACCTGGTTCTCTGGCTCTAAAGCAGCTCTGCTGACCTGGTATCTCTGGCTCTACAGCAGCTCTGCTGACCTGGTTTCTCTGGCTCTACAGCAGCTCTGCTGACCTGGTTCTCTGCCTCTAGAGCAGCTCTGCTGGCCTGGTTCTTAGGCTCTAGAGCAGCTCTGCTGACCTGATTCTCTGGCTCTAAAGCAGCTCTGCTGACCTGGTTCTTAGGCTCTAGAGCAGCTCTGCTGACCTGGTTCTCTGGCTCTACAATGCTTCTGCTGACCTGGTTCTCTGGCTCTAAAGTAGCTCTGCTGACCTGGTTCTCTGGCTCTAGAGCAGCTCTGCTGACCTGATTCTCTGGCTCTACAACGCCTCTGCTGACCTGGTTCTCTGGCTCTAAAGCAGCTCTGCTGACCTAGTTCTCTGGCTCTAAAGCAGCTCTGCTGACCTGGTTCTCTCCCTCTAAAGCAGCTCTGCTGACCTAGTTCTCTGGCTCTGGAGCAGCTCTGCTGACCTGGTTCTCTGGCTCTACAACGGCTCTGCTGACCTGGTTCTCTGGCTCTACAGCAGCTCTGCTGACCTGGTTCTATGGCTCTACCGCAGCTCTGCTGACCTGGTTCTATGGCTCTACAGCAGCTCTGCTGACCTGGTTCTATGGCTCTAAAGCAGCTCTGCTGACCTGGTTCTCTGACTCTAGAGCAGCTCTGCTGACCTGGTTCTCTGGCTCTAAAGCAGCTCTGCTGACCTGGTTCTCTGGCTCTAAAGCAGCTCTGCTGACCTGGTTCTCTCCCTCTAAAGCAGCTCTGCTGACCTGGTTTCTCTGGCTCTACAGCAGCTCTGCTGACCTGGTTCTCTGCCTCTAGAGCAGCTCTGCTGACCTGGTTCTTAGGCTCTAGAGCAGCTCTGCTGACCTGGTTCTCTCCCTCTAAAGCAGCTCTGCTGACCTGGTTTCTCTGCCTCTAGAGCAGCTCTGCTGACCTGTTTCTCTGCCTCTAGAGCAGCTCTGCTGACCTGGATCTTAAGCTCTAGAGCAGCTCTGCTGACCCGGTTCTCTGGCTCTACAACGCCTCTGCTGACCTGGTTCTCTGGCTCTAAAGCAGCTCTGCAGACCTGGTTCTCTGGCTCTAAAGCAGCTCTGCTGACCTGGTTCTCTGGCTCTAGAGCAGCTCTGCTAACCTGGTTCTCTGGCTCTAAAGCAGCTCTGCTGACCTGGTTCTCTGGCTCTAAAGCAGCTCTGCTGACCTGGTTCTCTCCCTCTAAAGCAGCTCTGCCGACCTGGTTCTATGGCTCTAGAGCAGCTCTGCTGACCTGGTTCTTAGGCTCCAGCAGCTCTGCTGACCTGGTTCTCTGGCTTTGAAGCAGCTCTGCTGACCTGGTTCTCTGGCTCTAGAGCAGCTCTGCTGACCTGGTTCTCTGGCTCTACAACGGCTCTGCTGACCTGGTTCTCTGGCTCTAAAGCAGCTCTACTGACCTGGTTCTATGGCTCTAAAGCAGCTCTGCTGACTTGGTTCTCTGGATCTAGAGCAGCTCCGCTGACCTGGTTCTCTGGCTCTAAAGCAGCTCTGCTGACCTGGTTCTCTGGCTCTAAAGCAGCTCTGCTGACCTGGTATCTCTGGCTCTAAAGCAGCTCTGCTGACCTGGTTCTCTGGCTCTACAACACCTCTGCTGACCTGGTTCTCTGGCTCTCGAGCAGCTCTGCTGACCTGGTATCTCTGGCTCTACAGCAGCTCTGCTGACCTGGTTTCTCTGGCTCTACAGCAGCTCTGCTGACCTGGTTCTCTGCCTCTAGAGCAGCTCTGCTGGCCTGGTTCTTAGGCTCTAGAGCAGCTCTGCTGACCTGGTTCTCTGGCTCTAAAGCAGCTCTGCTGACCTGGTTCTTAGGCTCTAGAGCAGCTCTGCTGACCTGGTTCTCTGGCTCTAGAGCAGCTCTGCTGACCTGGTTCTCTGGCTCTAAAATGCTTCTGCTGACCTGGTTCTCTGGCTCTAAAGTAGCTCTGCTGACCTGGTTCTCTGGCTCTAGAGCAGCTCTGCTGACCTGGTTTCTCTGCCTCTAGAGCAGCTCTGCTGACCTGGTTCTCTGCTTCTAGAGCAGCTCTGCTGATCTGGTTCTTAGGCTCTAGAGCAGCTCTGCTGACCTGGTTCTCTGGCTCTAAAGCAGCTCTGCTGACCTGGTTCTCTGGCTCTACAGCAGCTCTGCTGACCTGGTTCTCTGGCTCTACAACGCCTCTGCTGACCTGGTTCTCTGGCTCTAAAGCAGCTCTGCTGATCTAGTTCTCTGGCTCTAAAGCAGCTCTGCTGACCTGCTTCTCTGGCTCTCGAGCAGCTCTGCTGACCTGGTTCTCTGGCTCTAAAGCAGCTCTGCTGACCTGGTTCTCTGGCTCTAAAGCAGCTCTGCTGACCTGGTTCTCTCCCTCTAAAGCAGCTCTGCTGACCTGGTTTCTCTGCCTCTAGAGCAGCTCTGCTGACCTGGTTCTCTGCTTCTAGACCAGCTCTGCTGACCTGGTTCTTAGGCTCTAGAGCAGCTCTGCTGACCTGGTTCTCTGGCTCTAAAGCAGCTCTGCTGAACTGGTTCTCTGGCTCTACAGCAGCTCTGCTGACCTGGTTCTCTGGCTCTAGAACAGCTCTGCTGACCTGGTTCTCTGGCTCTAGAGCAGCTCTGCTGACCTGGTTCTCTGGCTCTAAAGCAGCTCTGCTGACCTTGTTCTATGGCTCTAAAGCAGCTCTGCTGACCTTGTTCTCTGGCTCTAGAGCAGCTCTGCTGACCTGGTTCTCTGGCTCTAAAGCAGCTCTGCTGACCTGGTTCTCTGGCTCTAAAGCAGCTCTGCTGACCTGGTTCTCTCCCTCTAAAGCAGCTCTGCTGACCTGGTTTCTTTGGCTCTACAGCAGCTCTGCTGACCTGGTTCTCTGGCTCTAGAGCAGCTCTGCTGACCTGGTTCTTAGGCTCTAGAGCAGCTCTGCTGACCTGGTTCTCTGGCTTTGAAACAGCTCTGCTGACCTGGTTCTCTGGCTCTAAAGCAGCTCTGCTGACCTGGTTCTCTGGCTCTAGAGCAGCTTTGCTGACCTGGTTCTCTGGCTCTAAAGCAGCTCTGCTGACCTGGTTCTCTCCCTATAAAGCAGCTCTGCTGACCTGGTTTCTCTGGCTCTACAGCCGCTCTGCTGACCTGGTTCTCTGGCTCTAGAGCAGCTCTGCTGACCTGGTTCCTAGGCTCTAGAGCAACTCTGCTGACCTGGTTCTCTGGCTTTGAAGCAGCTCTGCTGACCTGGTTCCCTGGCTCTAGAGCAGCTCTGCTGACCTGGTTCTCTGGCTCTACAACAGCTCTGCTGACCTGGTTCTCTGGCTCTAAAGCAGCTCTACTGACCTGGTTCTATGGCTCTAAAGCAACTCTGCTGACCTGGTTCTCTGGTGCTAGAGCAGCTCTGCTGACCTGGTTCTCTGGCTCTAAAGCAGCTCTGCTGACCTGGTTCTCTGGCTCTAAAGCAGCTCTGCTGACCTGGTTTCTCTGGCTCTACAGCAGCTCTGCTGACCTGGTTTCTCTGGCTCTACAGCAGCTCAGCTGACCTTGTTCTCTGCCTCTAGAGCAGCTCTGCTGGCCTGGTTCTTAGGCTCTAGAGCAGCTCTGCTGACCTGGTTCTCTGGCTCTAGAGCAGCTCTGCTGACCTGGTTCTTAGGCTCTAGAGCTGCTCTGCTGACCTGGTTCTCTGCCTCTAGAGCAGCTCTGCTGACCTGGTTCTCTGCTTCTAGAGCAGCTCTGCTGACCTGGTTCTTAGGCTCTAGAGCAGCTCTGCTGACCTGGCTCTCTGGCTCTAAAGCAGCTCTGCTGACCTGGTTCTCTGGCTCTACAGCAGCTCTGCTGACCTGGTTCTCTGGCTCTACAACGCCTCTGCTGACCTGGTTCTCTGGCTCTAAAGCAGCTCTGCTGATCTAGTTCTCTGGCTCTAAAGCAGCTCTGCTGACCTGCTTCTCTGGCTCTCGAGCAGCTCTGCTGACCTGGTTCTCTGGCTCTAAAGCAGCTCTGCTGACCTGGTTCTCTGGCTCTAAAGCAGCTCTGCTGACCTGGTTCTCTCCCTCTAAAGCAGCTCTGCTGACCTGGTTTCTCTGCCTCTAGAGCAGCTCTGCTGACCTGGTTCTCTGCTTCTAGACCAGCTCTGCTGACCTGGTTCTTAGGCTCTAGAGCAGCTCTGCTGACCTGGTTCTCTGGCTCTAAAGCAGCTCTGCTGAACTGGTTCTCTGGCTCTACAGCAGCTCTGCTGACCTGGTTCTCTGGCTCTAGAACAGCTCTGCTGACCTGGTTCTCTGGCTCTAGAGCAGCTCTGCTGACCTGGTTCTCTGGCTCTAAAGCAGCTCTGCTGACCTTGTTCTATGGCTCTAAAGCAGCTCTGCTGACCTTGTTCTCTGGCTCTAGAGCAGCTCTGCTGACCTGGTTCTCTGGCTCTAAAGCAGCTCTGCTGACCTGGTTCTCTGGCTCTAAAGCAGCTCTGCTGACCTGGTTCTCTCCCTCTAAAGCAGCTCTGCTGACCTGGTTTCTTTGGCTCTACAGCAGCTCTGCTGACCTGGTTCTCTGGCTCTAGAGCAGCTCTGCTGACCTGGTTCTTAGGCTCTAGAGCAGCTCTGCTGACCTGGTTCTCTGGCTTTGAAACAGCTCTGCTGACCTGGTTCTCTGGCTCTAAAGCAGCTCTGCTGACCTGGTTCTCTGGCTCTAGAGCAGCTTTGCTGACCTGGTTCTCTGGCTCTAAAGCAGCTCTGCTGACCTGGTTCTCTCCCTATAAAGCAGCTCTGCTGACCTGGTTTCTCTGGCTCTACAGCCGCTCTGCTGACCTGGTTCTCTGGCTCTAGAGCAGCTCTGCTGACCTGGTTCCTAGGCTCTAGAGCAACTCTGCTGACCTGGTTCTCTGGCTTTGAAGCAGCTCTGCTGACCTGGTTCTCTGGCTCTAGAGCAGCTCTGCTGACCTGGTTCTCTGGCTCTACAACAGCTCTGCTGACCTGGTTCTCTGGCTCTAAAGCAGCTCTACTGACCTGGTTCTATGGCTCTAAAGCAGCTCTGCTGACCTGGTTCTCTGGTTCTAGAGCAGCTCTGCTGACCTGGTTCTCTGGCTCTAAAGCAGCTCTGCTGACCTGGTTCTCTGGCTCTAAAGCAGCTCTGCTGACCTGGTTTCTTTGGCTCTACAGCAGCTCTGCTGACCTGGTTTCTCTGGCTCTACAGCAGCTCAGCTGACCTTGTTCTCTGCCTCTAGAGCAGCTCTGCTGGCCTGGTTCTTAGGCTCTAGAGCAGCTCTGCTGACTTGGTTCTCTGGCTCTAGAGCAGCTCTGCTGACCTGGTTCTTAGGCTCTAGAGCTGCTCTGCTGACCTGGTTCTCTGGCTCTACAACGCCTCTGCTGACCTGGTTCTCTGGCTCTAAAGCAGCTCTGTTGACCTGGTTCTCTGGCTCTAAAGCAGCTCTGCTGACCTGGTTCTCTGGCTCTAGAGCAGCTCTGCTGACCTGGTTCTCTGGCTCTAGAGCAGCTATGCTGACCTGGTTCTCTGGCTCTAAAGCAGCTCTGCTTACCTGGTTCTCTGGCTCTAAAGCAGCTCTGCTGACCTGGTTTCTCTGCCTCTAGAGCAGCTCTACTGACCTGGTTCTCTGCCTCTAGAGCAGCTCTGCTGACCTGGTTCTTAGGCTCTAGAGCAGCTCTGCTGACCTGGTTCTCTGGCTCTAAAGCAGCTCTGCTGACCTGGTTCTCTGGCTCTAAAGCAGCTCTGCTGACCTGGTTCTCTGGCTCTAAAGCAGCTCTGCTGACCTGGTTCTCTAGCTCTACAGCAGCTCTGCTGACCTGGTTCTCTGGCTCTAGAGCAGCTCTGCTGACCTGGTTCTCTGGCTCTAGAGCAGCTCTGCTGACCTGGTTCTCTGGCTCTAAAGCAGCTCTGCTGACCTGGTTCTATGGCTCTAAAGCAGCTCTGCTGAGCTGGTTCTCTGGCTCTAGAGCAGCTCTGCTGACCTGTTTCTCTGGCTCTAAAGCAGCTCTGCTGACCTGGTTCTCTGGCTCTAAAGCAGCTCTGCTGACCTGGTTCTCTCCCTCTAAAGCAGCTCTGCTGACCTGGTTTCTCTGGCTCTACAGCAGCTCTGCTGACCTGGTTCTCTGCCTCTAGAGCAGCTCTGCTGACCTGGTTCTTAGGCTCTAGAGCAGCACTGCTGACCTGGTTCTCTGGCTCTAAAGCAGCTCTGCTGACCTGGTTCTCTGGCTCTAAAGCAGCGCTGCTGACCTGGTTCTCTCCCTCTAAAGCAGCTCTGCTGACATGGTTTCTGTAGCTCTACAGCAGCTCTGCTGACCTGGTTCTCTGGCTCTAGAGCAGCTCTGCTGACCTGGTTCTTAGGCTCTAGAGCAGCTCTGCTGACCTGGTTCTCTGGCTCTACAACGGCTCTACTGACCTGGTTCTCTGGCTCTAAAGCAGCTCTGCTGACCTGGTTCTATGGCTCTAAAGCAGCTCTGCTGACCTGGTTCTCTGGCTCTAGAGCAGCTCTGCTGACCTGGTTCTCTGGCTCTAAAGCAGCTCTGCTGACCTGGTTCTCTCCCTCTAACGCAGCTCTGCTGACCTGGTTTCTCTGGCACTACAGTTGCTCTGAGGACCTGGTTCTCTGCCTCTAGAGCAGCTCTGCTGACCTGGTTCTCTGGCTCTAAAGCAGCTCTGCTGACCTGGTTCTCTGGCTCCTGGTTCTCTAGCTCTAAAGCAGCTCTGCTGACCTGGTTTCTCTGACTCTACAGCAGCTCTGCTGACCTGGTTCTCTGGCTCTAGAGCAGCTCTTCTGACCTGGTTCTTAGGCTCTAGAGCAGCTCTGCTGACCTGGTTCTATGGCTCTAAAGCAGCTCTGCTGACCTGGTTCTCTGGCTCTAAAGCAGCTCTGCTCTGGCAGGACAGAGTGAGGGGCAGAGTGAAAGGCAGGGCGAAGCAAGAAGATGAGTATAGGTGGGAAGACAGAGCGCAACTGAAGAACATGAGGATTAGTGTTAGGACAGAGTGCGGGGCAGAGGAACAGGCACCTAAAGTTAAAAACATGAGGATAAGTGGCAGGACAGTGTGGGGCAGAGGAACAGGCACGGCGAGTTAAAAACCTGAGGATAAGTGGCAGGATAGAGTTCGGGGCAGATAAAAAGCACGGCGAGGCAAGAACAATACTGTTGTGTGTTGAGGCAACAAAAGCGAAAAAAGCAAAGTAAATACCATGCGGCACAAAGTTCTTGATATGCTGAAGCGCTGAAATGTATGTGTCTGCCTTGTATAGTTGCATCGCGCAGTGAAACTGAAACCTAAATCAAGGTGGGAGGTGTGAAAGCTTACATCGCTCGAGAGGAGTCGCCGTGCGCGTGCACATCGCCTGTCCGGGCGCGTGCACTGTCCTGTCTCCCTTCGGCACAGAAACCGAAGACAATAGGTCTTGCCAAGGCGACAGCGCATGCGCTGCATCGCAAGGCGAGACCTAAAAAGGGCCGGAGCACAGGAACAGCCCTTTTCGCAAATTGTGGATGACTCTCCACTTTCCCGGCTTGGGTAATGCCTGCATGCTTGTTCTTCTGGATCTCTCAGCTACCTTTGATACAGTCAGACCTGGTGCTCTGATTAACATCCTGAAAAAGCAGGTGGGCATCCATGGTTCAATTCAAAATTGGCTCGATTTTTATTTGTTTGTTACCCTATTTGTGTTGTCTGTAGAACTTTGTGCATTTTACCCGTTAACTAGAGGTAAAATGCTTGCGTGCACCTCTTTAAACATGGTAAAATTGTCACAGCCCTGATTGGCACCTTTGATATTACTATTCTGAAAATGACACTGGTGGAAAGTTGTAATTTTCCTGCATAAAACCAAAAAGGCCTTTCTACCCGTGTTCAGTGTCACATGACTGCTCCCCTGTGCTGAGTTGTGGATTGGGTTGAATCATTGTTTCCCTGATGCTCCTGGACTCCTAATACCAGCAGGAATAGGGCCACTGGAAACGGTCCTTACAACACACTGCAATGAAATGTTAGTTTTACAAACCGGCAAAGACCTAACTGGACGAAAGTATTTAGGGAATGGCGTTTCTAGATTGAAAGGCAGTGTATAAACAACTCTAGCCACTTCAAAGTTGCAACAAAGGTGATATGAATAATCATAAGCAAATACAAATTTAAGTATACAGTTTCATTATTACGAAATCTTTTTATTTTCCATAAAAAACATAAGAATGATTTAAAAACATTAAAAACAGCTGAAGGATCTGCACTAATCAAGTTATGGTGCATACAGTATAGATCTCTTAAAAAACATCTTATAAACACATTCCTCTAGAATCAATATTAGCTCAAACATATATTAAAATGTGTTTTTTTCTTTGAATAAAGAGAAACACAGATAAGATAAAAACACTTTACACAATAATATAAAATTATAAAAAGAAAATTGTCGACGCGGCGTTTCGGTTTGTTTTTGTGTTATATACCCTGTCCCTTTTCATTACATTAGGGTAACTCCCTTGTGAGTTCGTGATTTCTTACTGCACCTGCGCCTGGCCTGGATAGCGCTATAAAGCACATTGCTCTGTCCGCAAGCACTGGACGTGAGTGGGCCGTGCCGGGCGAAGCCCAGGTCAAGGATGCGCCCGTCAGTGCCCGGAGGAGGCAGCTCCCCCTCCCCCCACTTTCATCTTAAATGTAAGTGGATATTTTTGCTTTATACTGTGGGACGAGCTCTATTACATGGCACTTTGCCTTGACTTCTCAACTTCATATTAGAATTGGTGTTAAGCCGGATTGTTGCAACAGGGAAATGTAAGGCATCCAAATTAACAAAAGTTCATGCCAAGAGATGAAAGAAACCCCTCACAGGGACTCCCCCATCAAAAGACGCCACAGGTAAAAACCCTACTTTGGATGACATAGATAGACCATTTCATTAAAGAGATTGAATCTATACTTAACACTGACTCAACCAGGGTCTCTGTGAAAACTGTCAGGATCAAAAGGAACCCAGGAGCCTTTGCCAGGGGTGTGTCCTCCTAGGGAAAGTCAAAGTGATTCCCCTGCCAGTGATTTAATGTCTTCACAGCCAAACCTCCACTGTCTCCAGAGATTACAATTCTTCCGTATTTGCCATGTTCGAATCGGTTTGCCATGTTATCCGGCGAGAAAACACCTAGCCTTCGCCTTAATTCAGCTGTAACCTTGGCGCAGACTGAATTGAACGATGGACCATGTATCAATGAAACAGGCATTAAAGTTAATACACTACTTCAGCTGCCATAGATAGTTCAGCGGGTGCTGCTGATCCGGAGAGAGCGGGAGCTGAGAGAATGTCTGCCCTTCATTGCAAACTCAACGATCTAAAGACATTACTGACAGGGCTAGATGCTCGTCTCGCAAAAGTGAATGTGGGATCTAATACATGTCATCGCAATTGTTATTTGCAGGGCTTTAAGTGGGCCGGGTCTCACCGGTGCTGAGCACCGGCAGTTTTTTAAAGGGGGCCTCGAAACGGGTCTCTATCGGGCTGTGTTTTGTGCCCTGGCACAGGCGGTCAGTTTTTTTCCGGACTGCAGTGACAGCAGGCACACTGATGTGCGCGTGCTCACACTGCTCACTTCTCACCAGGGAGAATTTACGGTATGACGTCATGCCAGGTGAGGTTTGAAAGGGAAAGGAAATCCTTTAAAGAGAGTCATGTTCTCTCTGGATTCCCTTCTCTTTTTGAAACTCAGGAGCAGCAACATTGTCGTGGTGACACCTGGGCTTTAAGTCGAAGCTTTTTCAATATTATATACAAGCCATAGTTGCTGCTTATTTATCTTATGCAACTAACAACCATTGACAAAGCCACTAGACGTGACTTGTTGTAGGTATGATGTTACTTGTTGTATCATATATCTGGATGCAATGACAGAAACAGCAAAATACAAGTTGGGCGGCACACTATGCTAAGCACAGATTTTTAGCTTAGGTGTTTTTAAGCCACGCCCTTAATTACATTGGCCACGCCCCTTTGAGAGACCCCTCTCCCCCAGTTTTTTCATCCCACTTAAAGACCTGGTTATGTGAGCCCAGAACCTATACAGAACAAGGATTCAGCTCCCATGATTCCCACTCGAGAGGGGAAAACTGTAACACGAGTAATTAATAATTGTACAACTACGCCGGGAGTGCAACAGAACAATCCTTTTCTCGCCTCTGAAAAATCTAACTGGAGCGACATGAGTAAGCAAAAGTATGGGCCGCAAGACCAACATGTGATGAGACCTTATGAGAGTGGCGTTTATCTCCCACAGGATGTGTTTCACCCTGGGTTTGTTAAGTTGTCTAGGTCATTATTAACTTAGCCATAGGATCGCAGACCACACGGTAACTCTCAGCATTCTGCTCCTAGACCGCCCTTGCATTATCGACCCGACAGCATGCATGTAAAACACAGAGGAATAGTGTATCTGACCCAATTACCTAAACTGGGGAGCGATGCTTTCCAGGACACCGCTTCATTAATAGCCAAGGTCATACATTGGATTAGTATCAAAAGGGTTATCAATTGTGAGAACTGATATTGAGAGGCAAGTGACGACTCCGCCCCCAGTGACTACATCGAAGTGGAGCTGAACGATGAATCCTTGGTTGAGAGACCAGTGAATTTTGAAATTTCATTCCTGCCATTTGGCAGATTTTGGATTCAAAATAAATAAATTCTCTCCGCCCTTCATGACCTCTAACATCCTACGGCTAGTGTCGCTGTTTCCCTCAGCAATCAGCCAAGTGTGCGGGGTCCTACTTACCAAGCAACGGGAGCTGTTAGCTGCTTTGACTCGAATGACTGACTGAGAGAATAAGATAGAGCTGGTAAAGGCTGAAATCCAGTGAAATATCTCTATGGCAACTCAGGAGCAATACTCTAGTACTGTACAAAGTAATGTCGATGTCTCTAAAGTTGTTATCATGCCTGTATCTATTCCAGTAAGAGTTTCACCCTTGGAGCAGGGGGTGAAGTAAATGTGTATACATTGTGCTATGCCCAGAAAGAAGGTTTTTCCACTGATTTCCAAGAATCTGGCGGGGATTGGGTCCAAGCTTATCACGCATGAATGGATGTCATTTATAGGGAGGTATGATGTTTGTTTATTTCAGGAACCCTGGGCGATAGATAAGGTTTTGTGAATGGGTTTGTCACCTACATTGTGGAAGCGGCTCCTCCCAGGAACTCTGGGCGGACAATTAGTGTTTTGATAATTTCGTTTAAGATTGATTGTGAATGCTCGCATGAGCTGCTGAACATAAATTCACCTGATCTAATGGGCGTTCAGCAAAAATTTCCATCAGGTTTGATATTGGTTTTACTAAGGGCCTGATTACGAGTTTGAAGGTGTGGGAGTGGGCCGCCTCCCGCCTCCTAGAGTACGAGTGAATTCGTGGTCTGGCTGTATGGCGGTACCGTGGAGGTGCAGTAAAAAGGCTCAAATGTGAGTCTTAATGCTGCATCGCTGCGGGACAGCCACAATGCGTTCCAGCATGGCATGAACTGTGAAGTCCAAGCCATGCTGGAACTACGGGTGCATGTACACAGGGGGGCACAACATGTTCACCCTGTAGGGCCCCTGTGTTCCCTGACCGCCAGCAGTTTCATGCAGTAAGAACCTCCATGAGACTGCTTGTGGGCAGGAAACTTGTAATATACAAGGCGGTGCTGCAGCAGCTCTGCCAGCATATTGTGAGCACCTGACTGCCACGCCATCGCCAGGGAACGTGATTCCCTGGCGGTTTTGGCAGTCTAATGCTGGTCCGACTGTCAAAGTTGTAATACGGCGGTCGGACCGCCGGTGCAGCAGTAACCAGACCGCCATGCCACTGTGAGTTTAGAGGTCCACGGCCCGCTAAACTCATAATCAGGCCCTAAGTGTTTATGCCAGGACCATCCAAGTCAATTTTGATTCCCCTGTTTTAACTAGACTGGGCAACGTGATTGATATGCATCAAGAAAAAGCCAATAAAATTGTGGCTGGAGATTTTAATACCTCCTTCGAACCATCATCTCTTATAAATATGGTAACTGAGAAGGAGAACGAGTTTTGGGGAATCCCCAGTCTTGTTGGTAAATCATCTTACCATTCCTCTAATGTCGCCCTGCAAATTGCATATATTGTGGTGGGGACGAAAGTTGTGAGCATGTAATCGGAGGACTCACTCAGACTCAGATAGAGCAACCACGTTTAAGAGGGGGTGTTCAACCAGTGTTTTTGACTATATATTACTCAACGTCAACCTCTGGCAATTGCTTCATGATACAGTAGTCGTACTGCACTATGACGGTGACCACAACCCCTTGATTGTTACTTTAATTGGGATAGACTTTGTGAAGCGAGCACTTACTAGCTCTACGGTGGATCCAGAGCCCATTTTGGGGAATAACGTTTGGAGAGTGTCATGGCCTAGTGTAATGGGAAATTAAAACCTATATGCTGAGATTTACTTTTGGTTTGTGCATTATTTGTCTAATTCCTGTTGAAGAAATACCGATTTTAGATATACATGGCTGTTTCTTTTCCAAATCGCAGGGTATTTTCTATAAAGAAAAACACTGAAAATCAACAAATCCGACGAGGGGTCCTAGTTGGTTTATGCCTGAATGTGAATTAGCTAAACAAGAAATGAAAAAAGCTGTCAGGGGATGCGATTGTTTAAGCATTCGTGTTGCGCTATTGAGATATGTCAGCTCTTAATTTTGCCAGACGAAACTGGGAAGACAAAAATTAGCAAAACATGCTACAGGCCCTTAAAATGAATGATAGTCAAACTTTTGGGTATGTTAATTACACATGGGAGCATTGCTAGCGTTACACCTAGGGATAACCACATACAACCCAAGATATGGGAGAACCATTTCTCTAAATTGTATAAACCCGATTGTTCCATCTACCTGCCTTGTAGAGGAGGGGGTGGATGCCTTAATGTTGACGTGCCGGCTGAAGTATAGGGTCAACTTCAGTCTCGCTGACACCCTCTCTGCCATTGACAATTTAAAGTCATGCAAAGTCCCATTTCAATAGACAAAAAGTAGGCCTTGGCATAAAATTCTGCTCTCCTCGCAGAGTTTGCGGAATTCGGCTACTCGGCATTCCGCGGAGAACGATGAGTTACCAATAAACTCCGCAATCTGCAATGAAGCAGAATTTTTTTCCATTGGTGTGCTCTTCGTGACATTTTGCGCGTGCGTGGACCCCGACATTACTTGAGAAAGGGGACAAGGCCTTCAGTGATGTCTCAGCAATCTGGCTGTGGGGGACTTACTTGTGGCAACAATAGGGGTCCCTGGTCCCCAACAACCCTCAGCAGTCAAGTTGACTTTATCCCCCAACCAGTAGCAGGGCCGGGCTGGCCGTAGCGGGCACCGGGTGTTTCCTCGGGTCGGGGCTGGTTTTGGACCGGTGGGGGCCATTTTTTGTTATTGGGGGCCAGTTTTGCCGCAAGCCTCACCCCCTCCCCCCGGGCCGGTCAGACGTAATTGCCAGGGCTGGTTTGTGATCCCAGTCCGGCCCTGACCAGTAGTGCGCTAAGAGGCCCCTTTGCAGAGTGGTTAAGGGGGCGGGGCCTCCTCCGCCGTCTCAGCAGTCCCGCTGTGGGGGGTTCACTTTTTGGACCAAAAGGGGTTCTTAGCCCCCAACGACCCTCAATAGCCAAGAGGACTTCATTAGGGGTCACTACAAATGGACACCACACCAGTTTAGAAAAATAAGTAATCTTTATCTAAACCAAACAAGACCAAAACGACAAAAAAAACACAATACAGTAATGAAAATATGACTTTTAAAAGATAGAAACAGTTCTGTCCATAGCAAACTATAGATGCGACACTTTCAACGCAAAGTACCTTGGATGAGTCAAAATCATAAACAAAAACAGCTGCAGGGAAGGTGATGCTTTGGTTCCTGTTGCGCAGGGAAGGTGATGCATCGGTTCCTTACTCCAGGGGAGGTGATGCGTCGGCTCCTTACTGCCGCGCAGGGGAGGTGATGCATCGGTTCCTTACTGTGCGGGGAGGTGATGCGTGAGTTTCTCACTGCGGCCCCAGCGTTGATGTAGACTTGGCACCCTGGTGCGATGCGTGAGGATCGGGAATGCGTTGGTTCTCGATGCGGCGGCAGCAATGGCGCTTCGTTGGTTTCTCCAGCCGCGGTCCCACAATGCATTGGTACTTGCAGCCGCACAGCAGGGCCTGCGTCGGATTCGGTGTGGTGATCCTGGACTTCGTAGATCGGTACACTCGATGTGGCGTGCAGCGATTTCTCCCGCCGCGGCAGGCGCGGCATCGGTTTCTTCGGTGATGCTTCGAAAACAGGTGCGGATGCGTCGCGCTTCTCATTGTTGCGTTACTTTTCCAGCTCCCAACAGCAGGAACAACCTCCAGAGGCCCAGAACAGCCACAGGCAGCTCTTGGCAGGTCAGAACTCCCAGCAAGGAAGTTCAGGGTAGCTGGGGGTGAAGTTTTTGTATCCCTGAGACTTCAAATCAGGAGGCAAGCTCTACTTCAAGCCCTTGGAGATCTTCCTTAAGCAGGGGACACAGCACACAGCAAAACCCTTGTCCTTTCCTTGGCAGAAACAGCCACTGCAGGCCAACCCCAGACAGCACACAGCAAAGGGTCAGTACTTCTCCTTCAGTTTCCCCAGCTCTTCTCCTTAGCAAAGGTTCCTCTTGAATCCCAAAAGCGATCTAAAGTTTAGGGTTCTGGGTCCCACTTTTTATAGCACAAATTCTTTTGTTCTCTGGTGACAGAGGAGCTTTTTGCCCAGCCAAAACCAGTTCTGTCCTCTCTGGTGCAGCTGCTCAGCAGGAGGTGGAGACAACATTGTCCAAAGTAGACCAGGCCTATTCAGGTGTGAAAGAAATCTCCTCCCCCTACTCTGAATGCAGCCCAGGTCTGTTCAGCCCAGCCCTGACTCATTCAGGAAAGGCAGGACACACATCAACCCCCCCAGTGGCTGTCTGAGAGAATGCACATCCCCAGCCCCTGTCACTCCAAAGCCAGACAGTCAATCCACAAACCAGCAGAGGCACACAGGATGGCTAAGCAAGAAAATACCCACTTTCTAAAAGTGGTATTTTTAAACACACAATATAAAAATCACCTTTACTAAAATATGTATTTTTATATTCTGAGTTCAAGCATACTAAACTCCATCTTTCTATTTTGTCCCAATGGGAAGTTATATTTATATGATGTTATAAATAAACTCCCATTCTATCCTATGGGACAGATAGCCTTTCAATAGTGAAAAACAAAATATACTGTATTTCACTATCGGGTCATGTCACACAACTCAGTGCATGTCCTACCTTTCACATACACTGTAGCCTGCCCATGGGGCTACCTTGGGTCTACCTTAGGGGTGTCTTACATGTAGCAAAAGGTAAGGTTAGGGCCTGGCAAGTGGGTGCACTTGCCAGGTCAACTTGGCAGTACCAAACTGCACAGACACTGTAGTGGCAGGTCTGAATTACATTTACAGGCTGCTCATGTGGGTGGCACAATCAGTGCTGCAGGCCTACTAGCAGCATTTGATTTACTGGCCCTGGCCACACACAGGGCACTGTACTAGGGACTTACCAGTATATCAAATATGCCAATCATGGAATCACCAATCCATAAACGCAATTTACAGGGAGAGCATATGTACTTTAGCATTGATCAGCAGTGGTTAAGTGCCCAGAGTCATAAAACCAACAAAAACAGGGTCCAAAACAGGAGGCCAAAAAGCAAAAAGACGGGGTAAACCCGCTGGAAAAGCCAGGTCTAACAGTAGTGAAAAGTTACATGTGGCATGTGTTGATTTGCGAGCCGCATTCAATTTGGTACCACACGAGAAACTTTGGGAAGTACTAGTGAACATGGGAGCTCCGGAGGGCATAATAGATTGTTTAAACAGACTACATGAAAGACATTGCGCAGGTTAGAAGGGGTTCGCAGGGCAATTAATGAAGCGCATTCCAGTCTCCGAAGGGGTGCGGCAGTGGTGCGTGCTTGCACCGACCCTGTTCACCATATATATAAATGACGTGGCAAAGGTATTAAGAAAGTGTGCAAACGACTCCCCCTCACTGAATTGGGCTAAAATTCCAATATTGTTGTTTGCCGATGAGTCATTATTAATTTCCAAAACTCCCATGGGTCTCCAAATTCTTATAGACAAATTCTTAGGGGTATATTCACAAGAACGTGTGATAACTACCGCAAGAGTAGCGTAACGCAACTTCCAATAACGCAGCCTATCACGGGAAAATAACCCTGTGTCAACGTGGGATTCACAACAAGGCGGTACCATGCGATAGTCACCAGATAACGCGTCAAATGCCAGCGTGTAAATCACCACCACGCCCAATAAATGCGAAACGCGAACACGAGAAATCATGTGATGAGGCCAATCGCGGTACAAAAAGCTGCGAAAAGCAGCCTCAGGCCTGCAACTCCCACGCGTCTGCCGGGCAATTGCACCATAAAAACCACAGGCACAACACACCAGAAACAAGCCAAAGCACGTAGCAACATCCATGCACCCTGACCAAGCGCAGAGGGCAACGCGAACCCCACAACCCCACAGACCACCAGCAAGGAACAAGTGGGTCGGGGAAGGCCAAGGAGAAAATGGAGAGGAAGACGGGGTGCAGACCGCAGGAAAACAAGACCAAGGCCACGGAGGCGACAGAACACAACCAGCAAATGACACACAAGCAGACCGCCTGGAATGAAGTCGCAGAGCCCAGGAGGCCAATCCAGGAGGCCAAGAGGCTCCGCCAGGACGTGACAACCTAAACCAGGCACAAACCCGCTGCCAACAGGAAGGCAGCAACGGCGACAGGAGGTGGCAGTCCATCGACACAGGAGGAGCAGGAGGAAAGCCAGGCCACAGTCATCAGTGTGGAGAGGGTGCAAGGAGCAGGGAGGGACACAGCTCGACAGGACCTGACACAACAACAACAGGGTGAGGATCCAACAGGGACTGGGGGGACGGGTGGTGATGGGCACAATGCCACACATGCACAATGAGGTGTATCACACTGCACATCCACAAGTACCCAGGGACTTGTCCCCCATCCCCGTAGCACACTGCAGCACACACACATAGCAATCACAGCACATACCATGACAATGTGGCACAAAGTGCAACACCCACACTGCAGAACAGGGGACACAACTGGGTCCACCCAGGCGCAGAAACAGAACAATCACATTGGACAAAGCAGGGAACTGTGAGATGCACATCTACCCCTACAACCCCACATCAGCCATGTAGGCCAAATGTACACTGCCCCAAATCAAATAGCCACCACCACCCAAACAGTCACAATGTACATTGTCACACAGTCTGCATGTCGACAAGAACAAGGCGCCAACACAATGCCAACATGCACCTCCCCTTCACAATGCTGAGGGACAAACAACACCTCCAGCAGGTCTGAACAGACAACCCATCAGTGATGCCCGAGACGAACACCACACCCCCGACACCCTACAACAGCCCATGGACATCCCACACAACCCACCACCAGGACCAGGGCAGACAAGCCACTCAGAGGAGAACCCAGACTCTGCAACAGACCACACAGCATGAAGCACCCGCAATCACGACTGCCTCACAACACCTCACCCACCCACACATGGCACCCCAATGCCAGGTGGCAGAACGCCAAAAGGAGGTGGCCCAACAGGTGAGGGTGTTGCCTAACCCATGGAATGCGAAGTAGAACACATACGTGGGTGTCCAATACCCTTCAGGGACCACCTACACCCCACAAAGGAAACCCACACCTCCACAGAGACACATGCACATATCATGTTGAACTGGCTACGGGCACGTGCGCCCGGCCCCTTTATTGGCAGGGCCACATGTACAGTGACGCCTGTGCTGGATGTGTGTGGGGTGAGTATAAGCCAGCCTGCACGGAGTGCTTGGTGCTGCCAACAACCTGAACAGTGGACACCAGTGCAATGGAAACAGAAAACACCAGCATAACAGAGTCAATTGCAGAGCAACATGGAGGGATCCGGAGTAAGGACAGAGGTCAGCCAATATACAGTCTGGACATTCCGTGAGTTGCAGTGTACTGAGGTAGGGGCACTAGAGAAGAGAGCGCTCATGTGAAGGAATTGCTAGGATTGTGTCCCTTCGGGTCAGTCCTGATGCAGATGCAGTGGGGTGTGGTACACCTGCATCAACTTCCTCATCAACATCCCAGGTCTCCCACACTGCCTGAGGTGACAGTTGCGTCCGCAGTCCACAGCGCAATACCCAGTATCAGATCCGGGTGTGTAGCTTGACTACCGCCACCAGTCTGCATTCCTGCCTTGGGGCTGCTGCCACCTGCCCTCCCATTGTCTGTGCCTTCTCCCGTCTGCACACTTGACACATCCTCCTCCTCATGGTCCCAGGTCTTCCACACTGCATGAGGTGACATTGCTGCGCAACCTCACAACAGCACAAAACTCAATCAGTAACGGACAATGGCTTGCGGTGCACTGAGTCACTGGTACCTGGAGTGCTGAGCAGGGCAGCAGGCCGATGATGGCATCCACGACAGGTCTGGGCAACTCCGTAGGTCTGTCAGGACCACCCTTTCGACTCTGGCAGATGGCGGTTGGAGGTGGTCCTTGCTGTGGTGGCGTGTGCCTCCTGCGGTGATGCGATGTCCGGGGCGGTCAACTGGTGGCCCGCAGTTGAGGCCGGAGGATGCGGACAGCGCAGGCCCACAGACACATGGCGTTGATGACCCCAAGACCATCGCTACAGAGGCCATTCAATGTCTCAGAAGAAGGGGTCCCAGGCCTGAGCAACACAGAGTTAGTGGCCCTGGATGCACTGCGGCCGGCACAGGCACCCAGCCACGGGACGGTGACTTGCGGTGCAGTCAGATGGGCCATGCGACCTGAGCGGGTCCCCATCAATGTCCGAGGTGTATGTTGTGGAGGGTTGCGGGGGACAGTGGAAGGTGTCCTCCAGGGCATGATGCGGAAGGTCTGATGTTATCCAGAAGCAGCAAATTGAGGAGTGGAAAGCGCAACCCTCGTTGTCACCAACAATTTGGGATCAGCTACATGAGTATGAAAACTAGCCCCTATTACATTGACACGAACGCCACCAATGTACGACCAGTGAGTGTCCATGAATGTCTGAGAACACACTTAGCGGCACAGGTGGTGTGAGGGCATGCAGTCTGCGATAATGCCGGTACACAGATGTTTACTCCGACATTGGCAAATCAAGGCCCTGTGACCTACTGGACCGCAGTGTAGGCCAGAGGCAGCATTCAGCATGGGCTCACAGCCACCTGTCGTTGGCTCACGGGGCACAGAGTTAGTGACACAGTGGCAGTTGTCGGTGGTGTTCAATCACCTCCGTGACGATGATCATGTTCCCTCTGGCCTGCAACGCGTCATCCTCTTACGCCCCTCAGTGCGTGCGTAGACATGTATTCAGCCTTTTGAATTACCGATGTTCAGTTCCAATTCTGTGATCCCACTCGAGCGCAGCGTAGGCCGAGGGCAGTGGTCCGCGTAGGCCCACAGACACGTGTGGTTTTGATGCCATGCACAGACTTGTTGCCACCACATTGAAGGGTGTATGGTGAATAGTTCTCTGCCTTAAATAATGTTCACTGCCATGATGTAATCAAGACTCAGTTCCAAATGTGTGACCTACCTGACCATGGTGTAGGCCTGAGGCAGCGGTCAGCACGGCCCATTCACCTTGTGTCGCCGGCATAGGTTGGATGGCCCCACCGGCCTGCGTAGTTCAGGTTCAGTGGCACCATGTGTAGCAGGCTGGCGTTGAACAGGGTTAGTGGCACCACGTGTAGCAGGCTGGCGTTGAACAGGGTTAGTGGCACCACGTGTCGCAAGATGCCCATATGGAACTATGCCTCACTGAACTGGGGGGGTCTGGTGCTGTGGCCGCTGGCCGGGATATGGGGTCACTGCCATTCATGACTCAAGACACAGTTCCACATGTGGGACCTACTGGTCCGAAGAGTAGTCCGGGGGCGGCAGTGGAGTACGTCAACGAAAAGGGAATAAAGCGGGCCTGTGTCGTGGAGGCCTGGTGGTCTGAGCTGACTGCCAAGTTCGCGGGACTCGGGCTTGGAGCTTGCGCTGGCATGTGGTGGGCCCTCCTTGACACACGCCGGTGTCGGAAGGTGATCAGTGTGGCCTGGTTGCGCAGCGGTGGGCCTGCCGTGTTCGTGGTCCAGCGTGCCGGGAACCTGCAGGCGCACTGCATCACAGGCAACTTGGCTCACGAGGACGGCGTCGGCCTCGTGGCGGGGTGGGAGGCGCTGCCCTGGCAGAGACATTGGTCTTTCCGGAAGGGGACCACGCCCAGGCCTACATGCTTTTCATTCACACCCCTACGCTGGCGTGGCGTACGCCGGGCCATCCCACTCCGCTGACGCTTAGGGGGGGGCGTAACAGGCAATATTTTCACGATGTCCCCCACTGGCTGTGGTGACATAGTGGCGTCCACTGTCCACTACACTTCATACGCAAGCGGTGTATGTCGCCATGGATATGGGTGTGTTCTGCATACTGCGAGGTGTCCAGCACATCTCCGGCACTGTTGGCATTGTGTACTTTCCCATTCATGGTTCTACTGCATCCTTCACACATGCCTGGTTGCCACCTCTCCCCACATTCGGCTATTGTGTGGCTGAGGTGCCATGCCGTTGCTGGCTCATGTTCAGGGCTTGCCCATGTGGACATTGTAAGTTGTTCTGTCGTGTCTGGTGGGTGGGCATATTGTTATGCCTGTTGTATGTGATTTTGTGACGTGTGCATTGCCAGAGTTGTGAGTTGCATGGTTGTGGTGTTGAGGTGTGTGGGATGTTCATTTGTATGTTGCCAAGGGGCTGTACATTTCCCTTGTTGCCATCCTGGGTACGCTGGTTGATGATGGACTGTCGGAGGATGAAGGTATCATGCACACTGGCTGTGTATTTGGAGGCGACATTGTTGGGTGTTCCACAGTGTTCTGTTGTTGCCTGCACATTGGTGTGAGACTTGTGCTTCCTGTTGCAGTGATTGTGTGCTGTGTCTCCAGGGGGCACAGGTAGTACATGTGTGCTGTGTGTTGCCCCAAACACGTGCGTGCATCCTGCTATGGCGTATGGTCTTGCTTGGTCTCCAGCGGATCCTGCGCCTTGTATTGTACGTATGGGGACTGGGGTACCAGGGTGATGGTGATGTCCAGGGCAGGTGTGGGGGACTTGTATGTGGCTGGCTGTGAGACTCCTCCAACAGGAGCAGCCACGCCATCAGCTTTGTGTGGGGTGGGATGTTGGTTGTCCGCTGTGTTGTTGCCGTAGGCCTGTTAGGGGATGATGGTCAGGATGCATAGGTTGGTTGTCCCTTTCAGCCTGTAGTGGAAGGTGACTGTCAGGTGTTGGGTCTGTGCGGCTGGTACGTTTCCTGGAGTTCCGCTGTCTTTGTCTGCGCTGCGTCTGTGGTGGTCCGGGGAGGGGGTTGCGGGTGTGGGTTGGGGTCCTGGGGTGGTGTCGGTGGGTGTTGTGGCCCTCTTGGGTGTCCGGGCCGCATGATGGGTGGCTCCATGGCATCTGTTGCCCTTCTGATGTGGCCCTGGGCTGTGCTCCCTTTTGTGGTGCTGGCTGCCGTCCGACTTTACACCAGGTCAGAGCAGGTGTAGATTTCCTGGTGCTAACGCGCCTTATCACCTGTTTTGTGTTTTTATCGCGGATGTGGCTGGTCGTTGTGAATGTTGAGGTGTGCTGTTGTCTCTGCTTTTGTCACGGGAACGCCTACTCTGCATCTCATTAGCGATATTTGCGAGGGTCCTCTTTGGCGATGTTTTTTGCGGCTGCTATCGTGGGTAAACTGGTGCTGTGGGCTGTTAACACGGGCTGCGATAAAGTGCCGTTAATTCGGCGATAGCTCCTTGTGAATATGCCCCTTAGAGTTTTGCAGGGAGAGGGTCTACAGCTCAATACGGATAAATCCATGTTTATGGTTTTTGGGAAGAATGCTACTAAAAGCCATGCTGTCATGCCTGGATTACAGGAACTTGAAAGGGTTTTTCACTTCGACTACTTGGGCGTGACCTTTTCTGACAAATTTAACTGGGGGCCCCAAATTAATAAATGTTCTCTTTTAATCGCCCACAGATCCAAAGCTATTCTACACATTTTTAAAAGTGCATATTCTCGTTCTGTCTCTCCTGCCTTGCAAGCCTATTGTGCCAAGGCCCAGAGCGCTGTTTTGAATGGCGCCGAGATTTGGGGTTATAATGATACTCAAAAGCTTGCTGTGGCTGAGAATAACTTCGCTAGGGCCTTGGTTTTGTTACCAGCCAGCACTCCCCTTATTCCTATTTATTATGATCTAGGTTTTAAACGTGTATCTGATTTTGCTAAATTGAAACCGTTACTATTCTGGATACGCTTTTGAATGAACCCCGAGTTAGAGGATTACAGAAATTCTCTATGAGATCTAATGGGTTTGGACTAGTTTTAAAAGTTCCCTGCTACGATTTATCTCTGGATGGTTCAACCCAACTGGGCTTGTTGTGATTCTGGATCTCCCTAGACTTAATTTGTAGGGCTGATAAGCTGGTGTTAAAGATGCTATACTGGCCTTTTGTGCATGAACAGACACAGTTCCACATTAGAAGTGGTAAACAGGACCATTTGACTGTGTAGTTTTTGGATTTTAAGCCAGTGGCGGTCTTTGAAAATTACCTGAATGAAATTACACTGGCTAGGATCAAAGGTTTATATATAAGGTTCAGATTTGGATGTTTACCGACAAGGCAATTCTGTAGTAATTGGAGGGCGGGTGAGGTGACAGCAAAAAGTTCTTTCTGTGGTCTGAATCTGGAAACAGTTGAACATATCATGTTTGTCTGCCCGGGATATCGTGATTTACGCCGCAGATGGCTTCAACCAGTCTGTCTGAACATGATGGTAACCCATTGTATAGAGGCTCAGCTAATTTTGAGAACTGATACTTCTCGCCCTGTGGTATTTTCAGTGAGCCGCTATCTGTTTAACGTCTGGCACAAACGAGATAAGATCTTGAAACAAGTTGCAGTACCCCTAGAGCAGATACTTATGTGAACTAGCTTTTTGCGCGATAATTACACTTAGGTATCAAACACTCCAGCTTATGAGATTATTGTTAGTGAGGAGCCAATGTGTTTTACCCCAACTAGTTTTTATATTTGTATAATTACAAATAGTTTACATCTAGCTTGCGACTGGTGGGATTTTATACTTTCTTCTTATATTTTTATTCTTTTATTGCTTCTTATATGAGGGAACTTTACTTTTTTTGATGTATTATGTTCTTAAATCACGTGTCTTATTTTTTGTGTAATGATGATGATTACTGGTTTCCTAGTTGATTTCTTTGTAAACTTTGATGGTCAAGAAACCAAATAAAGTAATTCTTGATTGAGTTGTGGATTGCTTTCGGACAGTGGACAAAGGGCTTGGGTGTGAGAAGGTGTTTTTCTTTCTTGAGCAGGATGGCCTGGGGGTTGTGCCCAGCCCCTTCTTGAGCCTCAAGTGATGCCTTCCCTGTCACTGACTGAAGTGCACACCTAGGCCTGGCTCCCTTTTGTCTTGCTAGACAACATTGTCTCAAACCTAACGGGCCAATAACTGGTTTGGAGTGTCCACAAGGGAGACTGTGCCCATTATCATAGCCACTTCTCTGGGTGGGCACAGAGAGCTCTGACCAGGGTAAGGAAGATCCTGCCATGTTCGTTCGATTTATGAGATTATCCTGTGGGATAAGTTAGAGTGAAACACACAGGAAGTGCTGTAAAAGTGGGTGGGGTTACCCCTTGCAGCATCTGCCCAATTGGTTACGGAATGTCCAGTAGTTTCCCCCACCCGCAGGCCTGCACTGGGCATGAATGTGGCATCCCCAACACCTTCCTCAGAACACCCCTGGATCTGTGAAAATCAGAAGAAGGACAGCTCTGCTGTCTGAAACCTGAAGGAAGTCAGGATCTGCTAGCCATGAACCCAAGTCTGCAGAAGTGACTCCAAGTGTCACTTGGCTAACCTCCTGCTTGAGCTACAGGGACACAACAAGCTTCCAGAGGCCACTCTTCCTCCAACTGGAACTGCCTTGGACTGTGCTGCTGGCCTCTATCGGGGTGACTCCTAACCCCCAAGTGTTGCCCCCCGGGTCATGCACCCTTGGCAGGTGTTAGAGTGTACTCTCTCTGTCCGCAAACTGCAAGAAGTAAACCCTTTGTCAAATTCCAGCCAGGAGAACCAATGGAGACCAGGGTCCCCTCATAGCCGCAAGTGCCAACATCAAATATCCAGTTGGCCTCAACTGGCTGGTTTGCCTTGCTGAAGGAGATCTGACTTCCAAAAAAGTTTTTACGTCCAAAAATAGAGTGCTTGATCGGGTCTAAAGCCAGGTAGTATCCGACTGAAGTCGAAGCCTTCCTGGGCATGGACTCTAGTCTTCCTCCACTCAGAGCTTTCCCACCTACGTTTGACGACGACGCTGAGACCCTGCTCTTCTGCAGCCAGCCATCATTGAGCCCCACTTCAGATCCAGCCTGCAGTTTGCCCTGCAACAACTCATCAATTACTATTTTTTATCCATAAATGTTAGTAAGTCCAAATGCACACTTTCCACTAGGACAAACTTTGTTCCTATATCTGAAGAGTGATCCATCGCCGTTTGCCTTAACTTTTGACTTTTGTCAAGTATGACCAGATAACTGCGGTTGGTGCTTTGTGCCTTTTGATGCAATTTTTAATGCAACTTTTCAAAATTCATATCTCCGGTTCTAGTTATTAGATGTTTGTCATTTTGTTGTCATTTTATTTATTAAAATCTACTCTATTTTTCTAAATTGCTTTATGATTTTTCTTGTGTTGTATTTTCACTATATAAAATTTACTCTACTTTTCTAAATTGGTTTAGGATTTTTCTTGTGTTGTATTTTCACTATATTACTGTTTGAGTACTGCATAAATACTTTACACATTGCTTCTAAGTCAAGCCTTACTGCTTTGTGTCAAGCTACCAGTGGGTTAAGCACAAGTTTATTTGGTGACGTTTGTGGCTCACCCTCACAAAGATTATGATTATTATTTGATTGGGTTCTAACCACCCTCCTCCACATATTAATACTCCAATTTCTTACACTAACCAGTCACAAACAGTGAAAATAAGGAGTTCTGCCTCTAACAACACCAACCTTAGAGAAGTGATTCCACAGGGCTCTATCCTATTCCAAGACCTGATTCATCTATATCTTGAACTATTTGTAAACATTCTGAGAAAGTCTGGAATTTTTTATTTTCAGTATGCGGCTTGATACTCTGCAACACTCTAGGCAGGTTTCACAAAAGAACGGCTAACCACCACTTAAAACTTAACTTAGCAAAAACTGAATATCTTTGAATTCACCAAAAACATCTGGCCCTCCTATTTAAAAATAGAACTGGAATCTTTCTCTACCTTTAACTGCAAACCAGCCATTGTAGGGGATGCCAAATCACTGGTTTTTATTCTTTACATCTATCTGAGCCTTCAGAGGAAAATTTCAGCCATGACCAAAAGCACCTTCCACCAGCATGGACTGCTCTGTGGCATGAGGCAATCAATCCTCAGCACGAGTTAAAATTTGTAGTCCAGGATTTGGTACTTTCCAGGCTGGACTATGGGAATTCACTCCTCTCCGGTCTCCATAAAGCACAGTGAGCACCCTTCATGCATCTGTCTGCACTGTGGCAGGTCGCAAGAAAACATTAATCCTTTACACTGGTTCTCGATGGAAGCAATAGCCCAAGCATGCATTACTCATAAAGCTCTCCACAACACCATACCCTCCTATTGTATTGGAACACTGACCGTTTCAGGCACTCCTACGGGACTGATAAGTGCTGAATCCCTCTTTCTCAAATTTCCAAGATTCTGGCAAGAAAACTGTTTCAAACAGACATTCTCTGGCAGTGAAACAAGAAACTGGAATTCCCTCCCACCAACTCTTGGCACAACCTCTAGACTTGCCACGACTTAAATGAAATTCATAATTCTCTTATTTGAGACACTTAGGATAAAGCAAGAATCGCTTCTCTGCATCTCCTTTATTCATTTAAACCGTCTATACTGATATTAACTGTTTGCTCTGTTTGTTTGGTTTTCTTTGTTGCATATCTGTTGTTTTATCATGGTTGTTAGAAAATGCCCCATTTGCGTGGTCACCCCCATTTATTTGCTGAATTTTATTGCTGGTTTTATACTCTGCACACTGGGGCACTGCTGTCCAATGCCCAGTATATGTGCTCTGACCCCTAAAACATGTAGAAATTGGCTAATCCCTGATTGGCTTATTTAACTTTTCTATAAGCCCATAGTATATGGCGCGGATGTACACCCATGGCATGAAAAGTTAAATGTCACTTGTGTGCTGTAGCTCTTATTGTGTCATACACTAGTGTAACGGAAGACATGGTTTCGGAAGTAACATTGCAGCCTGACTGCTTCCATTTAAATCTGCAATGCGACCTGTTAAAATACCCCTTTTTGATAGGTAAAAAAACTCCCTTTTAAATATTAGTAAATTAACCTCTATGTAGAAATTGTAGCCCACAAGTTAGGGTGCATGGTATTTAAAATGGGATATATAGAAAATGTATGTTACCATGTTCCTACAGTAACTAGCCCTGAAACCTATTTTTACTGTGACAGGCCTACCTGCCCTATGCAGAAAATCAAAGTACAGATTAAAATACTAATTGTAGGAAAATGCCTCTTTTTGCATGATCACCTCTATTTGCTGGACTGATGTTGCTGTTTTTTGACTCTGTGCACTGGGACTCTGATAACCAGGTCCCAATGTATGTACCCTGACCCCTAAAACATGTTGAAAATGACTACACTCCTAATTGGCATAGTTAACTTACATATAAGTCTCTAGTACATGAAATAAAGAGTGCCCAGGCCTGTAAGTTAAATGTCACTAGTGGACTACCCATGGTGCCACCCACTACAGTGACATCGCAAACATGTCTACATGCCTACAACTGTAGCCTATCTGCGCAGTTATAAAACTGCTAATTTGACTTGTCAAAATAACCCATTTTGATAGGCCTAAGCTCTCTTTTTAAATAATAAGTAGGCCTGAATGATACATAAAGCAGGGTGCATGGTATTTGAAAGTAGGGCATGTAAAGGTTTAATGTTAAACATGTTCTTACAGTGAAAAGGCCTTAAACACCATTTTCACTGTAGCAGGGTAATATTTCAGGATAGGTACTTCAAAAATGTTACCTGTTACCTGCCTAAAGCCTCTAGAAGCCCATTTGCTTGAGCTTCATACTGTTACGCAGGAGCTGTATAGCACCTTAACAAGGTGTGAGCCTGCCCTCAGGGCTGAGTCAACGCCCTTGGGTGTGTGGAGGTGTTCTTTTCTTCAGACAGATGACCATGTGAGTAGTGCCAGGAATCTAATCAACTTCAAGGAGGTCTACCCTGTCACAGGCAGATGTAGCTAATACTTGGGCCTTCCCCCATCTTTGTCCCACTAGTCATCAGGCAGCAATCCCTGTAGGACAGGAGATACCCAAGAACCGGCCTTCACTCATTTGGACTTAGGGAGAGAGGGGCACCGTGGGATTGTTTGCCCTAGAACACAAACAAATTGCTAGAGTGGAAGGGGTTAACCCTGGAAACATTTTCCATATTGAGTAGGGAGGGGGCAGGAGTTGCCCCGACCCATGGGCTAGAGCCCTGGACCCTGCTGTGGCTTCTGCTGGAGTGAGTCTTGACCCCTCCCCCCCCCCGAGTGCTATTCTTGAGGTCCTGGGATCGTTGACTGTGCCAAAGTGTACTCCTCCTACAGCCTGAAAAATCTTTGACTTGCAGACTTTTTGGCTTCAAAGACCTCTGGACGACCGGGACAACAGTCGAGTCAATCCGACGAAAGAGTGTTGTCACTGGGCCAAAGATTCAGGTTGCTCCTTCTCTGAGCTTTTCTGAAGCAGCAAATCTGTTTCAGCTGGATGTCACTGAGAGGGCACTGGAGTCTTGTTTAACTACAGCTTTCAGCCTTGACTCGCTGGACGAATCTGAGCTCCAAAAGAGTGATTAAGTTCGAAAGTAGAAATCTTCACCGGGTAAAGGCACCAAATGTGTTCAGCAAGCCAGCGGGGAACCTTCCTTGGCTTTATTGGACGGCTATCCGACCTTATGGAGGCCTTCTTGGCTACAGCCTGCAGGCTTGCCCAGCTGAGAACATGTGACTTCCATTTCAGACAGTAAATCAGAAGTTAAAACTTGTGACAGGGACAAACATTTTTTCTGTATCCGACCCACGCTCCATCATGGTCAGCCTTCATTCATGCCTAGGTCCCACTGAAGCACAACCAGATGACCGCAGTTGGCACTTAGTACTTTTTGGTGCTATTTTCTTTTAAAACGTAAAAAAATTAACATCTCTAGTTTCCCTCATTGAATTCTTGTCATTTTGGTGTCATTTTGTTCATTAATTTATTCTCTATTTTTATAAACTGGAGTGGTCTTTTTATTGTGCTATGGTTTTTACATTTGTAACTGCTTGGTTCTTCTAAATGCTTTACCCATTAAGTTAAGCTCATCTGCTGTGTTCCCTACTCAGTAGGGGTTGAGGTCAGGTTTAAATTACTGAAAGCTTTGACTGAGCCTAATAAAATAGTGACTTTATTACTTGTATTGGACACCAATCCACACAACTAATCAACCACTTTTTCACATTGATTTATATACATAATTAACTTTTTGCTTAGTTGTGAATCACTTAAGTTTGTGCTACACAAACTCCAAATAAATAAATGATCAAATGTGCAACATCTATTTTGGTTCCAGTTGCACTTCATGTAAGTTCCTGAATACTCTGTTTTTACAAATTGGTCCTCACAGTCCCTACATCGAGCTTCTGTCTCATCAGACATGCTACACCTTATATCAGAAAACTTCCTCACAACACTACATGCATCAGCAGACATGAATTCTCATACACAGCACATGAGCCACATTCCACATGTCACTTGATACCATGCCTCAGCACAGAAACACTCAAACTAAGAAACAACACATCTTCCTTGTTGCAAAGCAAAACACATACCTTAATATATTGGAAGAGCACATGATAAAGAAAAATGCTTAAACTGTTCCTTATAAGACACACAACTCATACCCTCTAGTCCACATTCCAAGATCATGTAAAAGAACACACCCACACAAGATTGTAAAAAGGGGATAAAGGAAACATTTCTAGTTCACAGATTCCTCACTCGCCTAGGACTCAGGACTTTGAAAACTGCAAGTAGCCACCAAGTTTCACAAACTCCTCAAATACACACAGTGGCGTAACGAAACTTAAGGAGGCCAGACTGCAAAGCATATAGAGGGGGCCCCCACACTTTGGAGCCAGTCAGAAGCTTTCAGCTGCCACCCATGCACAGTGCCAGAGGGTGCCCCCTGGAGCTCGGTCTCCTCCACACCATAAGGGCTGCAGGGGCTACTGTTACGCCACTAACCACACATATTGGAGTACTCTACTCCAACATTGTAGTGAGTACCCCAAGACTAGCAAACTTTCCCTTCAGAATGGATGTAGCAGCAAAGGAAGCATACCAAAGCTCTCAAAATTCCATACACACAATACAGGACAGCAACATCACACCAGTTGCAACACACAGCAGGAAACTTTGGCATACAACAAAATACCCAATGTTTTGAACACTTGACATGCTGCCCAAAGCCCTAGAAAACTGATTAAGGGCCTGATTTAGAGTTTGGCGGATGGGTTACTCCATCACAAACGTGAAAGATATCCTGTTTGAGTATTACAAATGCCATGGGATATAAAGCACTTGTAATACGACGGACGAAATATCCATCACATTTGTGATGACGTAATCCATTTGTGATGGCTTAATCCATCCGCGAACTATAAATCAGGCCCTTAGTGACAACATTTACCACTCTCCACAGACTTTTTAGACAATAGTAGCATAGTCCCGATAGAGGTTTCTAATATCGCAATAAAAGTGGCCAACACTCACGGAAAAATCATGGCTCACCAGACCAGTGTAGTGAACGTAGGTAACATACTGTGTGCCACTCACTACAGTGCATGCTTTGAAAAACAAGGGGGCCAATTACTATTGGTCAGGGACCTTGGGTAGTTTACTAGTTTCAATCACACATCAATCGCGATTTATGCCGGCAGGAAGCCCGCCCATGCAGCAGTGTCCTCATTACTAGGCCGATTCAGACCTAACCCTTCTAATTGATATAGTGACCGCGCACGCGGCGCCATCTCCACCAACCTCTTTGCAGCTCTGACCGCACCAGGTCCGGAGGCTTAATCTGCCCCAGCCCGGGTCGCTCCCGCCCCCGTGGCGTATCCATGCTGCTCTCTTCTGGACATTAGGCAAATGTACCCAGGCATGCTAATGTAAATGTCCTGATGATGATCCTAATATGTTTTGTAAGGATCGAAACGCCGTCGACTTAATGCACACCATATACACTTCTCAACTAAATATCGCTCATGTGTAATGGCGTCCCACTATATTTTGTTTGTTACATCAGTATGTGCTACATACAAACAACTTACTCTGCCTGAGCCATTTCTGTTCATCCTATTTTGCTGATTTGTATGCAGGCTTGTGTCCCACTTCAAATGTATTTTGTTCATTTTTTGGAAACTAATTGAATATTAAAGTATCTGTCTGGCTGGACAGCTTCAAATATAGTACTGATTGAGTCTATATTCATTGTTTGTTTAATCTTCTGTTTAGGGACCACTGTGTTTGAAACTACTCACTACAGTGCAGTCATCAAAGATCGCGGATGTGTCCTCTGAAGTGAGCTAGTCATGAACTAGCTTAGACATGCCCAAGTTAGCCCACTCTTTGAGGTACCTAGTCTCCTCATAAGGGAACAGTTTGGGGAAGGTTTTTTACATTTTAATTTACCATTGTAACCATGTCAGAAGGGTAAATTACAAATAATTACATGCGTCAAAATGCATTCATATGCACCAGCAGACATCTTGGAATTAGGCCTGGTCGGTGAATTCTGCTCTGTTCGCAGAGTTTGCAGGACAAACACCCAACGCAAAAAATCTGCACAAACGGTGTGATCTAACGCACTCTGCCGCTGGCGAAACGCCCCATTGTGTCGCTGAGTTTTTCGGTCACTTTGCGGGGTTCCGCTATGAGGAACTCTGCGAACTCTGCCTAGGCCTACTAGGAATGGGTTTTGTTTAATACAAAACCTATTTCAAGTTTGCCTGCATCTTAAGGCATGCAAATGTGTGCAAGTGGGAAAAACCCGTTTTGATGATCATCTGGAAATGCATGTTACCTTTACTACATGTGCAGCCAACTCATTTTTTAAAAGTCCACATGCCAAGCTCAGTGTAAGGCAATGTTAGAATCAGGAGTGGTGTAGCTTCCATTGGTGCAGCTTGTGCAGTCGCCCAATGATACCTGATTATTGTTGTATTTATAATTCAGACAACTGCCATAGGCTCACTTCCTTCCTTTCACTAGGGCCCACTACACACTGGCTATGCTACTGAGAATCAGGACTGGACTGGGGAACCAAAAGCAGCCCTGGCAGAAATACTCAAACCAGGCCCGTTTCCTTTGTCGCCTTGTGCAATCTCTCTCTTTCAATCCATCTTTTTCTATCTTCCCTCCTCCCTATGCCTTCCCACTCCTTCCCTCTCTTCCTCTCTCTCTCTCTCTCTTCAAGCCTCCCTGTGCCTTCTACAACTATTCTCAGGTAGCGGGGGAAAGTGACAGAGGCACCAGAAGTGGCCTTGGGCTTTCAAAAGTATCCCTCAAGGGCTCCAGCTCACCAGGAAATTCTTGGTGCAACAAAGGGCCTGTCTTGCCCTGGTTAGAATCTAGCTTCTACCAGTGGCGGCTTCTCTACTAAGGCAGAGGAGCGTCGCCCAACTGCTCATAGAGCAGTGAAAAGGGTAAAAATAACAATGTTATTATAGTTTTATTTTTGGTTGCTGCGGGCTGGGTTAGGGCGGGCTGGGCTGGGCTGGGGGCTCAGGGTGGGAGGAGGATAGGACTGTGCACACATAGGGCCAGATGTATGAAGGCCCCGTTTTACGATTCCTGATTGCGAATCCTTGCGATTCGCAATTAGGAAATCGCAAAACGGCATGCATGAAAGTGTTCTGAACACTTTCTGCAATTCCTAGGGGATCGCAATTGACCTACCTCATGAATATTAATGAGGTAGGTCACAATTTGCGAACCCTTAGGAATCGCAAAAATCACAGGGATGGTGGCCTGCTGGGGTCAGCAGACCTCCATGTCCGTGATTGCTTTCAAATAAAGCAATCTTTTTTTTTTTGTAAAGCATCCCGTTTTCCTTTAAGGAAAATTGGATGCTTTACAAAAAAAAAAAAAAAAGTTCTCCTTTCATTTTTTAAGAGAAGGCAGTGGTCCGCGGGACCACTGCCTACTCTTAAAAAATGCTTTTACAAAAATTCACAAAAGGGAAGGGGTCCCTTAGGGACCCCTTCCCATTTGCGAATGGGTTACCACCTACTTAAAGTAGGTGGTAAAATGCGAATGTTTTGCAACCCCATTTCGGTCAAAAAACATTCCTACATACCGATGCGATTCGGTATTAGGAAGGGACGCCCTAAACACGCCCCTTCCTAATAGCGAATCGCAAACCCATTTTGCGGTTCTGTAACAGGTTACCGAATCGCAAAATAGGGTTTGCTGCATCTAAAAAGCATTTTTTGCGTTCACAAACGGGCCGAATTGGTCCGTTTGCAAAGGCAAAAATGCTTGATGCTTGTGCTCCTAAGTGCACATGACTGCTTGGCTGGCCGTTTTCGGCCGGCCAAGCAGTCATGGGCACTTTGCATATTCCCCACCAGGCTGTAATGGACAGCCTGGTGGGGAATATGCACAGGCTCCCTGATGCGATCTGAGCACTGATTCACGGCGCTCAGACCAATCACAACTCTGCATTGCAGCGTTGTGATTGGCTCAGGGGAGCCTGAGTGCCGGATGCTTCCTGCAGCTTCTTCCGGAGCAGAGAAGTGGAGGAGAGACGCGGCCGTCAGAAAAGGTAATTTTTTTTGTTTTTATATTCCCTAACGCCCCCCCACCCCAGTTCCCTACCAGCCACCACTGGCTTCTACGGGTTTCAGTATAAAGAGCCCAGTTTTTTAGTGCAGTGATACCACCTGAGGAAATACCATTACCCAGCCAGGGGAAGGGGATTCCAATGCAGTACAATACAATACAATGCAATAGACATTTATAAAGCGCATAGCTACTTCCTCAGAGGCATCCCAGCGCTAATGGCGAGAGTCAAATAACCATGCCAAACAGACAGCCCCACCCCAAATCAGGCACCAACCAAACCAGAATTAAAAAGAAAGGTTTTCAAATTCTTTCTAAAAGCCATTTTTGGGGGGATAACGCAAAGTTCGAGAGGAAGAGAGTTCCAGAGCTTAAAGGCGAGAAGGACAAAATATCTACTGCCTCTCCTAACTTTGCGAAACCACAGCAGTTGAAGAAGTTTTAGATTGTTAGATCTCAATATTCTGGCTTTATGATAAGCCTTGAACCTTTTCCTTAGATAATGAGTTCCTTTCTGTTCAAATAGTCAGAAGGCAAATGTTAGCGCCTTGAATTGGATCCGTTTGGGTAAAGGTAACCAATGTAGTTTCCTTAAATACGGAGACACTGATGAATGGGACGGACTCTTCAAAATCAGGTGGGCAGCAGCATTTTGAATCGTCCAAAGTCTCTGAATCAGGCATGAAGGTAGACCCAAATATAGACCATGAGTCTAAACTATTCAGTGGATAATTTGTAGAAAAATAAGTGCCGGGGCTCTCTCTCGTCAGGAGACAGCTTGCACCAACCCATTTCTCCTCTTAGCGCTGCCTCAAACAAGGGGGGGCAGGATGTGGCGCAATGGCCAGAGCTGCAGATTACAGGCTGGGAAACCAGGTTCGAATCTTGGCACGATTCTGGGCAAATCACTTAGGGGCATATTCACAAGGAGCTATCGCCGAATTAACGGCACTTTATCGCAGCCAAAGTCGTGATAAATTTACCTCCCCATTCACAAGCCGGTGTTAACAGCCCACAGCACCAGTTTACCCGCGATAGCAGCCGCAAAAAACATCGCCACAGAGGACCCCCGCAAATATCGCTAATGAGATGCAGAGTAGGCTTTCCCGTGCCAAAAGTCGAGACAACATCACACCTCAACATTCACAACGACCAGCCACATCGGCGATAAGAACACAAAACAGGCGATAAGGCGCGTTAGCACCAGGAAATTTACACCTGCTCTGACCTGGTGTAAAGTCGGACGGCAGCCAGCACCACAAAAGGGAGCACAGCCCAGGGCCACATCCGAAGGGCAACAGATGCCCACGAGCAACTGAACATGCAGCACGGACACCCAAGAGGGCCACAACACCCACCGACACCACACCCAGGCCCGCAACACCCCCCCCCCACCCGGGACCACCCCCAACCCCGGACTAAGAAATTGCACACCAACACCACGAATCTCAAAACAAACATTTTGCCTGATGTCGCACAAGCAGGAAAATAAACATACATGGGTGGCCAGAATATGGAGAATCAGTCATACAGCAATGCAATCACCAACACAAAACACCATACAAACAAAAGCAGAAACAACCCTTAGGGTGAGTCCCACCGGCTCCTTACTGGACAATCCGTAGCACATATCCTGGAAGACCAAATCCAAGAGAAGAAGGTGTGCCATGCGCCCAACAAAGGAAAGAGAGGGAGAGAGCGAGGGAGGGAGACGGAGTGAGATAGCACAAGCAGCGCAAGGCCGCCCAGGCACCTGGCTCCACATGCCAACATGTGTGTGTGCATCGCCATCCGTACACCATGAGCCCAAGGCCGTGTCCCAATCTCAGCGCCAAAGCCACATCACATTCCGAAAACGTAAGTAGTAGTCAGACAAACATCAGGGAGGAAAGCACCATTGTCCCAATGCAGAAGGCGGGAGGACACCTGCACCTCTGACCTTGGTCCAGAACGCGCCTGGAACACCCTGATAGAGATGCAATGGCAGACGGGGACGACTCCCACAACACGCATTCCGCTAATGAACCATCCGACTTATCCATATGCCACACACAGAAGCCCCTGCCTGTGGTACCCCCGCATGGGATGCCCTTGACACTCACGGAAACAGCAACCCATTACCCACAACCTTGCACACACATACGAATCATTGCTCAGAGCTGTGGCATATCCTCCACACAACAGCCGCAGTTCAGAAGAGTGCCGGTTCACGAGACGCACCAACGCAATGGCAGGCCATACCGGGCACATGCACAACCCCCGTCACGTGGAACAGTACCGTGCACTTATGCTGCATTTACTGGGCGCACTGCCACTGGCAGTGCTGCGGATCAGTTACAGGCTCAACTTCCGCATTGCCCACGTCACCTGCGTCCAGCCCTGGTTCCACTGCCGAACATGCACATTCAAGTGTCCCATGGATGTCTGCCTATCCAACACAACTGTTGATGAATTGGACTATGACTTGTGTCTGCGCCCCCTGTTGGATCACGAACAGGAGTGTAACCGAGACAGCCGTGCATGGGATGCCTTGACATACTGCGTATGTATTGGTAGTTGTGCATGGGAGATTGCACAATTTCTCGTGTGCAGTGACCACATCGAGGCGCTCCCCTATTGGGCTGTGTTGCGGATCGGTGAGACGGCGTGGGCTGAGCACACCTGCCCGGACAACCTAATGGATTGGCTCACCCTGGTGTTCCTTGAACATGACAACGACATACTATTGGAACACATTGCACATGAAGCTGCACAGGCATTCATGGACGAGTAACTACGTTCCTGCAGCCACATCCGATTGCCACCCACAGCACATGGCCCAACAACTTGTTGCATCATTGGGATTGCTCACATATCCCTCCACAACAGAGGACACGTCTGCCTTCGGTCGGGCTCTGGATGCATGTGCGTGGAATAACGCGTGTGTACACACACCTGTGCAAGGTGACGCAGGTCCATGGTCGGAGCAACACAGCGTCGTTTGGCAACGTTGCCAATTCGGGGACACTGCTGGGGGAGAGCACACACATGGCAATGTAGCACGACATGTGAACCTGTCGAACCCTCACACCTGATCACTGTCAGCAGAGCAGACAATCGGCGCACTCCGGAGGCAGAGCACCATGCAGATCCCACGTGCAGTGAGTCGTGCCTCCTCACACGGGGCAATGGGCAGACGTCAAACAACACATGACTCATCCAGCAAGGCAAGGTGGGCTGTGAGCGTTGCCATCCGTGATGAATGTTGTCCATTTCAGCCCCAACATTTTCTCAACCTCAACATGTACCCATGCTGCGTGTAAGTGTCTTAAGCATGTCCCTGCCTGTTGTGGCCGTTGCCTCGTCCGTCCTGACACGCACATGCCAATACAGTCTATGCCACTCCACTGGTGTCTAACTGTGAGGTGTGTTGTTTAGATTGTCCACTCGTGTGCCACAATGAGCATCGTCCCAACACAGGGAGGAACTGACTGACGCATGTGCAATGGGGGTGTGTCCCTTTGGCAAGCTCCACCTCTGTGACCCAGACATTGTTTTTGGATAGGTGCTGGACGACATGTGCACTTACATGACTTCAGCTATGTGCGTATGGTGTCCAACCTCAGACCATGTGGAGCAATGTCATACATCACAACAGAATGTGTCCACACAGATGTGTGTAAGTAGGTATGCGACGTGAAGTGCTATTGTCACACGTGGTGTAGGACACCACTCCTGGCCTGCCACCATTTTGGTCACTCCTACACACAGCCCTATTCAACACATGTACGTGTGCCTACATTGGGGGGTTGTGAGGTTGTTGTTGATGTGCAATGGGGACACAGCTAGTACTCACCTTCACAGTCATCCAATTGGCCATGTGTCTCAGGGATAGACATGCGCATAGATGTCAGTTACCAGGGTGTACCTTCATGTGCAATCATTGTCCCTACATCCAGCCATACTTCCATACGTGAGTGAACATAGTGATGACACATCTGTGTGATTTAGAATGTTTTATTCACATTCAGGTGATTGACGGAGCTGGAGCTGTACATGGCCATCCAAGCCCACATCACATGGAAGCCCAGTGGTGGGCCAACCAGAGTCCTTTGGGGATTGCACAGTGATTAGGAAGAGGGAGAGTGCAGTCCGCAGCAGGATTGCTGTGTAATTGGCCAGCGGTGAAGAAATGGCAGTCCGTGTCGGGGTCCGGGTGAATGTCGCAGAGTGTTCCGGAGGTCAGTAGGAGGTATTTCCCAGGGCATGATGCATAGGTCATAACCAGGCAGGGACAGTCCACATGGCGGTGATGGATGCTACTGCCTCCTTCCTCACACAGTAGTTCCCATCCCCTTCTCACTCCCCTGATACGGGTTCTGTGTCCGGTGTGTCCGGTGTGTGTGGCGGGGTGATGGCTGCATCGCTGTGTGCCCCTGACACATCAGACTGCGTATGTGATGGGGCAGCATAACAGTGTGCCACGGACACATCAGGGGTCGGAGCTGTGTGTGTCGATGTTCCCGCTGCAGTCATCTGGGATCGGCTCAGTGACAGCAATGGCAAGATGAAGTACTGCAGGGCATTGAAGTTCCCAGCCACTACTCGCTGGTGTCCAGCCGTGGCAGACATACTTCCAGCCTGCATCTGCTCCATGGTCTCCATTGACCTCCGCACCTGTGCCAACTCTGTGCTGTCATGGCTGGTGCCTGTCTGACCAGACAGTTCTTGGATTAGATTCATGGCACCAGCGGGATCAGCCAAGGTCTGTGGCAGAGCATGGTGCGTACAGGGGGGGGTCCGATAGGGACTGTACGTGGTCCCTGATGGGACTCAGACACCCACGTATGGCATCGAGTTTGGCTGCCACGAGCTCGAAACCCACCCGCAGCTGATGAGCCAACTCCACCTGGCAACCCAACACACACCATTGGAATTCCATGTATTGGTCGGGGGGGTCCTGGGAGACAGCCGTGGTGGTGTGTGTTTCCTGCTGTGTGGTCTGTGCAGGTGGTGGGGTCACCTCGAGGCAGCTGGCCTGGCCTGCTCCTGGGGGTGGGGTGCAGAGGCTGTCCATTATCCGTTGGAGGGTGTCTTGACATATGTGCAGGTTGTCCTCTTCATCATCAATGATGGGAAGTGTGGTGTGCTCTGTAGGAGGTGTTGTATGTCCCTCTGCATTGTGAAGGGGAGATGCAGGTTAACAGAGTTTCACATGTATGGTGATGATTTGCAGATGTTTACATTCAGACTGCATGCCAATGTACATTGTGACTGTTTTGGGGGAGCTGGCTATTAGATGGCAGTCAGTGTGTTTTTCGACTACATGACGGATGTGTGGTAGTACCCGTACATTATCATCACACAGTGTCAGGCAATGCCAGATGTGAGTGGACAGTTACTACGCACGAGCGGAACCTGTTGTGAGCTCTGTCCTGTGGTGCTGGTGTTGCACTTTGTACCACATTGCCGTCATTGCTGATGTTCTGTGATTGCTATGTGTGTGTGCTGCATTGTGGGGGAGTTGCCCCTGCAGCTCTGATTTCGTGTGGCCTTCTCCCTTTGAGGCGGGGTGCCTTTGAATTGTGTGCTTTTCCGGGCCTGATTTGCTTTTGACTTGGGTCATATGTGCTCTCGGACTGTTTTTGTGGCCTGGTGCATTGTTCGTCTGCTGCGTGTATTGTACGGCATGGGTTGTGGGTGCACGTGGACATGTTGGAGTGTGACCTGCTCCTTTACGGATGTGATCCGCACTGGGCTACCTCCATGTCGATTCGTGGGCCATGTCATTTTTTTTTGGCTGCTGCCATGCTATCGGACATGCAGTGTTACTTGCATAGTCAGTGTGGGTCACATAGCCGCTGCTTTGCTGGATTCAGCACATGTGCACGGGTAGGTTGTGATATTGGTGATAGGGGGGGGGCCCCTCTGTGCACATTGTGGATGGGGGCCTACTTGGCGTTTCTATGTGTGTTGCGGTGTGCCAAGGCAATCAGGGACATGTTCCAAGGTCATTGTGGGTGTGCTGTGTGCTACACGTAATTGTGCATGTGTGCCATTGTGCCCATCTCCCCCGTCCCTAGTGGTTACTCACCCTGTTGCTGTTGGGTCAGGTCGTCTCGTGCTGTGTCCAGGCCCCCCAATCCTGCCACCGTCTCCTCACTGCTGACTGTGGCCACCATTTGCTCCAGCTCATCCAGCTCCTCCTGTGTCGCAGGACTTCCACCTCCAGTCGCCGTTGCTGCCTCCCTGTTGGCGGCGAGCTTATGTTTGGTCTGCCTTTTCAGATCATGCCAGCGCCTCTTGACCTCCTCGACACTCCGACTGCATTGACGTTGGTGACGATGGCCTGCCATATTTTGGTTTGGGTTGCCAGTGCCGCAGTGGAGGTGCCGAACAGTTGTTGATGGTGTTCGGTCACCTCCGTGACGATGATCCGGTCTTCCTGCGGACTGAACCCGGTCTTCCTCTTCCTCTTGTCCTTGCCCTTCCCCGAACGCGGGGTTCCTGGCTGGTCCTCCGTGGGGCTTGTGGTGTTCGGCTTGTCCTCTGCACTCGGTCCGGGTGCATCCAGGTTGCTACGCATTTTGAATTGTTTTTGGGCTTTTTTTTTTCTTTCTTTTATGGTGCCTTTTCCCGCCGGAAGCGTGGGATTTGCAGGCTTGTGGCTGGTGTTTGCTGATTTCTGTACCGCGATTGGCCTTATCGCATGTTTTCTCGCGTTTCGCATTTTTTAGGCGTGGCGTTGATTTTCACGCTGACATTTGACGCGTTATCTGGTGACTATCGCATGCTACCGCCTTGTTGTGAATTCGACGTTGACACAGGGTTATTTTCCCGCGCTAGGCTGCGATATTGAAAGTTGCGTTACGCTACTCTTGCGGTAGTTATCACACGTTCTTGTGAATATACCCCTTAATTTCCCTGTAAATGAATGTGTCCTTAACTGGTGCTCATGAAAAGCTCCGGTGTTGATGATTAGGTGCCGGAAACCATGGGCTCAAATTAAGCACTGAATCCATTAGAGGAGACTTCTAGGTAGTGAGTAAATTAGATTCAGGTAGAGGGGTTGTCTCAGAAATCTCTGACGTTGTTCCTAATTAAATATCTTCTTTTAAGTGTCACCCCTTGTTAGGCAAAATGGTGGATTATTTCAACCTTCCCCTCTAATTGCAGCTTCTACTCTGCAATTAAGAAAAGTTCAAACGCATTTCGAGGCTTTCCATTTGCTTCTGCAGCGTCTTTCTCTTTTGCGCTCTGATGTGCTCCAATGTGCTATATCCGTCGCCTGTAGCTCCAGGCTGTAAAGCAAGAATTTGTATTAAGGTCAGAGGCAGGGACGCGTAGGCTGTCAGACAAATTACCGAGAAATTTCTTCTCAGCATTGGAGCTCATCCAAGAATTATAAAATGTAACAAGCTCAGGAGGTATTTCGACTCTTATTCTTAGAAGAAAAGGAATCAGGGAATAAATGTTGTAAACACAATAGAAAAGCCTTCTTGTAAGAAATACTGTCACAAAAATTAGTAGGAGCATTGGCTCTTCTTTTATCCGCAGGAATTCTACTGTAAGCCCATATGAACAAGAAAGCACAGAGGTCAGCAAAGTGTCTTGGCAGTGAATGTCCTCGTGACGTCTCAGTCCCTGGAATGCGAGGCAAAAAGTGGTCAGTATTCACAATACTGCAGATTAAAAAAATATAATTAAATTTAAAAATAAACATTGGTCAATAATCTCTTACTCCTAAATATCAAATCTATTTCTATCAATTTTCTATCGACTTTCAATTAGAAGGTGAGTCAATTGCAATATTTTTATCATGTTCCTCTGATTGTGCCACAATTCAACAGCTATACAACTTGTAACTCAGGGGAAGGAGCTGTTTCTTCCGATTTATGCCAATCAAAAGCATTTTTATTCAGTTGAATTGCTCTGAATTTAAAGGATTTTGGTTACCTGTGATTGCATCATCCGCATCATCTACTATTAATTGTGCAGACAGTCTATGATGTTTCCCATTTAAATCTGAAGGGCCTTATTTATACGCTGGCGGGAGGGATGTTATGACTTCCACCACACTGGTGACGGACCATCTGCCCTATTTAAAAATCCTCACCTACCTAGTGGGGTTCTCTGTGCTATGGCAGATTACCTTACAACACTAAAGGTTTGCTAAGCCAGTGCCTTGTTAAAAATACCCGCACTGCACTTTTTGGTTCAGGGAAAACAAACTCCCAGCAGTTTCTTCACTTTAGATAAAAAACAAATGGCCCTGATGCATTTTCTTCCTGTGTGTGCAAGCCATTTCAACTTTTTCCTTAGTCACCAGGTCAAACGTTTACCTCATCAGAGCCAGTGGAAGAAATAGAGCCATTAGTTTGGCCAGTGTTGCACTACCCTTTGGGCACTGCCAGATGAGCTGGTTCCAAAGAACCAGTTCTTTAATTCTGTCGCAGCCCAGAATGCCCAAAAAACCCCACAACCTGGCAATATCAGAATGACAGGCTGCCCGACAGGCAAGTCCAGCGCTGAGTATGGCAGCGCGGGAGAATAGCTTTCCCGAACAAGCGCTAAAGACCAAGCCAGAGGCATCAGACGGACCATATTCTCTACACTGGAGGACCTTGACTATGCCGATGACTTAGCTGTGCTCTCTCGCACACACCAGCAAATGCAAGAAAATACTTTTCACCTCAACATTTACGTACAGTAAGTGGGCCTGAATATCCACATGAAGAAATCAGATATTTCAAAGAGGTGAGGCGTAAAAGTTGCGGCTCAGCGCACTGTCGCGGGTGTATCAAGACAGCGTAGCGAGCAAGCTCTACTAGCATAAGGGAGGTTCGGGGGAGGTTCTTTCCCTGAGAACATTTTGAAAAAAGAGGGGGCAAATGGTGCATTTTCAAGCAAATTTGAGAAAGCAAGCAGACTAATAAAGCAATTGTGATAGTGTAGTTATGACATCAATAAAGAGATTTCATATTATAATGTAGGTAGCTGCTTATTCAGTATAACCACAGAACTTCATAAAAGACTTTGAGATAACAATGAACAGTATAAAATATGCTGCTACAGAATTCACAAAAAGGTTTAAGATAAAAAACTATTTCCAAAATATTGATTTTTTTCAGGCTATACATATTACAGGTCTTTTTTTATAACTGTCTGCCCACACTTCACAGCTTAGCTGGTAGCTCCGTTACAATACCCCTCAAAAAGAATAAATGTGCATTATGACGCAATTGTTTTGGTAACTGTCTTTAAAAAAGCACACTTTACACCGTAGGTGGTAGCTCCCTTACAGCAATGCCTCTCAAAAAGAATAAACGTGTATCAGGAAGCTTCAAGTAATTCCATCAATTAAAGCCAATACTGGCTTCCAGACACCCTTTACAATTGCAGATTGACTAGTTGTGCACTTTACATTTCTTTCTGGGCAGCAGGCACAGGCAGAAAGCTTGTTTGGCTGTCTGGCCCTACCTCGGTTTCACAACACAGGAGAGTGGAGACTCGTGCCCTGCTTCAGGTGAAGGCTGAAGCATTTACTGTGGGGGGATGGTTGGCTGTCTTTTAACATCGTGCCCTTCAGATCCTGGATCATAGAACGTGACAATAGGGCTTGGCCTCAGAGTCACAACAAATGAGACTCTAGCCTGGCCACAGCAGAAGCCAAGAGGTGTGATTTCCATCTGTCTCTTAAGTTTGCACCCTTTTGCAAACAACGTTTGACGGTTTGGCGCATGAGGAGGGGGAGAAGAGACTGCATGCTCGCAGAGTCCTTAGTGGCACTCAGCCTCCGTGGAGGGCTAATAAAAGTGCAGGCAGCTCCATTTGCAAAAGCTACAGGAACAGAAGGCATGAGGGAGGAAATGGGGAAACAGTGCTAGCTGGCTTTCGAGTTTTAAAATAAAATTAAAAAAAAGAATAACAGCGTTTGTAGAGAGCCGTCCGGGCTCTTCTCTACAATGTTGCACTACACGCACTCCTTGGGGCGGGCTCGTCCCGAGGAGTTAAATAAACGCCGGAAGACCGCTCGTGGTCTTCCAGCCACACACAGTAACCAGAGTGGCGTGTAATTATTTCTCCGCTGCGCTAGGCCGAAATACCCTAGGCCGCGCCACATTGGCGACGAGGACGGTCGAACTCCGGTGCCTCCTCCGCCTCACCTGCGAGACCCGCGACGGTGCTCCATGCTGTCCGACGAGGCTCTGCTGCCTGGTGAGCTGTGGTGCCTGCTCGCGTGCCCACCGCAACTGCCCTGTGGTTGCCCTTCATCGGCCCTGACGCCGGGCCCTCCGGGCTGCACCCCGCTGCTGCAGTGGTCGGAACGCTGCCGCTCGTGTGCTGGAGCCGGCGTGTGTGAGGAGAGTTGCTGCCCGGCCACGCCCCCAGCGGCTGCGACGCCTGGTGAGCTCCCCGGGCCCTGACCTGACTGGAGACGCACTCCCTGAAGCCACCTGGGAGCACGCCGAGAGTCCCGGTCTCCTGCGGTGACTGTGGCCGGCGGCTGAGGGTGAGTGTTTGAGGGAATCCATCGGCCGGGGAAGACCCCGCTATCCCTGCCTCTCCCCTGTGCTGGCTGAGCCCTGGAGCTGGAGGGTTAGAGCTGTTGCAGGAGCCACACCTGGAAAAACAAAAAGGAAGTAATAAGGAAAAACAAAGTGGACTGCCTCACCCCACTCCCAAGAGCTGAGGACTGGTTTAGCTCACCTTTTCTCACGCAGCTGGCACGGTCTGAGGGGCCCAGTGAGGGACACATTCTGGGACTGAGAGAGAGTGGACGACGTTCAACCAAAGAAGGCCAGCACTCCGCTGCTCACGAAGTCAGGAGCAATGAGCACGCCACCCCAGGCAGGTGCCGCAGGCCCGCAGGCGGATGCGGGTGGACCACAGGCAGGGGTCAATGCTCCACCGCAGGTGTACAGCCATGCTGCCATCTCCCCACTGCCTCCTTTCAGCGAAACCGCTGACCCCGCCAAAGCCGCCCCGTGCTGGAAGGCGTGGATAGGGCGCCTGAACCACTATTTCAGAGGAACAAGAGAAACTGATGGAACAGTGAAAAGGTCGCTGCTCATCTACTATGGCGGCACGGAAATTTATGACCTCTTTGAAACGTTGCCTGACGCGGGGGACGACGACGACTACGAGGCGGCAGTAGAGGCGCTCAACAGGCATTTTGACCCCCAACTTAACCCTGATTTTGAATGATTCAAATTCAGGCAGGCGAAGCAGGCGGACTCTGAATCGGTGGATATGTTCTACGCACGACTCCGCAAACTGGCAAGCACATGCGCCTTCACCGATCGGAGGGAGGAGATACGCCGGCAAGTGATTCAGGGATGCCGTTCAGTGCTGTTGCGGAAACTGATCCTCCGACAACCAGGTATCTCCTTAGACGAGATTCTCGTCCTGGCCCGGTCCCACGAGCTCTCAGATGCCCGAGCTGAAGAAATGGAGGCGGCGCTACACAGAAGCTCTGCCGCATCTCACGCTCCCAGGCTCACACCCATCAAAGAGGAGCGGGTTGAGGCTATTCAGCGGCACCCCAACACCTTCCGCCCTATGCCACGGTCCCCACCGAGGGGTCAGTGCGGCAACTGCTGTATGGAACCCCCGCCGTCAGGAGTGTGCGGAGCAAAAGGGAAGACCTGCTCCCAATGCGGGAAGCCCAACCACTTTGCCAAAGTGTGCAGGAGCAATAGATCCAGGCAAGCCTATGCCAGAACCAGGGGCGCAAAGCAGCAGTTACGCCAGCTATCCCTTGACGGCCCACAGACCCAGGAGGACAGCTCGCAGCGAGGACGCAGTTTCGCCCTGGAAGATGACGACGATGACGTGTTCGTCATATCATTTGTCAGCCGACCAGACAAGCACAGGCGGCCTCCACCGATGTGCTCAGTGGAGATAGAAGGATCCACTGTTGAGGGCGCTGATCGACACATGGGCGTCCGTAAATGTTATGGACTCGAACCATTATGAGCAGTTGTCTCCGCGGCCCCCACTCGCACCCACGAGAGCGAGGATATACACGTATGGAGGGACGCGTCCGCTTCCCCTCAGAGGAGTCATCGAGGCCACCATCAAGAGCGTAAAACACTCAGCGACGGCACGTTTTCACATCACGGAAGGTAACAAGGGCACCCTCATCAGCTGTCACACGGCGGAGGATTTGGGCCTCGTCTTCTTTGCCAATCGGATACACGACTCTCATGCCGAGGCCATCATGCGAGACTTTCCCAGACTATTCACAGGTCTTGGTAAGCTGAAGGGGAAGCGAGTCAAACTCCACATTGACACCACGGTCAGACCAACCGCCTTAAGACATTGCAGGGTGCCATTCAATCTCTGCCCTCAAGTGGAGGCGGAACTAAAGAAACTCGAGGATCTCGACGTCATAGAGAAAGTGTCCGGCCCCACCCCGTGGGTATCTCCGCTGGTCGTGGCCCCGAAACCAAAACAGCCGGGAGCCATTTGACTATGCGTGGACATGAGACTGCCCAACCAAGCGGTCAAGAGGGAGCGCCACCTCACGCCCACCATGGATGACATAGTGGTGGACCTGAATGGCGTCATGTGGTTTTCAAAACTGGACTTGAACGCTGGATACCACCAGCTGGAGCTAGAGCCGGAGAGTAGGTACATCACCACATTCTCTACACATGTGGGCCTCCGGAGGCACAAGAGACTGAGCTTTGGGGTGTCGTCGGCGGCGGAGGTCTTCCAAAATGCCATCAGGGAAGCCCTATCCGGCCTGCAAGGCGTAATCAATCTGAGTGACGAAATCCTCGTGTTCTCGAACACCCTGGAAGATCACCATGCTCACCTCCGGGCCACACTTCAGCAACTGGAAGACTGCGGTTTAACCCTCCGCAAGGAAAAGTGTTCCTTTTATCAGGAGTACATAGACTTTTTCGGATACATCTTCACCCGCGACGGGCTGAGAGTAGACCCCAAGAAGGCAATGGCCATCCGTGCTGCCAGCACACCGAAGACACCCATGGAGGTCCGCAGTTTCCTGGGTATGGCCACATACTGTGGCCGGTTCATACCGAACCTAGCCTCCATCTCTGAGCCCCTTCAGGCCCTCACTCAGAGTGACCAACCGTGGGAGTGGACTACGGCGGCCAACACGGCCTTCAACACCATCAAGGCAGCCCTGATGGACAAAGCAGTGATGACGTATTTTCACCCAGGACGACGCACCGAACTGGTCGTGGATGCAAGTCCAGTCGGTTTGCGGGCCGTCCTTCTCCAAGAGCATAAGGGTGAAACATGGGTGCCGGTCGCCTATGTCAGCCGGGCGTTATCGGACACCGAAACAAGGTATGCCCAGATAGAACGGGAGGCTCTCGCAATAAAGTGGGCGTGCCAACATTTCCACTTGTACCTATAAGGACAAGAGTTCCATGTCGTAACGGATCACGAGCCGCTGCTCCCATTGTTTGCGGGGTCGTCACGACTGGCACCCCCGAGGATAGAGAGGGGGGCGGTGCAGCTGCAGGCGTACAACTTCAAGGTCGTCTACCGCCCAGGTGCACACAATCCCACGGACTATCTTTCCAAACACCCAGAGCTGTCGGCCATCCACCACACGCCCGCCGATGGTGCATACTCTGAAGCATTTGTCAAGATGGTCACCTATGAGGCATGCCCCAAAGCGATGATGCTGGAGGAGATCGGGCAGGCCACGGCCACCGATGAAACGCTGATCAGGGTCAAGAGCGCCCTAATGTGCAATGGTTGGCACGTTTTCTGGATGGAGCCCAGTCGCTCAATGCTGAAGATAGCCACGCCCGACAACAACTCTGGAGGGTACGCAGTGAGCTGAGTGAAGGTGAACATGGTGTCGTGTTACGAGGACACGTCATTGTCATCCCAAGAGCACTGCAAGAGAGGATAGTGATGTTGGCACACATTGGACATCAAGGGATGGCGAAAACCAAAGCACGTCTGCGGAGCAAAGTATGGTTCCCAGCCATGGACACCATGGTGGAAGACAAGGTACGACAGTGCCACTCTTTCACAATCACTGGCAGTGATCCCACGCCGCCACCCGTCATCACCGAAGAGCCGAGTGAGCTTCCATGGTCCAAGATTAGCATCGATTTTGGGAGCTTCCCGGATGGACGCAACACCCTGGTGCTGATGGATTCATTCTCAAAATTTCCAATTGCAGAAGTAGTTGCATCAACGGCGTTCACACATGTGAAAAGAGCCCTGGATAAGGTCTTTGCACTCATGGGCCTACCGGATGAGATCTGATCAGACAACGGGCCCCCATTTCAAGGCCGGGAGTTTCAGGAGCATCTGGAGAAGAGGGCGAACCGGCATCGGAGGATCACCCCATTATGGCCGCAGGCGAACGGTGAAGTAGAACGTTTTATGCGGACCCTCAACCGAGCCTTGCGGATTGCCGTGGATCAAGGAGAAGATGTGGATTCGGAACTGAACCAGTTTCTGGACGCTTACAGACAAACTCCACACAGTACAACCCGCTGTGCTCCGTCTCATCTGATGTTCAAAAGGGCCCAGCAAGACAGCATCCCAACGGATCCAAATTGGAAGCCTCCAGAGAGAGATGACGTGGCCATACAAGCAAGACGGTCGGAGACCAATCAAAAGGCCAGGGTGTCCAGAGGAGCCAAGGCCCCGCAAGAAGTCGTAGGAGACCGCGTAGTGGTCAAGGTCAGATACCCCGGGTGGAAGTTCCAGACACCCTACGAGCCGGAGGTGTGGACCGTGGTCCGAGTTCAAGGTGCCATGGTGTCCGCCCAGAGGGGCGACCAGGTGGTTACGGGGAACGTTGTTTGCTTCAAGAAAGTTGCGGGGCGTACCGCAGACGCTGCAGAGTGCGCTGAGCCCGGTGGGGACCAGGACCAAGAAGAGGTGGGCTCACCAAGTCCCCCAGTCACTCCACCGGAAGTGCCGAGAGAGGGCAGCGGGACGGCGGTCCCTGTCCCTGAGAAACCCAGTCAAGGCGCCACCAACGCATCGTCACCCGGCATTCCGGCTCAAACACAGACTTGTTCCAACTCCAAGGAGCCAGAAGTATGGTCTCCGGCCGAACCCTGTGCCGAGTCAGAAGTTCAAGGACTTTGTGTGTACGTCCCCCTGAGAATGCCGGCTGTGATGGACATAAAATAAAGAAAAGGAGGGATGTAGAGAGCCGTCCGGGCTCTTCTCTACAATGTTGCATTACACGCACTCCTTGGGGCGGGCTCGTCCCGAGGAGTTAAATAAACGCCGGAAGACCGCTCGTGGCCTTCCAGCCACACGCAGTAACCAGAGTGGCGTGTAATTATTTCTGCGCTGCGCTAGGCCGAAATACCCTAGGCCGTGCCGCGCCACAGCGTTGAGAGATATTCTTTATATTACTTAATGACAAAGGGATTTGATTACCATACATCCGATTGACTGTAATTCAGCGATTATCTAACTTGTACTGTGGCGGAGGTGGAACACGTAGCACTAGCAGCAGAGACAAGGGGTTGTGCACGCCTCATGGTCGTTTGCTGAGGAACTGTGGGAAGCATCGACCTTTGAAGGAGTGGCAGGCAGGCAGGCTGTGTTGGAGTCTTACCCTTGGGGTGTGGATCTCAAACCTGGAGTGGATTGCCAGATCTAAAGTCAGATTAGGACGCACTGTAGACTAGTCTGTTGGGTGCCTTTTACGTTATGTGAAAACCAATCGCCCAGCACCGGCACGAAAAGGGTCAAGAGTTTTTAATTACCACCAGTGCCGCCTGCTTTCCAAGCAGGGTGCCCCGGTGCCCGGCCCGAGAGGGAGGCGAGTAGGACCCATACATTTACTAGTGAATTAATTAGTACTGCCAGTAGAGCTGGAAGTAAATGATTAAATGAATCTTTAACTCTCAGAGCTGCCAGCCAAGTAAAAAGAAAGAGAGCACGATCAACATCTCAACTTCTCAACCCAGGAAAATGACCACTAAAAACTCCATTCACTGTCCATACATTATTATGTTAGGTTCGCTTAGTATTGGCCTGTCCCTTCAACGCTTCTGGCCTAAGGGTGATCCCTGGCCTTCGCACATCACTTTGTGGCTATCAGTGTCTCTTCCGCTTGACTCACTTGCTTTATGGGGCGAGGATGTGGCATTATGGCAAAACTTGTTGACTTTGGAATGGGGAATCAGGTTACGAGTCCCAGCGTTGACTCAACACCCTGTGATTCTGGGCAAATCACTTAATCTCCCTTGCCTAAAAAACATATGAAAATGTCCTTGTGTAATGTAACTGTGCGTATGTAAAGCGCTCCAATACCTCCGGTCGTGCTATATAAACAAGTTAAAAAAAGTTAAATTCTACTGGATTAAGCAGAGCTGATAAATTAGCTCAAATGCCTGTGTTACACACCACTCACTACTCAAGAGTCACCTGAGATGAACTAAAGATTTCTCAGAATTAGTTTGGCATAGCTAAAACCTATACATTTCCAAGAAGGTCCAGTAGAAATCATTGGCCAACTGGAAATGCTCAATATAACGAATATGGCAAAACCTTGTTCAAATTACTTAAAAAAAAATAACCTGCTCTTCAGCTTGTCCACGTTCAGCAGTGCGACTGACTGTACATCTCCTGCCTTAAGTCTAATGTACATTAATCATCAGGCACCCAGCTCATCATAGTCACTCATAGAGATGGACTCCACTCGGGGGTTTGATCGGAGATCTGATCTGTGCTCGGTTTAGTTTATTATTTGTCACACAAGACGAGTCACGACCAGGACATACCTAGCCACAGCAAAGATCACTCCCAAAGTATGTGGTGTGATTAGTGGTTTACTCTATCTCCGTATGGCCTCTCCCTCGTTTGCACACAAAGAGGGGGAAAAGACACTGGCAGAGCAGCCCCACCCAGTAACAGCAGAAATGACCAATCACTGCATGGCTTCACAATAGCCATTACAGTGATTGGTCATGTTGTGTGGGCAGAGCCTCCCACCCTGCGGGCTATGCGTTCTGCGGAAGAGGCTTAGACTAGGCCTAGCAACGCATCTGGCACTGGCAGCCAATTCAGACTCTGCTCGCTTACTTTACACAGAATTAGAGCAGCTCCAGGATTGGCTTGAGCTGCCGAATTTACCACTCATTAGGAGACCGAGGGTTGCGGCTTTGATCAAGCCCTGGCTCACTAATGTGCAGTAAAGAGCGGCCTTTAGTGTGCATGCCTGGCTGGCCGGGAAAGGGTAGTCGTCAAACCCGACATGCGCACTTTGGGCCTACTGTGGGCTCACTCTGTCGCTCAAAATTGAAACCCCACCCACCACTTCACAGCACGTACGCCCGGCCCACGGCTTAAGACGTCTGCTGTGGACGTGGACACATGAAAGTTAATAAAGTGTGTTCTGAATTAAATGTAATAAATAAACACATAAAAGCAGAGTCAAGGGGGCCTAAATATCAGTGAGACAATGCCCCAACACCCATATGTAGGAACCGCCCCTGCATGCCACTCAACATTGCAAACTCTTTGCCAATAAAGGTAGATGGCGAGGATCTAGCCATGACTGAAGAGTTCACCTACCTAGGCAGTACTATCAGGCAGTGACATCAAGAGCAGACTAAATAAGGCCAGAAATGCCTTTAGGATGCCAAACAATGTGTTGAGGTCATCTCAGTACAGCACGAACAGCAGACTGAAGCTTTACCAGAGCTGCATTCTGTCCATACTCTTGTATGATGAAAAGCGACATCACCAAACTGTCAGACCTTCACACCAGCAACCTAAGAAGCATCTTGCAAAGATTTTGGCTGCGAACCATCTTCAACCAGGAACTGCTCACCAGACACAAGCAAGAGAGCATGGGCCACATCATTATGAGAAAAAGATGGAGATGCGTAGGACACACCATCAGAAGAGAACAAGACTCCATCAAAAGAACAGCTCTCCTCTGGATCCCAGAAGGCAAACAGAAGAGAGGCAGGCAGAAGAACACCTTGAGGTGAACTGTGGAAACAGAAATAACCCTGAACCACAGCTGGAGCACCATACAGAAACGTCCCCAAGGCAGACAGAAGTAGAGGCCCGTCATTACTGTCCTTCTTGTCAGTCTGAAAACTGGGCAGTAACTAAGTAGCTTTACACTTTCTCTCTGCCTTCCCCCTACCCCCATGTCTTTCTCTCTCTTGAAGCCTCCCTGTGCCTGCTGCAATTACCCACGGTGAGGTAGGGAAAGTGAAACATGCTTCAAAACTGTCCTCCAAGTTCTCCATGCTAAATGCAGCTTGTGTGTGTGTCTGTGTGTGTGTGTGCGCGCACGCACATGTGCGTGTTTTTGCATGTGTTTTACATGCAGCACTTTGTGCATGTGTATATAATATCATGATTCATGCACATGAGTTCGTTTGAAGTGCATTTGTGAGTTGTCACTTGTAGCAATGCTATTCTGGTGTCCCTCAGATTCCAAATACAGAATGTAATTTATTTTGGTGCGCAGCTGAGTTTTTTCTGTAGTTTCTCCCCTGCTGAGTGGCTAACACATAATTTTGTGGTCCGTTGCTAAACTGGATCTAAACCGCAAATGTTCTTACAGCAGTTTCCCAGTTCATGAAACATGCGTTGGTGTTATATGGTTTGAACATTCAACAGAGCTTCACAACCATCAAAAACTCACCCCAACCGTAATCTTTTCTGACCTGCAATGAAGCATGGCACAATAACTGCATATAATCCAACCTAAGTATTGTAGGAAAGAAAAGGCACCAGCACATACTAAGGAGTATTGTTATGTTATATAACCAGCTCCCAGGTACTGCAGAGTAAAAAACACTATCAGTTTTTGATGAGCCTGCACTCTCAAGTGTCTTTTTTAGACAAAAGGCTGACTCTTGATACATTTGGTGGTATTGAATGCCCCACAATATCTCTTTTTGGTTGTTGTGCACAAGGATGCCACAATTATCAGTCTCAGTCAAATAAGCTGGAATATTTGCCTTGAGTGCACATTGACCACTTATGCACCACTGTTGCATACAGAGTGCCCAACATTTGTGAACCTTTAAATATTACATATTTTTCAATTAGAAACACTATAAATGTGTTTGGACCGACAATGGCAAAACATCAACACAAAGTGCCATGAACAAAGACATGTATAATCTTTTAACATTAGCGTTGTTTGTCTTTGCAGTCACTTTCCTACACCTACACCATAAACAGACCTGTCTCTGATAAGGCCAATGTGCCCTGTGAAATTGCATCTTTTTATCTAGACTGAATCTTTTTACCTAGAAAGTTGTACTGGCGGTGAGTGTACACACGCTGGCATTTCTTGCACCCTTACTGCTTTGGGACTCTTTTCTCCCACTGACAATGTGCATGGGCTCACAACACATTGCTGTTTATGGCTGTTACACTTAAAGCTTAGTTGCAAACCATTAATCAATTACTGACGTCTCAAAGGAGGAGGTAACTGATTCATAAAGGGGTTGCCTGGTATTCCCCTGCAGGTCACATCCCTTTATTTTTAGTAAATAGAAAATTGCCTAATTAACATTCATTAGGCAGGTCATTCTGCAACCGGAGATTTTACGATGCGACCTATTAGTATAAACATCTAAAAAATAGAGAAATGTCGCAAAAACAATTGGGAACAATTTGGGATTTCTGAGTCCTGCCTCTTAGTGCTTCGAGCGCCAAGCTCTCAAAACCTGCTGTTTGCTTGGTGTATCACTCAAATTATCTTGAGGCATTTATTGTTTCACTGCATTTAAACAGAGGATTTGAGGAGGAGCAGCATTTAACCAGAATACCTCAAAAGAAAACTACTCACACTGTTCTTTCACACCCTGTTAAGTATATATTGCTATTTTTCTATATTATCTTTATGAATTTCTTTCCAGTGAGCGAACTTGCCAGCTCTCTTCCCGTATTGGCAAATCCAATATGCAAGCCAGATCGCTTGGCTTTGCCAGTGCTTGTTATTCATTTGCTCCTATTTTCACATTTAGAATTCTGTGCACAGAGGGTGACTGTGTAAGATACTGTGCAGGTGTACTGTCTGAGGCTGTAACATGAATACTAATAGCATGGATAACCGGATGTGATTTTGTCTTGCTTTTGTGTGCTTGTCTTCTGACAAGTCTGTTCACCTCTGTGCTGCACCACATGGAGCATGCTGTTCAGAAACCAGTCATTAGTGTAGTTTAAGTGTTTATGTATAGATATGAAGCACCCAACCCTGCATATTTCCTGCACACAAAACACTGGCTTCCATTTTGTTATTTTATTTAGTTTTTGAATTAGTGTTTTAGTATTTTACAGCTAAAGCGGTCATCCAGACTTCAATCAGACCAGAATATCAAGCTGTGTTTTAAAGTATCTAATGATCTGCGCTACTCTTCAGTCAGTGGAAGGGGAATCTACATGCCACAATCTCAGATCCAACTAGGAACTGCACTAGAATAACAGCAGTCCGCTCTGCACGGGCATGTCAGCTTTGCATCCCTGCCCACTCTCAGGGAAGCAAGACTCGGAGGAAAGGCCCATCAGGTAGGGCAGGAAGGCAGCCACAGTTTCAGGTCTGTGGGGCCCCAGGGCAGGCCAGCCAAGGCCTTGTGGCACTTGGAGAGAAAGCTGCCTGCCTTTCTGGTAATCCATGCACACTAGGCTAAAGGGGGCCCTTTGAGTGAACACATCTGACCTTTAAAAGCGATGGCTGGGCTTAGCTTGGAGAATCAAATGAGCCGTCATCTGGTCTTTCAGGCCAGTCCGGTCATCACAATCACATTACGGTGGTGGCTAAAATGCCCCTGAGCAGTCTGCCTTGTACAGGGATGTCAGCCTCGCATCAATACCTGCTCTCCAAGAAGCAAGTATCAAAGGAAAGGCCTGTCGGACATGGCGGGAAGGCAACTGCAGACATAGGCCCCTGGGGGGGCCCTACTAGGCCCTAGTGGCACTCGGGAGAGAATCACTGACAAGAAGGGGGTCCCAGGAATCCAGTCACTACTAATCTGGAGCTAGTCAACCCCCTTTCTTGTAATCTGTGCACACTGAGTGACAGAGGGGCCATCAGAGAAAATACACCGACCTCCTAGAGCCTGTCTTGGCTCAAAGAGTCAAATTAGCCCTCATCTGGATGTCCATGTCAACCCGGCTACCGAGATATGCGATAAGAATGCATGGCACATGCCCAGATGGATGGACCAGATTGCCGGAATCGAAAGAAGGCCATCTGGTTACGCCATGACTTCTCAAAAAGGATTCTACTCACCCTTGGAGGGGACAGGGACTCTAAGTCAATCCCTGGCATCCTGGGTCTCTATCCCAGGACCCTGTTAGAGCTCCGGAACCCAGAAAAGCAGGGGAGACTTCCCCAGGCCTGTGGGACCCAATCCCAGGCACTTTTAAACACAGAGGGCCTGAGAAGGAAGCCCAGGACCGGGGGCTTACACCCCCGGCCTACCGGGGCTCTGGTCCTGGGACTGGTTAGAGCTTCTGAACCTAGAAAGCAGTGCAGACCTCTCATTGATTGCAGGACCCTGCCCTGGGCAATTTGTGATATGGCAGGCTGGAGAACCGAGCCGAGGTCCGGGTGCTTCCACCCCTGGCCCACGTCAGGGCTCTGACCAGGGTCTGGTCAGAACTTCTGAACCATCCCTGGCACTTTGCGACACAGCAGGCAAGAGAAGAGATCCCATTGCTTCCTCCCTTGGGCCATCTGGGACTCTGACCTGGTCAGAGGTTCTTACCCTGGGCAAGCAGAGGAGTCCTCCTGGGCCGGCGGGTCCCCCTCTACCATGAAGACTTTAACCCAGAGTCCAGTCAGAGCTTCCTATCCAAAAATTGCAGGAGAGGCCCCCTTGGCCTACGGGTCCCTGCCCTAGGCTCCAAGTGACACAGCGGACCATGAAGCAGAGCCCAGTACTGGGGGCTTTCACCCCCTAGGTCCACAGGGGCTCTGATCTGGGGCCCGATCAGAACTTCTTATCCCGAAAAAGTCGGGGAGGCCTCCTCAGGCCTCCAGGGTCCCTGTCCTAGGCATTTTGCAGCATGGCACACAGAAAGCAGGTCCCTGGGGTCCTCACCCTGAAGCCCGCCAGAGCACTACTCATTCTTGTGATCTGTGCACACCATCGGCCCAAGTGGGACATTGAAGAGAATATGTCTGGCCTCCTGGAGTCCTGACTGGGCTTCAAGGTTCAACTGATCCTAATTGGGACTTCCAGGGCAGCATGGAAGTCTCATGAAGGAGGTTACTTGTTTTGTTTATTTTAAGTACAAAACATTACTTACCAGTGATATTAGCATGGCACATTATGTACCACACATGTAGGCGTGGTAAAGGATCCCTAGTATAAATTACACCCAGGCCTAGTATCCTTGTTATTAGTGAACTCTACTCTTGAGGTAAAGACACCAAACCTAGTTTGTGAATCGTGTAGGGTATTAAGAGATCAATCTTAATCCCACCAACTTCTAAACCCCGCTTTCTTACCCACTAATATTTTATGCATACCCTATAGTCAGTCTTGCATGGTCCCCACACTATTTCTACCACAATCTCAAAGCCAGGGCATGATGCCATATGTCCAGAGGCCGGTAGTACAGATGGGGTTGCTCAATCCTAAACTGTTCATGGAAAACTCCGCCTTGAACATATTGAGATATGCAGAACACTGGACAATGGCACTATATTACAGATCCATAAGAATATACAGTGTGTCTGTGCAACTGGCCAATATACTGTATTTGTGTGGTGTACAAAGTGCCCAGGACGGGGTACCTCTGGGCCAGGGAGATCTTTCCTGCTTGTCTTGATTCAGAAGCTCTGACTGGGGCCGGGGTCAGAGTTCTGTGAGGAGCCTCCATGGCCTCTTGCCTGATTGCCAGCTTGGGCTTTGAGAACCTGGGCCATAGAGTTCCTGTCTTCTTTAAGGGCAAAGAGAATCCTTTTTTGAAGACAAAACATGACAAGATGGATGTCCATTGAGTCTGGGACATCTGGTAATGTGGCATGTGTTTCTATGGCACTCCCAAATGGCCAGGCTACCCTGGAAGTTCTAATGAGGCTTCATTTGACTCTGCGATCCCAACCAGTGCTCCAGTAGGTTCGGTGTATTTTCTATGATGGCTCCCTCTGTCACTTGGTGTGTATGGATAACAAAAAAGGGGGTAGCCTTGCTCTGGATAAGAAGAGCCAGGGTACTTGGGACCACCTTTTCATGCAGTCATTCTCACCTGGCTCTCCCCGGGTCTGCGGCTGCCTTCACAACCTGATCGATAGTCGTTTCACCTGAGCTTTGCATCCCCGAGAGCAGGCAGGGATGTGAAGCTGATATCCTTGTTCATGTTGGCTTACTCTGGGTTCTTTAGACAGCACTATACTGTGATTGCGATAGCGGTGCTGATCTGGAAGTCTTGATGATGGCTCATTTGACTCTCCAGGTCCAGCCAGGGCTCCAGAAAGTTGGATGTATTCACTCCAATGGCTGCCATTTACACAGTGTGCACGGTGAATAAGAAAGGCAGGTAGCCTTCCTCTGGATTATTAGGGCCAAGGCTTGAGGGATCACTTGTTCCTCAGGCCTTTCTCCCCAGATCCCATAAGGGCCTGGCCGGGGTGCCCTGGTGGTGGGGTGAGTCTGTGGCTGCCATCCAGCCCTGTCCATGGGGCTTTTCCTCTGAGCCTTGCTTCCCAAAGAGCAGGCAGGGATGCGAAGGGCGGTCTGCTCTTAGTTTAGCCAGCACTGTACTCTGATTAATTGGGCACACTTGGTCCATTTAGGTATGGACTGCTTGTATAGCCTCGACCAGGGGCGGCTTTAGGGCTGTACGACCGGTGCGGCTGCACTGGGCGCTGACCTGGAGGGGGGCACTGACCTCAGATTGGGTGCTGTGTTTAGCAATAACTTAAGATTTATAAGCACCTGCTTCAGAGTTCCTTGTGCGTCCAGCTTACAGGCAGCAATAAAAATGTCAAGATAACTCTTGTGATTAATGTTCCTGCTAGAGAGAAACAGACAGGAGTTTTGGCTAGTGGCAGTTTTGACTCACCATAAAGTAGCGCAGAGGATTAATATGCCTGCTGCAAAGAAAAAGTCTGAATTTTATGTGGATAGCTGAGTGGATTAGTAAAGCCAGCCTCTGCCAGCACTTTAAGGACAAATAAAATGCATGTGAGAGAGGAGCTATGGATAGTGGCTTTTGCAGGGTGGTAGCAGTCGCTGCTTCTGTCGGATCTACGTGGTGGGGCAGTCCGGGGGCAGCGCAAGGAAAAATAAATAAATATACACTTACCCTCTGTTCCCGCGCCTCACTGCTCCTCTGCTCCCGGCACTGCAGTTCCCATGAGCACAGGCTTCCAGCTCACCATGCAATCCCAGCGCTTCTCTCATGCTATTACTCCCAGCATGAGAGAAGTGCTGGAATTGGGTGGAGCAGGCCGGTTTCACACTCCTGTAGGGTCTGGGAGCTTGTGCCCGCTACTCCTCCTTGCCCTGCTGGTGATGCTGCGACCTGGCCCAGCCCCATCCCAAACTCGGCGGACTCAACAAAGCAACTCATAAAAGTGTTTTATTATCATTTTCTGCCTTTTTTTGCAGTGCAGTGATGCTTCTCCGCCATAGCAGAGGAGCCGTCCCTGGGTGGTGGGGAGGAAATCCGAGGACAAGATCATTGGGGGGGCGGCCAAAAAAGATTATAGCATCAGGCGCCACCAGTGCTTAAGCTAGCCCTGGTCTCGACTGTTGTTTCAAGCAAAGAGCTCCCATCCCACCTGTGCTGTGCGATTCGAGGGTCTGACCTTTGTGAAGGCCACTCAACAGAGCAAGGGTTAAGCAGCCTGGTAGTTTGTGAAGTTGTCTGACCAGGTTTAATGGGCTCGGGTGGTGCTATTCCTGGATTCTGCCTTGTTATCCAGACCTTGCTCACCTGTACGTTGCCCTTTTCCACCAAGTGAATTTACACAGCAGCTCGTACGACCATTTCGTGGGGTGACCCCAGCTGCCCAGACCAGGACACAGAACCCCTGTGTCTTGCTCAGGCTGCTCCTTGGACACCCCTCCCCTTCTGTTGTTGCTGAACAGGCTGGGCCTGCTGGTGCCCGTGTGATTTCCCGGTCCTCCCACCCTCCTACAGGCAAACATGGAATGCCAAATGAGACTCCCGAGGGGTTTGAAGGTTGATCCAGGAGGAGCCTACAACTCTTCCCATCCAGCAGGTGTGGCGATCTGATTGATCCTGCCAGTGGCATATGCTTGTCAAAAAGATTAAGCCATGCATGTGGAAGTACGGTGTGAATACTGTGAACACTGTGAATGGCTCATTAAATCAGTTATGGTTCCTTTGATTGCTTCATCTCTTACTTAGATAGCTGTGGAAACTGTAGACCTAATACCTGCCTGCAAGCGCTGCACTATCAGACTAAAACAAAACCAGGCTCACCTGGTGCTTAGGTGACTCAAGATAACCTCAGAATGATCGCACATATCCATGACAGCAACAATACATAAGGATGCTTGCTCTATAAACTTTCGGTGGTACTTTTTGTGCCTACCCTGGTGAACATGGTTAATGGGGAATCAGGGTTCAATTCCGGAGAGTTAACCAGAGAAACAGCTACCACATCCAAGGAAAACAGCTGGCGCTCCCGACCCGGAAAGGTAGTGATGAAAAGTAACAATATATGACTCAGTCAAGCCCCTATAACTGTAATGAGTATACTTTAAACCATTTAATGAGGATCTACTGGAGGGCAAGTCTGGTGCCAACAGCTGCAGTAATTCCAGCCCCTATAGCGTATATTAAAGTTGCTGCAGTTAAAAAGCTCATAGTTTCATATTGGGATCGAGCTGTCGGTGTGCCGTGAGGTGAGCTACCGCCTGTCCAATACCCTGCCATTTGGTGCCCCATTGATGCTATTGACTGAGTGTCCTGGGGGTCAGAAACATTTACTTTGAAAAAATTCAAGTGTTCAAAGCAGGACTGTTGCTTGACTACTTCATCTAGCAATAATGGATTAGGATTCTAATTTTATTTTGCTGTTTTTCGGAACTGGGGCCATGATTAAAGGGACAGCCAAGGATATTCATATTGTGCGCTAGAGGTGAAATTCTTGGACCAGCGCATGACAAACCAAAGCCAAAAACTTTTTTATTATTCAAGAACGCAAGTCGGAGGTTCGAAGATGATCAGATACCGTTGTAGTTCTGACCATAAATGATACCTACTAGCGTTCCAGGGGCGTTATTCCCATGACCAGATGAGCAGCTTCCAGAAAACCAGAGTCTTTGGGTTTTAAAGGAAAGCTGAAACTTAAAGGAATTGACAAAAGCGCACCAAAAGGAGTGAAGCCTGTGGCTTCATTTGACTCAATGCAGGAAACCTCACCTGTACCAGACACAGAAATGGTTGACAGTTTGAAACTCTTTCTCAATTCTGTGGATACTAGTGCCTGGCCATTCTTAGTTGGTAGAGAGATTTGTCTGGCTATTTCCGATAATGAACTATACTCCTCCATGATAACAAGTTCCATGACTTCCAGTGGTTGGCATTCAACTTCTTAGAGGAAAAGTGGTTTTCAGGCATGCAATTACAGGTCTGTGAAACCTTTAGTTGTATGGAGCTGCATGTGCTACACTGAACAAATCAGCAAGTGTCAACCCTTTGCGAGACAGATGCTGTGGGTAACCTGCTGAACCAAGTACGTAATAGGGTTTGGAGATTGCAATTATATCTCATGAACAAGGAAGTCTCAGTAAGTGTGAGTCATGAGCTCCAGTTGATTAAGTCCCTGCCCTTTATACACACTGCCCATCACTAATGCCAATTGGAAGGTTAAGTCAGGTCCTTAGATTGGCCCCACCAGGGTTGGCAATGGCTCTGGTAGAGCACAGAGAAGGTGATCAAACTTGACTATCTAGAGGAAGTAAAAGTCATAACAAGGTTTCGTAGGTGAATCTGAGGAAGGATCATTAATGGTGGCGCGCCAGAGCGACTAACAGTGACAGCCTGAACTCTTGAGTGTTTCCCAGATGGAACCCAAGGCAAAGGGCTTGTCCTTCCCTTTCAGCTTCCTGGCCAGCAGAGTGGTCCGTGACTGCTGGGCACTTGGGTGAGGACCAGTCCAGAGCGGGCTCTTGCATCCAGGAGTATCCAAATGACATATGAGGCACAGGGGCGGGTGACAACCATGGCCCTCTGGGGGAAGCACGATTGAAGTGCCTTTCCGGACTGGGATCTCCTGAAGTTCCTGCCACCTGGGCCCTCTCAAGCCCGATCCTGGCCTGCCCAGGTTTCAAGTGACTGATGAGTGGCCTGTTTTGGGTGGCAGGGCAGCCTGGATGAGAAGGAGGGAGGCCAAAAGGAAACCCTTGCTCCTCTCTGCGTTGGTGCCATGCCCCTTAAAACCAGAGTGAACTCCTTTGAGGGGTGGGCGGAGATGCACCCCCTGGCTGCTCAAGCTTCAACGTGTGTATCAGAAGTGTATGTGTTTCTTTGACGGGGTGATGGAATGCGGCTCTTCTACCCTCAGTGCTTCCCATCAGGGCAAGGGGGACACCAGCCTGCTGCCTTAACTGGGGCTGTTGCCCAAGCTGGGGACACTTGACAAGCAGGGGTTGAGCACTGGCTCCCACCAGCCTAGTTGGGTGGTGGATGGCTGATGTGCAGGTAGGGCATCCCTCCCTTGCTGCCAAGTACCTGGTTGACTGGTCCCATGTGGCTAGGTTAGAGCTTAAAGACTCATTTGGTCCTGTCCGAGTGTTCTGGTGATGGAGATTCCTGCCTCTGCTGCTTGCCTGCCTTCTATGGTGGAGGGTTGGGGTTACTGCACTTTGCTGATGGAAACACGTTTTTAAATTGTGGTGACCGAATATGAGAGCGGAAGAGTGATGGGGTGATCTTGGCAGTGGATCACCCGGCTCACGTGTTGATGTAGTACGGAGCTAGCTGTGACTATTAATATAAAGTTCAAGACACATTTATCATTGTCACTTCCAATGCACTATGCAGCCACATTTCCTTCTGGGTCACTTGAACGTCAATCGCCCTGGGTCTCTTCCAGGGTGCGGCTGGGGATTTCGCAGAGGGCTCTGGTCACTTCGTCCTCCAAGGTCAGACCCCTGATTATCCATTACCCTGTCCTACTTTAGAGGTATGCCACTGGTGTGCCTAGCATTTCCTGCCTTGGTAGGGTGGTTGGCTGACTTGTCCGCCCCATGCCTGAAAAACCAGGGTGTGTGGCTGTGTGTTGTGCATGACTGTTTGTTGTAGGGTGGTTGGATGACTGGTCAGCCCCACTCCTGAAAAACCAGGGGTGCTTGGCTGTGTGCGGTGCATGAGTCTCTGGTGTCCCACGGCTGCTCGTGTGCACCGTGGGCGCTGTTAGGCCAGTTACAGCAACCAGCACGCCGAGTTCAGGTGTTCTCTGAGTCGGGTTGCTTGGGAATGCAGACCAAAGTGGGTGGTGAACTCCATCTTAGGCTAAATACGGGAATGAAACTGATACCCAACAAGTATTGTAAGGGAAATTTGAGAACTTTGAAGAAAGACTCCAAAAAGGTGTGAAATCATTGAGAGTTAAATGGGTGGGGTCCATGCAGTCCGCCCAGAGGATTCAGCAAAGTGGGATGGTTGGTTGCTGGGAGGGCAGATCCCCTCTGTGGGACTGCCGCTTGGGTGCACTCATTCCACGCAGGGTGCATTTCCTTTGTGGTTGTGCACTATGACAGGCTCTGACTGGGAAGACTTTGGGGTGGCAGGCGACTCTCAGATCTGGCCGAGAGTGTTACAGCCTCCCTGGTAGCAGCTTTGCTGTGTCTGCTGGGCCAAGGGAGATTGACCAACACTGTGCCCTTCCCCGCAACTGCCTCGTCTCCTCTCAGGGTGTGCTAGGATGGGGATGGGGCCCCCTGCTCCCGGCGCAACTGTTGTCAGGGACAGACTGTGCTCAGTGAACGCTGGGTGGGGAGGCTCACGATGGGTGTCAGGGTTCTGTGGCTAAGTTGGTTACTCACCTGACCCATCTAGAAATATGAACCAGGGAAAATAACACGTGTGATTAGAGGTGTTAGGGCCGAAACAATCTCAATCTATTATCAAACATTAAATGGGTAAGAAGCCCTGCTCTCTGCCTTGGAGCCATTCATCGAATGCAAGTGCCTAGTGGGCCGCTTTTTGTGAGGAGAACTGTTGATGCAGGATGAACCAAATGCTGGGTTAAGGTGCTTGATCCCAACGCTCTTCAGACCCCAGAATAGGTGCTGTGTGCCTAAGCGATCTGATCGTTTGGCTGGCTGACCAGCCATTGGCTGGCCAGCCAGATGACCGGTCGGGCCTGGCTGACTAGATGACTGGCAGGCCAGCCGGTGCAGCTATCTATGGCCTGTGTCTCCCCCTGAGTTCAGTAATCCCTCACTTCATGGGGAATTAATACTCAAGGAAAATGGCTTTCCAGGTGAGAGCGGGGTTGGCTGGCTGCTTAACTCTTCTTAGCTCGCTAGGCTCGGGCACCACTAAGGTGGAAATTGTAGTTTGGGAACACTTTGTGTTTGGGTGTGCGTGATTAGTTAACATTTAAGTGAAAGAGTGGCCTTCCAAGCGATCTACAGCTGCTTTTTTAAAGATTCTTAGATCAGTGGGTTTGGCATATGCACTCTTACAATGGGTAAAGTCAACCTCATAATTGTGAGTAACTGCAGCTTGAAGATTTAGGTAAGGCTTATTGATCAATATGCTTGTAAAATCTGCTGAGTCCTGCACAGCAGATTTGCTAGTGTTGGGTGTCACTTACAGCTAGGGTGACCCCCTAACCTAAGGTCCCAAACCCTGAACTTTTTACTTAACAATGCAAGAATACACATAGAATGCATTAGGTAATGACATGAAGTACCTGCCTAGAAACAGTATCGGTAATGACCAGGAGTGTTGTGTAGTTCCTATATTACCTATACAGGATCTGTGCGTTTGGATAACATAAACTGTGGGTTTGGTGGTGGACTGATTCCGTGCACCCCCACCGGATACGTTAGCCTGTCTGTATTAGCTAGCTCACAGTGCCACTAGAGTCTCTTCTTATCGGGGAGAGAATAGTTCTTGGCAACCTCAGAACATGACAACCCTGATCCCTCAGAATCGTGGAAACAATATACTACCTTTCACTCACTCACTCGTGCTCACTTAGTTAGTCTCAGAGAGATACACAGAATAAACAGGCTGGGCGTTTCAATAAGTATTTATTGAACAGTTGTTATTCTAGTGTAGCATAGATGAGCTGCAACAACCATTAGACAGTAGCAGAGATATATGATTAGCAATATTACAAAAGTAAAGGGATGGTATAGTGCTACCATCTTGCAGAAATCATGAATATATACATGTACATAAAACACATGATAAAAAGTGCGTACTCCTACGATGCCTCCCTAACTAGATGTACCTAAATGTACCTAGCATCTATGTGGGTGTTATGCCAAGAATCCCTCTAGGATCTAGTCCACCCCATTACCTGGGAGCTTAGAGAATGTGGGACCCCGTCCTGGTCTCGAGTTGGACACCCCGCGAGGGATTTTAGACCACTGCTAGCTGGAGCGTCTGCATGAAGGAACCTCAGCGTCTCTGGTCAGTGTGTCAGCCGGGAAGTCAAGGTCTCCTCTATCTTCATAAGCAAGATGTGCTGTATATATACCCATAGGTCTCCCCAGGGGTCCTACCTTGCTGTGTTACTGTGTCGGCCTAAAGGATGACGTTGGGCCTGAACTTTATACAGAGATATTATACAGGAGATGGTAATCCTACTGTGAGTCCTGCTGTGCTTCCAAGAAGCCTCATGCATAATGTATGAGAATCGAACCAGGGAAAAACCCGCGTTCTGAATGCAGTGTCATATCTAGGTAAAAGGTCAGTGCCTAAGAACCGTTATGTATGTAATGTAGGGAAGAATATAGGTGAAAGGTTGCAATGTTACCTGCGCCTATATAGGGTACCTATATGGAATATAACAGGAGAAGGTGATCACCCTACTTAAAACCTCAATTTGTCTGTTTGAGGTGTTGATCAGCATATCTATCATTGCATTCATCATTCTTTCCTAATACCTGCAGCCTGTAAACACCAGAATCCAGTTCTCTTTCTAGTAGAATTATAATGCAAATATATTTTTACACTACTTTTTGTTATTTGATTTACTCCAACTCATGGTAATGTGTATTTGTACTTCAAATCCTTTCACTTTCATCTCAGCGAGCCACTTCAAATGTACTTTAGATCTTAAAAGAGCCACATCTTTCATCTGGAGGGCCCAGTATATCTAGCTGTTCAAAAGAGGTAATAATTGAAAGTAGTTCTCACATGCAAGAGCATGTGTGTACCTTAGTATTGTTCTGCTCAGAATAGGGAGAATGCTAAGACGGAATGCCACCTGGTCTGCACCTGGTTTATAAGCTTCATTTGTTTAAAATTACATATGATTTCAATTAAGATTGAGTTCTCCATTTGAATATTTTGCTGTGTTTAAAGTATTAGTAGCCATTGTTAAAGACAAAAAAAGTCAAAACCACTGCTTCACTACTATGAGAAATAATGTAAGTAATGAAATATGCAGTTATTGTATGTAATATATATATTTTTACATCCTAATGAAATATAACTTGATTTATACTGAGTAATCTAGACTACACCATTCTTAAATTTTAGAAGCACTCTTACCAGGAATTCCTTTTTTTTAAACCTTTATTTATAGGAATTTACATCAATAAGTGATATAAAGGGGAAACAGAAGTAAAGACAAAAGAATCATAAAAGCGAAAAAAAATCAAAGAATACAAATGCAGTGCACGCCAGTGCTCGTTGTCATATGAAGAAAGTTGCACCCATAAAAGACAGTTTAAAAGAATGAAAGAACTAAGAGAGTATAAGAAGGGGCGAGGAGAAGGGCAGACCGATATACTAATCACGAACAGAGGGCTATTGTCGTGTAGGCTGTAGTGAGGTGCATACCAGGGACGTCACAACATTATATGTATGCTCCGGGTCTCGCGTTAATCCCAGTCGATGTGCATTAATCATCTCTGGGGCCATCTATATTAGTGGGGGAAAGCAGCATGTAGTCTTGCAGTGGTTGCCATATGTTTTTGCGTCTAGAGGCAGGCAGCTGTAATGTTGCATATGTGTCACTAGCAGCATCACAATATTTCAAATCAGGGATCCAGGCCTCCACCGCCAGATTAGTGGTCCTTCCCCAGTGTGGGGACACCTAGCGTTTAGCCAATAATAAAGCAATGGCCACATAACGCAGGACTCCTGCCGGCAATAGTTTAACGTAGCCCAACAGTGGCATCAGTGGGGTCAGGGTAAGTGAAATATCAATCATGTGTGATAAAATGGAAAACCTTTTTTCCCAATAAGAAAGTATGGTGTGCAGTTCCACGCCAGGTGTGAAAAATCGGCGTGTTCCGCCACACATCTAGGGCAGCTGTGCGATTTAGTGGGGTCAATCTTAGCCATGAGGTGTGGGGTGTGGGGTAGTGTATGCCCTATGCAGATATTTAAAATGTAATAACTTGTGCTGATGATTATTCGAAACCAACCCTGCCTGCTCACTACAGTAGTACCACATTGTGTCTGGTAAATCCCCAAATCTATTTCCCACACAGCCTGTGCCCTCTTCACCCCAGCAGGTCTCAAGAGAGATGCATGTGATGGAGCAGGGAAAATAAAAAAATTTAACCCCTAACAAATTTTATAATTAATTAATTAAAATGTTCGTTTAAATGTATTAATCAACACTGTATGTGTGGGAATGGTAATATGCCAATGTATGTGCTAAATAATCTATTAATGGATGTCCGTGTGTCTAATCATAACGTAAAAATAAAAGCGTACTAAATAAAAATAAATGCATGTTTGTGCTTCATAGAAATAAAATGTGTCGTTGCAAAAACAATAGTGATGGTAAGTAAGGAACAGCTTAAATGTTGCTTTCTGCTAGGTAACAACTAATTGGGGTACGTAGACGGGAGGGAAACGAAAGGGATATTTTTCTCTATTTTAATTATGTTTTGTTTGCCTCAAATTAGTGCTTCTAAAAGTATAACCGAGTGGCGATATAAAATGGCCGCCAGTGGGAAGATGTGCGCAGGCGCAAGGGGACACGTGATACGGGATGAAATTGGAGAAATCCGGAACCTCGTGATGTTTCTGAGAGGCTAGGATGCAAGAAATGGTCAAGGCTGGTGTGACCTAATTGAACTGATAGTGTGCCATGATGATCAGCAGAAAGCCCGTGGGAAAGAAGTCTAAGAGAAAGGACAATGACTGCGGAGTTCTCGAATGTGTCGAAAGAAGTTACAAATGAACTGATCGAATCGGATGGAAATGTTTAAGCGTATGGGAAAGGAAATGATCCAAGGACCCTTGAAACCAAGAGAACTTGATTAAAGAATGAATAAGCTGACATGCATGGACCAATGAAAGAAAAGCGTGATATTAATGTTGCAACAGTTAGTTAGCAAAGTTAGAATTAGGGTATAAGAGGGCCTACTCTTAGTGGGAGGGGGCAGTAGAGAATTGATGTCAGTCGTGTTTGCAGTCACAGTCAGGAGAGGAGTTGAAGAGTCGTGTTGGTGGCTTCCAGTGCTGGGTGGTCCTGATCGATCCCTTACTGAGCGGGAGATGCTGAAAGACTGTTAGAGGAGACGGGTTGCAGGTAGCTGATGCTGACGAGCTGAAGTTGCTGTTGCTGTCTTAACTTTACAGTTGAGTATGAGAATCAGGCTATTTCTAATTCCTAACTTAGGTTAGAAATCATTAGGCTAAATTAGGAAGCTAGGCAGGTAACTAGGGTTTTGGCTTCATGACAAAATTTTCCTTTCTGCAATAAATTGATTATGCTTAATAAAAATTGTGAATTTAAGAATGAATAATTGAATAAAGTATTTAAAATTCTTTTCATGCTTTTAAAATTATATAAAATTTAAGATTCTTTAAACCCAAAATGACTCAGTGGTTATTTTCCTAAATGATTGTGACATAAGTAATTGGTTATTGTGATTCAGCTGGTCTTAATCACTATGAACTAATTTCTTAAATGAATGATTCATCGACAAACAATGAGCAGGAATATCTTGAGAAATAACTAAAAGAAAGGGACAAAATAAGGTAATAAGATATCCTGGCTCTTCCAGCGGTACATAAAATGGTGTTCTCCATTTAGTTCTCATGCTTCTCCTAGGAGTACAAAATTTCATAAAGGTGTCAAGGAAATCCAGGAGTGTGTGTGTGTGTTAGGCGATGTTTATGGGCCCCATCGTCATGTGGATATGAGAAATATAGCTTGCCCCTGGATGACCTATAAGTAACCTGGGAGGAGAATAGTTTTTATTGTACGCGCTGCATCAGATTTCTTGGTAGAAGAGTTATGGTTTTCTATAGATTAGTTTAGTGATTATTGTTTATTGATTATTGATTATTTTTTATGACTAACACTATATGTTGAGTCACGTTATGTTATATGTAAGTTTTCACGCTTCTGGGATGTAGGAAGTGGAACACGTGTGGCAAGAGAAGTCACATGGAATTTGGTACATGGTCTGAATTCATTTTGGTTATAACGCAGGTTGTGTTATGTTAGGGATTTCTGTGTGAAAAGCGTGTAATTGAAATAGCAAATCACGTTTACTTGTGAAACTTTGGCCTTAATTCTCAGGAGCCTAGTCTCCACATGTGTCTTATCCCCAGAGAAACGAGTAAATTGTTTGTTTGAAAGAAGGGTAAGGTAGAGGGAAGTGCTACTTTATCGGCGAGAGTAAATAATTCTGTGGTAGGGTAGAGGTAAGCGCTGCCTACTGGAAAAACAGGATTCTTGTGTAAAAGGACAAAGCTGTCACTTTTGTTTAGCGAATCAGACTATGGAATTGTTTATTTGTTGTAACTAACGAAGAAAACAGCAAAAAGAAAATTTGCCGATAAATTTTGTAAAGGAGGGGTAAAGAGTAGAAGTGACGTAGAAAAGTGCCGCGCTAGGATTGGTTGGTTCGCGGACGGTGGGAATTGTTCTGATTGGTACGTTAGTGTGAGTCGCGCTATAATTGGTCGAAGTTCCGTACACAGAAACAGCGTTAGAGTAAAGAGAAAACAAATAGAAAACATGCCGTATTACGAGTATGAAAGGGAGAGAACGTCATGGACGACGAAATTAAAGAATTTCTTTAAGAAAGACAAAAAGGTTGTGACTAGAGAGGGACAAGTAATTCCTCCGCCGAAATCAGCAGCTTCACATATGATGCTGAAATATGGATATCATACGTGCATATGGTTGGACAATTGGGTAAAATATACCAAGAATGATGGAGCATTGGCTTTCCCTGAAAATGGTTCCTTTAATGTAGCGGTTTTACGGAATTTAAGAGAAAAGATGTTTAAATTGGAACCTAGACCTAGACCGACACAGTTTGAGGCTTTAACAGAATGGGAAGATGAGATGTACGAGCGAGAAAGATTCAGAGGAATGAAAGGTTATGAGTTCGTGCCCGGAAGATTGTGGGGAATGAATCATGAGGACAGAATAAAACGATGGAGATGTGCTAACATGACAGGAGGTTTGTTTCCAGCTTTTACAGTTGAGGAAGGGACTAAGAAAAAACGGACTGAGAAAAAGAAACATATAGAGAGAGAAAAGTATATGCATGAGAGCGAAACGGATGACGAATTGCTGGAAGATATATTAAATAGAAATCCACCTCCGTATCAGCAGAGTTCTACAGTGGTGACACCAAATGCGCCACCAATAGAAACTATGCGAAATAAAAGTCCAGAAAAGAGAAAAGAAGTAAATAGGTCACAAGAACAAATAAGAACTTCTCAAAATGAGGGAATAGAAAACGACAATGCAAGTGAATTGGCAAGGACAACAAAAGAACTAACTGAGAAAATTAGAGAATTAACGAAAAATATGGAAGCAGTTACTGTGCCTGTAACAATAGGTCCAGTAATACCAGTTTTTGAGAATCAGAAAATTGATGAACGATCTTTGGTGATTCCCTTGAGTTCACAATTCCAGAGAGAGAAGGAAAGAATGGAAACAAGTCCAGGTACAAGCAATTTGGCTAGTGCTTACAGACCAAGTCCACCTGAAAATTTGACAGTAAATGAGTGTAACGGTAGGAAAATACCTATGGTAACTGAATCTGCAACAGTGACACCTGAAAAGATTGGAAATTGGACAGAAATAAATAGTACTCCCATAGGTCCGACTCCTGATGAGTTAAATGAGTGGATGAAAGCTTTTAAAATAAAAGAAACAGAAGAAAAACCATTAGATGTGATCAGATTGAAAATTGACATGGAAGAATTAATTCTAGGAACGATTGGTACTGAAAAGATAAAAAATTATCAGGATGATGAAATAATGTTTCTGTGCAAAAGTATAACATGGAGGGCAAAGAATTTACATGACAAACTAGAAGAAGTGGCTAGTGAGATTGGAATAGAGTTTGCAAAAGTAAAAACATTGCAGAAACCATACAGAGTAGATTTTTGTGAAAAAGATATTGAAAATTTGAATACAGCAGGAAGGCTGACACAGATAAAAGAGTTGATTGTTTTGTTGAGAAAATGGGGTGATGTGGACAGATGGAAGGTTAGATGGACAAAGAAGAATGAGAAAAGTATAGACAAAGGTTCATTGGCTTTTATGATAACAGAAAAAGAACCTGTTGTTAAAGAATACCCTATGAGAGAAACTCCAGGTGGTAGTTACGTGCATGTTCCCTGGACTAGGCAGGACATCCTGTCATTTACAAATGACTTTCCAAAACTAAGAGAGAAGCCAGTTGAGTGGTACCGACAGGTAGAAAGGATTGTAAAGGTCTCAAAAGTGTTGTGGATAGATTTGGATGGATTGTTTGACATAGTGGTACCAACAGATCTGTGGTCAGAATGTAAGATTACAGTTGACTGGCCAACTACAGAATATCCAAGAGATCCTAAGACAGGAGCTCCAGGACCAGATGTGATGAAGAAATACGACAAGGTGATTACCTTTTTGAAGAATAAGATTCCTCCCAAAGAGACAGATTGGGTTAAGATTGATAGAACTACACAGGAAAGTAAGGAGTCTGTACATGCATATTATGAGCGTTTGTTATTGGTTTTCAAGCAGTATAGCGGCTATGAGGAATTGAGTGAAAAAGACATGAGTCATTTTGTATACCGATTTGTGTTTGGTCTGAAACAAGAAATAAGCGATATGATTAAGCAACATATGATAAACTGGCAGAATGGAAGTGTAGACGAGGTGCTGAGGTATGCTAAGTATTGTAGTGATGAAATAGAGAGTAAACAGCGTAAGTTGAAAGAAAAGGCAATGTGGGCACAAGTGAAAGTGGCAGAAAAACAAGAAGCCCAATTGGACAATAATAATGGAAACGAATCAGGACAGAATAAGATGCGACCAAACATAGGTAAAGGAAAAGGACAAATGAGTCTAGAAGAGGCAAAGAAGAAATGGCCATGTCATAATTGCGGAAAATTAGGGCATTGGAGAAATGAGTGTAAGTTCCCACCTAAACCTAATCCGGAACATCAATCATTAACTCCACAGGTGCAGAATGAGGTAGTTGTTCAACAAAGTCAGGTGCCACAACCACCACTTCCCAACACTGTTAACCAGCAAAGATACAGTACAGAAACAGGATTCTACGGAGGAGAGCAGGTAACACAGTTGCCACGAGCAGCTAACATTTCTCAGTATTGGTTGCGACAGAGTGAGGATGACCCGGATGAAAGTTTCTGACGGTGCGCAAGAGAGGGGAAAGAGTGCGTGCTTGGCGCAACTCTAGAGGTAGATCAGTCTGGTCCCTTTGTGGATGGAGAAGTGAATGGTGCAAACGTAACATTCCTTGTCGATACTGGAGCTACCCGTTCTACTGTTAGATCAGTGGAAATTCCGAACCTTCCTCTCTCAGGTGAATACATCCAAGTGGTAGGAGTAGCCAATCAGCAGATTAAAACCCCACTTACTGAATTGGTGGAAGTAAAAATTGGTTCTTTTAGCAAAATGCATAAATTTGTAGTGTGCGATTGTAGTCCTGTAAATCTTCTAGGTCGTGACCTTTTGTGTAAAATGAATTGCACAATTTATTGTACGCCAGAAGGAATAGGTTTCCAGACTTCGGATGAAGATGTTCTGTATAAAGTAACTTTGATGAATCAAGAACCTGAAACGAATGGTTTATTTCCTGCATTTGATGCAGAAAAACTTCCAGAAGAGCTAAAAGGTGCAGTAAAAGAAAGTGTGTGGGATTTTACAGGAGAGGACATTGGATTAATGAGAGAAGTTGATCCCGTAAAAGTGACAGTGAAAGAAGGGATAATTTATCCAAACACGCCACAGTACAAATTAACTCCAGAAATAATTGAAGGAATAACTCCTGTGATAAATAAGATGATTGAACAGGGAATTCTGAAAGAAATCATGAGCAGTCCATGTAATTCACCTATTATGGGACTGAAAAAGCCAAATGGAACATATAGAATAGTACAGGATTTGAGAAAGATCAACAAAATAGTTGTACCATGTTGTCCAATAGTGCCAAACCCTGCAGTAATTCTATATCAAATCCCGCATGAAGCTGAGTGGTACACTGTGATAGATTTGTGTCACGCATTTTTCTCTATTCCTTTGCATCCAGATAGCCAGTCATTATTTGCATTCCGGTTCGGAGAGCGTATTTTGGCATGGTGCCGAATTCCACAGGGGTATACAGAAAGCCCCTCAATTTTTAATCAGATTCTAAAGAAATCTCTGGAAGATTTAAAAATGCCGGAAAAATCAGTGATGGTGCAGTATATTGATGACCTATTGGTGGCATCAAAAACCAAAGAGGCATGTGTAAGTGACACAATTGCTTTACTAAACCATTTGGAGAAAAGAGGACATAAAGTGTCCCCTTCAAAATTACAGTTTTGTCAGAAAGAAGTCCAGTATTTAGGGCATAAAATTGAGAAAGGAGTGCGGAAAATAGCGACAGAAAGAGTAAGAATGATTCAAGGAATGAGAGCACCAATGACTCAAAGAGAGGTAAGAATGTTTTTGGGAATGGTTGGATATTGTCGACAATGGATAAGTAGATTTTCTTTGATTGCAAAACCCTTACAAAAATTGACAAAGAAAGATGTAAAAGACCCTTTTGAGTTAAACAAAGAAGAAATGAAATCTTTCAAAGAATTGAAAAAGAAACTGTGTGAGGCCCCTGCTTTAGGCATGCCTGATTATGAGAAGGATTTTGAGTTGTACTGCAGTGAAAGAGATGGATGTGCATTTTCAGTACTGGTACAAAAACACGGGACCATGAAGAGGCCGATTGCTTACTTTTCAGCTGTTTTAGATCCTATAGCGAAAGCATTGCCTGGATGTCTGAAAGCAGTTGCTGCTACTTGTGTAAGTCTGGAACAAAGTGAAGGTATAGTGATGGGGTATCCACTGAGAGTATATGTTCCCCATTCAGTAGAAATTCTTTTGACAAGAACAAAAACACAGTACATGACACATAGTCGGCTGACTAAGTACGAAAAAGTCATATTAAGTGCTGAAAATGTGACCATAGATAGATGCATAAATGTAAATCCTTCTACATCATTGCCAGATGAAGAGAGTATCATTGAACAAGACGAAGTAGATCATGATTGTTTGAATGTGCTGGAATATTGCACAAAACCAAGAGCTGACATAAAAGATGAACCGTTAAAGGAATCTGATTATGTCATGTTTGTAGATGGTTCATGTTTACGCACAAAGGAAGGAGTGTTAAGCGCAGCTTACGCAGTATGCACAGTGGCAACTGTGATGGAAGCGTCTTGTCTGAAAGGAGTTAGGTCTGCCCAAGTTGCGGAACTGATTGCTTTGATTCAAGCATGTAAATTGGGGAAAAATGTACGAATCACGATTGTGACCGATAGCCAATATGGTTTCGGCATCGTACATGATTTCGGCCAGATTTGGTCACAAAGAGGATTTTTGACATCTGCAGGAACACCTATCAGAAATGGAGAGTATGTTAAAAAAAACTGCTTGAGGCGATACAGTTGCCTAAACAATTAGCTGTAGTGAAGTGCAAGGCGCATAAGAAAAACGAAGACTACATAGCGGTCGGCAATAATTATGCTGATGAGATCGCTAGATATTGTGCGGAAAACATGGCGTCCCTGAACAAAAATAGAGAAAGGGAGCATTTCTCTTGTCCTTTGCTTTTCACTAATACAGTCGAAACATGGGATGAAGTAAGGCAGTTACAAGAAACAGCAAGAGATGAGGAAAAAGATTACTGGATAAAAGCAGGATGTAGAAGACAGGAAGATAATGGGGTGTGGGTATACAGAGATGAAAGACCAGTTATGCCTGATAGCATGATTGCAGACATGGCACGGATGTACCATGGACAAGCTCATATTGGGAGAGATGCAATGATTAGACTTTTTAGACAAACCTGGTATAACCCAAAATTCAGAGCCATTGCTGAAAGTCTTTGTCAAAGATGTCTTATTTGTCAACAGTTTAACCCAGGAAGAAAAACAGTAGTGAGTCTAGGAACAATAGGACGAGAAGGAGGTCCATTCACAAGAATACAGATGGACTTTATTGAGATGCCCCCTAGTAACAGATTAAGATATGTTCTAGTGGTCGTCTGTTTGTTCTCTCGTTGGGTGGAGGCATACCCCACAAGAAGGAATGATGGAACAACAGTGGCAAAACTTATGCTGCGAGAGTTCATTCCGAGGTATGGTTTTCCAGTCACGGTTGAGACAGATAGAGGAACACATTTTCAAAATGAGTTGATCCAATTGATTTGTGAAGCATTGAGTATTAAACAAAAACTACATTGTGCTTACAGACCCGAGGCTTCTGGGGTAGTAGAGCAGATAAATGGAACAATTAAAAACAGATTAGGAAAAATGTGTCAAGCTACAGGACTCAAATGGCCAGATGCACTGCCTCTTGTTCTGATGACCATCAGAAGCATCCCTGAAAAGAAAACGGGACTCAGTCCTCATGAGATGATCATGGGACGAGCAATGAGACAAGCCCACGTACCCGTCAACAAGTTATTAACTATAACTGATGATCTAGTACTGGATTATTGCAAGGGACTGGCTGATGTGGTGCGTTCTGTGTTTCATCAGGTTGGACCGGATGCGACCACTCTTGAAAGAAAACCAGCCCACGACTTGAATCCAGGAGACTGGGTCCGCATAAAAGTCCACAAGAGAAGAAACTGTCTAGTTCCGCGTTGGGATGAGCCAAGACAGGTAATCCTAGTGACAACGACTGCTGTCAAGTGTGCAGGAGTGAAGAACTGGGTTCATGCCAGCCACACAATCAGAGTTCCAGAACCTACAGATCGACATGTGAGTCGGCGTCTGGAAGTGTGGGATAAAAGTTTAACGGCTGGGACAACCAAGATAAAAGAAAGGGTGCCAGAACTTGAAGATCGACCTGAAAGTCGACATCTGGAAACCCCAACTGCAAGTACCTCTAGAGAAGAAGAAGAAGAAGGAGAAGAAGAAGAAGAAGAGAGAAGTTCAGAGATTCCAGAACTTGAAGATCGACCTGTAAGTCGACATCTGGAAATATCTGACACAACTTCAGACTCTGATGATTCAATTGAAAACCGTAAAGAATTCCTAAGAAAAACATGGGGTTATAAACCAATTAGAGAAGAAACTGAGCAAGAAATTGAGTTAGATGAACAACCAGGTACAAGTTATGGTGGAACTCCTTCAGAAACAATATTAATAGATGAAGTAGGGAAAGAAGTACACAAAAAGTTAGAAAATCGAGAAGAACCCCGAGGAGCAATAGGGATAGATAGAGAAACAGGAGAACAGGGAAATTTAGAAACAGAAAAGGAGAAAAACACCAAATCGGAAGAACCCCGAGGAGGGACAGTAATAAGGGAAAACAAAAAGGAGAAGACGGATCCACCAGTAGGAGATGACGAGATTATAAGTTTCAAAATAAGAGACAATAGTGAAACAGTTGAAACAGAAACAGAAGAAAGTGGAGGAGAGGAGAAAGCAAAGACTGAATCAAGAAAAAGAAATTGGAAATCGGAAAGAGAAGAAAGAGAAGGTGAGGTCAAAAGGCCAAGAAAAGGAGATAATTGGCCCAACAGCTATGTAAGAAAATTGAGATATAGAATAATAAGAGCGGAAGACGAAGGTGCTGAACAAGTAAATGAAGTAACAAGTCAAAAGGGACAAGAAAAACCCAGTGGAAAAAGATTACAAAAGTCCAAAAGGACAAAGAAAGTGAATTCAAAATTTAAGTCACCTGAGTGGCTGTATATTGCACTAACTGATTACAAAGAAGAAGAAGAAAACACTCACGGAAACCAGAGACTGAGAAGTCGGATGGGAAAAGGTGAGATGCAACAAAACTGAAGTGAAGACTTATAGTGCTTCTGCCGGACATGACAATTTTACTGGCTGTGACAAATCACCGGATGTGACAACGAAAGAATTCTGGAAAGAATTAAAGAAAGTACCAAGCAAAGACTTTTTGAAAGCAGAGTGGCATCTAAGTCATTTCTGAGGTGTAGTGACACAATTTTCTGAAAACTTAACAAATAGAAAAAGAAAAATGGAAAATAATGAGAATAGAAGAAATAAATGTGAATTTATAAAAAGATGGTGCAAAATGTGCTGTTTTTGTACAGGGTTATTAATGACCATATGGATAGTTTTAGCAATCACAATTCCTATTAGTGTAGCTGTGATAAAAGTAAAAAATGATACTAAACCAGAAAAAGAAACTAATATTAAAGAACCAGTTATTTTAAGAAGTAGTGCAGAGTTGCATAAGGATAAGTCAGTAACAGATTTTTCAAAGAATGTTTTCACCAAATTGTTATATGAGTACGTAAAGACCATGGATGTGAGAGATTGTTATGTTTGTATGCAGTTGCCTGCATCAGTATCAGAAGGTGTGACTTATCATCACTTACCTCTGACTTATGGAATAACATGTAGTGTAATAGCAAGTTTATTTTATAAAACAGGTAGATTAGAATCTTATTATACTGATATAGATAAGATTTTTGCAAACATTCCAGTAGTACCAGAACTTAACAAAGTAAAACCAGCAAAAGTTTTAGGAGAATTCTTTTTAGAACATAGAAAATTAACGTTAGAAGAAATAGTTAGTAACAACCTTACCTGTGAGTTAAAGAAAGAAGAAAAAGTATTTTTAGATATGGTTGAAGAAAGAAGAATGACATTTCAAAAGAAGCAATAAAAGAGGAAGGAAAACGCTTATGGACGTTTGAGGAAGGAAATCATGAAGGGAAAAAGATAAATGCAGCAATGACTTTAGACTGGCCACAAACAGGAAAGTTGTGCATTAGGAGAAATAAGACAGTCTATGACAATTACTTTGTAGGTTCCAGTATCTGCCATGACAATTATCAAATTCTGGGAGGTTGGGGATTCAAAGGTGGAAAGGACCCAATATTTCCAGGTATCTATTATGTTTGTGGGAATAGAGCTTATTACAGGTTACCGGACCATTGGTATGGAACTTGTTATGTAGGCCTGGTCTTTCCAAAAAATTTTCACATGGACAGAGAAGAAAAGGGATCATACAAGATGATTAATAGATTTACACGTAGAAAGAGGGAAAGTTTTTCAGAAATTGTAGGTGATATTTTTGGAGCATTGATACCAGCAGTGGGAATATCTTTGAATGCATTTAAAATTCGGAAGTTATCCACAGTAGTAGATCGTTTGTCTACAGATACTGCGGGAGGGTTCTTAATGGTAAATACCGAAATGGTTGCCATGAGAGCTATGGTGATGCAAAATCGGCTTGCCCTTGATATTCTTTTGGCAAAAGAGGGTGGAGTCTGTGGAATGTTGAAAGTCCAACATTGTTGTACTTACATTCCTGATAACAGTGAAAATATACAGAAGTATATTACAAATATTACAAGTTTGCACAAAGAATTAGTTCCACTGGAGGTTGAAAGTGTTTTGGGAAAACTTGGTAGAGGGTTTTCCTCAATAGCGAATTGGTTAACTAGGATGAGTAGACTAGTGATAGGGAAAGTTATAATAGTAGCAACTATAGTAATATTGTTAGCCATGATATTGAAAATAGTAATAACATGTATAAAGAGAAAAGTAAGACAGAATAAGATAAGAAGAAATAACAGAATAATGAGAGAAAGAGAGAGAGAAATGGGTGAAATTGAGTTGGAGAAAATGAAAGAAAGCATGTATAAAGAGACTAAAAGGCAAGATGAAGAAGAAACAGATGTATAAATAACAGAAGGCAAAGGATGAAAGACATGCTGCCTGAAAAGAAGTATGACTTGGGTTTTATGTGGTGATTTAAAAATCACCAAAGGGAGGAGTTGATGGAGCAGGGAAAATAAAAAAATTTAACCCCTAACAAATTTTATAATGAATTAATTAAAATGTTCGTTTAAATGTATTAATCAACACTGTATGTGTGGGAATGGTAATATGCCAATGTATGTGCTAAATAATCTATTAATGGATGTCCGTGTGTCTAATCATAACGTAAAAAATAAAAGCGTACTAAATAAAAATAAATGCATGTTTGTGCTTCATAGAAATAAAATGTGTCGTTGCAAAAACAATAGTGATGGTAAGTAAGGAACAGCTTAAATGTTGCTTTTTGCTAGGTAACAACTAATTGGGGTACGTAGACGGGAGGGAAACGAAAGGGATATTTTTCTCTATTTTAATTATGTTTTGTTTGCCTCAAATTAGTGCTTCTAAAAGTATAACCGAGTGGCGATATAAAATGGCCGCCAGTGGGAAGATGTGCGCAGGCGCAAGGGTACACGTGATACGGGATGAAATTGGAGAAATCCGGAACCTCGTGATGTTTCTGAGAGGCTAGGATGCAAGAAATGGTCAAGGCTGGTGTGACCTAATTGAACTGATAGTGTGCCATGATGATCAGCAGAAAGCCCATGGGAAAGAAGTCTAAGAGAAAGGACAATGACTGCGGAGTTCTCGAATGTGTCGAAAGAAGTTACAAATGAACTGATCGAATCGGATGGAAATGTTTAAGCGTATGGGAAAGGAAATGATCCAAGGACCCTTGAAACCAAGAGAACTTGATTAAAGAATGAATAAGCTGACATGCATGGACCAATGAAAGAAAAGCGTGATATTAATGTTGCAACAGTTAGTTAGCAAAGTTAGAATTAGGGTATAAGAGGGCCTACTCTTAGTGGGAGGGGGCAGTAGAGAATTGATGTCAGTCGTGTTTGCAGTCACAGTCAGGAGAGGAGTTGAAGAGTCGTGTTGGTGGCTTCCAGTGCTGGGTGGTCCTGATCGATCCCTTACTGAGCGGGAGATGCTGAAAGACTGTTAGAGGAGACGGGTTGCAGGTAGCTGATGCTGACGAGCTGAAGTTGCTGTTGCTGTCTTAACTTTACAGTTGAGTATGAGAATCAGGCTATTTCTAATTCCTAACTTAGGTTAGAAATCATTAGGCTAAATTAGGAAGCTAGGCAGGTAACTAGGGTTTTGGCTTCATGACAAAATTTTCCTTTCTGCAATAAATTGATTATGCTTAATAAAAATTGTGAATTTAAGAATGAATAATTGAATAAAGTATTTAAAATCTTTTCATGCTTTTAAAATTATATAAAATTTAAGATTCTTTAAACCCAAAATGACTCAGTGGTTATTTTCCTAAATGATTGTGACATAAGTAATTGGTTATTGTGATTCAGCTGGTCTTAATCACTATGAACTAATTTCTTAAATGAATGATTCATCGACAAACAATGAGCAGGAATATCTTGAGAAATAACTAAAAGAAAGGGACAAAATAAGGTAATAAGATATCCTGGCTCTTCCAGCGGTACATAAAATGGTGTTCTCCATTTAGTTCTCATGCTTCTCCTAGGAGTACAAAATTTCATAAAAGTGTCAAGGAAATCCAGGAGTGTGTGTGTGTATTAGGCGATGTTTATGGGCCCCATCGTCATGTGGATATGAGAAATATAGCTTGCCCCTGGATGACCTATAAGTAACCTGGGAGGAGAATAGTTTTTATTGTACGCGCTGCATCACATGGTATAATCGAGAAACCAAATGGGCATTGTTTGGGGCCGTGATTACCATGGTAAGTAGTGGGAAATCCATTGGCTCCACAGGAAAAGAAGGGAGTGTATCGGGAATAGTGTTGTATAGTCGTTGCAGAATTAATCTGTCCATATGAGACACGTCATGCCCCTCTGTCAGCGAGATCACATATCGCAGCGTGGCATCAACGAAGAAATCGCCAGGTGTATGTGGAGCTGACACACAGCCAATGCCCGCTTCGTCAATGTCTCCTTGGTCACAAGGAGCCAAGGGTTATTAGGGAGGGGAATATGTGGAGAGTATAATCGGTTAAAGCCCAAATAACGCTGGAGTCTGGTCCAGGCCCAGTACGTAGTCTGTATTTCCAAGGGAGTTCTAGGAAGGCCTTGAGGCATAATGACTGAGAGGGGATAAGGGCGGGCCTGAGTCCATTCCGGTTTAAGGTATTGCAAGCGAGCATCTGGGTGATACCAATGATACGCAAAATGTGCCTGCGCTACAAGGTAGTAGAGGAAGAAATCAGGGATCCCAAACCCCCCTCGAGCATAGGGCATGGTGAATGTTTGCCAGCTGACTCTGCTGAGCTGACCATGGAACGTAAGGTGTTGAAGAAATTGCAAGTCAGGACTATAGGAATATTTAGAAATGAATATAAAAACTGGGGCAGCACCACCATCTTGATAATGGCAATTTTGACAGCTATTGATGAGGGGAGCTTAATCCATTGGTCGATTTGGGAATCTTACCAGGAATTCTAATTGTAAATTGGTTGCATATGTTTTTTATTTAATATTCATGAGTTTATTTTATATATTGTATGCATTTAACAAAGGTTTTGTACACTAAATAATCTTTTGACTGACTAGACTTGGTTTTAATTGCTCCATAAAATACATATGCAACAACACATATTATCAAGTTTTGCTCTTTTGCATTGTTAAAAAAAGGTTATAATAACCAGTCTTACAAGATGAATACCGGCGGTAAGGAAGGACACAACTGGTATTGCTGGTATTGCTACAATGTCTTTCTAACAAATGCTAGTCTCTGTCTTTGAACGAAAATGTTCTCCTGAGCTTGCATCTTGAGGGCTTGAGCTTATTTACAAGGAAGCAACTAATGTAAAGATATCAATTTATATAGAGATAACTAGCTCTTCAACAAATAAGCTATCTTGGGCTAATTTCAGTCTACGGTGTGTCCTTTTACTACACATATGTAGCTAGTGCTGCTACTGACCTAATGGTGATTTGGAGCAGTCAAGGTAATTATCTGCAATCATGCTTTTGGTTTCCATGCTTCAAATCACATCTAGGTTGTAAATATGTGATTCACAGAAATGCATTTGACATTCAAATCACCCTCTACCAAGGAGAAACACAGACCCTCATCCTGCCTGACCTCTCTGCGTCCTTCAACACTGTCTCCCATAACACCCTTACCAGAAGGCTCCACGAGATTGGCATACAAAGATCTGTTCCTTCCACATGGAAAGACCCCAAAGGGTCGTGATGACACCCTTCACATCAGAGACCAAGAAATTGATATGCGGAGTCCCACAGGGAGCGTGCCTCAGCCCCACCCTTTACATCATGTACTTGACACCGCTCTTCAACATCATCCGTTCACAAGGCATCACCGTCATCTCCTTCGCTCTCTGACCTGCAGAGGAGCCCCTCAAACCTGCACTGAAGATTACAAGGATCAGCTCCCTGTGCTTTGAATGCCACCTCAGGGCCGTGGGCAGACTTTCCAACACGGCTCTACTGCAACGCGTTGCCAGGGTTTCAAGGAGTTCTCAGTGTTGCTCGGCGCATCAGCCACCCATGTCAGCAGCGCTGTGTTCTTCATCGCAGGTGGCCCCTTCCCAGAGGACCAATGACGGGGGCCCACCTACAAGGCTCACCGACTCCCCATCAGCTGCCTCCATGCCTCGGAGTCAGTGCTCAGCTCTGTCAATGTCTGCGTCCCCCGCCCGCAAAGGTAATGTGCTCAGTGGGGTCTGTGGGTGCTTACAGTTGGCTTACGTTCCTTCCTGAGCAGCTCAAGAACATGTTATTACCCCAAGTGAACAGACTTATCATTTTTCACTACAGCCTCTCTCGAGGCACTATCTTAATCACAATACTGTGTACAAATAACTATTCCCATCCCTCGATCGGATTTGTGTTGTTTTACCCCAGTCTAGCGTGACCATCAGTAACCTGCAAAGCGTGAGTGGTTCGTGCAGCAAAGTATTTTCATTAACCCATTGAAAATTCAATATCTCAACATCCATACATTGGATTTTTGTCGTTTTGGTCTAGTTTTGTTTATATTATAACATCCTATTTTTATAAACATGTGTGGAGCCTTTTTGTGGTGCATTCATTGTGTTACTCTGTGTGTGTGTGTGTGTGTGTGTGTGTGTGTGTGTGTGTGGTGCACAAATACTTTACACATTGCCTCTTTAGATTTGCCTGACTGCTCTGTGCCAAGCTACGAGAGGGTGAGCACAGATAATCCCAAGTGTGTATCTGACTTAAATTGTGGCAGGCAGGGAACCCAATGCCACACCACTTGGAGTATGCACCTCAATAACACAACCTCATTTCCCACCTCAATGTCCAGCTGTTCATTGGCCGTACATTAGAAATACTTTACACTGAAAAAGAGATGCAATTACCAAACATGTATATAGAAACAAACAGTCCAAGATACGACTAGTAGAGCCTTTTCATATATGTTTAATCTTTTTATTCAGGTTCTTCATCTAAACAGCTACAGTGCAGCCAACACTTTTCACCTTAACAAAGGCTTCCTTAGGGCAATTTCATCCATCCACTAGATATATTGTCAGTTTCTCCTGCTGGACTTCTGTTGGATTCCCACGTTACAGCAAATCAAAAAACTGGAGAGATCTCATTGGTCATGAGTGCTTTTTTTCCCAGCGGCCAGCTTGCTCCTATGGGATGCACAGTCCTGCAGGAGATCTGATTGGCTGGCCACCACAACACAAAAGTAAATGTTTGCAGATGCCATTACAGGACAATGGGGCTCATTTCCTGTGTCCTGAAAATGTAAAAAAAAAAAAAGAAAACGATAGTAGGGGTACCCTGACAATGGCCCTTACCAGGCTGCACCACTGTGATGCACTGCATATGACTTCACATATTACATCACTGATGAGATCTGAAATCTATGGCACATGTCAGTTATGTATATATCCCAATTTTTGATGTTTTTATACAGTAGTGCTTTTTTCAGTGAATTTCTAGTTCTTTTAACATAAGTTAAAATCTTACTACCTTTCTCACATATAACTACACTTTAACCTTTGGTGTTCAGTGGATATATGTATATGTTTATATAGATAGCTATAGATCTATACACATGATGCATAGAAAAAGTCATTCACATTATCATAACACTGTATCACTCAAGCATTGAAACTCCCAATTCATGCTGTATCTTCATTTGTATTTCCAACATCAGTGTTAGTTGTACAAACATTGAAATACTTATTTTATGGAAACTTAATGTGTGGCCTATTAATGTGTATCATCTTTATTTAAAATATAGTCTGTGATCAATGAAACAACACAAACCCTTCTGTGTTCAATGGAGAGCTCATGAAGAGCGAAACGTGTGTGGGGCTAAGAAAATGAAAGATTTGAGAAAATGAGTAGTTATGTTAAGAGGTTGAAATATTTGAAGACATGAATAGTCATCAAGCTTTGCTTCACTGGATGAACTGCAACTTTGTAAAAGATGGACTGCATTGACCAGAATGCACCTGGAGGGCTACTAAGTCAAGTTGCACTTGAAACACACAGCTGAAGGCTATAGGTGAATTCCATTCCTGTTTTGAGTACTCCCAAATGGAGGTTTCTACTTTTAGTATGAAATAGTTGCCAGAGCCAAAGGCTTTTCACTAGAGGAAGATGACCCTTGCAAGTGACATGTTGGTTGATGAAAAGTTAAGAAGGCACTTGTGTTTAAATGTTATGCTGCACACAAGCTTTGCACTCAGTGCCTGCTTTGCTCCATCAAAAGGCTCATGAAGAGCGAAACACATGTATCTAAGCTTAAGAAAGTGAAAGATTTGAAGACATTAATAGTTATCATGCTACAAAATTGAAATATTGGAAGAAATTAATCGTTATTAAGCTTTGCTTTACTGGATGAACTGCAACCTTGCAAAAGATGGCCCATATTGCTCAGAATGCACTGGTGGGGCTACTGAGTCAAGCTTCACTTAAAACAAACATCTGAAGGCTTTTGGGGGGTGCCAGCCCTGTTTTGAGTGCTGCCTAATTGAGGTTTCTGCTTTTTGCATAAAATGGTTCCTGTGGCCTATGGCTGTGCACCAGAGGGAGTTGACTATTGCAGTGACATGCTGTTAGATGAATAGTAAAGAAGGCACTGGTCTTTAAATGTTATGCTGCAGACAAGTTTGGCACTCATTGGCTGCTTTGCTCCACCCAAAAGCTAATGAAAAGCGAAATAATAATAATAATAATAATAATATTTATGTCAGCTGACATGCCTCAGTGTTGGGGTTTTATTCCTACAATGCAGAGCATAATGTGCCACAATAGCTGAGAATGAGTTGATCTAAAGAGCCAGGTTTTTAGTTTCTTATGGAAGGATAACTTGGATTTTTCCTGTCTAAGCAAGAGTGGGAGGGATTTCCACAGCTTGGCTGACAAATAGCTGAAAGAGTAGACTCCGATACGGGCTCTTTTGATGCTGGGAATACACGCTAGGAAAGCCTCAGTTGAACTCAAGTTTCTTTTAGGGGAGTGGGATGCAATCAAAGGATGTAAATAACTAGGGCCGTTGCGGTTGAGAATTTTGTGGCAATAACACATGGCTTTGAAGGAAACCCGTTCCCTCAAAGGAAGCCAATGTAACTTTGCCGGAGCTGGAGCGGAGGGGGAGCGTCGAGGCAGATTTAGTAGCAGCCAAACTGCCATATTCTGCACACTCTGTAGCCTCATTAATCGTGCATGACAGACCCCAAGATACAGGACATTGCAGTAGTTCAGTCTGGACATAATAAAGGACTGGACTACTGTCTTCCTGGCTGCCTCTGGCAGGAAAACACGGATTGTATTCAGGGTTTTTAAAATCCTGAAACATTATCCCTCAAGACTTGATTTGATTATCAAAAGATAACTTTGAGTCAAACTAGATTTTCAACTGTTGGCTTAGGTGTAGGTAAAATGACCAGGGAGTCAGGCCACTAGGCAGTCTACCAAATTGAAGGTTGCTTACAGAGGATGAGAACCTCAGTCTTCCTGGCAATACATTTGAGACAGCTGAGGCTCATCTATTCATCCACCTGTGTCAGGCAGGAGCGAAGCATCACCACAGAGTTGGATACATCTTGAGAAAGGGTGATTATCAACTGCGTTTCGTTGGCGTAGGACACAATGTTAAAGCCATAGCGCTGGCCTAAATCGTCGAGCACTAAGGCTTTAACATCGTGTCACACATATGTCTGGGGCCAAGAAAATAAAAGATGGGAAGAAATGAATAGATATCATGCTAAAACACTGAATGCTAGATATGGGATTCCTAGTTGGCTAGGTATGCACCCAGGCAGGGACCACCTCTCTAGTCAGAGTAAACTAGATACACACAAAAGGATAACCTGTGCTCACCCTCTGGTAGCTTGGCACAAAGCAGTCAGGCTTATCTAAAGAGGCAATGTGTAAGTATTTGTGCAACACACAGTAACACAATGAATACACCACAAAAACACAGGTTTAGAAAAATAGATTATTATATTCTGAACAAAACAAAATGAAAACGACAAAAATCCAATGTATAGAAGTTGAGATATTAAATTTTAAAGGAATAAATGCAGTAAAGTGCTTAGAATCAAGCATCACTAAAAAGGTTACTTTAGGTCGTGCTGAAACGGTGCAAAGTCAAAGTTCGGGCCGAATCGATGGAGCACCGGCCGATTACAGGACCCACACAGGCCCGTTGAACAAACGACCTTTCCTGGTCACAAACATCGAGAAGCGTTGATCTTCTCCAGGCAGTGAAGGCGATGCATCGGTTCCGAAGACAGGTGCCAGAGTCAAGAGGCGTCGGGCAATGTGCCGGATTCTGGCACACAGTTAAAGGGATGCGTCGATCTCATCAAGGTGCAGTGGCGCTGATACGCTGTCCGATGCGTCAATCTCTGGAGGCAAAGCGCTGGTTCTGAAGCGATGTGCCGATTTTACTCTCGCAACCGGGTCAACTCACTGGTTCTGTTACACAAAGGCAGGAGATGCATCAAAATCCATGTTGCAAGCATCTGAGCCACTTCCAGTGAGCCAGGCACAGGAGCAAAAGTACAAACTGTGATATTCCTGAGTCTCAAGCAACAGGAGGCAAGACAACTAGCCCTTGGAGATCACTTGGAGGGAAGGCAGAGTTCAGCTCTCCTTCAACAGAGTCAGAGAGCAGCAGGGCAACAAACAAAAAGCCCTGGATCAGATTAGGGGATCAGAGACCCAGAACCTATACCCAAAAGTACCTTTGATGTGGGGGGTGATTTCAAAACAACTCTCTGAAGTGCACAGCTATCCATTTCAATCCAGTCCTGTCTGACAGGCTATCTGTAGGGGGTAATCAGTCCCATGTGTGGGGACAGGACACAGCCTATTCAAGTGAAGTGTTCGCTTCTCCCTTCCATCCTGCTCAAGCAGGGCCATCAGAATGCAGATGTATATAGATGGGTAATCAGAAACACCTATCCTTCCTGTGTTGTGGCTGTCTAGAGGTAATGCACAAAGTGTACCTGTCACCCAGCCCAGAGGTGTATTGGAGATAGGCTGCAAAGCACACAGAGTTATAATCACAGAGAAATGTCCACTTTCTAAAAGTGGCACTCCAAAAATAGCAATATCAAATCCAACTTTACCAGTAAGGAGGATTTGTCATTACCATTCCAAAGGTATGAAACATTAAAAAGCTACTCCTCTCTGATCAGGAATTACATATTAAAAGTAAATTCCCAATAATTCCCAATACTAACCTATGAGAAGTGTAGGCCTCACAGTAGTGAAAAACGAAATAGGCTATTTGCCACTACCAGGACATTCAAAACCTACAAGTACATGTCCTACATTTCATTTTCACAGCACCCGGCCCTTAGGGCTACTTAGGGCCTACCATAGGGGTGACTTATGTGTAATAAAAGGGGAGTTTCAAGCTTGGCAAGTAGTTTTAAATGCCAAGTTGAAGTGGCAGTAAACTGCACACACAGGCCCTGCAGTGGCAGGCCTGAGACAGTTTGAAAGGCTCCTTCTGTAGGTGGCACAATCAGTGCTCCAGGCCCACTAGTAGAATTTCCTTTACAGGCCCTGGGTATATGGTATGCCACTTTACAAGGGACGTACAAGTAAATAAAATATGCCAAGCAGGCGTAAACCATTTAGACCATGTTTGGAGGCAAGAGCCCATGTACTTTAGCACTGGTTAGCAATAGTAAAGTGCACAGAGTTCTACGGTCACCAAAAAGAAGGTCAGAAAAAGAGGAGTAAGGCAACAAGTTTGGGATCACTCTACAGAGATGGCCATTTTCTAACATTGAATATTGGAAGAAATGAATAGTTATCAATATTAGCTTCACTAGATGAACTGAAACTTTGCAAAAGATGGACCACATCGACAAGAATGTTTTGGGAAATCTACTGAGTCAAGTTTCACTTGGAACACACAGCTCAGCTGAAGACTATTGATGAGTGCCAGCCCTGTTTCGAGTGCTGCCAAATTAAGGTTTATGTTTTTTGCATAAAATGATTCCCAGAGCCAATGGCTGAGGAGATGATCCTTGCAGAGACATGCTGTTTTATAAACAGTTAAGAAGGCACTGGTCTTTAAATGTTACACTGCAAACAAGTCTGGCACTCACTACCTGCTGTGCTCCACCAAAGAGCAAAACAAGTGCTGGTGCCTAAGAAAATAAAACACTTGAATAAATGAATAATTATCTTGCTAAGAAAATGAAATATTATAAGAAATAAATAGTTATCAAGCTTTGCTCACTGGATGAAATGCAACTTTGCAAAAGAAGGACCACTTCGACCAGAATGCACCGTGAGGGCTATGAATCGAGTTTCACTTTAAACCCATAGCTGAAGGCTATTGGTGAGTGTGAGTCCTGTTTTGAGTGCATAGTTCATGTTGATGCGTAAAAAAGTTGAGATGTCAGTAGTATGTGGTGTACAACCATTTGCAACAAAATATTCTACTGCATTTAGTATCCATACATGTTCATGGGCAGGGTGTGAGTCTGTGGGGATGGTATAATTACATTCCTCAGTCTCAGAAGATGTCCATTATTATATGTGGGTGGGAGAGTGAGTGATCAATATGTACCTAATCAAACAAGTCGTTTCTGGCTCTAAATAGTCTGTTCTATGGATGAACACTTGATATGGTGCATCAATATTGCACAATAGCTGCTCAGGGAACCATGTTGTTTTAGAACTGACTGTGAGTGTGACATTGAGCTTTATGACACAATATCGAGGTGGTTAATATCGACCAAGAATAATTGCCTATTCACTGCTTTGAGCTGCTACCATATTTTATGGTAAGCATATATTTATTATTCCTAACTATACCAATAATTTCTTACTCACCTTACAATACAGTGGTAAATTGATATGATGTATTACAGAGAATAAAATGGACATATGCATGCAATATAGTGATTATAAATATATATATATATATATTCACTGAAAAAACCACAGGTTTCAGGGACGTTATAGTTGGACATTTCACTCATACAAAACCAGAGAAATTCGGCCGTTATAGTTAGTTGAGCTAACTATAACTCGCGCCCCTGCAATGCACTGCTGGTGACGTCACATATTACATCATTCATGACATGGTCAGTGACATCACTGATGACATCACTGATGACATCTCAAATGACATCACTGATGGCATCATCCAGTGAATGTGTGTTTCTGTAAAGTTTAAATATGTGTTATACATATATATATATGCCAAGGTGTTTTGAAGAAAGAGTGGGTGGATAAGTGTCTGAATGGATGATTTAGTAGGTGCGTGACTGTCTGTATAAATGAGTGATTAAACGTGTCTTACTGAATGCATGGGTTAGTGACTAAACTGTGTAAACGTCGGTATCAGTCTGTCAGTTGGTGTGTAAGCGGTTGCATGGGTTGGTGAGTAGCTTAATGTGTGTCTATATGGGTATTTGATTGGTTGTCTGAGTATTTGTATGGGTGCCTGAGTGTCTGTGTGGGTGGGTGGGGGGTGATTCACTGGGTGTATGGGTTCAAGAGTGTATCTGTGAAGGGCTGTATGGGTGGGTGAGTGTGTGTATGGGTGTGTTGGTGAGTGAATGGATGTCTCAGTGGTACATGTGTGAGTAACTACATATTTGAAAGGCAGTATATGTGAGTGTTGGAGTATATAAATAACTATATGTGAGAGTGAGTGATTGTGAGAGCGGCTGTATGGATGAGTGTGTGCTTGTATCAGTGATTGTATAAGAGAGTAAGTATGTGTTAGTATCTGTATGAATAAGTGAGGTGGTGTGTGTATGACTGTATAGGTGAATAAATGGGAGTGTGATTGATTCTTTGCATGACTGACTAGGTGTGTGAGTAACTCTATGGATGAGTGGCAGTGTGTGAGTGTCTGTATAGGTGTATGAGTGCTTATGATAGTGCTGTATTGATGAGTGACTGCATGTATGAGTGACTGTATGGGTAAAGGAGTGGATGTGTGTGTAGACCTAGGAATCAGTGAGTGGGTATGTAGTAACTGGTATTGGTGTGTCTATGGTTTCGAAAATGGTAGTCTGTATTTTAGAGTGGGTGTATCAAAGGTTATATTAGGGTATGAGGAGGTGCATCAGATTATCACATGGATAATGTCATCAGTGATGTCATCAGTGATATCATTTGAGATGTCATCAGTGATGTCATCAGTGATGTCACTGACCATGTCATGAATGATGTAATATGTGACATCATCAGCAGTGCATTGCGGGGGCGCGAGTTATAGTTAGCTCAACTAACTATAACGTCCGAATTTCTCTGGTTGTGTATGAGTGAAATGTCCAACTAACTATAACGTCCCTGAAACCTGTGGTTTTTTCTGTGAATTTCTAAGGTTTTTTAAATGCTAATTTCTAACTATAACGTCCCTGAAACCTATGGTTTTTTCAGTGAATTTCAAAGGTTTTTTAAATGATAATTTCTAACTATAACGTCCCTGAAACCTATGGTTTTTTCAGTGAATTTCAAAGGTTTTTTAAATGATAATTTCTAACTATTCCTACAGAGGTAGGACATGTGCAGAAAGAGGAAGAAACGCACAGAAAGAAGCAAGAGAAATGCAGAAAGAGGCAACAGAAGTCCAGAAAGACGAAGAAAGGTGCAGAAAGAAGCAAGAGATATGCAGAAAGAACCAACAGAGGTGCAGAAAGAGGCCTTGTTGCAAAGTCATCCTGTGCCCCCAACATTTTGCTGACTGGTACTGGTGGTAACTGACTCTGACTAACCAGGCCCGGAGCCAGTGCTATCCTGAAAGACACTTAGAATACAGTGAAAACACCTACATACACTAGGGTACACTATGGGTTGGGGTACCCCTGTGATTGGCATGACCTCCCCTGTAAGCCCCTAGTACATAATAGGGCAGGGGGATTAAAACTACCTCTAAGTCAGAGGTGCAGAAAGAGGCAAGAGAAGTGCAGAAAGAAGCAACAGAGGTGCCGAAAGAGGCAAGAGAGGTGCAGAAACAGGCAAGAAAGGTGCAGAAAGAGGGAACAGGGGTGCAGAAAGAGGCAAGAGGGATACAGAAATTTGCAACAGAGGTACAGAAAGAAGCAAGAGCAGTGCAGAAAGAAGCAAGAGAAGTGCAGAAAGAAGCAAAAGAGGTGGAGAACTAGGGAAGAGAGTGCAGAAAGAGGCAAGAGGGATACAGAAATTTGCAAAAGAGGTGCAGAAAGAAGCAAGAGAAGTGCAGAAAGAGGCAAGAGAATTGCTGAAAGAAGCAACAGAGGTGTAGAAAGAAGCAAGAGAAGTGCAGAAAGAGGCAAGTGAGATGCAGAAAGAAGCAAGAGCAGTGCAGAATGAACCAACAGAGGATCAAAAAGAGGCAAGAGGGGTGCAAAAAGAAGGAAGAGAAGTGCAGAAAGAGGCAAGAGAATTGCTGAAAGAAGCAAGAGAAGCGCAGAAAGAGACAAGTGAAGTGCAGAAAGAAGCTAGAGCAGTGCAGAAAGAACCAACAGAGGTGCAAAAAGAGGCAAGAGGGGTGCAGAAAAAGGTAGGAGGGGTGCACAAAGAGGCAAGAGAGGTACAGAAAGAGGCTGGAGGGGTGCAGAAAGAAGGAAGAGAAGTGCAGAAAGAGGCAAGAGAAGTGCAGAAAGAAGCAAAAGAGGTGGAGAAATAGGGAAGTGGGTGCAGAAAGAGGCAAGAGGGATGCAGAAAGAGGCAAGAGAATTGCTGAAAGAAGCAACAGAGGTGTAGAAAGAAGCAAGAGAAGTGCAGAAAGAGGCAAGTGAGGTGCAGAAAGAAGCAAGAGCAGTGCAGAATGAACCAACAGAGGTGCAAAAAGAGGCAAGAGGGGTGTAAAAAGAAGGAAGAGAAGTGCAGAAAGAGGCAAGAGAATTGCTGAAAGAAGCAACAGAGGTGTAGAAAGAAGCAAGAGAAGTGCAGAAAGAGACAAGTGAGGTGCAGAAAAAAGCAAGAGCAGTGCAGAAAGAACCAACAGAGGTGCAAAAAGAGGCAAGAGGGGTGCAGAAAAAGGTAGGAGGGATGCACAAAGAGGCAAGAGAGGTACAGGAAGAGGCCGGAGGGGTGCAGAAAGAAGGAAGAGAAGTGCAGAAAGAGGCAAGAGAATTGCTGAAAGAAGCAACAGAGGTGTAGAAAGAAGCATAAGTACAGAAAGAGGCAAGAGAATTGCTGAAAGAAGCAACAGAGGTGTAGAAAGAAGCAAGAGAAGTGCATAAAGAGGCAAGTGAGGTGCAGAAAGAAGCAAGAGCAGTGCAGAATGAACCAACAGAGGTACAGAAAAAGGCAGAAGGGGTGCAGAAAGAAGGAAGAGAAGTGCAGAAAGAGGCAAGAGAATTGCTGAAAGAAGCAACAGAGGTGTAGAAAGAAGCATGAGAAGTGCAGAAAGAGGCAAGAGAATTGCTGAAAGAAGCAACAGAGGTGTAGAAAGAAGCAAGAGAAGTGCATAAAGAGGCAAGTGAGGTGCAGAAAGAAGCAAGAGCAGTGCAGAATGAACCAACAGAGGTACAGAAAGAGGCAGATGGGGTGCAAAAAGAAAGAAGAGAAGTGCAGAAAGAGGCAAGAGAATTGCTGAAAGAAGCAACAGAGGTGTAGAAAGAAGCAAGAGAAGTGCAGAAAGAGACAAGTGAGGTGCAGAAAGAAGCAAGAGCAGTGCAGAAAGAACCAACAGAGGTGCAAAAAGAGGCAAGAGGGGTGCAGAAAAAGGTAGGAGGGGTGCACAAAGAGGCAAGAGAGGTACAGAAAGAGACCAGAGGGGTGCAGAAAGAAGGAAGAGAAGTGCAGAAAGAGGCAAGAGAATTGCTGAAAGAAGCAACAGAGGTGTAGAAAGAAGCAAGAGAAGTGCAGAAAGACGCAAGTGAGGTGCAGAAAAAAGCAAGAGCAGTGCAGAAGGAACCAACAGAGGTGCTGAAAGAGGCGCGAAGGGTGCAGAAAGAGCAAGAGAAGTGCAGAAAGAGGCAACAGAGGTACAGAAAGAGGCAAGAGATGTGCAGAAACAGGCAGGAAAGGTGCAGAAACAAGGGACAGGGATACAGAAAAAGGCAAGAGAGGTACAGAAAAAGAAAAGAAGGGTGCAGAAAAAAGCAACAGAGGTGCTGAAAGAGGCAAGTGAGGTGCAGAAAGAAGCAAGAGAGGTGCGGAAAGAGGCAATAGAAGTGCAGAAAGAAGCAACAGAGGTGCAGAAAGAGGCAAGAGGGGTGCAGAAAGAAGAGAGAGAAGTGCAGAAAGAAGCAAAAGAGGTGCTCAAAGACGCAAGAGGGATGCAGAAAGAGGCAAGAGAAGTGCAGAAAGAACCTAGAGAAGTGCAGAAAGAAGCAACAGAGGTGCAGAAGGAGGCAAGAGGGATGCAGAAAGAAGGAAGAGAAGTGCAGAAAGAAGCAACAGAGGTGCTGAAAGAGACACGAAGGGTGCAGAAAGAGGCAAGAGAAGTGCAGAAAGAAGCAACAGAGGTACAGAAAGAGGCAAGAGTGGTGCAGAAAGAGGGAAGAGAGGTGTAGAAAGAGGCAAGAGAGTTGGACAAATAGGGAAGAGGGGTGCAGAAAGAGGCAGGAGGGGTGCAGAAAGAAGCAACTGAGGTGCCGAAAGAGGCAAGAAAGGTACAGAAAGAAGCAAGTGAAGTGCAGAAAGAGGCAAGAGAGGTACAGAAAGAGGCAAGAAAGGTGCAGAAACAGGCAAGAGAAGTGCAGAAAGAGTCAAGAGAATTGCTGAAAGAAGCAACAGAGGTGTAGAAAGAAGCAAGAGAAGTTCAGAAAGAGGCAAGTGAGATGCAGAAACAGGCAAGAAAGGTACAGAAAGAGGGAAGACAAATGCAGAAAGAGGCAACAGGGGTGCAGAAAAAAGCAAGACGGGTGTAAAAAGAAGCATGGGAAGTACAGAATGAAGCAACAGGGGTGCAGAAAGAGGCAAGAAAAGTGCAGAAAGAAGCTACAGAGGTGCAGAAGGAGGCAAGAAAACGGCAGAAAGATGCAAGAGAGTTGCAGAAACAGGCAAAAGAGGTGCAGGAAGAGGGAACAGGTGGGCAGACTGAGGCAAGAGAGGAGTAGAAAGAGGGAAGAGGGGTGCAGGAAAAGGCAAGAGGGATGCAGAAATTTGGAACAGAGGTGCAGGAAGAAGCCAGAGCAGTGCAGAAAGAACCAACAGAGGTGCAGAAAGTGGCAAGAGGGGTACAGAAAGAGGCAAGTGAAGTGCAGAACGAAGAAAAAGAGGTACAGAAAAGGGAACAGAGGTGCAGACAGAGGCAAGAGAGGTGCAAAACAGGTAAAAGGGGTGCAGAAAGAGGCAAGAAGGGTGCAGAAATTTGCAAGAGAGGTGCATAAAGAAGCAAGAGCAGTGCAAAAGAACCAACAGAGGTGCAAAAAGAGGCAAGTGAGGTACAGAAGGAGGCAAGAGAACTGCAGAAAGATGCAAGAGAGTTGCAGAAACAGGCAAAAGAGGTGCAGGAAGAGGGAACAGGTGGGCAGACTGAGGCAAGAGAGGAGTAGAAAGAGGGAAGAGGGGTGCAGGAAAAGGCAAGAGGGATGCAGAAATTTGGAACAGAGGTGCAGGAAGAAGCCAGAGCAGTGCAGAAAGAACCAACAGAGGTGCAGAAAGTGGCAAGAGGGGTACAGAAAGAGGCAAGTGAAGTGCAGAACGAAGAAAAAGAGGTGCAGAAAGAACCAACAGGTGGAAAAAGAGGGAAGAGGGGTGCACAAAGGGGTAGGAGAGGTGCACAAAGAGGCAAGAGGGGTACAGAAAGAGGCAGGCGGGGTGCAGAAAGAGGAAGATAACTGCAGAAAGAAGTAACAGAGGTGCTGAAAGAGGCACGAAGGGTGCATAAAGAGACAAGACAGGTGAAGAAAGAAGGAACAGAGGTACAGAAAGAGGCAAGAGTGGTGCAGAAAGAGGGAAGAGGTGTAGAAAGGCAAGAGAGTTGCACAAAGAGGGAAGAGGGGTGCCGAAACAGGCAAAAGGGGTACAGAAAGAAGCAAGTGAGGTGCAGAAAGAGGCAAGAGAGGTGCACAAAGAGGCAAGAGAGTTACAGAAAGAGGCACGTGAAGGGCAGAAGCAGGCAAGAGAACTGCAGAAAGAGGCAATAGAGGTACAGAAAGACATAAGAGGGGTTCAGAAAAAGGCAAGAGAGGTGCAGAAAGAGAGAAGAAGGGTGCAGAAAGAGGCAAGAGGGTTACAGAAAGAAGCAAATGAGGTGCTGAAAGAGGCAACAGACATGCAGAAAGAGGCACGAGAGATGCAGAAAGTAGAAGAGATTTGCAGAAAGAGGCAAGAGATTCGCAGAAAAAGAAAGAAATGTGCAGAAAGAAGCAACAGAAATGCAGAAAGAGGCAAGAGAGGCGCAGAAGGAAGCAAGAGTGGCTTGCACACCATTAGTACCAATTTAACACCCACATTTAGCAATAAGTAACAGGTGACCATTCTTGGTTTGCAAAGGGCCTTCCACCACGCTGTAACACTTGTCGCTGCATTTTTGGTAACGTTTGAGCAAGAAACAAGGCTTTTTTTGTTCAAATCTGCAGATTAGGGAGCAGATGATGAATTATGTGGCTAATGCGGAAAATGTATATTTGTGCGAAAGTCGGTGCAGCCAAACAGTCGCATAATTCCAGTGGCCCTGCTCATTCCTCTGACTAGGTCCACAAGTGCTCCTCAGTGATTCCTTCTTTTTTTGTCTCACTAAGTTCATAGTTGGGCTTCTATGGAAACGATGAAGACTAAACCTGAGGTTACCACTCCCCAACACAGACTACCATACCACATAATTACTCTCCATAACACATAATCCCACTCTACATAATTCCTATTCACTAAATACCACATATACTTTCTATCTACATAATTTCACTGCACAACATACCACATAATTCCACTACACACAACGTACATCCACTCCACTCCAAAAAACATTAGTAAAAAACTTTTACATTTACAACGCCAATAGCTCTATCTCGCAAATGCGAAACCTATTACATTGCAAACACTTCTTTAACTAGTAGTCGCGTTTGCAGAGTGGTGGAGAAAGGGTGCTGGGCCTCCGACCAGCGCTCAGGAATCCACTGCGTAAGATTTACAGGAGGTACCAGAAGGGCTTTTTGGCCCCCATAGTCCCTCAGGAGTAAAGTGGACTTCATCCCCCATCCCGTAGTCTGCCAGGAGGCGCGTTTGCAGAGTGGTGGAGAAAGGGGGCATGGCCTCCGAAGACGTCTTAGCAATCCCACTGTGTGGGACTTACTGGAGGTAACAAGAGGGGTAGTTGGCCAACTACTCCTCCTATTACCTCCAGTAAGTCCCACACAGCAGGATTGCTAAGTTGTCATAGCAGGCCACGCCCCCTTTCCCCACCACTCTGCAAACGCATTTCCTGGCGCGCTTTTGGATGGGAATTAAAGTCCCCTTCGCTGCTGGGGGTCCTTAGGGGCCAACTAGCCTACCTGATACCTCCAGTATGTCCCAGATAGTGGGATTGCTGAAAGCTGGACACAGGCCATGCCCCCTTTCTCCACCACTCTGCAAACGCCGCTCCTGGCACGTTCTAAGTTGGGGGATTAAGTCCCCTTGTATACTGAGGGTCTCTGGGGGCCAACTAGCACACCAGGTACCTCCAGTAAGTCCCACACAGCTGGATTGCTGAGAGTGATCCGAGGCCACGCCCCCTTTTTACACCACTCTGTAAACACGCCTCCTGGCGCACTGCTGCTTGGAGGATGAAGTCCACTTGTGTCCTGAGGTCCTCAGGACACAAGAGGACCTCATCGCTCCACCAGCAGTGCACCAAGAGGCGCGTTTGCAGAGTGGTGTAAAAAGGGGCGTGGTCTCAGACCACCTCTCTGCAATCCAGCTCTGTGGCGCTTACTGGAGGTACCTGGTGGGCTCCCGCATTTCCAGAGTGAGGCAGGGAGGGGGCGGGGCCTCTGGTGAGATGCTGGCTTTTTTTCTAATATTTTTTCTTAAGGGGGGCTGTGTGGCCCCCCTTCTTTTAGCATTTTTGGGGCCCTGGGGACCCCATCCCCCAGGGCCTGACCCCTTTTTTATTTAAAAAAAAAAACGGGAAGGGGGCCGCGCGGTCCCCCTCCCGAGGCCAATTTCGGCCCCGGGGACCCCAACCCCCAGGGCATGGCCTCCGTTTTTATATTTATTTATTGGGAAGGGGGGCCACGAGGCCCCCCTTCCCTAGGCCACTATTGGGCCCCGGGGACCCCATCCCCCAGGGCCGGCCCTCAGGTTGGGGACCATGGGGGAGCCCCAATGCCCCCACGGTCCCTCCAGCTCCCCGCCTCCTGCGGGAGCCGGCATTGCTTTTGAACAAGGGGAGCTGCTAACATGCAGCTCCCCTTGTGCAAAAGCAATCTGCTTTGGTTTATGGACACGAGAGCAGGTTTTCCTGCTCTCGCGTCCAAAAACCAAAGCAGAGTTTGCTATGACAGGGAGGGAGCCATGCTCCCGCCCTGTCATAGCAAACAGCAATGTCCCGGGGGGGGGCACCCTGGGACATAGCAGGAGCTGGCCCTGGGGGGTGGCAGTCCCCAGGGCCATCAAGGGCTCCTGGAGGGGGGCCACGCGGCCCCCCTCCCATCATTTGGAAAGCCCCGGGGAGGTGGTGGTCCCCGGGGCTGTGTAGGGGGAGCAGGAGCTGCCCCCACACCTATTTTATATTAATTTAAGCCCCGGGGTGGTAGCGGTCCCCAGTGCTGCGGGGGGAGGGTGCGGAGGGCCACATGCCACCGTGCATATTTAAATAAAGCCCTGGGGAGGTGGCAGTCCCCGGGGCTTGGGGGGGCCTGGGAACCCCCCCACAGCCAATTAAAGAAGCCCCAGGGTGGTGGCGGTCCTTGGGGCTGCGGGGGCCCCCGTGGGCCCCCGCTATATAATTTTGGCATTCCCCCGGGACCTGGCCCACCCGGGCTCCCAGCGCGAATTCTGCCGATTTGTAAAAAAAAAAAATGCTTTTTTTGGCCCTGAGGGTGCCTGTGGGACCCCCTGAGCAGGCCTAGGGGGTCAGGATGTTTTTACCCTGCCCCCTTTTCTTGTTTTTTATCTTTTTTCCACTGTTTTCTTGTGACTCGGTTACCGAGTCACAAGATGCCTGCCAACACTTCCTGGTTTGGAGTGCTGACAGCCAATCAGATCTCACGATGAGATGTGTGGTTAGGCTCCGCCCAGATATCGATATTTTTTTATTTTTGAATTTCTTAGAAACTACTGAACGGATATACACCATTTTTTTTTTAAAATCACGCTTTCTAGACCAAGACCTACCTTTTGGCCAAATTTGGTGTAATTCCGTTCAGCAGTTCGGGCTGTAACCTGTTTCAAAATTCCTATGGAAATTAACATGGGGAAAACGCGTTTTGGGACCCCCCTTTTTTCTCGGCCCCCGCTTGACGAATCACCCGGAAACTTTCAAGACAGGAGCTGACCAGACCGCCCCATTAATTTTGAAAATTTCGCGAAGATTTGTCAAACGGCGCCAAAGATATTGGCAAAAGAAAAAACGCTTTTTGAATAGAAACAAGGTCCAAACTATAACTGCCTACTTGCGACCGCCAGTAGGTAATATATATATATACCATCATCATCATCAAGAAACTTTATTACAATCACCAGGATCCTAAAAAGTACACAGCACAAGTATAAAAGCAGGAATGTAAACATTTAAAAATAAATATATTAAAAACAATTTCATTAAATTGATATACAAAGAGGAAAGTGCAGTGGTTCTTGAAGTGATAAAGTGCTTCATGCAGGTAGCTTCCAACGCTTGATCCACAGTGCGTACCAAAATCTTGAAATGCCGGAGACCATTGATCTACGGGTATCAATGCACAATGTTCTCATTACCTCAAGATAATGTCCCGGACCAACAAGTCTACACAATGGAAAAATCAATTTTTTCCTCAGCGTTAAATAATGGGGGCAGAAGAAAAGTAAATGGACAATTGATTCGGGACAGGCTTTACATGCTGGGCACAAAACATCAGAAGAAGAAGAGCGCCACTTAAAACAAAATTGTCTGGTGGGCAGAGTCTTATAGTGTAACTGTAAAAAAAGTTTGCGTGCCATCGTTGGGGTGATTTCATCTATAGTTGACTCAAACAGTGGGACAGATTTAAAAAGCAGAAAGTCTTTTGTTAAACTGTTCGCTGATTCTGCCAAAACCATTGCCAATGTCTTTTCCCAATACAATTCTTTCAGCTTCACCCTCAAGATTTTCACCATACTTTCCGGATTAGTCCAGAAGATCTCCATCCCCAACCTCCCCAATAATTCACGTAAGGAGATGAACCACCTAATAGATGTTACCTTGGGGGATTTCAGGAGATCCTTCAAAGACTCTCGGTAAGTTTCCAGCTCTTCCACTGTCCATAGCCTAAACCAAAACATTAGCACGCTTTCTAGACCAAGACCTACCTTTTTGCCAAATTTGGTGTAATTCCGTTCAGCAGTTCGGGCTGTAACCTGTTTCAAAATTCCTATGGAAATTAACATAGGGAAAACGCGTTTTGGGACCCCCCTTTTTTCTCGGCCCCCGCTTGACGAATCACCCCGAAACTTTCAAGACAGGAGCAGAGACCGCCCCCTTAATTTTGAAAATTTAGCGAAGATTCGTCAAATGGCGCCAAAGATATTTGCAAAAGAAATAACACTTTTTGAATAGAAACAAGGTTCTAACTATAACTGCCTACTTGCGTCCGCCAGTAGGTAATATATATATATACATATATATGTATAGTGATATAGTCATTGTTGATGGGAAAGCTGCAGATAATAACTGAGCACCTCTTGGGTTTCACTTAACTTGCCAGACTGCAAGTAACCAATTCTGTACTTACAGATTGCTTGGGACCCTATCTATTTATTTCCAGATTAAATCACATGCGACCACAGACTGCTGGTTATTTACTTTGCTCTTCATCTCACTTCACCCTCTGACTGCAAAGATTCAGCATCAGATACCATTTTAAAGGTTACATTTGCATTCCCTTGAGAAATCCTGAGGCTTAATAGCCAGTAGGGCAAAACATGTGTTAGCTGATCCTTAATGTAAAGAAATCTTGTGATCATGGCAAAAAGAAGAATAAAGAAATACTTTTTCTCCATGGTAACTTGTCTTGTAGGACATTAAGTTAACTAATTTAACAATATTCACTCATTAAAATGTAAACTCAATACCTATGCAAGTCAGCAATATTCGTATAAATGTTATTGCATATAAAAGGTCCGTTCTTCTGAATGTGTATGGTGGATATATGGCATTAACCAACCTGCTTTTGGCTAGCACTTGCACATTATGAACCTAAATTTGCAGAGCTTGGACATAGTAGTGATCATTTGCACTGCCATAATAGTCCCATGCAATTTCCAGTTGAAGACACTTATCACTTCTCCACATTTGCACTTGCCTAGCTCTTGATTTGCACAGGCATTTCATTAGATTTCCTGCCACATCTGACCCCCCACCCCAAAATAAAATTCCGACTATATGCAACAAGAATGAGTGCAGGATTCCACATCGACACAAATCTCTGCTTTAGTACAAACATTATGAAAATGTGACAAGCTGCCCAGCATCAGCTTATCATACTACATAAAACAAACACCTTTCTCCCTGATAGTCTTTAAAATAGCCATCCAATCTCAACCCTGACACCACTAAATAGTGTACTGTTTGCCATTTCTTGACTGATCAATGAACTAAGGAAGTTTGGCAAACGGTTGCCCTTCCTCAGTGAATTCCACTAACTACAAGAAGAAGAAGACAATGCTCTTGGATGTCTTCTGTTACACACAAGGGATCTGGAGGTCCCTCCCCATCCACATGTGGCAAGTGTTATCCCTTCTCAACTACTGGATAAACCTGAAGACTCATTTCCTCAACCAACACATCAGCCCTCTGTATTCCTTCCAGTATGATAGAACCATGCTAAAGAAACATCCTTTACCAAACTCAGTAAAGGATCTGCCCCATCCACCGTCCTTTGTTTGTGCTAGTCCTGCAGAATCTCGCAGACAATCATCTACTATATCATATACTATACCTATCATATACTATATCTCGAGCAATCATCTACTATATGGTTAATTCTCTATTCTCTGATTGTGGTTCCTGAGACACATTTGCAGAGTATTTAATCAGGAAAAAATCTACTTTCTTCGGATTCTTACCTGATTAATTTTGAGAATGTCACCGATCTTATCAAAGTTACAAAGTTGGTAAAATTTTAGAATAAGTCTCTTGAAGGGCATGTAGACAGAGGTGTACAACTTTTATATTACACAAGTACAGTTTTGCATACTTTCCACTTATTGGAACACCCTTAGAGTCATATGTACAAAAGCATTTTTGTGGTCAGAGTCCGTCCGTTTCTGAGCACAAAAATGCTTTGAGTTTGTGAATCGGTGTTTGGAAGTGGCGTGTTTATCATATCCCTTCCTAATACCAATTTGCAGTGGTATGCATGAATATTTTGCAACAAAATTCTGGTCACAAACCATTAATTGTTTATTGACAACTCAGAGGAGGAGGTAACCGTTCGCAAATGGAAAGGCATTGCCATGGGACAAGTTTCCCTCTGTGACTGTTGATACCAATACTTTTTAAGAGCAGGCAGTGAAATTTAAACGTTTATTTTATTTTTTTAAACATATCCTGTTTTCCTTTAAAAAAGAATATAGCTTTATTAATAAGCAATCATAGACATGCTGGTCTGCTGGCCCCAGAAGGCTACCATGCCTGTAATGGCTGTAATTCATAATGGGTTGCAAATTGCAACCTACCTCATTAATATTCATGAGGTCGGTCTATTTGCGACCCCATTAGGATTCGCTAAAGTAAACTCAATGCGTTTCATACATTAGGAATAGCAATTTCCTAAATGTAATTCACAGAAAATCGCAATTAAGAAATCATTATTCCTAAAATTTGTACATATGGCCCTAAGTTTCCAGCATTTTCCAATTTTACTCCATCAAATTCATTGCCTAGGCTTTCCTTGCAAACCAGCAAAATTTACTTGTGAGTGCCAATATTTCCTCGTAAGTAGTAAGTAGAATTTGGTATTGAAATAGATGTGCCTTTTTCTCAAATGCCAACCTCAACACTGTTTTCTTCACAAATTTGATGCTGCATATTTAGTGAGCTTGTTTCTAGCAATAACATAAAATGGGCAAAAAGTCCTCATTTTAATGAGAAACCCACATGCAGAAAACATTGTCACCTAAAGTTAGTAGTCACTGTATTCATGAGAACTTTGTGAAAAAAATATTTGCAGCTTCAAATGCTCACAGTAATACTCCTAGGTGGATTTTGGCACCTATGTCCAAAACATACTAAAACTGAAACATTGCTTGCTATATAGCATTTCTGGAGTTCCCTCAGAGACAATCTTCCTGAAAAATTAGGTAATAGTACAAACATCCTCCAATTAGTGGCTTTTAGGAAGTTATATTTGGTGTACCTTCATCACTGTTGTCATCCACCAGAATGATCTCTTTCAAGAGATGGGCCGGCGTGTGATTCACTGCACTGTGGACAGACCGCAGGATCACCGACAGGGCTTCATTCACAAAAATGAAAATCAGAGAAATCTGGGGCAGGACTTTGGGATATTTCAGCTCTTTACACCTAGAAAAAGAAATTGAAATATAGCAGATCAGATTTAGAATGAAAATGCAGCGCACAATGACAGTAGAAATCCATCATGTATTTTATTTCTGTATTGATCTTAAAATATTTCTAAAATGTTCACACTTCAGGTAGCATTTGAGTTGTTCACATAAAATAATGACATATTAACTTACAATTTGTTTCAGAGAATATGCTTAACAGTAAAAACAAATGCATAGAAACTAACACATCATCCACCTGTAAGGTAATATACATTCTTACTAAAATCTTACATCAAAAACTTTAATGAGTGTGCTCATTAAACAATATGTTCTCAAAAGCTTGACAAATAATAGTAAGCATGTAATCACCTGTCAAAGCATAATGTATTATTGATCTGCGTATTTCAACAGGACTGTGAGGGGCATATCATTAGTGGCCTGGTAAATTCTAGGAGATACTCCTCACCAGGAATAAATCATATTCTGTGATACCATATTGCAGGCATTAGTATACCCCTGCCATTGTCATTCCATTATGAGTTAATGTCCTCTTAAATAGGAAATAACATGAAGGCATCGACTTACCTTGCCTGCTGATGCATGTCTTCCTCTATTACCACCCCTTGAGTTCTCTTCAGCCCGGCTTTCACCACACTCAGGTGAGGAGGATTAGTAATTGAGGAGAGTGGTATCTCCCGACGAGATACCATACCACCCAGCTACTGATCAGTTCCTAAATGTGCACTAATATTGTAACAGCATTTGGATGTGGTCAGAAGATGCTGGGGCACATAAGTCACAATATTCTATAAAATTGCAGGAATAAGGCATTTCTCAATAGATGCATTATTCAAGTACCCAGATTCCAGTAATACCACAATGACAGCTAAGATCCCAATTCGCCAAACAGAGCATAGAAAACTTCAAATCTTCATTTATTCACAAAATTTTCCAAGAGTATTGCTAGAATTGTACAATAGTCATATATTTACAGGAACACTCTGACTGGGAAAATGTGCAGATGTTGTACTTTGTGAAATACCTGCCCGGTTACATCACATGTATTGGTTTTAATAATTTTCCCTACGGGGAAATATGTTTATTTATCAAGGAACACCTTCTCCTATACTCCTGTGAAGTATGGGTTGCTCCCTTTATTTTACCAAAATGGAATAGAGCTTACTCCTGCCTTTCACAAGAAACTATCTACAATTGGCATATTAATACTTAAAGTTATCTTTTTGTGTGTGTTCGGTGCATTTCCCAGACTCTATGCCACCCTATTCCTTTCTCCAATGGTATATTTTGTGGCAGCCCAAATCTCTTTTGTTCTAGCTCTCCTATTCATTGAGAATTCAGACAGAGCTATTAGATGGTGCTATTCTTTTAAGTAAGAATAGGTGGGCAAGAGAGGCATCTCCAAAGGCTTATAACAATGGGGGTGAGTGGTAGCCATACTGCTTGAAAAGGTAGGAACATTATGCACCGCTTTACTTCTGTTTCCCGTAGTACCTGTGCAAATATAGGATGAGCAAACATTCATAAATATATGGATCATCTCATTTGAATTTATATAAAGCAGAACACTACAAGAAATTAATTATCATCCCCTTTCACAATAAACAACTGTAAATAAAGAATTTGCTTCCAATGTACCAATAACATAATGCTTCAAGTGCAAATAGAATCATATGGAGAAGTAACTTAAATGTAAACTACCACACTTTTCAAAAAGTAAAGAAGGTAAGTAGGTGGGTTGTAGGGGGAGTGACAAGGAAAAGGGAGAAAAGAGAAAAATATTCAGTGTAGGTGGTTGAAATAGAGAAGAGGACAGTGGGTGTAAGTTGGGTCTAAGATGAATGTGAAGAACTAACATTGGGAGCTGATGGTGGAGAAAGAAAGAAGGTAAAGGTCTAAATTGCATCCTAGAAACATCACACATCTAGATACAGTTTGGAAAAAAGAGTTTTTCTTTTTCATGAAATTGAAGACTATTCTTGGGCACCTCATATCTTTGAGAAAGGAGTTCTGTAAGAGGGGATGTTCATGAAAATGATTGTGTAGTCTCCACATGGGATTTAAACTTTCTAATTTGAAGTTTTAGCAGGTCTTTGGTTCTTAGATTAGAGCAATAGGCTTTAAGACAAGTAGACAGATGTGATTTCATGATATAGGTTTCCATTTTCTTAGAGAGTGTAGAGTGGATGTTACAGTTTTTCTGTAACAGCTATGTTGGAAAATGCCCCTTTTTGTGGTTGCTCCCACATTTTACTAGATTTTACTCAGCACACTGAGAAACTGCTATCCAGTGCCAGGTGCATGTTTTTGACCCCTAAACCATGTACGCAAGGGCTATACTCCTAATTGGCATACTAAACTTGCTTACAGTTCAAAGTGTACCCAGGGCACGTAAGTTAAATGTCTATTGCGCCGTCACTACAGTGACAGTGCAAAACATTAATGCAGGTCTATTACTGTAACCTGTATGTGTGTTTTTAAATCTGCAAATTCGACCAGTGAGAATAAAACCTTCTGACAGCCCTAAACCCCCCAAAATATTAATAAGTCACCCCATTGTAGGCATTAATGTTCAATAAGGCAAGGTGCATGGTATTTAAAGGTAGGGCATTTAAAACTTTGATGTAAAACATGTCCTTACAGTGACAGGGCCCCAAAAGCTATTGTCACTATGACAAGGTTAGCTGTTACATCAGAAAGCATTGGGTTATTATGTTAAAATGAAATACTATTATCACCACTTAGGAAACCTCTACAAAATTCATTCTTGGATTTTTTTAAATATATATTACAAACTCAATTCACTGGTAAAGTTGGATTTGTAATACATTTTTTGCAAATGGTACTTTTGAAAATATACCATGTACCTGCCTAAAGGCTCTAGAAGCCCATTTGCATAAGTTTCCAACTGTCACCAAGATGCTGAATAGCTCCTTGATTAGGTGTAAATTTGCTCTCAGAGCTGAGACAAAGGCCTTGGCAGCTGCGGCCTCTACAGGTAAGAGCGGTGGGGCAGTGGGGCCGGCTGAAGGGGGATTTCGAGAGACGACCACAAGGGAAAATGAAATAAATAATTAATTTTCCCTCGTGGTCGCCTCTCGAAATCCCCCCCAGCCGGCCCCACCGCCCCACTGCTCTTACCTGCAGTGCCCGCGGCTGGGCCTTGGGTGTAGGAAGTTGTTCTGTCCCTCTGACAGGATGACTATCTGGGCAGTGCCCAGGAACCTCATTAACTTTAAAGAGGCTTACCTGTCATAGGTTAACACATGGGCCTGCCCTCTCATTTGTCCCCAAACCAGCCAGACACCAGGCCCTGTGGAAGAATTAGCTTTGCATGACCATAGAGCAGGGGTTGCTCATTTCCCTGGCAACACCTCTAGGGTGGGTACATCAGATTTGCACAGGAGAGAAAAGGTGCTGTCATGTTGGACTTAGGTAGATAGAATGACTGTAGGATTGTTCGCCATAGGGCACACAGGATCTGCTCTAAACTTGGGCAGTGTAAATCCTGGGAACTTTTTCCCTATTGCTTGGGGATGGGTCAGAAGTCACACCACCCACAGGCTAGTGTCAGGCATAAATGTGGCACCACTTGACCTGTGGAAGACAGAACAAGGATTGCACCTCTTGTTGAGACCGGTGAGGAGACCTGAAAGGCTGTACCTGCTCCACTTATGCCCAAGACAAAGAAATGGACTTCAAGGGTTAGTTGTCTGACCTCCTGTTAAGCTACAAGGACACACAACTGCAAGAAGCACACCTTCTTGAAGAGGCCAGCTCAACTAGACCTTCCCTGGTTCCTGTTGGTGGATTTTGCTGGAGTGAGTCCTGGCCCCCAAGTGCTGTACCTAAAGTCCCGGATCTCTTGGCGGGTGTCAGAGTGTACTTCTCCTGCTTAACCCTAAAACTTGGGACTTAGAATCTTTTTACTAACTTTTGCTTGGAGAACCATCGAGGGGCCAGTACCAATCAGTCAGCCAATCCTCCGAGGGTGAATTGCTGCTGGGCTTGACTTCATGTAGCTCCCACTATGTTCCTTTCTTGAAGTCAGAATCCATTGATGCCAAGACCTTCTCTATTGGAAGGCTCAACTTCATCTGCGCCGTCATCAATGGAGGCACAATCGAAGCCGGGGAGTTCCGGGGTGCAAAAATTTGAGCTTCACCCATCCGAAATTTCTTCTACCTAAACCAACAGTTTTTCTAAGTGATCATCTCAAAGCCAGAATCCATTGACATAGAGCCCCTGCTCGCAACACCAGCCCAACTGCTTGTTTCACTGAAAGCTGTTGACGCCAGGATGTAATTTTTCCATTAGACAAACCTGGTACCCAACATCTACTCTATCGCCGTCGGCCTAAACTTGCTCCTCAGTACCAGTCTAGCATGACCAGTTGCACGCTGTTGGCACTTTGTGCTTTTTGGCACTATTTTTATTTAAAACTTTGACAATTCATATCTCCAGTTACCCTAATTGGGTGTTTATGATTTTGGTGTAATATTGTTCACTGAATTACTCTCTTTTTTATAAAAGGGAGTGGGATTTTTATTGTGTTGGGTTTTTACCTTTTTATTTGTTTTGGTACTTCTAAATGCTTTGACACATTTTCTTAGGTTAAGCCTTTCTGAACTGTGCCATAGCTACCAGGGGTTGAGCTCAGGTTTCAATTACTGAAACCTTTACTGCAACTAACAAGAAGATGAAACTCACAACTAGGCTTGCCCCTCTTTGTCTCTCTACTCAGGATGGCACCAAACCCAGTGGGGTGCAGGAACTCATCAAAACTGGTTCAGGAGATGGACAAAGACTAGCCCTTCACCCACAAGCTGGCAGTGGGCATACAAATGGACACCACCGAACTCTCTTTGGGATATCCTTGGACTGTGGAGAATCAGAGGGACTGCCCTGATGTTTGAAAAACCCAGGACCCAAGAAGTGACTCCAGGGGTCAGTTTCTGACCTCCTGTTTGAGCTACAGGGACACATCAAGCTTCCAGAGACCTTTCCTTGCAGCTGTCCAGTGCCAACTAAACCTGCCCTGGATCTTGCTGCTTAACTCTGTTGGAGTGAGTCCGAACCCCCAAGGGTTGCCCCCCTGGTGCCCTCTGGTCCTAGATCCTCAATTGGTTTGAAATGTACTTCTCCTGTCCTCACACTGCAAGATCTAGGACTTATATATCTTTTGCCAAGTTTCTGTCTAGGGAACCGCTGGAGACCAGGACCGCCGCCAAAGCTGCAGCCACCTACGTCAAATCCCCTTTGAGCCTCAGCTTGCTGGTTTGGCCCACTGAAGGAGATCTGACTTCCAGAAACGTTTCTAAGTCCAAACATGGAGGGCTTCACCGGGACCATTGCCAAGCAGCAACCTGTCAACGTTGAGGCCTCCTGGGTACAGACTTAGGACTCACCCGCTCTGAGCTTTCCCGCCTTCCTTGATGACTACACCGGTACCCCCACACCTTAGCAATCCACTGCTGATGAGCCCCACTTTCGGATTCAGCTTGCAGCTTGCCCTGCAGACAACTCTTCAACAACCTCTTTTTCTCCATAAAAGTTTCTGAGTCAGAGAGTAAACTTCCAACCGGAATGACCTGCCCTCCATCGTGGTCGGACTTTTGACTTTGACCTGGTCTAGCGTGAACAAATAACCCCTGTTGTCACTTTGTGCTCTTTTCTGATATTTTTAATTCACACTTTACAAATCCATATCAATGGTTCTACATATGGGATTTTGCCGTTTCGGTGTCATTTCTGTAATTAAAATTTACTGCTTAGACAATGAGCTTGAGAGAACAATGTAAAAATAATCAAGACAAGGGTTAGCCTCACATGACTGAGAAGAAAAAGGCACCCTGAAGCCTTTGTCCAACTACTCCAAGAAATGACAAACCTCCCTCTGGAATCTCAGGCTGAAATCATAGATTAACTAGAATTCAAACTAACAAAGGTTCTGAATACGGTGGTTCCCAATTCCTTCCACAAACTATGTCTCTTGAAGTCTATTACATTTTACACTGATTAGCTTCACCATTTAAAACACCCGGAAAGGGGTGCAAAGACATTCACCTATGAGAAAATTGAATTGAGATGATATGACCTGCAGGAAGAATTATGATAACTGTGCATTATGTTAAAAACAAAAAACAAAAACTAACTGATTCATTGCCACATACAATAATAAAGCACAAAGATTCAGAAATATCCTTCAAAAACATTGTCATGTACTACATACTGATGAAACAATCTCTAGATTTCTGGTTAGTTATCCTATGATAACTGTCAAGAGAAGTAAATCACTGAAAGACATGCTTTGTAAAAATATGATTGTTAAGGACAATGAAACTGATAAGGGACCAACTATTTTAGTGTTCTTCACCTGCGGAAATTGCAAAGCATGTAAATATAGTAACAATGTAAAGAAATGTATTTTACCCAACTCCAATCAGGGATTTATCATTGAAAAAAACCTGTCATAAACTCTGTGTTAACTGCTTAAAATGTAGCTGTAACAAATACTACATTGGCAGCACCATTCATAAAGCCAAAAAGCATATTATGGAAATATGCAGGCTATCACACTACAGGATAGACAATACCCGGTAGCAAGACATTATACTGATATCAGTAATTTACAGTTGTTTGTCTTCCGCTGAATACCACCTTATATTCAAGGTGGTAAGAGAACCCTGGATTTGAGAAGATTAGAGTCAATATATATTGTCAATTTTAACACATTAAGCTCCAGAGGGTTACCTGTGGATGAAGAACTGTCAGTTCATTTGGGTTAAATGAGACAGAAATATAGGGGTCGATTCCGATCCCGGTCGGAGGCGCACCCAAAACCATTCGGCCGGGAAAAAAGCCAGGCGAATGCCTGTTTCCCGTCCGATTCGCACATACGTCCGAACGAGCAAGTACGATGCGCACAACTGCCCAAATCCCGACCCAGTCGTACTCACCCAATACAGGTCCTGTTCTCCGACCGAGGCGGATCCAGAAACGCAGAATCGAGTCGCACGGAAGCCAAAATGCTGCCCCATCCGACCGGACAAGTACGATGCGCCCTCCGTACGCGCTGAACCCGTCGCTACGCACGGCACGTCAAAGCATCCGGGAGAGGCGCACATAAGCTCCGATTCGCGCCACAAGACGATCCACGGCTACGAGACGAACACGCCAGCGACGAGGACGAGGCGAAGCAAAGAGAAAGACGAACTAGACGAACCAACCATGAATCCCATCGTGCCGATCCTACCAATATTCTACATCTATTACCGGAACTGGCACGGACGGGTACGACGCAGAAGGTAAGTCAGACACCCACCACACAAACAAACCACACGTACCCGACATATCACACACACACATAGGGATGCCGAAATTACTTACACCAGCAACAGCAGCACCATAGGGGCGGGATGGCTATCACCAATGCCACATATACACATAGGGGCCTGGATGCCAACCACCAACACCACCCCTACCCAGGGGATGCTAGATGCCTGTCACTACTACCACCTCTACCCATGGGGGGCTGGATGCCTACCACCACTACCACCCCTACTCAGGGGGTGCCAGATGCCTACCACTACCACCACCCCTACCCAGGGGGTGCCAGATACCTACCACTACCACCACCCCTACCCAGGGGGTGCCAGATGCCTACCACTACTACCACCCCTACCCATGGGGGCAGGATGCCTGTCACTACTACCACCTCTACCCATGGGGGCTGGATGCCTACCACCACTACCACCCCTACCCAGGGGGTGCCAGATGCCTACCACTACCACCACCCCTACCCAGGAGGTGCCAGATGCCTACCACTACTACCACCCCTACCCATGGGGGGCAGGATGCCTGTCACTACTACCACCTCTACCCATGGGGGCTGGATGCCTACCACCACTACCACCCCTACCCAGGGGTGCCAGATGCCTACCACTACCACCACCCCTACCCAGGGGGTGCCAGATGCCTACCACTACCACCACCCCTACCCAGGGGGTGCCAGATGCCTACCACTACCACCACCCCTACCCAGGGGGTGCCAGATGCCTACCACTACCACCACCCCTTCCCAGGGGTGCCAGATGCCTACCACTACTACCACCCCTACCCATGGGGGGCAGGATGCCTGTCACTACTACCACCTCTACCCATGGGGGGCTGGATGCCTACCACCACTACCACCCCTACCCAGGGGGTGCCAGATGCCTACCACTACCACCACCCCTACCCATGGGGGGCTGGATGCCTAGCACCACTACCACCCCTACCCAGGGGGTGCCAGATGCCTACCACTACCACCACCCCTACCCAGGGGGTGCTAGATGCCTACCCCTACCACCACCCCTACCCAGGGGGTGCTAGATGCCTGTCACCACTACCACCCCTATCCATGGGGGCAGGATGCCTGTCACTACCACCACCCCTACCCAGGGGTGCTAGATGCCTGTCACTACTACCACCCCTACCCATGGGGGCAGGATGCCTGTCACTACCACCACCCCTACCCAGGGGTGCCAGATGCCTACCACTACCACCACCCCTACCCAGGGGGTGCCAGATGCCTACCACCCCTACCCATGGGGGGCAGGATGCCTGTCACTACTACCACCTCTACCCATGGGGGCTGGATGCCTACCACCACTACCACCCCTACTCAGGGGTGCCAGATGCCTACCACTACCACCACCCCTACCCAGGGGGTGCTAGATGCCTGTCACTACTACCACCCCTACCCATGGGGTGCAGGATGCCTGTCACTACCACCACCTCTACCCATGGGGGGCTGGATGCCTACCACCACTACCACCCCTACTCAGGGGGTGCCAGATGCCTACCACTACCACCATCCCTACCCAGGGGGTGTTAGATGCCTACCCCTACCACCACCCCTACGGGGCAGGATGCCTGTCACTACTACCACCTCTACCCATGGGGGGCTGGATGCCTACCACCACTACCACCCCTACTCAGGGGGTGCCAGATGCCTACCACTACCACCACCCCTACCCAGGGGTGCCAGATGCCTACCACTACCACCACCCCTACCCAGGGGTGCCAGATGCCTATCACTACCACCACCCCTACCCAGGGGTGCCAGATGCCTACCACCCCTACCCATGGGGGCAGGATGCCTGTCACTACTACCACCTCTACCCATGGGGGGCTGGATGCCTACCACCACTACCACCCCTACTCAGGGGTGCCAGATGCCTACCACTACCACCACCCCTACCCAGGGGTGCTAGATGCCTGTCACTACTACCACCCCTACCCATGGGGGCAGGATGCCTGTCACTACTACCACCTCTACCCATGGGGGGCTGGATGCCTACCACCACTACCACCCCTACTCAGGGGGTGCCAGATGCCTACCACTACCACCACCCCTACCCAGGGGGTGCTAGATGCCTGTCACTACTACCACCCCTACCCATGGGGGGCAGGATGCCTGTCACTACTACCACCTCTACCCATGGGGGGCTGGATGCCTACCACCACTGCCACCCCTACTCAGGGGGTGCCAAATGCCTACCACTACCACCACCCCTACCCAGGGGGTGCTAGATTCCTACCCCTACCACCACCCCTACCCAGGGGGTGCTAGATGCCTACCACTACTACCACCCCTACCCATGGGGGGCAGGATGCCTGTCACTACTACCACCCCTACCCATGGGGGGCTGGATGCCTACCACCACTACCACCCCTACTCAGGGGGTGCCAGATGCCTACCACTACCACCACCCCTACCCAGGAGGTGCTAGATGCCTACCCCTACCACCGCCCCTACCCAGGGGGTGCTAGATGCCTTTCACCACTACCACCCCTACCCATGGGGGGCAGGATGCCTGTTACTACTACCACCTCTACCCATGGGGGGCTGGCTGCCTACCGCCACTACCACCCCTACTCAGGGGGTGCCAGATGCCTACCACTACCACCACCCCTACCCGGGGGGTGCTAGATGCCTACCCCTACCACCACCCCTACCCATGGGGGGCAGGATGCCTACCACCAACAACACCCCCACTCATAGGATGGGTAATGCATGACACAACAAGCACACACCAACATAAGGAATGCAACAAAAAGACATCCCCCAACACCATGACAAGCGTGTGTAGACTGTGTCAAATGCCTACAACACTGAACATGAATTTGAACATACAATGTGACCCCCTATCACATGTGTCACACATAAATGTGTGTGGCCCCCACAATGCAAGCAGACCATGACCACTGTGGCAATAGGGTCCAACCCCCATCATCACAGTGACCAAAAGGTAAGTGTGGGGTCCATAGCTGAAGCACATTTTGAACATTGTGGCAATGGGGTCTAAACCCCCATCATCACAGTGACGAAAAGGTAAGTGTGGGGTCCATAGCTGAAGCACATTTTGAACATTGTGGCAATGGGGTTTAAACCCCCATCATCACAGTGACCAAAATGTAAGTGTGGGGCCCATAGCTGAAGCACATCTTGAACATTGTGGCAATAGGGTCTAAACCCCCATCATCACAGTGACCAAAAGGTAAGTGTGGGGTCCATAGCTGAAGCACATTTTGAACATTGTGGCAATGGGGTCTAAACCCCCATCATCTCAGTGACCAAAAGGTAAGTGTGGGGTCCATACCTGAAGCACATTTTGAACATTGTGGCAATGGGGTTTAAACCCCCATCATCACAGTGACCAAAATGTAAGTGTGGGGCCCATAGCTGAAGCACATCTTGAACATTGTGGCAATGGGGTCTAAACCCCCATCATCACAGTGACCAAAAGGTAAGTGTGGGGTCCATAGCTGAAGCACATTTTGAACATTGTGGCAATGTGGTCTAAACCCCCATCATCACAGTGACCAAAAGGTAAGTGTGGGGTCCATAGCTGAAGCACATTTTGAACATTGTGGCAATGGGGTCTAAACCCCCATCATCACAGTGACGAAAAGGTAAGTGTGGGGTCCATAGCTGAAGCACATTTTGAACATTGTGGCAATGGGGTTTAAACCCCCATCATCACAGTGACCAAAATGTAAGTGTGGGGCCCATAGCTGAAGCACATCTTGAACATTGTGGCAATGGGGTCTAAACCCCCATCATCACAGTGACCAAAAGGTAAGTGTGGGGTCCATAGCTGAAGCACATTTTGAACATTGTGGCAATGGGGTCTAAACCCCCATCATCACAGTGACCAAAAGGTAAGTGTGGGGTCCATAGCTGAAGCACATTTTGAACATTGTGGCAATGGGGTTTAAACCCCTATCATCACAGTGACCAAAATGTAAGTGTGGGGCCCATAGCTGAAGCACATCTTAAACATTGTGGCAATGGGGTCTAAACCCCCATCATCACAGTGACCAAAAGGTAAGTGTGGGGTCCATAGCTGAAGCACATTTTGAACATTGTGGCAATGGGGTCTAAACCCCCATCATCACAGTGACCAAAATGTAAGTGTTGACATTGAAAAAGCTGCAACTGCCAAACTGCATGGATGATTCCTGGTCACAGAACAACAAACACATCAGTGGCAAAGTAGTGCTTGTGTCCCATAGCAACATAGATTGGGGGAGGCAAACAGTGCAGTGCAAATAAGACATACCTTTGGCCATGTGCAGACAAACATCACCCATGGGGCCTGACACTGTCAACATCCATCAATGACACAATGACAGAAGTGACCATCATAATGCAGACACACATATTTGCACCAATGGGCACACAAATGGAGATACCCTGTGGAGACTGTAGATGTGAGGTGAACAAATAACATACCATGGCAGCAATGGGACACACAAACAATGATCATTGTGCTGACTGATGACCTAGGAGTCCCAGGGACAGCAGGTGAAACCCACCAAACAACATACAGCCAATGGCACACTAAAGATATGCCAATGCAGTGGTGCAGATGCACAAACACAAACAGGCAGACCCACACTGCACATCAAACACAACAGGTGAGGGGGGGGGGGTGCCAGTATCCCCAGGCAACCACACAACACATGATGAGGCCTGAATACCAATTACACAGATGCACATACAGTGCCACACAAAAGTAACTCATGGATCCAAATCCCCTATGTGGGCAATCAGGCATTGTTAGATGAGAGGGAGCACAAATTACACATGTCACACAAGCTTGTAGGAACAGCAACTAACACAGCAAGAGACAGACCCACCACAGCACTACCCCCAGGGACCCCATATTGTGCTGACACTAGCCTGCATGATAATCCTACTGTGATGACAATGTTAGATGTCGTTCACACTGTGAACCCCAGCCATGTGTCCTGAGCAACTAACTACCATCACACCTACACAAGCTCCAATCAATCAGGACGGCCTGCCAGCCAAGGCCAATATGGAGGTAGGGGTCTGGCCGTGCAACAACTCACTTTTGCACACACTCAACACCACACACCCTGATCTCCACCAATGTGCAGCAGTGAAGCTCACATGGACTGGTGACATTGCACATGCACCCATGACAATACCAGGGGTGGTGGTGGGAACTAAGGTGCAGAAACCCATCACACATGGCCAGTCAACAAGACTCGTCAATGTCTGACACACAGCACAGTATGCCGTACATGGGCATGATGTGAAATCCACCACAATCAATGGGATCCTGGCCATAGTCACACACCAATGAAGAAGCCAAGGTGACACACGAAGAACACACGTACACAACTACCAACATTGCAGCTCTGACCCTGAGCAGTGGCAGCAGTCACACACACAACGTGTCACAATCACTGAAAGCTAACACAAACTGTAAATCACATGACTGGTGTAAACAACAAGTGCCAAGGGGAATCCTGAATGTGTCCCATCTGCGTTTGCCCACATCCCCAGCACTGACAACAAAGACAACCTGGGATGACAACCTCATGAACATTAGTTTGACATGCACCCACATCACAGAGAAACAAGGTCCAAGATGCTGGATGAACACAGAACAACTCAGCAAGCATCACAAACAGGAACATCCCTAGGGACACAGCCTGTGTAGGAAAAGGGAAGGGAACACGCACAGACATGCTTACACAACACAGGCCCACGCAATGTCAACAGATTACACACTGCCATGAGGGCACTCCACTCCTATGGAAGGTCCGCTGTGCCAAACCTTGTCTGTGCACGACCCAAACATGTCAGCAGAACACTCCGTCAGTGAGTCAACAACCACAACACACAGAAGGCTCTGCTCACATCAGCCTGGGTACGGGAGTGTCACGTCAGTCATCTGCACACACACCAAACACGTGTCAAGCAAGTTGCACTGTATACACAGATGAGTCCTTCGACATTGATGTGCAAAACTACATGTCCAGTGGAGCTGGGCACACAGTCAGGGAAATCGGAACATTGAACAGTGGTAAGCCCACCAGATGTGCATCAGTGTAAGACAAAGATGTTCATTTACAAATGCAAAAAGGACATCCCTGTGTCAAATGCTGAACATTACACCCTCAGACTGTAGCAAAGGATGCCATGGATCCAGACTACAACAGGACACATATCCCATGGACCACATGGAGTCCATCACTGCAACACTTCTTCGTCCTGATGTGAACACTATTACAACTGCAAATGCAGGATGCTACTCATCCACATCATGTACATCAAAAGAAAACCCAAAAGTAAACAAAAAGGGGCTTTATTCAGCAAATGTCAGGGTAAACACGGAAGTCCAAAAGAAACTAAGGCCAATGGCCAGTCCAAAATCACAGTACCAACGGGGTGAGAAGTGACAACTGGTCACACATTGCTTGCCTGCACTGGTACGGTTGGGGGACATCCCCCTTGGAGGGGCATACAAGGGGCAGGCCAGGCACCACAGGGACAGGATCAGGGGATGGCAGAGTGAGGCAGTGAAGGGGTGGTGGGTGCAGGAGTGTCACCAGCAACTGCAGTGGAGGTGTCTGACTCAGGGGGGGCCGGCACCACTGTGGTACACAAGTCAGTTGGTGTGGGTGCTGCAACCACTGCAGTGGGCTGGACTGATGTAGTGGACTGGGTACCCACTGCAGTGCCCGAGTCAGATGTGGTGGTTGTGGACTCCACTGCAGTGCATGACTCCAAGGGAGTGGAAGGGTGGGCAGATGAGGTGGGCAGGACAGAGGGGGACCCGGTCCCCACAACAGTGCCACTAACAGGCAGAGCGTCTGGGTTGGGGGTGGAAGAGCAAGTGGCAGGGGGAGGGCCTAAGCAGTCTGGGGATGCGGTATCGGTGTGTGGGGGAACCTGGGGCAGGGTGTGGCGGGGGAACCTGTGCAGTGGTGGCCTGGGGGATGGAGGAGAGAGACTGGGCGCTGGAGCTGCGTGGTGGTGGTGGTGGGGTCTTGCTCTTCCTGCTCCGGGGGGACTTCCTAATGGGCTCCTGTGTCTGCCTGCGCCTGGGGGAGGGTGTCCGGGGGTGAGGGGCACTCCTCTCTGTGTGGGTGGACTTCCTCTTCCCCTGGTATGCTGGATCAGCAGGAATGGAGGGGAAGAGGCCGAGGTCACACAGGAAGATCTGCTGTGTAGGTGGGGCGGCAGGCGAGGCAAGGGAAGGGGTCTTGGAGGGAGAGGATTTGGAGGACTGCGGAGTGAATGTGGATGCCTGTGTGTGTGTGTGTGTTCCCCATCCCCTGTGTCTGCGGTATCAGTCCCCTGAGGATGCTTGTGTGCATGTCTTGCCTTACTCTTGGGTGTGTCTGTGCTGCTCGTGTCTGTGTGTTTGGTTGACTGTGCAGGTGTGCATGTGCTTTGGACAGGTAGGGGGCAGGAAGTGTGGATGGGGCAGAGGTGGGAGGGGTGAGGGACTGTTGGAGGAGGGACACTGCTGCCGTCAGGGAGGAGTCCATGGGCCTATTGCTCCTCTGTAGGGCAGACATACCCGTCGAGATGCCCTCCATGAACGACACCAGCTGTGTCAACAGAGTGGTGTGTGCATGGAGGACACTCAGCATTGCTGTCTGCCCTACATGGAGCTGCCGAAGGAGGTACACAGACTCCTCACTCAGGGCAGCAGGGGACACAGGGGCAGGGGCTGTGGTGCCTGGCACGAAGGAGACATGCTCCCGAGCACGGGAGCCTCCACGGACCTCAGGAATGGGAGCCAATGGGAGGGCGGTGGTGGTGGTGGCGGGTCCAGACAGACTAGCTGGCCTTTGGTGGCTGCTGAGACCCGCCTCCACAAGGGAGTCATCCTCCGAGCTGCTGTGGTCCCCAGCTGAGGTGGATGGTGCTGAGGACTCCTCGGTGTGGCTCCCCTCGCCCTCCGTGCCACGGGGTCCCTCTGACCACTCGTCCGATGCTGACCCAGTCTGGCTCCGCTGCTCCTCCTGGTCTGTGGAGCTGTCCCCTCCTGTGGCCGTGGATGTATCTGCAAACAATTAGGGAAACAGACAAACATCAGTCACCTGCACTGACCGCACACACCACAGTAAGTACAGCACATTACAGAGCAAGCCCTGGCATCCTTAGTTGAACATTGCCTAAAGTCCTCACACAGATTCGGGAAGCCAATTGTCAGTCTGATGGTCAACCATGGGACTCACACCCCTCCTGCCCTTGCACCCATCTGTCTGGTGCCTGTCTGATGGTAAGACCCCAGTGTGGACACATGCACCACCTACACAGTTGTTGGACATTGCAGGGAACACGGTGAAGTATGTGAACATGCACACATCACATCTCTTGCCACTGAGTCAGTGCAGGTGTCCGGATAAAGGGATGGCCAGAGTCTAATTAGAAATGCATGTGATGCATACCAGCACCAGACACCATGATGCACCCATGTCCGGATAGTCAATGCCACAATGGGGTGCAGGTTGCACATGTCACTCCCCTGCAGGATCAGTCCCAGGAAGATTAATGCCATGACACAGGAATGCGTGCAAAGTCATACATTACTGTCTCAAGTCACATGGCCATGGCAGCCAGCCAACAACAGTCTGCACTGTGTCACAATCCGAGGGCATGGGGAATGCAAGTTATGTGAATGACAAGTGCACATGTCCATCCCCCAAAACCACATCATCTGTACTACTATTTGTCCACGTCATACCAACTGGACATATGGGGGATATGAAACACAACTCTCTGAACATGAGCACCTCACAGTGTGCTGTGAATGAAAATACAGCTGCCTGAAAGTCACAGTCGCAAACACCTGTGTGCACAGTCAAGTGATCAGACACCTATAAGTCACAGAAGTATCGTCTATCATGGTCACATCTCAGATGGCATGCTGAGCCCTAACCGATAAACATACCAGTAGTCCTGACAACGAAGACACAGCACAATGAGACAGAGGCAGACACCTGAGGGTACATTTCACTGATCACAACATGCCAGATGATACACGGGAGTGGGAGTACAGAGTGTATTGTATGCCCTGGAGTAGGCATGACTGTCCAGCTCCACCTGTAAGAGGGATGAGTCCTGGACAGTAGGCAGGTGGCTAAGCATGTGTGACACACTGGATACACATACTCCTGAGGCCCAAACATTGTTCCCACCAGCAGCATGGGTGTGTGCCAAATTCCCCAGGGACATGTGGTGAGTCAGAGCAGCAAGCGGACCACATATCAAAGTTACACCCAGATCACATGTCAGAACTTAGGCATTGTGTAAGCAATTGACCCACCCATGAATCGCACAACATAGTCACGGGAACAAATGCTGTCCCCCACCTTGAGCAAAGCAAAATGCAATGACACAGTCCCCAAATGACACAATTTCCTGACTATAAGGGCCACACATATGCGTATCAGAGGAGAAGTGGGCATGTCACAAATGAGGGACATGGGTCCTGGACCACATGACTGATGTACTGTGGAAGTTTAACCAGGCCAGAGGAGGGCACATAGCATGTCAGACAAAGTGCACAGTGCAGTCATGGACTCACCCCCTCCTTGCTGCTGTCTGTCCTTCAGCTGCCCATCCAGGTCAGGGAAGACCACCGCCAGGATCCGGAGCATGTGGGGGTCAGGGTCCGGTGTCCGCCCCTCCTGCGAGGAGGCGACAGCTTCAGCTGGACCCTTGCGATCCTCCGGGTCCAGCCACGAAGGTCCTGCCACCTCTTTTGGCAGTTGCGGATCCTGCGCCTGTAGACCCCCATGGATCTTACTTTCCGGGCGATGGTCAGCCAGATGTCCTGCTTCTGGTGGGCATCAACCTGTGAGGATGACAAAGTGAAAAGGCCATTACGTGCATCACATCACATCACGTGCATCACATCACACAGTTGGATATACATGTCTCAATCACAGGGGCATATGATGTACACAGGCAGTGCAACAATGGCTATGAACAGTTTGCCAGCAGTCACTACATGGTATCATTGCATGGGAAGTAAACCTAGTTGGGATGCACTGTTAATGCACTGTACCAGTTCAGTGCATGTAACTACACACTTTGGGGTGTGACAACTACTCAGTGGGCATGCTAGCCAGTGGTGTGCACACTGAAAGTCCTGCTAGTCAGACAACATGCACAATCAGTGATGCAGTGGACAGCACACTCACCTGCTCCCCTGGTTTCCCATACAGCTTGCTGTACTGTGGAAGGAGGCTGTCCAGCAGGGCCTGGTTCTCCTCAAGGATGAAGGCTGGGGCTCTCTCCACAGTACGTGCCATTGCAGGAGCCAGAGGATGCATAAACAGCAGCAGTGTTGGTGGCAGATGTCGTCCTGGAGCATGTAGTGCAGGCAAGTGAGCTCTCAGGGGAACAGCCAGCATTATATGTGTGCTGCAGAGGCAGATACTGTCCCATGTGTCCAAAGTGATAGGTCCAAGTCGTTTGCATCTTCTGAATCTGACCAATCCATGGAATAGCAGCACTAATACACGCCCACAGCATCCTTCAAATCTTCAACTTCATGACACCCATGATTTTGCAACATTGTTGTGGCTGGCCAACTGAATTCACTGCATCAGACTCGTTGGAGCTTCGAAAACGCGTCCGTTGCCATGCCAGGCCCCAGCCAATGTGTGCGCACCGTTCGGTCCATTGCTGTACAACGCGTACCCGGGATACAACGCGTACCCGCTCACATTGAATGCAATGGGCCGGCCGGGCACACCGATCGGTCCATTGCTGTTCAACGCGTACCCGGGATACAATGCGTACCCGCTCACATTGAATGCAATGGGCCGGCCGGGCACACCGATCGGTCCATTGCTGTTCAACGCGTATTGCGGATACAACGCGTACCCGCTCACATTGAATGCAATGGGCCGGCCGGGCACACCGATCGGTCCATTGCTCTACAACGCGTACCCGGGATACAACGCGTACCCGCTCACATTGAATGCAATGGGCCGGCCGGGCACACCGATCGGTCCATTGCTGTTCAACGTGTACCCGGGATACAACGCGTACCCGCTCACATTGAATGCAATGGGCCGGCCGGGCACATCGATCGGTCCATTGCTGTTCAACGCGTACCCGGGATACAACGCGTACCCGCTCACATTGAATGCAATGGGCCGGCCGGGCACACCGATCGGTCCATTGCTGTTCAACGCGTACCCGGGATACAACGCGTACCCGCTCACATTGAATGCAATGGGCCGGCCGGGCACACCGATCGGTCCATTGCTGTTCAACGCGTACCCGGGATACAACGCGTACCCGCTCACATTGAATGCAATGGGCCGGCCGGGCACACCGATCGGTCCATTGCTGTTCAACGCGTACCCGGGATACAACGCGTACCCGCTCACATTGAATGCAATGGGCCGGCCGGGCACACCGATCGGTCCATTGATGTTCAACGCGTCCCTGTACAAGTCACTGGCATATGTCACCATGCCTGTCACAGGTGAACATATGCCAGCCACATATACTTCCCAGGGAGTGAGGGGCACACCTACAACACCACAGCCTGTCCACACCCTATCCTAAGGCATGTAAGGCTGCATTACCTGTTCCGTGTATGGGGGTCAACATGTTGTTTTTTGGGAGGCACTTGGGGGCAGCCACTCCCAGGCTGTGCACGTGTTCATGGGAACAGAATCCTTGGTGTGTTGTGCACATGAACACTGTGGTGTGCAACTGTTCATTTCAGGGCATGTGGCATGGTCACATTTCACGGTTGTGTATGTGTATGTCATGTCACATACCCCCTGAGTCCCATGTGGGACGGTATGTACGTCCCAGGGTGACCCATTGCCACAATTGTGATGGCCCTCCACAGTCTGTGTGCATGTTGTGTTTACAATGTCTCTGATTCCATGTGCACAATGGGAGACAGTCTCCACATCCACGTTGTTTGTGCATGGACTTTGATGTTGTGCGTGTGTGTGTCACAGACGTCCATGTCTGTCCTGCCGAGGCAACAGGGACCACTACCTGTGGGGGTCATGGTTGTTTAGCTGTGGTGTATTCATGATGCACCGTGTCATGCCAGTGTCCATGTGGCAATACAGGGTCCCTGGGAATCTACCTATCGATGAGCTGTGATGCCTGGGGCACATCTGTCCTCACATGTCACTGTGGTGTGTGTTTGGAACGTGACAGCAGTACATGGGTACTGTGACACAGCCTAATGATATCCCATAGCACAACCTGGGACTTGTTGAGGGAACATGTTGAACTGTGATGTTAGATGTTAGCCATGTAGGTGCCATACATGTCCTTACGGAACGGCACACGCATCATGTACTTGTGTCTCGTAATGATGTATCATGTGATATTGAGTCTGGTCTATGCCACATATGTGGGGTGACTGACAATCTTTCTTTCTTCACCTATGCACTGCAGGCCACCAGCTGTCCATCGGCCATTCCCTGACCTTGCAACAGTGGTTGAACGGGACTGCATCCGACGGTACCGCTTCACCAGGCCACTGATTGAGGAATTGACGGTGCGGTTGGCCCCACATTTGCAACCTGGCCGGACATACCCTACAGCGCTGACCCCCAAGGTGAAGGTGATGGCAGCCCTACACTTCTTTGCCAACGGTACCTTTCAACACACTGTTGCGTCTGCTGGTGGGATGTCACAGACCATGTTTAGCCGTGTGCTCCGCGATGTTTTGGAGGCTATGTTGAGATACCTGAACCAGTACATCTATTTCCCTAGTCTTCAACAACTCACTGACATGAAGAGTAACTTCTATGCCCTGGGGAGGATGACGCATGTCATTGGCTCCATTGATGGGACACATGTGGCTTTGGTACCACCACAGGCCCAAGAGCAGGCATACAGGAACCGCAAACACTACCATTCGGTCAATGCACTGGTGGTATGTCTTGCAGATATGAGCATCTCACACGTCTGTGCCCGTTTCCCCGGTTCTGCACACGATGCCTACGTGATGAGGAGTAGTCGCATCTCGAGGATGATGTCACAGATGCGGAACCAGCGTGCCTGGCTTGTTGGTGTGTACTGACTTTGTACCATTGTGTGTGTTCTGCAATGTAGTGTTCCACCCTCTTTTCCAACTCAGCTAATGTGCAATTGTCTGTATGTAGGTGACTCCGGATACCCCAACATGCCGTGGTTGCTGACGCCCCTCAGGAACCCTGTGACACCAGCCCAGATGCGCTACAATGAGGCACATGGTCAGACCAGGAGAGTGATTGAGCGGACATTTGGTCTCCTGAAGAGCCGCTTCCGCTGCCTAGATAAGACAGGAGGGGCCCTCCCATATGCCCCAGCAAAGGTGTGCAAGATTGTCATCGTCTGCTGCATGCTACACAACCTGGCAGTGTGAAAGGAGTTGCCTCTCATCCTGGATGACGATGACCAACATCCGCCACCTGTGGAGGATCCTGGGCTGGACCACGATGCCAGTGATGATGATGATGATGAGGGTGATGTCCGCACACAGCTCATCACCAACTTCTTCAGCTGAATGTGAGTATTCAGGGATGTTATGTCAATGATGTGAGTTTGCATGATATGTGTTGGTGGTGCTCTGGTGCTGTTTGAGTGTGTCCATGTGCTACTTGACTGGATGCGTGCAGCGATGTGTCCTTACAGGTAGTCTGTACTCCCCAACAGTGTTGGCAGGCTAACTTGGTTCTGGGTGGGTTTCTTGTGACATGTATTGGGCATGGGTATTGCAGTTCTGTCCTGTTCTTCAGTGCTTTTGACTGTGTGTCATTTCTGTCCTTCACAGGGTACTTTCAGAGTTGTTTGGTCAACTGTGATCCCCCGACACCGTGAATCAACTTCCAGGGTGGTAGCTGTCGTTTCCCTACAGGTGATGTGCGCCACACCCATGGACTTCCTTTCTTCTACACTTGTTGACTGTGTGCCCACTGCCAGGTGGGATTACCTTGCATCTGTAGTGGTTACAACATGTTGCAAATGTGTAATAAACCTGTGCTTCACTTTGTGATGTGCGTTGTCTCTGGTCACACATCTGACTGACATTTGCTTACTGCACCAGTGGGCTAGTTGACACAGACTGTGAATAGGTGTTGGGTCTGTGCATTGCACCGTATTTCCTGGCAACATCAGTGTAGGCGATGAGTCAGATGGCCCTGGTGTGTATGTGTTGTGTAGCCCTGGTGGTGTGTCTCCCTCATATGTGTCACGTCGCCATGACTCACATGCCGGTGTTGTACTTGCTGTAGCAGTTAGCATGCACAGTGTCATTTCACAGATCATCATCTCCACTTCAGAAACAACGTTGGAATCACAACAGAGGCAAGTATGGTGTATTAGTGAGTTTATTGACATACATGTGTGAGTATAGTGCACAGGATGGTGGGTGCTGTACATTGTCATTGTAATCCAAAGTTCCTAGATGATTTGGAAGTCCTGGTAGCAGAAATGTCCAGAGTAAGGTCCACAGTCATCTGATACATTGGTCCAACTTGAGCTCCCCATGTCATGTGGGAGAGTTGTGTAGCATTCGACAGGGTGAAGAGTTTGGGCACAAAGGTGATTTTCCAGAACAGGTGTTGGCTTCCTGGGTGTTGTGCATGGCCATCAGCCTCTCAGTTGTCCTTCCTCGGACGACCCCTCTTCTTTGGGGGGGGACCCTCAAGTGCAGGCTGCTGCAGTGCAGGGGACTCTCCGCCAGAGTCATCCTCCCTCCCTGTGGCAGTTGCAGTTGTTGCAGCACCAGATGTTGTGGGCACACAGGGAGGTGTTGACATGTTGGTGCAAATCTGGCAGAGGCATTGCAATATGTCTCTATGCACCGCAGTCTGTTCTTGCACTGTGTCCCACTTGGACTCCATGCGGGACATGTGTAAGTCCAAGCGGGCATGATGGGCAGCCTGCTGCTGTTGAATGTCCCTGAGGATCCCCACTACCTGGCTGAACTCTCCGGTGCTAGTCTGGTACGCATCAGCTATGCGTACCAGTTGTGGGTCATCATGCAGTCCAGACCCCTCTGCAAGCAGCGACCTATGTCTACCACCCCTCCCACCACCCCTGGCGACATGTGAAGGACCTGCGGTGGCACGCACAGGTGACCCTGGGCCCCCTTGGGGGTTGTTGCTGGTGTTGTTGTCCGTAGCTCCACGTTGGGCCGGGGTCCGTGTGCTGGTGGTGGGGGTGGTCCTTGGTCTGTCCGTGTCGGCAGGGGTGGTCTGTGTGTTGGCAGTTGTTGGAGGGGTTGGTGCAGGGGGTGCAGCTGGTGGTCCTGCTGGTGCTGCATGATGACTCACTGCGGAGGTGCCAGGTAGGTCTTCGTCATCCGAGGTGGGCAGAGGCTGTTCCACACCAGTGAGCTCAGTGTCCCCCGGAGCCTGGGACAGGGACTCCACAGCGTCTGCTGCTGTGTCCCCATCATCACCTGTATTTGGAAGAGACACACAATGTATGTAATGTTTCTACAGGCATCAATAGTTCAAACACCTGACAGTTGTGACTGTACCTCTGGATGCGGGCCTGTACATTGCATTGTCCTAAGTTGTCACAGTCAGCTGTTGATATTGGTGTAGCGCATTGTCCTGACAACATGAAGCATTTCAATGTGAATGTTGAGGTGTGTGCATGGCCAGCATTGGTGGTATTTGGTTGACATCCGGACATCCTTCTCCCTCCAGCCCAGTTATCCCACCATGAAGCATGCCACCCTTGCAGTGGGTGCAGGTTGACTCTCAGGATGTCAGTCAGTGGTGTCCTGCTGTTTGTTGGTGCCCAGTTCCCAGCAGGGCCTTGTGCTCCCCACAGCAGTAGCCAGTGTCAGCCATCTTGTCAGTTGTTTTCCACTTCCTGTGATGTGAGCATGGTTCAGAGTGGTGTTGATGGGCCAATTGTGAGGGTGAGCAATATCTGTGACTACCACTCCCATCATGCTATTGCCTGCACCCCCCTTCCCAGCATGCCCATACCTCCTTCCTTTTGAGTGTACTTCACTGTGTGTGGGTGTGACAGCAATGGCAAGATGGCTGACAGTGGTGTCCTGCTGTTGGTTGGTGGCCAGTTCCCAGCATGGCCTTGTGCTCCCCACAACTGAGCACCGGTGTCAGACATTTTGATGGGGCTTTCCAGTCTCTGTGAGGTGTGCATGCTTCAGTGTGAGCTTGCTGGGCCATGTGGTTTTGGGATGTTGAGCTGTGACTACCACTCCCATCATGCTATTGCCTCCACCCCCCTTCCCAGCATGCCCATACTTCCTTCCTTTTGAGTGTACTTCACTGTGTGTGGGTGTGACAGCAATGGCAAGATGGCTGACAGTGGTGTCCTGCTGTTGGTTGGTGGCCAGTTCCCAGCAGGGCCTTGTGCTCCCCACAGCTGAGGCCAGTGTCAGACATCTTTGAGGTGGCTTTTGACTCCCTGGTAGGTGTGCATGCTTCAGTGTGAGCTTGCTGGGCCATGTGGGTGGGGGATGTTGAGCTGTGACTACCACTCCCATCATGCTATTGCCTCCACCCCCCTTCCCAGCATACCCATACTTCCTTCCTTCTGACTCTGCTTCCCTGTGGGGTAGTGTGCGTGTGCTGAATGGATGGCTGACAGTGTTGTCCTGGCGTTTGTTTGGCTACAAGTCCCATGTGTGTCACTGTGCTTCCCACAGCATGACCCAGGGTGGTGGTTCTTTGTGGGATAATTAATTTTAGTGTGAGGCAATGCATTTTCCCAGGTGTGTTGTGTGTAGTTTGTGTTAGGGGTGTGTGTGGGGAGAGCTGCTGGTAACTATGGTCATAGCTGTCAGTCCTCCTTCCCACCCAGCCAGATATCCCACCATGGAACGTGCTTCCATTACAGGGAGTGCAAGTTGTCTTTCAGGATGTCAGTCAGTGGTGTCCTGCTGTTGGTTGGTGCCCAGTTCCCAGCAGGGCCTTGTGCTCCCCACAGCAGTAGCCAGTGTCAGCCAGCTTGTCAGTTGTTTTCCACTCCCTGTGATGTGAGCATGGTTCAGAGTGGTGTTGATGGGCGTATTGTGAGGGTGGGCAATATCTGTGACTACAACTCCCATGATGCTATTGGCTACACTGACTTGACCAGCATACACAGAATTCCTTCCTTTCTGTGGGATTCCCTGTGTGGTGGTTTTGTAGTGGTGCCTACATATCTGACAGTGTTTGTTGGTTATATTTGTGCCACTGCCTAGCTTTATTTGTTGTAGGGTTTGTACATGTCATGACACAGTTACATATCACTATGAGATGGCATGTGTTGTGTTTATCTGACTGACATACACATCTTGGGATGATTCTGTTTTTGTTGCTGTGTATTTGCTAAGGGTGCATGGTTTGACTATCCCCTTGACAGTGATGTGTGTGTATTGTCACACAATATTGGGTATATTGGTTGTGTACTCACCAGGCTCTGGGATGTTTTCTAGTCCATATACGCTCACTGGTGGTAGGATGGCCCGCACCTTCTCCTCCCAGGGCCTGAGGTATAGTGGTTTGGCAGGAGGGCTCACTGCCGGTGTGTTGGCTCAAGATGTAATCCTTCTTCAGTAGGTCCCTGACCCTCCTGCGCACATCATACCACCTGTTCTGGATGTCTTCCTTTGTGCGCAAACATGGTGATTGTGCGTTCACTCTGTCGACGATCCTCGCCCACATCTTGGTTTTCTGCGACATGGGGGTCTGTTGGACCAGTGTACCAAACAGCTGTGGCTCTACCCTGAGGATCTCATCTACCATGACTTCCAATTCACTATCTAGGAACTTTGGATTCTTCTTCGGGGGCATGGTGATGGGTGGTGGCGGTGAGTGATGTGTGTTGGTGTGCAAGTGAGGGTGTGTGAGTGTGTGTTTTGCTGGGTGTATGTGAGGGTGCTATTTGTTGAGGTGCTGATGGTGTGTGGCTTGTGTGATGGATGAGCTGTGAGTGTGTGTGTGGTTGCTGTCTGTTGGTGTTGTGTGCTGGCAGGTAATTTGAATTTGCAAAGGATCATGGTAGAGATTTGTGTCCTTTATATGGGTGGAGTTGTGGGTGTGTCTTTGTTCCCTGTTTCCCCCCCCAGTATTTATTGGCTTTGTAATTGCTTGTTTGGCCTTTTTTTTGTGTTTTTCCCTTTGTACTTTTTGTGCATGTAGGAGACGTTCTTCTGACCGAGTCGGACCCTGCAGTTGTCTCGTGCGAGCTTCTCCGAGTCGTTCACGCTGTGTTTGTGCTGTTTTCTGTGCTGCGTACGCGTCGGTCGCGGTGTATTGGGTTGCTTCGGCTCGCTGTTTTGTATGCGTGTCGGTCGTACGGCTTGAGCTCCGTGCGACTCGGTCGTGTTTTCCACGCGTTGCATCGTACTTGGCGGGTCGGAGTTTGCGGGTACGTTTCGTTCGGGATTCTTCCTGGTGCGTGTCGGTCGGTTCGATTCGCGTGCTTTTCCGGCCGGATAGCTGTTTTCCGCGCGGTTCGGTCGTTCGTATTGTGTTCCGTACGAGTCGGTCGGATTTTGCACGCTTTTCATCGTACTTTGCGGGTCGGGCTGCACCGGTAAGTGTCGGTCGGAATAAATTCCGGCTCCGAGTCGGTCGGTACGTTTTCCGGCCCGGATCAGAATCGGCCCCATAGTGTTTTCTCATCTATTACATGGATTTAAAATGTTTAACACACCTACTGTCCTAAGTGAAGCAGTAGAAGTTTCTGATTTTAATCGTTTTTTTACTTTCACCCAGGTGCACTTTGAAGTCTGTGGCGTGAGCAAGCTGATATGAAGCTAAGATTGTGTTTTTTGTTTTTGATCATTCTATGTGAATATGTTTCTTCAGTTATAGGCGCTACTGCATTTTTTGGTTGATCTTAAATGGATGCTTTACAATCATTCATTGTAAAATGATCAGCTACCTGGTTACATTTTAAGTGTCTCCTTCATATCAGATGCACTTTCCTTAAGCAGCCCATGGAATTTGGCCCACTGGGGCATGATTTGTTCTTTAAATGATAGTACTGTTTTGGATATATTCAAAGTATGAATGTGAAACCATATACGTATTTCGAAAAAAATGTAGGATTTTTGGTGGTGGAACATCTCAATATTTGAAAGCTAATGAATTATCATGGCTGTTCAATCAATTTGTTTGAAAAGATTATTTATTGGTTTCAATATAGGCTCCGACTTGGATGCCAACGAGTATACAGTTCAAAGGTCAATTTCCCTTGTACTTTTTTTTCCATTATAGCCCACATTGCATTCCATTATCACAAATACATCAATAACAGCCTGTTTAAAAAAATATGAATCTTAAAAACAGTTCCAAGCAATAAAAACTGTAAATAATCTAAAACTCGGCTAATATTATCCCTCCCATGTTTTTTCCCAACCCTGATGTTGTTTCTGCTTTGTTATTAATGCAGGTCAAAATTAAGCTGAATGGAGCTTGTTGATTTCGAACATATCTCATCCCTACGTTACTCGAAGCAAGAAGATTTTCTTTTGTTTGGATTATTTAATGACTGAAGACTGAAAGAGTTTATTTGTTTGATGTTTTTCTCTTTTAGCAGGCAATGTAAGAAGGAAGAGGAGATGATGAGGAGTTTTATTGTTATTGGAATGTTCTTAAAGGTTCTGTATTCTCTATTCTAAGAACCTTTTTTCTTGCTGCTGAGTGGTGGCAATAAAGGATTTATTGCATAATATTAGCCTCCGTGTCCTTAATAAAATCCAGATTTTCAGCCCACCAAGGCTGTGGAAAATCTACATTTTGCATAAAGAGGTCAGAAGAACAAGACGTGCTTGTCACTGTCGTGTGTGCTTTTACAATGGAAACAACAGTCAGATCCCTGGTCAGACCTCCTCCAACTAACAGTAAAAACTGCAACCGGAAGGAACCCATATCTGAATTGGAGAAACAGTAAACGAGCACATGCCGGGCATCTAAAATCCATAAATTCCTCAGGCTTGCACAGCGATTTGTGTATAAGAAACGCACTTGTTAGGGTCCCAAGTGAGGGTGAGTGGTCCCTGCGCCTAATAGCTTCCTCATTCACCCTTTTTTAAACTAGGACAACATCCCCTCCAGGTGGACTGTCGCTCACTCAAAAATCTTCCCAGGCCCAGGTCGATCTATCCCTTCTTGAGCTCCCCTAACCATCTAATTTTTCCTGCTCCATTTGCCACCATAACGTCCTGTAAGCCCTCCCTGAGATGGCGCAATTAATCGGTGCTCCATATTCAGATTCAGTACAGTAAGGGTCTCAGTGCCAGCTGTGATGATATATCATGGATCCCAAGATCCAGCCAGAGCAGCACCAATGGGTTCCTTCCGTAGGCTCAGGAGGCTTCAAATTAAATTTGTATCTGCTATACACAAGGCACTGACATTGCAGTAGCCCCATAGTACCACCCTGTACAAAGCAGCCCCCCTAGCCTGAGCTTTATAGATTTCTACTACTGGGTGGACAGGTGACCAGGTTGCTTTTTTGGCAAACTTTAATATGGCTCCAGCCCGTTGCTTGAGAGTTAGGGTGAGCTTTAAAATCTGTGAGTCCCAAGATCCGAACTCGTCTAACCTAATCCCTAAGTACTCTTTCCAGTACTTAGGATTTCACCTTATTAACTCCCCTCACCTTCCCCCTCTTGGTGAAAGTCATGTATTTGGTCTTGGAGATGTTGACTTCAAGAGGAGATGTTGACTTCAAGACCAAAATCAGAGCAAAACTGGTTAAGACTGTCAACCAGGCTTCGCAGCCCCCTCCTAGTTTTGGACAACAAAAGTGTGTTGTTCGCAAAAAGGAGGGCAGGTATTTTTACTCCTGCCAGGCTAGAGGATGCATTAACACAGTTGGATAAAAATGCAATACAGTTGTTAATGTATAAAAAGAAAAGGGTTGGGGCAAGAACACACCCCTGGCGCACAAAAAAACATAGGGCCAGATGTAGATAAACTCATTTCTGCGAGTCCTTAATAGCGATTTTTAGCGAATCGCTATTAAGGACTCGCAAAATGGAATGTAGGTAGGAATCGCAATATTAATTGCGATTCCTTAATATTCCTTAATTGCGAATTGCAAATTGCGATTCGCAATTAAGGAATACATTCCCATTCATTCCTATGGGCCTAGAGGCCCATAGGAATGAATGGGAAGACATTCGCAATTTGCGAGTACCCATTAGGTACTCGCAAATTGCGAATGCATTTTCAAGGGTGCAAGGGTGTCAAAAGGACACCCTGTTGCACCCCTGAAATATGTATGTGTGCACATGTGGCGCACATACATGCCCAAAGGGCATGTATGTGCGCCACATGGCACTTTGAAAAATGCAAAAAAGTGCATTTTTCAAAGAAATTGCAAATTACCACCAACTTGAAGTTGGTGGTAAATCGCAGACTTTCTGGGCTTACTGCATTGCATTTAAGGAATCGCAATTTGCGATTCCTTAAAGGCAGTCGCAAAATAGGGAATCGCAAAATTTGCGATTCCTTATTTTGCGAGTAGGTTTTTCCTACCTACATTGCACAGGGCTATTTTGCGGTCGCAAACGTTGAAATTCTGCGAATTTCAGCGTTTGCGATCGCTATTTCGCTTCCTACATCTGGCCCATAGTGCCCAACTGTCCCGTTTTTGCAGGGACAGTCCCGGCAAGTTGGAGACTGTCCCGGGTAATATTGCTGCAGTGTTCCTCTTTATCACACACAGGTACGCAAACAAGAACTTTCTATCTGCAGCAGCCCTGTGCCTGCAAATTGTCCCAGGAAATGTTTTTCAAATGTTGGCAACTATGAAAGAAATGGGTTACAATTAAGTCAATGTAATGACATAATTAGGTATTTTGAATGTGGTGATACATGGGAATTAGAAACTGTAGCAAACAAATAAGTGATTATTAGTGGGAAACAGTGGTTGGACATCATTTTATTGGATGTTCCATTCATATGTTGTATTGGTATTATTCCTTTTGATTTGTCATTCCTTCAAAGATGGCGCTGAATTTCTCGGTAATTTGTACCAGACTAGTGTCCTTCTTTTGTTTTCATTTCAACCAAGCACATTATATTGTCTGCTTTCACAGAAGTCACGCATCCCGTGATCGAGGCGACAACTCGCCTTGATCACGGGATGCGTGACCGAAACGCGTAGAGCTGCCTGCTGCTAATTAAACTTTTCATTTGCCCTATCGATAGCGAGGTGTATGTGCCTTTTTTCCTTGGCGCTGAAAAAAGTGGTTAAATATTGACGGGCTTCACACCTGTGTACGTACGCGCGCCGCCTTCGGGGATGAAGGAGTTCTGTGAACTGACGACTGGATAGATAAAAAAAACAACTGTTTTTATACACCACAATCCGTGTCGTAAAAATACATTTACTTACATCCTAGAAAAGAGTATATTTATCAGTATATACTGGATAGAAAATTAACTGCAAAATGTTGGTAGGCAAATTCCAACCGTTACTGATTCTTTGATTCTGGTATTTGGAATTTTCCCTCACAAATGACATCATTATGCAACACCTTAAAATGCATCTAGATTTAAAACAGGTTGTAAGATATGATCCCATTTTGCTTTTGCACTCCAAATAAGTCATCTTCGTTCTCAATCACCTACTGTATGGTTAATACACTATTTAAAAAACGAAAATAACAAATCCAAGACACAAAAGATGCAAATTCATAGCAAAAAAAATAATAAAAAGCTGCCAATATATTTTGTGCTGTATATGACAGGGTCATTGCACTGGGCCATAGAATATGTCTCTGAATTTCAGTAATAACAAAGCGATCACTCATAGACTGAAGGACACATAGAGGAAATGTCATGTGTCGTATTTGTACTTTTCATAACAGCATCCTTGATCGAGACCGACAGATTCTGCTGTTGTCAACATTTAAAGAAACGATGTGGAAAAGCCCTGAGAAGCGAGCACAATGTATTAGTAATATCTGCCAGTGTCAGTGTCTCCTCTTTGAATGACACTGTTTCAGCAGCAGAAGAGCACGTTTGTATGTGTGCCTGTTGCTGATCATTTTCTCGTGTCAGTGAACAGAATGCAGTGGATAATAATCCTTCATTCAATCATACCACATATCAAGGGGAAGAAAACTGCAATTTTAGCGCAAAACACAGGAGTAAACATGCACTAAAGCCACAGGAATGTCGGGGCATATTAGCAAGCCTCAGCGATGAACGCGCTTAGCGCGTTTTGCACTAACGCCAGCTATCGCAGGAAATTATCGCCAGGCTAGCGCTGTATCAACAACGCTTAGCGCTTTGGCGATAATATTCCCAGCGATAGCCGGCAATATGGGGCGACATCGCTGGAAAACCAGCGAAAATCCAGCAGAATTGGAGATGAGCTTGCTGATAGGGCCCTGTGGCCTCAACCCTAGAATCCACCTCCAATAGTACACATAGGGTAGTCAAGAAAATACCAGACGTTAGGATCCAGCGTTAAGGGGCATTAGCGCAACTATTATCGGCGCTTTGCGGCTCTGGGGCATCCTTGTAAATATCGCGATGCTGTGTCAGCGATGTTTTACATGGATTCTATGTGAGGAACGCCTACTTTGCATCTAATTAGCGATGCAAGGCGAGGCGTTCGGAAAACGGCAGCTAACATGCGCTAATGCATGTTAGCGCCGCCTTGATGATTGTGCGATATTTGAATCGCCGCTTTTTCGGCGCTATGTGGCGAAAAAGCGGCGATATGTGTCTTGATGATATGTCCCGTCGTCCTTTCCTTCTGCGAAGGGCACGCGAGGTAGGACTGAAGGGTGGGGTTTTAGAGGTGATTTACGAAATACACAAGTAATATTTTATCAGGGTCGAGAGGAGGCAAATAAAGATCCTTCTCTATGTATCCCATGTTTTCGCTTCCTTTTCCCTCTTTCTTAACTGAGAGAGAACTAGAAGAATCCAGCAAGCTAGTAAAGAAGGTAAGTTAGAAATAAACAACTTTAATGGCTTAATTCTTTCGAGTCTATTCTAAATTAATAACTTTATAACTTTCACTATCAAATGACAAGATAAACTGGATATATAATCTACTTTTAAACTGTGCATCCTGTCATAAGGGGACCATAATAACAATACCTGGACTCAAAGGCAAACCACACACAAGCAGATGCACAACGTTTTGGATGAATAACCTTGAGTAAACATTCATTTTTTGCCAAGAACTTTTCAAACTCAAATAGTCGATGCAAAGGAAAAGGGGAACCGAACAGCAAAGGACTGTCAAAGCAGTCTCTAGGTAGAATAAATCAATACAGAGCGAAGTGAAACGTGTCTGCCCAGGTCCGAGCTCTGGTGGTTAAACCTAGGTCAGCTTCAAAGATGGTGTATTGACTTTTACAGACTACACACTGACAAGTAGCCTACTTTATATATAAAACACATCTTTTTTTATTGACATAAGAGATGGGTTAAAAGGAAAACAATTTCATATTAAAATAGAAAGCAGAATCAGCGAGGAGTACATTTGAAAGTTGCTACTTATTCATTGTTAATTCAGTTTTAAAATAACAACAACAATAATAATGCTAATAGTATTAATAATAATATTAACGATTTAATGAGGATAATAACCATATTAATAACTATTATTATTATTATTATTGTCATACTACTATGGTGAGGCGCTGCATGGCTAGCTTTCCCTAGTGATGAGGCGCCTACCTGGGCCCACTTTGGCCTGGACCTCTGTAAACCTGTTATTATTTTGGGTCAAAATTCAAAGATAGATAGGATGCCTATGTAAATGACCTCTACAGTCTATTGTCTAAAGCTCTCATTGGTTGTAAGATTGTTTGTTCCTACCTCAAATTCAAACAGTTTTATTTATTGATCACCCCGCTATATATGCTTTTCCACTGATGTGCACACCACTGGATGTATTGCCAGGAGTAGAGGCCTCTGCAGTATGAAACAAAGCAAATTGCAATAATTTCCTTATATCTTGGCAAAAAGGGATGAGACAAAGGGCTTTTATGTGGACAGGGAAACACAAAATGGAACTCAGGATTCAACAAAGAAGACCGGTTAGAGGACAGTATATTACTATATGCAAAACAAAGGCAGGGAAACAGGAATTGTAACTCAGGATTCAACACAGACTTTTCAAAGGAAGGTATATTACTATATGCAAAAATCAGCAAACAATTACAAACTTGGATTTACATATCTCAAAGTTTATGTCCCCATGTGACTTGCCAGAGGAAAGTATATTACTAAGTAAAAATCAGCAAACAAGTACAAACTTGAATTTACATATTGCAAAGTTTGTGTCCCCAGTTGAACTAAAACTTTAGTTTATTACTACACTCTTTAGACAGGCGAGCGAAGCCCAGAAGTCCAGAGATCTCCAGGAAGAGTTCATGTTCTAAGGCCCGATTCAGTAAATGGAAATCCAGCAGGACCTAAAACTGGAGAGTGGAAACAACAAGAGGAACACAAAGTATAAAAACACATAGACTCCAGGAATTTGCAGGTCAGGAGCAGATGGGAAGGCAGAGAAACAAGCCTTTTCAACCGCCAACATTACCAGGCAATCAGTAAAAATGTGAGCCACTAGTGACGCTCACTCACATCTCTGCACAGTGTGTCCCAACCAGTGTGCCACCCTATTATGGGCATCTTGTTTATGTTTCGATGTGTTTAGCTTTCTTTGTCAAGATGCCTTTGTCTTTGCTGACAAAATCAGTACATGGACTCAGACAGAAAGGTATCGAGCTATGACGGCCGCTAAATGTCCCTAACAAGGACACTAGCACTGACAAGCCCTGCTGGGGCTGCCCAAGAGATTTATCAATTGAGTAAAAGGTATGACCTGGGTCCTGAAGTACATTTCCTTCCTTCCTTTGCCAAGAAATTTGCCAAGTGTATTTTCCCATCGCTTTCTAAATTTGTTAAGTTCGCTTTTCCTCAGGTACAGCAGTAACCACTTTGAAACAATCACTGCTAACCCCACTTCTTAAAAATCCCCTGCCAGATTCCAAAGTCTTAAACAACATCCACACACTTGGGGCTGTAGTGGCCACATAGGTAACTGATGAAGATAATTATAATTTAGATTCAGGATTTTGTGGATCATACACCAACCCTGGATAGCTATTAGACTTTCCTCTCAATAAAGGAATTGAGATAGTCTTGCTGGGTACTTTGGATGACAATCTCAGTAAACAAACATTATTCTTGAAGGATAACAGGGTAGGTCTGATGGAGAAGCCAAATGTTTGGAGTCAGGTGGTCTGCGAAGATTTAGAGGGAATAATATCTTAAAGGATGCTATCCCTTCTCACACCATTTGGAAGAATGCTTCATCACTAGGCCCACTGCTCACCCATAGAAAGGGCAGTTTAGCACAGGCGGGTTCCCGTCAAGAATGAGGACGTTCTTTTGGTGTGGCTTCATTAACGGAGCTTTACTTGTTGTATATTAAGGTCCCTATCTAAGTACACAGCAATTGTTAAGCACACTGTCCTGAACCATATACTAAAGAGGGAGTAAAGTAAAAGGAAACAAAAAATGGTGAATCAAAACTACTTCATGGTGGACCCGAAAATAATTTTATTGAGGGCACCGGAAGGTAGATTAATACAAAAGAGGAAATAACTTTGAGCTAAGTGGTGGTCAACATATTTCAGCTTTATATACAAGCCCACAAAGGTGTCAGAAGATTTTATCAGGTTCTTGATCCCAAAGCACTAGATAACCAATGTAAGGGGCAAGTTGGAAGGTATAGCTATCTAGTCAAAGTATTAAGTGGTATGAGAAAAATGAAAATATCAACAATAGTGAGACAATATTGAACCAGATACTCTTTGTTACATGTTGGATAGGCAATGCGATTAATATTATATGAGATGTGTCCCCACCTAGCATCAATTTTTTGCTTGAGGTATAGCTAATGTTGTGGAGCTTTTGGGGGGCCTCTTATGCACCTGGACAAGGCTGTCTCTCTCCTCGGCAGAAGCATTGGGTAATGTTGGCGATTTGTATAGGCAAGCCCATGTACATAAATGTAGTGTCAACCCTGGCAACCTTCTCTCACCACTATTGTTCATAAGTGCGTAGAATCAATCATGGGATAGAAGAGTTCCTTTGTAGATGTCAGATTTTTCTTCCTAAATGTGTATTTGCCACTGGGCCTGCATTTGGAAGATTAATTGAAAAAAAAAACTAAACAGATTGCCATGTTGGGCCTCTGCCATGTGGGTAACATTAACTGGTTTGCCCCATTTATTCACGTCACCTCTACGTTTTCTAAAAAGAGAAAAACATGGGCTTCATCTGGGATGCAGATAATAGACTAAATGCTTGCATCACTGTAGTGTTCTGGTACAGCGAGTGTGTAAAAAGCCCCTTTCTATGTAGTCACTCCCATTTTTTTCTGATTTTCATTTGAGGTTTGTAGACTTTACACATAGGGGAACTTCTGTCCAGTGCCCAGTGAATGTGCTCTGATCATTAAAACATGTACAAATTGGATAATCCATGATTGGCTTATTTAACTTTTCTATAAGGCCATAGTATAACATGAGGAACTGCACCTATGTCATGGAAAGTAAAATGTCACCTGTGGACTGCAGCACTTTATGTGCCATCCACTAGTATGACAAAGGAAAGCATGGCTTCACGAATACCATCGTAGCCTGACAGCTGCAGTGAAAAACCTGCAGCGCGACCTGTAAAAATTAGCCTTTATAACAGGTAAAAGCCGCCCTTTTAAATATTAGTAAGTCACCCTAGGTAAGCCTTGTAGACACAAGGAAGAGTGCATGTTTTGTAAAAGTGGGATATGTAGAAGATTAATGTTACCATGTGACAGGGTCCTAAAAGCTACTTTCACTGTGGTAGGCCTAGCGGTCCTATGTAGAAAACCAAAGTACTGATAATATACTGTGAGAAATTGGGTTGCTGGTTGACTGGGGTGTGAGCCCTGGTCAAGCAACAGTCACAATCCTTTGCAGGATGAACCACAAAAAGTCACAAAATTAACCTGTGCTTAACCCTAGGTAGATTGGCACACAAAGCGGTCAGGCTTAACTTAGAGGCAATGTGTAAATATTTATGCAGCACACACACATTAATAAAGTGAAAACACAACACAAGAAAAATCCCACACCAATTTAGAAAAATAGAAGAAACTTTTATAAATTTTGAAACCAAAATTACAAATATCCAATCAGTAGAACCGGAGTAATGAATCTTTAAATGTTTTAGTAAAAACGGGCACCGGAATGATCAAAGTTCCAACTGCGGACAACTAGTTGTGCAAGACCGGGTCATAATCAAAAAATACGGCTGACCACGATGGAGCACGGTTCGAATCCTAGATGTAGATTAGGCCTGGTCAGAGCTTACCTTCTGACTTAGAAAACTTTCTGAGAAAAATGTTCTGAGAAAGTAAAGTTCAGCGGGACAAGGCTGAAGAAGGTGTCCGAGGAGGGAGCATTGTCGCCGGATAGCTTGAAGTCAGAGCCACAGTGAAGATTTCTATGTTCAGACTGAGGGGCCGATTCCGATTCGGGCCGGAAATCTCTCCGACCGAGCCAGACCCGGAGAGATTTCCGACCGAATCGGACCCGTGCAGCCCGACCGAACGAGTACGATGCGCAAGCATGCCATCGGACTCGAGTCGGTCGGACTCCCATTGAAGTCAATGGGAGCCTGTCGTACAACGCGTACGCGGGCTCCCATTGACTCAATGGGTGCAAGGCGGACAAGGGCGCCCCCTACAGTGTGTACGCGGCGAAGCGACTCGCGCCGTAAACGCACAGGTAGGGGGGCCCATGGGTCCCCCCCTGTGTGCGACTCGCGCGGCTACGCGTACAGGGGGATCCGACACGGACCCCCAAAGTACGGCTCCGACTGCTCTTTCGAGCCGGAGTGCGCGGCTCGGTCGGACTGCTCGCGGCGCGCATCGTACTTACCCGGCCGGGGAATGTCTCCATTGCGTGGTGCGAGTCGAGTCCGAGCGAGTCGGTCGGTGCGGTTAGACCCGGGTACGAGTCGGTCGGAGCGGTCGGGACGCCCGGACGAGTCGGTCGGCGATTTCGCATCGTACTCGCTCGTCCGGACGCGCGTACGAATCGGTCAGGAAATAGGGCTCCGAATCGGATCCGGTTAAGCCGAATCCGATTCGGAGCCCTACCGGCCGAGATCGGAATCGGCCCCTTAGTGTCTGAAATGAAAGTCGAAAATCTCCAGTAGGATAAGGAAGAAGGCTAAACCAAAGACAGTTCCATGAGGCTGGATGCGCCTTTAATGAAGGACAGCTGAAATGGATTTGCTGCTGCGGAGAAGAACGTAGTGGGAGAAACTATGAAGTCAATCCGACCGGCGATGCACCTCTGGTGGATAGGTGAGCGGGCACCTCCTAGTCCTCAGAGCAGTTTTCAGCCAAACATTTTCAAAGTACCAGCTTTTGGATTTTGGCTATCTGGCCACCTTCAGCACCTTTTCCAAGGGTCCAGGACCCGTGGGGCACCACTTGGCGGGTCAGGACTCACTCAGGCTGGGGTCAGATGTGGGCCAAGGTGAAGGGAGCTTTTTGTTCCCCTAAGGCTCAGATCAGGAGGCTAGCAAACTAGCCATTTGGACTCATTGATGGTCCTGGGTTCAAGTCCAGTCTTTCTTCCCCAGGCAAGAGGGCAGCAGGGCAGAAGGGCAGCAATTCAGCAAGGCAGCAGCAGGTCAGCAGTCCAGCAGAGTGGCAGACCTTTCAGCAGCACAGAATTCCTTCTTCTGGGCAGAGTATCCACAGGTCCAGAAGTGTACAGAAGAGTAGGAATTTAAAGTCCCCTTTTTATAAACTGGTACCATCTTTCTGGAAGGTGAGAGAAGTTTCTAGACTGTGGCTTTGAAGTGCATGGAATTTCCTGACTCCCCTGCCCTGGCTCCCAGCTGACTGCAGTGACAATATGGATGTGATAAATGTCTTAAAACAATGATGTGCCCATCTTGTTTTAGTGACAGCTGGTCTATTACTACCCTCTGAAACACCTGTACCCTCTCACACACATTGGCACATGTATCACTGCTGTGGAAAGAAGCACTGGAAATCTGGCTGATGGTGGTAGGTTTGCTGGCATACCACTCTGCACCAGGGCCAATGTTATCTGCCACCATTCTCTGACAAAAAGGACTCTGTTGCCAGGTGTCGCTAAAACCAGAGTTCATCCAACTGAAAAGTTGCTGCCTGCTGAACTACCTATATTGGCCCAAACCAACATGCCTTTCATCAAACTGTAGCCAAGACAATATTCCTCCCAAACTAAAATGGCCACCATCACTGCCAAGAACCCGTGACGCTGTGAATTCTTGCAGGAAGATCCAAATCTTGGAGCCCATTTTCTTATAAAACTAGACCGCACATACTGGCTTGTGCCTGTTATTTCCCGGTTTCCAAAGGAGTGGAGTTGGTGTTGCGAGCTCTGGTTCTTCGTTCAGAGAGAGAGCTTTGTTCCAGATTCTGTGCAGGGGGCTGTCTCGAAAAGAAAAAACAAGAACAGTCCAGGGAGTCCTGTTTCCTGTCAGGTAGAATATTGACTTCTTTTGACAACAAAAATGCAAAAATGTTTACAGATATTGCACTGTTTAGACTAAAAGAAGTACTGATGTATGTATCTCAGACAAACCAAATTTTGGTCAAAGGTCTTGCTGGGTTTACAGGAATGTGACTGAAAATACGATAAGTAAAAAAGAGGAAAACATCTTGTGCAGCTCAAAGTAAAAGGGACTCTTTAATGGAAAAGATTAATCACAAGCTCATGGTGAGCAAGGACATTTGCAAGAACTGTTGCTTGAATAAACACTTCACTGGTGCATGACACATCTCCTATCAAATATACTTGTGTGACTAAACACATCTACTATCAAACACTCACGCTTTCTTCCCTACAGGTAAATCACAAACCATTATTTAATTAAGTGGCACAAGCACTGACACTGGTATTTTTGTTACTATCTAAATAACCAGGTGTTGTTTCCTTTCCTTTCAGGTCTCCCTCCAAGCATTACACTCCCTAAAATCCCTCACCCCCCGCCCCGGTCTGGACACATTAATCCTCTGTGATACTAATATTCAGAGTCGGTGGTGTTGGAAGGTGGGCTTCTAGGGTTCCTGAGGATCCACGTCTTGACAATAGGTCCTTTGTGTGAGGTCAGAGCACTCCATATTCAGTTGGTAGTGGGCCTGTGCTCAGCTCTGCCCCCTCATCCTGCCAGGAGATGGCCCATTAAGGCACATCTAATCCCTCTACTGTGTGACTGTCTGGGAGGAATTCACAAAGTCCAACTGTCAGTTACACCCAGTCATGTTGCCCAAGATAGGCCATAGGCACAAAAAGGCTAATAGCAGGCAAAATGTCAATTTTCTAAAAGTAGCATTTTCAAAATTCTAATAAAAAACCCGATTTTACCATTAAATAGGGTTTTTCATTACAATTCCAAAGACACAAAATATGACACAGCTACCTGTTCCAAATTGGATATTACAGATTATTTAATGTAATAAGGACTCCCCAATGTTATCCTCTGGGAGGGGTGGCCTCACTGTAGTGAACAACAAATTAGGAGTTCTTCACTACCAGGACATGTACAACTTGAAAGTACAAGTCCAACTTTTTAATTGGGCAGCACCCTGCCCTATGTGCTACCTAAGGCCTACCTTAGGGGTGACTTATGTGTTGTTAAAGGGGAGTTTAAGGCTTTGCAAGGGAGTTTAAATGCAAAGTCAACATGGCAGTTTAAAACTGCATTCTGGATGCAGTGGCAGGCTTGGGACATGCTTTAAGGTGCTACTTAAGTGAGTGGCACAATAAGTGTACCGGGCCCACTGGTAGCATTTAATTTACAGGCCCAGGGTATATGGCATACCACTCTACAAGGGGATTATAAGTAAATTAAATATGCCAAATAAGTGTAAACCAGTTTAATCATGTTTTATGGGAATGAGCACAAGCACTTTAGCACTGGCTAACAGTGGTAAAGTGCACAGAGTCCTTAGGCTAACAAAAATGACTTCAGCAAAAAGTGGAGAGATAAAAAGGCAAAAGGTTTGGGGGGGACCCTATAGAGAGGGTCACGTCCAACAAATACTAATGCTGTATCCCACGGTTTGGACCAGCTAGAAAAATAATGAAACAACTATTTTTTAATAGTTATTGAAAAGCGAATTCAATGGTGAAGTTGAATTTTTGCTAAATATCAAGGAAAAGTAACTTTAAAAAGTTACCTTTTTTCTGCCTGAAGTTTCAAGAGGCTAATTTGCATTTACTCTTCACCTTTTTCCGGACTGCCTTCAGCCTGGGAAAAGGTGTGAAATACCTCCCAGGAGCACACAATAGACTGGTTTGAATGGGCAGCGATGTCTCCTCTGAACTCCACAGAATATTTCGAGTTGATCTGTGGGCATCCTGTTGACAGGGCATTGTGAAATCCTGCTTGACAGGTCTGTTGAGCCACATGTAACACTTGGGGCACACTTGAAAGGTAGAGAACAGGATGCCAAAACAATTCTTGTTTATCCCCTATCTGGTTGCTGAAAACCCTGCTTTTGTCCTACTAGGCTTCTGTCTCTGGATTTGTTGTGGGTACAGTGTCTGCCTCAAACTGGATTATTGTGTTAGATGTGCAAGACCACTGGTGATTTCCCTATGACACTCCCACACAGAGCCCACGTTTAATGTGGCCAAAGACTTTTGCCATCTTGAATGGGGCACATGGCATTTTGGAACTAGTGAAAAGTGGGTAGGGATGCCCCAAGAACTTTTACTCCATTTGTTAGGGAGAGCCCAGGAGTCAAGCAAAATTTATGCTTGCTGGTGCACAGTATAAATTTGACACCTCAAGGCACCTTGATGAGAACACTGCTGGATTTGCAAAAGGGCACTAGGTGGCTTTAACCTTCTGCACTTGGTATCTGTGACCTTTAAGAAAGACCTGAGGAATTTGGACGCCCTTCCACTTAAAATCCAAGAACAGAAAGATCTCCAAGGATTATAAGGCTGATGCCCTGGGTGGCCCTAGAAAATTACAAAGCTGAAGAAGACATTTCTGTGAACCCTCCCAGCTTACCAGTGTCAGCTGGACCTGAACTGAACTTTGCTGTTGCCCTCTGCCTGACACCCTGAGAGTTTCTAAGCTCGCCCATGAGGTCCTGGGGGCCTTTGATGTGTATTCTTGTGGTTGTTTGGCACCAAAAGAAGTTTGGGAACGACCTCAAAAAGTATCTAACAGGCAGTTCTATGGTGTCAGACTGAATTTCAGGTTTGTCCCGCACGGAGAAGAGCCTTTATTCAGAAATCTCTTCAGATTCGGACTTAGAAACTTTTTTGAACTTCTCTACTTCCAAGACCAAGATGAGCCAATCAACTTTTCATACACCACCAGTATTCCATTGAAGTCTGCTTCAAATGATGCCTAGGTTCTAGCCCATAGTGACCACTGACCACGCTTCTTGGTGCTAATTTCTCTTAAAACTTAAATCATTATAAAATACATATCTCCTGTTTCCCTTACTAGATTGTTGTCATTTTAGTTTTATTATGCCTATTACTGCACCATTGAATTACCTGGACTGTTTATTACACTAGAAAAACTGAATAAACAACAATTAAAAAAATATTACCCATGCCTTGAGACCTACAGCATCTCCTCCACAGGTTAATACGATTTTCCTGCTTAGACATACCGGTCCATTGAGCAAGGTAGTGTTGTGCTCTTTCCCTGAAGACTAAAACTATAAATCTCCAGGTTTCGCAGTCTCAGCACTAAAACACCGCAGCACTCTATGGGGTTGCTGGTAGATTCTCACCCTCTCCAGTGCCTTAAACACATTTCATTTTCCTAAATATTCTGTAAGAACTCTCCCTCTTGTACACCTGATGAACAGCTGTGATTTGGTTCCAAGCCATTATGTATTTCAATTTCACAATGCAGTACAACCCACTCCAATGTATTTGGTCTTGACCTTGAGTGGCTGACAAAGGTAATACATTATGCATCATTGTGGATGTCGACTTCTCGCGTGTCCTAAAATTAAACTCTGCGGTAAAACCTGCTTTTTCTAACAAATGCGATTAAACTCCATTGGTCCTGCCACTAGGCTAGGCTACACCATACATGAAAAGTTGAATTGTTAGCTGTTTTGTCAGACAGTATGACAAGGCAGTATGTCAATGCACTATGACAAGATCTGTGCCAAGTGACCCAGTTGGGTGAATCCGTACTGTATAAGGTTTTCAGGCTGTCAAGTCAGTCAGTCAGTCATTGACATACATGTAAAGTGTCTGATGGAACAAAAACATGTCAAAATTGAAAACACTGAGTACAGATTTGCCCAGTTTTGCAAGGTACCCTAATCCACAGTAATCCGCTCGCCAAACATCACATAAAACAAACGGCAGACTTCGCCAAATAACAAATATTTGGCAACTCACGCAATAGGCAATGCTCTTCAAAGATAAACACATTTGTATCATATACTAAAAATAAAGACTGAAATTGAGCAAATAATGAAAATAAAGAGAAATACTGGAACCACGTTTGTGGCCCTTTACTTTGATACTCACAATTCAAAATAAACTGAAAATGAGATCTGACAACCTCCACAACAACCAATAAGCAATCAAGAATGACAAAAAGAACAAACTACTCAAAAGACATGGTAGTATGTTTGAAAATACATTTAGTATGAGCAGAATACCCATGAAGAGAAATATAAGGCACAGATGAGCACTAAAAGCGAGGGAGCATACACATCAAGCCAACATTATGCCATTAAACCCATTCCTATGAAGATGGTAGCCCTCACAAATTAAATTAATTAAACTTGCAGAACCCGTCTGTCAGAAAGTGGGATATATATGTGGGAAGGGGGATGGACCCTTTCCAACTTAATGAACACACCCCCGTTAGTCCTCAAAACAAGTCTCAGTAAAACTCCTCCCAAAGTACCTTAAAACTAATGCGATGTGTTTGCAAGTAGTGCTGATTCTCATTGGATTAAAGGTGGTCGAGCACACAACATTGTGTGGCTGCTGCAAACGAAGCAGCTTCTCCTGGACCAGCTGTGACTTCCTTCCTTCTTCCCTCCCAGCTGCCTGTCTGTGAGTCTCACTGATTACACCTCTCAGCCTCCCTCCCGAGGGGCACACTTGGCACATAGTCAATACTATTTCAGGATTATAATCAATGAAAATTGGCAGCTGAAGAAGAAAGCTATTGGCAGCCGCTGCATGTGACATCTGATCCACTGTTAGAACTCAGGTTAAAGCAAACTCTCTTAATGCATGCAATCAATACGAAAGAGGAAATGTGGGGGCTGGCAGTCAATCTTGCTACCTTATAAACAATAAAAAATGGGATGTTTTTGTTTTTAAAAACTGCTTGCCTTAGTAATGTGCTTGACGGCTGTAGTAACTTTATTGCACCCAGAGATCTTCATTTCAGTTATTATTTCCCATTAAAAAAGTATGACTGATCATTCTAGTCATTCAACTGGAAAACTGCATCTTTGAGAAGGTATGACAAACGTGTCAACCCCCTCTGTTTATGAAATGTGGAATTCAAATTCAGAAAAGGCTGTTCGGTAGAGACTGCAGTGTCTGCAATGTTTCTATCTCATAGAGAGCTGTCAAGGTGAAAGTATGAAAGGTTATTCACCCGTGCATAGCATTGACAGTCCCACTATGAAACAAGGAGTGAATGCTGAGGTCTGTGACAGCACCGCAGCAGCTCACGGCGGGTGTATAAGTTGGTACCTGCCCTGAATTTGGTAGTGATGTTAGCTTATGGCTTTCTTTTAATACTTGTCCTGGCTTCTGTTCAGGTTGTGCTTTTCAAGAAACACCTCATCACGGTGTAACCTCTGTTACTGGAAATTCTCTAAAGTGCCTAGGGACCTCTGCATAGAAACCATATGTTTGGCCTTCTGCCAGAAAATATCAATTTGCAGCCTAATATTCCTTCAAATGACATTCCCTGCCCTGACAATGCATTTATCTTTAACATTGCAACACTCTGTCTGTGAAATACAAACTTCATACACTCTCTAATGTTAACATTCAGTAGTTCTTCAGATGCCCAGACTCAATACACTCAGGCACAGTATGTTGTACATAGTTATTTCTTTTTAAAACACACTTATCAGTTTTTAAAAACATTGAACAGCAAGAATCTCCTATTCATCCCAACAATAATAGAGAATTTTCAGCTGTGAACAAGTGTTGATATGGCAGCATCATGTGTGGTTACATTATAGACAGAGACCCTTTCACACGCTACAGCACAGGGAGTTAACATTGTACATCTCCACTTAGCAAGAGCCCCCACCACAGGATCCCCGTGTGGAGACAACATCATAGTTCATGAGGTGAATGAATAAGGTTTGAGAACATTTCCTTAGGATTTATGTCAGTCAGGGATACACCATATCATTCCCAGATGTCCTTCATCCGTTGAGCGAGTTTACCAAACCTCAGAAGCAGTCTTCCTGCTCATGACCAAGAGCTGTATTCTTGATCCAGACTATATAGCTTGGTCTCAGACTTGTGAATCCACTTACGATAGATACAGCACTAGGCTAAGAGTTGTATCCAGAAAGAGCCATGTGGACAGTGGGTTTACCAGGAGCAAGGTCCAAGTCTGCAAGTTTGTGGTCTCTAGTGAGGTGTGTTCAAGACCAGTGACTTTGCCTATACCCCCCGGGTTGGAGTCCAAAAGCTATCAAACTTTGACTATGACTATGCCGTAGAATTAAAGCCAGCTTCAGAAAATGTGTAACTCGGGTGTTGAAAAGATGATTGTGAGTAAAATGTTCTGAGCTCAAACGTGTTGAGGTAGCTCCTTGTGAAATGTCTCAAGTGTATCATCCTTAATGTTAATCATGACTAATTTGCTATGCGGACAAATAGCATCCGTTGGGTATCTATGAATTTAGTCCTCACGTCAGCATCTTACTTCTCCCGAGCTCTAATTGGAAGATGGCTACCATGTTGCAATAAAAGAACACGAATGCTCATTACCTCACGACCTCCACCTGTGACAAAAATGTATAATTGCAAAGCCCTTCATGGGCTATTGGGTTATCATAGACAAGCAGCCTTCCAGATTTAACATGACAAGTGTGTGACATGCAGACTGGCCTGCCCACAACCTCTCATGGTCCCTTCCACATATCCTCAAAGAATACCACAGTGCTCCCCCAAAAAGGGGGTTGAACCTGCCCAGTACGCGATCTAGTTTACCAGGCGAGGACCTAAATATTTGGGTGTAAGTCTGCTAAAGGGAAATAAGTTTCTTTTTTCCTCCCTTTTTTTGAGAGGCTACCTCTTCAGTTGGCTTGGTGTACCCATCTCCCTTCAGTCTATTACAGTATGCAAAGACCTTTCAACTCTTGATGCAATTATGGTGGCCTCAAATGTTCCACATGAGTATTTTCAATGGCTTACCCAAGCGCACATCACAAAAACATAAGAAAGCACAGTTGTAACAGCAGCCATCGGATAAAATCTCCATCTCGTCACCAAGACTTGGACAGGTAAAAAGCTGGTGCATGCCGAAGCCAAATACTGACCATTAATGAATTTCCCCTACCCTCACTCCACACACCAACCACCAGATGTTGTGCCATACCATACCTTCTAATCAAAAAAAGAACAGTAAAGAACATGCAATCAGTGCTTAATTTGTAAAATAATAGGAACTAGCGCCCAGCATTTTTCTCAGAAGCCTCTACCCAGTGCTGCCAAATATCAGGATCGCTAAATATCAAGGCAGCGTAGTCTCGGTTCACTCATGCATGTTCTTTTCCATCTCTGTTTCTCCCCTTGTAAATGTTTTTTCACTTTTCTTTTTCTCCCCCTTTTGTGTTTTTCCCTCTGTTGCTCCGGGTGAATGTCTGAAGCAGTGCTGTAAATGGGCCGGTACTGCCACTTTTTTATTTTGAGAGGGAGAGTACCAGCACTTCTCAGAAACAAGCAGGTACTCTGGTACAGAGTACCTGCACTTCTATTTTTCCATTTCAAGCACTGGTTTGAAGGGGAAATGAAGTGCGGTTCCCTAAAAATGCATTCTGGTGGGCCCCACGCGCAACATCTGTCTCAAATTAAGCATTGCATACAATATGATTCACATAGGAGGGTAGAAATGCTGGAGAAAAATAAGCATGGGAAGCCATTCCTTAGAAACCATGCAGGGCTAAGTTTAAGACAGGTAAGGTTGATCGATACCTGCTGGGACAATAAGGAAGAACTCGAAAATACCATAAGATGTAAGGAAATAGAGAGAGGTGAAGAAGATATACTAGCTGGAAATAGATATAGAGCCCTAGCATCACCAGTATATGAGGAAGACGGGTGCTTAAGTGAGATCGATTAGGAGTTAGGGTCGTCGCACAGCCTGGCCATATTATCCTGGAACATAAATGGATACAATAGAATACTGAATCAGGAAAGCTTCAAAGATGTTATTGCGAGCAACGAGGTTGTGTGTCTGCAGGAGACCTGGCTGTGCGACGAAACCCTAGCAATCGAAGGGTTTGCCCAACAGACGAAAGTAGCGAGTAAGAAACAATTTGGTAGACCATCAGGAGGGCAAATTACGTTGATCTCTACAAAAATTGCCAGAAAGGTAGAACATTTGGAAATAAAATGCAAATGGGAAATAGGATGTAGAGTGTTGTTGTTGAACCCCGTCCCGCGATATGAAGGTATAGTTATTGTCAATGTGTATATACAGAAGGGGAAAGAGAATGAATACAAGGCAGAATTGGAAAAACTAAAAGAAGATATGTTAACTTTAACCGATAATTACCAGAAAGATGTACTATTTGTGCTGGGTGACTTCAATCACAAATTGGATCCCTGTAGGATTGGTCCATGGTGTAAGTATTTGCTGAGTTCCTATAATATAAAGGATGCCATATTTCCGAGAGGGGACATGTCGGCACAAGATATGGCTCTAGGACAGATTTTGGGCTCTATGGGCCTAGTATGTGTGAATGGTAGAATGGACGCAGATCGACCGGCAAAGCGTACTTTAAAGATAGGCCAGCAACCCTGCCCAATTGATTATGTGTTTATACATGCTTGGAACTTTGAATTAATTAAGCACTTTGAGGTGGTAAGAGTGGAAGGTAGTGACCACTATCCCCTGAAGACTGAAATATATGAAGTATGGAAAAAACAAAGAGATATAGTTCTTCAGGTACATGTGGACTACCCGAGGGGGCTCACAACCAGTATATCGGAGGAATACATAGAAAAACTAACTGCAGTACAGCAGACCCATTCGCTAGAAAATATCCCGATTACGAATGATAATGCCTGGTATGAAAATACAATCACACAACTGGTGGAATGCCTAAGGGTTAAAATCAAAGCTAGTAAACCTGGAGATGGTAGGAAAAACAGAATCCAAAGCAAAGTGATGACATGGTTTGATGAAGAATGTCGCAAGGTAAAAGCAAGTATTATTTTATTTATTTATGTGATTTCTATAGCGCCGAATCACCCCCATCGGGGTATCTCCGCGCTGTGACAGCTAGTGATCGACTCTGGGAGATAGTTTAGAACAGTGCCGTTTTCAGCAACTTTCTGAAAACCAGGGAAAGAAGACTTAGGGTAAAGTATAATGTAGAATCGTTCCATAACCTCCAGAAATTAGGGTTAAAATATAAAATGATTATAAGGAATAAAAAACGAACCTACAGGGGCGTGGCCTGGCGTCAGCCAAGATGGCTGCGTAAGAAGAGAGCTCCGCCGAGGCCAGGAAGAAAGCCTGGAATATCCTGTGTATATCCTGCAGTTGCAGTGATTGATAATGCGCGCTCATTAGTGGGAAGCTCACCGCTACTGAATGCGGCCACTCGCGGGGTGCTGTGCCCTCTGATCGTCGAGCTACGTGACGACGAAGTCAGGAGAACAGCCATGCACAGAGGCCTCCGGAGCGGCTGGGCGGTGCTACGGCGGCAAGTAACTGCGCCACCCTGTAACGCGCGGTGGGGGAGCCACCGTGAATATCCTGCGAGTGACGGAACGGGCCCTGAGGTCCGTATGTTGTGCTGCCGTACCCGCCAGCTGAGCACTTGAGCGCCGGGCGGGGCCAGGTGGCTGCGGGCCCGTAGAGAGACTGGCAGAGGCGGCGACTCCCTGTGTGTGCCCGGAGGGAGTAGGATGGATTGAGCCCCCCAGTAGACGCGGCGGACTTCCGGCGACGTCTGGAAGGTGAGCGAAGGGCGGCCCAGCTGCTGTGGAGGGGTTGGAGGGCCCCCTTGCCACCGCAATATCGCCCTCTGAGCTGCCTGGGCCCGGAGGAGGTACTCTGGGGGTGGACGGACGCACCTGCCTAACGCTTTAATCTATGCCGGCCTCCAGAGGGCCGCGGATCACGGTGGGTGGCCGGACAGGACGAGCACCAGATATTTGGATGCCCCTTTGCTTGAGATTCTGAGCGGGTGGACGGTTGGGGCCTTCCCCAGTGTTAACCCTGTGAACCCAGAACTTGTGGGGAGAACTGTTGAGGTAGTCCCGGGGGATGAGTGGTGACCTCCGCCTTGACGGATATACTTGGCTCGGGTGCCCGGGCCCCTGATGGTGAGAGTGTGATCACATCTACCGGCCGGAGCCTTTACAGTTGCTGACTGCGCCACTGGCCTTTCCACATAAGTCTGGCCACGAGGGATTGCTTACTACAGATGCCCCTCCCGTTTTGATCCTATCGTCATTGCCCCGTGGGCTTAACCTTCGGCTGGGGATCGAGCGGATCAGCGAGGTAGGGGCCCCATGTGATTGGCTGCGCGATGGTGTGGAGCCTGGGGCCCCTGCATCCTGTGGTACTTTTTGGACAGTGGTGAGACACTGCATTTGGGCGGGGCCCACCTACGGATTTGACCCGCGTGGCGCACGGACATCCGCGCCACAGCACCTTCTTTCAGACCGGGGGTTGTGGTACACTTGAAGGGCGCGAGTAGTCCACAGCGGACCCCCTCTCAGCGGGATGTCTATTTTGACGGTAGCCTGCTCGTGCAGCCAGCGCCACTCGACAGTGGTGGAGGGCGGCGGGGCTACGTTGGAGGCCGGTCGTGTGCTGCTACTCCTGAGTCTGGGACTTTTACACAATGAAGCCAAAAGGGCCCCCACCGGTACACTCGAATAAACTGGACAAGTATACAGTCTCGAAACAGCCGCACTCGGAGGAGGGTGCTGCAGATGGCCAGGCCGGCATGTTGGAACCATCTCTCAGTTCGATTATGGCGGCCATTCAGACTCTGGGAACGACGCTGGAGACCAAAATCAACAAGGTTTCGATCGAAATGAATCTCCTCAGAGCCGATATGAACAAAACTTCGGAGCGAGTCACAGTGGCAGAGACGAACATTGTCGAGCTCCAATCTACCACTCGTGGGCTGGAGGAGAAAGTTCAACGGCTGGTTCATCAACACCGCCAGGTGGCCTTGAAGCTGGAGGACCAGGAAGGGCAGGCCCTCCGGAACAACATCCGCGTGGTGGGGGTCCCGGAGGGGGCAGAAGGCCCTAGTGTGGACCTTTTCCTTGAGGACTTAATATTGAATCGCCTGAAACCAAAATGACTGTCCACCTTCTTCGCGGTGGAGAGGGCTCATAGGGCCCCAGTCCCTCCACCAAAACCCGGTGCTCCTCCCAGAACGATTATTGCCAGGATCCTTAATTATAGGGATCGGGATGCCATCCTACAGGCGGCTCGACAGCAAGGTGACTTCCCGTACGAGAACACGATGGTGAGGTTCTTCCCGGACTTCACTTTAAAGGTGCAACAGGAGCGACGCACCTTCGACAGAGTGAAGCGAGCCCTAAGAGATAGGGGCATCACGTATATGATGTTCTTTCCGGCAAAGCTCAAAGTCATCGCCAATGGGAGGTCCTGGTTTTTTACAACTCCATCCGACGTACAGACCTGGTTGGATGAGCCGCGACCGCGGAAAGACAGTCTACGGATGGCGGACGGCTGGAGAGATACCCGTGAATGTTCACCAGGCTCTTCAAGTGGGCGGAAAGGACTGGACATGCGTGACCGATGCTCCCGGCGATCCAGATCATTGAGCCCAGAGAGCTCCGAAGCCCACGGATAAGGACCTCACCGCTATAGATGTCTGCTTATGAGACTCATTGCTGCATCACGTAATGTATATTGTGGGGGGTGGTAAGTTGATAAATGCACTCTTTAAGGTGACTGTCTTTTGTGGATCTACTGCTCCACTGCAACTGTTCTTTTCCTGGACTTGGGCTGGACTGGAGCCTCACGGAGCCATGTGTAGGCGACGCTCGGCAACCCCCTGTTTAGTTGACTGGTTTTTTGGGCGACAGGCGCTCTGCTAGTTGGGGATGTGGGTAGTTTCAAGCCTACGCAGCAGGGTAACAGGGAGGGGGGTAGGTTTCCAATGCAGGGTTGTAAAGGGGGGGGAGTTAGTTAGTGGGGCTTATTGTCAAATGTTGATGTTTTTAATGCTTCCTATTGTCTATAAATGCAGGATGGGCGGTGGGGGGCTGCAAGGGTGGTACGAGGGAAGGGGATAGGACACTGCACACTTCCCAGATGACTGTACAGCAGGCTAGGCGACTCAAGGTGTTATCGTGGAATGTGAACGGTCTGGGGGATGAGATTAAGAGCACTATGGTGCTTCAATATTTACATTGACATTCCCCAGATATAGTGCTCCTCCAGGAGACGCACCTGAAAGGTAATAATTACTTAGCCCTAAACCGGTTTGGATACACCCTGTTGGCCCACGCTGGGTTTACCTCTGGCTCGAGGGGAACGGCGATTCTGTCCAAGAACTCCCTCCCGCTAGTACCCAACCGCACGTGGTGCGATCACATGGGACGATACGTAGCACTTACGGGGATGTGGGAGGGCCTTACTCTGAATATTTACTCTGTATACATACCACCGAGGATGCACGGGGTGACATTTCCTGATCTTAGCAAGCTCCTATTAGACATGCCTGTGGGCACCTTGATTCTGGGGGGAGACATGAATGAGACGATGGTGCAGGAACTCGACAGAGACACCTTATCGCATAGAACGGGAGGGGCACAGCCGTTAAATGTGTTTTTGAGTGCAATGGGCCTGGTAGACCTTTGGAGAACGCACAAGCCTGATACACGGCAATACACCCATATTTCGGCGGCCCATGGCAGCTGTTCACACCTAGATTATATATTTACACACACGAATTTGGCTGGTCTGTTTCGAGCCGGGAGCCACAGGGCCCGAGGAATATCGGACCACTCATCGGTTGAGGTATGGCTATGGGGCCCTGGGAGAGAGTGGTCGCTACCCCCACGCCTAGACCCATATTTGTTCAGGGACCGTGAGTTCCAGGGCAGCTTTAGGAAACGAACGGAGCAATACTTTTCTGAGAATTCTGGGACTGTACAATCCCATTGTGTTTTGTGGGAAGCGTATAAGGCGGTGTCAAGTGATTTTGTGCAAGCAGAGGTGGGGATCAGGCGCAAGGAGAAACGAGCGCAATGCGATAATCTGGAACACAAGATATTGGCACTTGAGACGGCAAAGAGCTCCGACTCCGGGGGCGAGGCAGGGCGTAGACAAGCGATTCAGCTCAAACAGAAGGAGCTCAGAGATATCGGAGAAAATCTGGCACGTGCACATGTGATAGCGACGCAGAGACGTGTCTATGACCTGGGTGACAAAGCTAATAAGGTTATTGCATGGCTGGAAAGGAGGGACAGAAGTCGTAACTGGGTCCCAGGCATTCAAACCGACTAGGGCGCGCCGTGGCTAGCTGATGCTGATATTGCGGAGGCCTTTGTTCAATACTATGAGGGGATCTACTGGTCGCAGACTGGGAGAGGGGAGGAGGACTGTACTGAGTTTCTTAAAGATATAGTGCTTACCACGCTTGATCCGGAAGAACTGGAAACAGTAGACGCGGACCTGACCGTTGAGGAAGTTGAAGGGGCCATGGCGGATCTACAGTCAGGGAAGGCACCGGGCCCCAACGGATTCCCGGCTGAATCATTTAAATGTGTGGCGGGAACGGTAGCGCCATATATGCTAGATATGTTCAATGACGCAAAAGTAGCAGGCCGGCTGCCGCGAGATCTAAGAACGGCAACCATAGTTGTGATTCATAAAAAGGGCAAGCCACAGGAGCTGTGCAGCTCCTATAGACCTATCTCACTGATTAACTTCGAGGCCAAAGTGCTAGCGAAGGTCCTGGCTAACAGGTTAAGCTCAGTGATTCAATCCCTGATTCACCCGGATCAATCCGGCTTCATGCCCCATAGAAGCACTAGGCTTAATCTCCGCCATCTCTATGGCGTGCTGCATGTGGTTTCCAAACACCCGGAAATACCGGCCGCACTCCTGTCCCTGGATGCCCATATGGCGTTCGACAGCATCGAATGGCATACTCATTTGCTGTTTTGGCCAAATTAGGCTATGGGCCGAACTTCCGGACATGGGTCAGGCTCCTCTATACAGCGCCGCTGGCACAGGTCTGTGTCCAGGGTTTTCGAGCTACATAGGGGCACACAGCAGGGCTGCCCGCTCTCCCCGATGCTCTTTGCGCTTGTGCTTGAGCCGCTGGCCTCGTGGGTGCGGGGCGATCCGCTGGTGAGGGGAATTGACGCGGGGGTGGCTGGGAGGAGCGCATCTCCCTTTATGCCGACGACGTCCTACTCTATGCGCACTGCCCCAGACAAACATTTCCTAGACTCATACACATCTTAAGGTCTTTCGGGGCATACTCTGGATACCGCATCAATTGGGACAAGTCCCTAGTGTTCTCGCTGGCGGGAGCTCCTCCAGTGCTAACATCGGCGTGTAAAGACCTGATATATAAGGAGACTTTTAAGTATCTGGGCATCTGGATCACTAAGTCAGAGGCGGACTATATGCACTTGAATGTCTATGCACAATTGGACAGACTGAAAGGAGATGTGGCACACTGGAGGAGTCTGGCGGTTTCGCTTGTGGGATGCGCCGTCCTGTTTAAAATGATGGCCCTCACGCGCCTGCTGTTTGCATTACAGAACACTCCCTTTCTGGTCCCAGAGAGTTTCTTTTGCGCAATTGAGGCGGAGCAGCGCACGTTGTTGTGGGGGGGGAGCCCCAGAATCGCCTTACGGAAGCTCCAACTGGGGGCTGGCGGTACCGGACCTAAGAAAGTACTATTGGGCGACACAGCTTGTCAATATTAATTGGTGGGTTTCTCTTCCACCGAGGAACCAGCATATTGGGTGGATCTTATGGCCCTGGGTAGGGGCAGTTATCTCTCGGCCCTATACAAGAAACGGAGGGGCACCTCATCCCTCCCGACCCACACGGAGGCAGTGGTTGCAGTATGGCGGAATGCGACCAAGATGACTGGGTGGGAAGCCAAACTCACGGAGCAAACCCCACTATGGGAAGGGGATTTTATGACGGAAACTGCGCGTCTAGGGGGCTTCCGTGGATGGAGCAATATCGGCATAGATCTCCTGGGTGATGTCTGGAAAAAGGGGAAGATGCTGGATTTTGTTACCATGCAATCGGAAAACCAGATGGGGGAGGGGGAATTTTTGCGATACTTACAGTTGCGACATGCATTGCACTGCCATTTGAAGGATGGGGACCACTTGCCAGAGTATGCCCCATTGGAAGACAGGCTCCTGCTTGATCCAATGATCGATAAGGCCATTTCACTCACGTATAAAAAACTGATAAACAATACGCCAGATCCCCTGGGACCACTGCGGGAGGCTTGGGAGTCGGATCTTGGCCTCCTTGAGGATGACGACTGGGCAGAGGCTGTACAAAGCCCCAGAGAAATAGCGATAAGGGCAAGATTTCATTTAATTCAGCCCCAAATTCTTCATAGGTCATACGTCCCTAGGACGGTGCAACATCGCATAGGTTACTGTGTATCTGAGAAATGTGTGCGGGGATGTGGTGAGACCAGGACATTCTTCCATATCCTCTGGGCGTGTCCTAAGATTCAAGGGTACTGGGAGAACCTAGCCCAAGTAATGTCTGAGGTGGTGGGCACCACGGTCCCGATGGACGCTAGGTGGCATGTCTTAGGAGTGACGGGGTATGTAGTATGGCCCAAATGGGCCACGGCCTGGCTCGCACTGGCGGGTGTAGTGGCGAAACGAAACATTGCTCGAATATGGGGCGTTAGCGAGGTCCCATCGGTGGAGGGTTGGAAAAATGATCTAGACTGGTGTCAAAGGACGGAACACACTGTGTACCAGAGTATCCCGCGGAAATGGGAAAGGATCTGGGGAGCTTGGATGGCCTACAGGGGTGATTTTCTGACTGATTGAAAGGGCCCTTTAATCAGAGTGCAAATGGTTTCTAGGTCATCCGCGATCGCCTTGGGGACATTAGAGACCTAAGGGAACTGTACATTGTGAATGTCGCTATGTCATTGTATGTGCTGCTCCACTGCTGAGTATATTGTAACATCTTTATGGAAGCAAGTTTCCTTTTTTGGTTACTAAAAAGAATTTAAAAAAAAAAAAAACGAACCTACAAAGAGAGTTGCTGGACAAAATTGTTAGCTGCAATAGAATCTAAAGATCTGAAAGGCTTTTGGAAATTGGTCCAAGAAAGCTCAGGCAAAACACCAGGGTCCTTGCATTGTGCAGTACCAGAAGACGATTGGGTGAGATACCTGGGGGAAATCTATGGAAAGTGGCCAGTATTAGAGAGACTGAGATCAATATCATGGCCTGGAGTGAGGGAGGAATTTAAGGAACACTTTACCCCCAGAAATATAAAAGAAATTATATCTAACCTAACCCTGACCCGGGCCGCGGGCCCAGATAACCTCCCTGCAGTGATTATAAAAAATAGGCCAGAGTGGTGGGCAGAGTTCTTTTAAAAAATGTTATTGGGGATACTTAATACAGGTATTATACCAGAAAACTGTAGAGGAGCAATCATAACACCCATCCACAAAAAAGGAGACACAAAAGCCCCGAAGAACTACAGATTAATAAATCTTCTAGACATAGGAGAAAAAGTATTTGCCAAAATAATCTTGGAAAGACTTAAGGACTCGGCAGAGGTAAATCAGGTTGTTCCCATCGGAACAGGGGGGGTTTAAAGAGGGGCACTCAACGGTCGACCACTGTTTTGCGCTCTGGTCCATTGCGTGGAAGTCTATTGAGCAGAGAGGGAGTCTGTTCTGCTGCTTCGTGGACTTCCGCGCAACATTTGATCTAGTGGACCGTGAGACGCTGTGGGAGACGTTGATTGGATATAACATCCCAAGAGATCTGCTAAGGCTAATACAAGTATTACACACCAACAATTGGGCGCAGATAATTTTGGACATAGAGGGGACCCTATCACAGAAAATCCAAATTGGAAATGGGTTGAGACAGGGGTGCGTATTGGCCTCCTTACTTTTTTCCTTATTTATTGCAGACTTACCTTCAGTCTTAGGGAATGAAAGGGGGGCTAGTCCAAAGCTAGATGGAAAACATATTCCATGTTTGCTATATGCGGATGATCTTGTAATAATTGACCAAACAGAGATCGGCCTGCAAAGAAAGATGAACAGGTTCAACGAATACTGTGGTCTTAAAAAACTCGTAGTCAAAATGGATAAGACAAAGATTTTAAGTTTTAGTAGAAGGAAAATTAGGTTTAACTGGTTTTTAGGCTCCACGAAGTTGGAAAAGGTAGAAGAATATAGGTACCTGGGGATGTGGTTTGAGAAAAGTCTGAACTGGCATACCCATCTCAATGCATTAAAACTGAGGACATCAGCCTCGGTTAGTGGACTAAAAAAATTCAATGGAGTCTATGGTGAAAAGTCGGATAGACCGGTTTTAAAAGCTTACTCCGCCATGGTACCACCACAATTCTTATATGGAGCTGAACTGCTATACCTGAGATGCCGAGGAGGGAAAAACCCTGAAAAATGTATTATCATTACCTATGTCCTCAATGGTCCAGGCAGTGAGACTAGAAATAGGAATCACCTCATGGGGTATAACGGCTTGTATGGCCCTATTAAGATTCTGGCAGCGCCTGGGAACGGGCGAAGAATACAAAATCTCGCAATGGTGCAGAAACGAGATATTGAAGAGCGAGTTAATGAGGGCAAAAGGGATAAGAGAGACCATTATTAAAGCTTGTAGAATGATGCGGCTCAAGCTGCGCCCCCTGACTTTACAAATTGAGGTTGACAAGAGGGAACTTAGGGCCCTGGGAAAAGAAATTTCTTGAGCCCAGGACCAAGATTACCTCTTGGGGAAAAAATCTGTACTTTTTATGGCTACCTCGTGGCAAAATGAACAACACTTCCCCTATATCGACAGGTTACCCTGTCGTTGGTTAAGAAGAGAATTACTAAGGCTAAAAATTGGCGTTAACCCTTGCTATGCTAACAACGGGGTAAAAAGAAGCAATGATCGATAGTAAGGGAAATTGTGCCTGTACCCTGGGAACAACGTGTGATACTTTACATATATTATTGGATTGTCAGAAGGTTTTAGATATACGGAAAGAGATCTTACGCCCAATTTTTAAAAAGTATGGTATTAACAATAGGGTACAAGCAGTAGATCTTTTAACAGAAATGAGTAGTTTAGATATAGCTTGTGCTATGGGGAAGTTCATTCAAAAAGTTAAAGAAATCCTTGATTGTGAATAGAACAGAAATGTTTGTTTTACCATATAATATGGTGTACGTTTTACGGATCGATGAAAGGACAAATGATTTTATTATATGAATTTTATGATGTTTTAATTTAACAACTGTGATTTTAGGAGTTGTATTTATATAGATTTTTTACGTTTAAAAGCTTGTGCTATGGGGAAGTTCATTCAAAAAGTTAAAGAAATCCTTGATTGTGAATAGAACAGAAATGTTTGTTTTACCATATAATATGGTGTACGTTTTACGGATCGATGAAAGGACAAATGATTTTATTATATGAATTTTATGATGTTTTAATTTAACAACTGTGATTTTAGGAGTTGTATTTATATAGATTTTTAACGTTTAAGGACTATCTAGTCCAAATAAACTTTGATTTGAACTGAACTGATTCGCATAGGAAGGAGGTCACATTAGGCCCTGAAGTCCGCACTTGGAGTTAGTAGACAGCTCACTCGATGAGAACAAGGAGCCCCCACATAATAATGCAAACAAATTACACTGTATATATAACTGGTGTGTCGAATGCTTAATTTGAGCCGGTGGTTACCGGTGCTTGGCACCGGCACATAATTGTCAACACCGGCACTTATGACAGCCTGCCACATGGTGGCACTGTTTGTCTAATTCAGAGATTTATTATTTTAATCTACATTGAAAATGACTAATACCTGTCGCCCAAGCCCTTTATATAGCTTTTGGAGGCCTGGGATAGTCTGAATTGTCAAGCTGGTAGGAGTTTGAGGATTAGTAGCTGTTTTGTTACAGCCTTTGGCAGTGCTGCTCGGGTGAATCGGTGGTGCAAGCAGCAGTGGCCTCCTGACGAGGGCCCTGGCACTTAATTTTTTACATATTAGGCACTCGTCTGCCAGCATGCTGGGCTCACGCTGCAGCTCAATTTGCAGGGATAAAAGAGCTACGAATCACAAAAAATTATGTAGTGCAGGGGGAGGAGCGAACTGAGCCCAATGCCTGTGTGGTGGGGCTCGGAAAATGTCAAAGGAAGCAAACAAGAGCCGGTACCTCAAAATGCAAACTAGGCAGGAATCAGCCAAGCTCACACACACTTCAGTAATGGTGCTGCAAATGGACTCAAGTGCATGAAGGCGGAGCACAGTGTCCCGGTATATAGCCTGGTAGCACACGCCCCATGGCAGGAGTGAGACTGCTAAAACATGCATAAGGAGGGGCATCACCATAAGGTCAGAAGTGTATGAGGATTGTAGCTGTCCACCCACGCCAGATGACTCAGACAGGTAGCATTACATAAACCTCACGAACCTTGGGTGCCTCCACTCACAGCACAAAACCAGCTGCCGCGGGCAGCTAAGAACCGCTCATTCAAAAATCGGAAAACTTGCAAAGGTCTTAGCAAAAACAATAAGCAATTCCATAACGTCAATAAATTCTGAAAAGATATTACTTCTTATTACCGGGGCCTAGAGGAACAGAAATTCCAGGCAGTGAATGAATGCAGGAGAGGCACCAGGGTGCCCGCAGGATGGGTGGAAAAAGGGGCCCTGCCTTTCCACATCATGTTTTTGCTTTTTTTTTTACTGCACTCCTTTTATCTTCCGTGCCAGTTTCACAGTGTCAAACATCTACGTGGCCTTCTGTACCACCAGTGTGTGATCCGTTGGGAACTGATGCACTGAACTGGGACATGAAATAGGCCGGCGCAGCAAATTAAAAGGGGGCCCTATTACTAAACTGGATAGTTAAAGAAGTGACCCATTTTTGCACATTGGTGTTGTTTATAACCAACAAAAACCGCTATATACGTGTTCTGGAAGGTATGGAAGACTGCATGGATTTGACCTTGCTTTCATGGAAATTAACAGTAAAAACCCGCCCAGCAGACCATAAAACAGGCCCACAGCTATCCAAAAACCGGCCCACACACTGACCCGTCAGACCAGCACTTCGGGCACTGCCGGATTGCCCTGTAGGCCAGTCCCACCCTGACTGACCACCCATAATAATGTAAGGCACATCCGTCATATCAAGGATAAGGCGCAATAGGGCCATATTCCAAGCTCTCAGAAACTTCTAGAATGGGATATTCATGTTCCTGATCCTACTCCTTCTACAGGTCCATCAAGCACCCTCAGCTATTTGCCCTGAAAGAGCATAAACGTGGGACTCCATGGCATCTCGTTTCATTGCCACATCATCCACGTTGGCAGCAGGCGCCTCACCTGTTCTTTACTTTGCTGCCAACAGCATGCATCAAGTGATATTTTCTTCAGGTGGCCGTGCATGCGCACCCGGGTGGCATCCATATCTGCAGTACCATGATGGATGGGGCCCCACTGAAACGGTGCAAATTCTGAAATTTTCTCTTGCTTTTTATTGGGTGTGCCCATGCTGGGAACACAGGAGGCCCCCCATTCTTAACATTTAGAGTGCAGAAGTGAAGTCATTAATACAGTGCAATAGCTTAGAATATGAAACATATAATAACTCTTGTAACTGATGCTTGCTGGAGACCACATTTAATGGCGTGAAAAGCTTTTATGACACAAGCGGTTTCCTGGAGTTTCTCCAATATTTTCCTTCCAATAGTTTGCTGAGTGTTCTACTTTTCTCTGGCACGTGCACAAATATTTCTTGTGAGTGTTAGATAACACTGGCAAATTTACTAATATTCTGAATGTGTCTGCATACGTTGCGTAGTCTTTCTAGTGAGTACTCAGAAATCAGATTGCGCTAGTATTCTGACAGCATTTTGTATAGCGTTGGACACCTTGCATAGATCTTTCTTGCACGTACTCTGGAAATGTATATCTGATAACTAATGAGCATTTTGTACCGGAGCGCATACCTTGTTTAGTTTTTCATGTCGTTGTTTAACTGGCATGCAATTTTGTGATCTCTGCATATTTGTTGTTGTTTTTGTGGAAATACTTGAATCTTTCCTGAACATTCTGGGTAGATTTCATCCTCATTAAAATTAGTTAAAGAGTTGGTAAATTACTGACCCTGTGTTAGAACTGGCACGCTCCGGTTGGCTGAGGCAAGGCCATTGCGAGGCAGAACCTACCACTCCGTCAGGGGTGGGTGATTACACTCGCTGTATAACCTGCGCTCACCCTTGGGTGGCTTGGCACTGAGCAGTCAGGCTTAGCGCAGAGGCAATGTGTAAAGCATTGGCACAGCACACACACACAATTAATACACTGTGCGTCTCAAAACAGATTTCACACGTTGTGTATGTAAATAAAGTTTGTATTCCGCACACACATTAACTAACACAACATAAACATCATGTATTTCTGGGCTTAAATAATATTCGGAAATATCACTAGCAGTACTAGGCCCAACAGTGTTAAAATTGAACCAGTAATATGCACACTTGGGAAAGATCCTATTTTACCCTCCCCCCCAGCACCCTTATCCGGTGCAAAACCTCAGAACGGAGCCCACCCTGGCTATTATTATAACTCAATACCACACAGTTATAGGGTGCCCCCCAGATCACAGGGATATCATAAATGTGTACACACAGATAATTTCAACCCTTTTAAACAGCACCGTGGGCCAAGGCCACACACCGGTTAAAACCAATGTCAAACATAGTATTCTTTAGGCAAGGAATCAACGTGTAAAGCAACACCGCCATGCGCTGTAATTAATTACAAAAGTCACTCCCACACACTCACTCAGCACAGGTATGTGGTGCCACGGATATCAGGCAGGTCCGTATGGAGCACACACGCACATTGTAATCCGATGCGAGTGATATCCGGCTGGTCAGTTGATAATGCACATGCAGACCCCATGGCCCATGCCCTCTGTTAGACCTGGATTTTCCAGCAGGTTTATCCCCAGACTTTTTGCTTTCGGGCCTCCTGTTTTTGTTGGTTTTAGGACTCTGGGCACATTAGCACTGCTGTTCAGTGCTAACGTGCATATGATCTCTGTGTAAAATTTTATTATGGATTGGTGTTTCCATGATTGGCTTATTTAATTTACTACTAAATCCCTAGTACAGTGCACTGTGTGTGCCCAGGGCCTGTAAATCAAATGCTGCTATTGGGCCTGCAGCACTGATTGCTTTCCCTTCAGGGCTTACCTTAGGGATGCTCTAGTGGTATTGGAAGGGCCACTTAGGATTGGCAAATGGGCTAGAAATGCCAACCTGAGCATTGGCACAACTGTGCACCCACAGGCCTGCAATGACAAGCTTGATACATGTTTGAAAGGCTATTCTGGTGGGTGGCACAATCAGTGCTGCATCCCACCATTAGCCAATGCAGTGCACGTTCTGGGTATGTGGTGTACCTCTTTATAGGGCACTCACAGGTACAACACCTAAACCAATCAAGTAAGCACCACTTCCTAGCATGGGTAGGAAGGGCATGTGCGCTTTCACATTGCATTACAGTGGGAAAGCGCCCAGAGTCCTAAGGCCACGAAAACAGAATCAGCAAAAACCAAAAGGAGAAAAAGCAAAACGTTTTAGGAAAATCCCCTAAGAAGGGCAATGTCCAACATCCTGAAATGTCATATACATAAACACAAGCAGCACGGAAGTCAAAGGTTGCTGTTTTGGGGTGGTAATCTTCTTTCCTCGGGTCAGAGTGTCCTGAGCTCTTTAGGGTAAATTGGATGACCCCCTCAATGTTGACATAACATGCTCACATTCATTTTAAAAGAAAAATATAATGTCTTAGGCATTGTTTTAAGTGAAAATGTTTCAAAAATTAAACTTTATCCTGAAGTGAAAAAGGGATACTAAATGGAAAACATGCAAATCTCGCATTAGTCATGTATAGTACCAAACATTGATTTTATACTACATGTCAAACTGCGGTATACTTTTTATTCTTATGCATACGAATTGGTTGTAAACAC